>VMOF01000369.1:7370907-7648407 GCA_011764245.1 Trialeurodes vaporariorum
TGGATCCGCCACTGCCTTCGCTCTCTTATCGTTGTGCTTCTGCTAATATATTATACTCGTATTTATAAATACTTTTTTCACTGTGATTATTTTAAGGGCTTAAATGCATTTTAGACCTAAATTAAGTCAGTGAAATTTCACTGACTTTATCCATACAATAAAAATACCATTTTATTCCCCAAACTTTGAATAGTCGTGCTTCAGAGGAGAATCACTTTACCTAAGTTTTTTGGAAAACAAAGTATTATTTTGACTTCAAACGGATTGGCTCCAAAATTTTCTGACGATAAACCTGAAATACCCTGTACATTTGAAGCCTTCCACTATTCGAGATGTCACGGCGCAGCTTGAATTTATTCCTGAAAGAAAAACTTTGACTCGAGTGCTTACGTATGTTCATGCACTTGCTATCACACGCACGCACTCTATTCAGGGTTGCACGCCTAGGAGCGGCGCGACGGCGCACGCGCAGAGCTCGGCAACTGGTTTTTATTTATGACAGTCATTAACGGAGCATGCGTGCGAGCGGGGCAACTGGCAACTGGCAACTGGCAACTCGCAGCTTCATTTCATTTCCAGGACTACCGGGCGCAAACCCAACTATAACCGCACTTGCGGAGAGTTGAGGAAATAATAATTACAACTTCTCTTTTCCTGGCTGAAATTCACTTTTCATTTCGTCTAATATTTTCGAACGAGATTCTATACAGACTGTTTTAGTACTTACATCAGTATAGCGTATTTTTTTGTACAGCGGTGCGGAAAAAAAAGACTTGTAGAATTTACCATCCGAATAGCTGATTTGGAGTCTGCTATCTCGATAGCAGACTCGTATGGTAAATTTTACCATCATATGGTAAATGCAACGTACCTTTGTGGTGAAATGTACCAAAAGGTAGTATCTGAATCAGCTATGCAGATAGTAAATTCTACAAGTCTTTTCTTTCCCCGTTGGTATATCGTATGTTTTAGGACAGCAATATATCCAGAGGCGAGGCGTGAAATTTGGCAACAGTGTCTTTTCTCCATTTAAATTCACCAAAAAAGTCGAACACTTCAGTCATCGGCGATGACCAGGCATTTCGACCTTTCTAATATGTTTAAATTGGAAACAGGAAGTTGCCAAATCGCACGCCTCGCCACTGAATATATCGTATCTATTGCCGCTCGGGGACCTTTGAATTCAAGCAAACTTTGGTTCAACGTAATTTCTCCATGAGAGAGCTTTTTTTGTTTTTGTTTTGTTTTGTTTTGTTTTTTTTTTTTTTTTAAAACAGAAATTGTGTGTTGTTAAACCGATAAATCAATGCAACCTTTTAATGATTTTGTATTCTACATCATCGAAAATATTTTAGTATGGCTGATTCCGCGGCAAAAACTGCCACATAATCATCAATTAGATATTACAGATTGATGGATGTATTTGGAGGTCCACAGCAACAACAATAACATTCGGGTCATCCCAACCTCCAAATGCATCGTTTTATCAGTTACATCTTGTTGATTTCGGCAGTTCTAGTCGTAGAATCAATCATTCATGCATAGTTACTTGTTAGGCATTTTTTAAGGATGTAGAATTCTTAATCGCAAAAAGGTCGCATGAAAATCTTATTTAATACAGCCTAACTTTTTGTTCAAAAATCGCTTATGGGAAAATTACTCTGAGCTAGAGTTCATAGTCGATATGATATATTTCTGTACTAAAACACTCTTATTATTGAATTTCCACGTAAAAAAAAAAAAAAAAAAAAAAAAAAACCGTTTCTCTTTGCCTAATCTTGCGATCCTCCGTCCCTACTCTTGACATAGAGTCAAACGTAGTTTAAGAGGTTTCCCAGTTTGCAGCCACCCCCGAAAAAAAAAAAAACGAAAACAAAAACAAAAACAAAACAAAAAACATCCGGCTACGGCCATGGTTGGATGTTACTCTCCTCAAAATTTTCAGGAAACTTCACGGAAAAAAAAGATTAGTGAAAATAACCATACGGATACCTGATTTTGGCACCTGCTAGATGTTATGGTAAACTTGACCAGAAGTATTTTACATTTACCGATACTTTCAGTAAATTCGACATGCAATCAGGTGACATCACCTAGTACCTAGTCAAAATATAGTATACTTTTGGTTAATATTACCATAACATCTAGCAGGTGCTAAAATCAGGTATCAGTATGGTTATTTTCACCGTAGTTTTTTTTCCGTGTTAGAGCAAAAATCAAATGAGAGTGTCGGGTCGAGGAGGGAAAAAAAAAAAAAAAAAAAAAAAAAAAAAAAAAGAGTTCAAATTGTTTTTGTTTGGAGAGTTGGCAGCGGTGTATTTGTTCCGGAGAAATTAGGGTAAGATATCGGAGAAAAGGGTGCTGTCTACGGTCTACGGTCTACAATCAACGGTCAACGGTAGTGATGCAAGATTTCCTTTATCGCCGTTCCGGTTTCACCTCTTCTAAGCTAGTTCTGTTTTCTGTTGTGGGCTTCACGTCCGTTCGTTGGTTGCTTATTGTAACACACAGAAATGGGAAGATCTACTTTCTAAATTTCGTCTCCATTCCTTCCTGTGATCAGATCATCGCAACGTTCATTCCTTTCAAAAGGGTAAAGAGTAGATCAGGCAAAGGAAGATTCCCGCCGATCCTTTCATTCCAAGACGGTCGAGCATCCGGACATGTTTTCTGTGACCCCCCAGCCCAGGTGCCACCGATTTTACTCTCGATTCTTGTCACCTGGTTATTCTGAATTCAAGTTCTTTATCATTCAAGCGTGTTGGAGTCACTGCAAAGAGCAAAAACTTTTTTTTTTTTTTAACTATTAACCCTTGTGAGCCTAAGGTATTTCGGTAACACAAAGGACTAAGGGGGTATTTTTGTACCCCAAGGATATTTTCATGCAGCACAGTCAGTATCAATAATTTTGAAACTTTAATGGATGGATTATGTACTTAGTACCCTAAGAGAGTAATTTATGTGAAATTTGAGTAAATTTTTGCTATGTTGCCAAATTTACACCTACGTTTAAAAAAAAATGTCAAAATAAAAAAAATGGAAAAAATGAAATGAGGTACCATCTTATTTTTCCATTTTTGATAAATTTCCAATTTTTTTTCAATGATCTGACTTAATATTCTTAATCTACATAAAATTTCCGTAAAATTCACTGTAATAGATGGTTCCAAACTTAAAACTGGCATGACGAAGGGGGGGAATATTTGTTCCCCAACACTTTAAATTTCTATAATATCGACAAAAATTCATACAAATTAATGAAATTTGGGGGACGTGTTCCAAGTATCCTAACTTAAAATGTCATGAAGTCCCAAAAAATTTTGAGCAGTTTTGACAAAATGGCGTCAAAAAAACTGGCCTGGGGTACAAATCTACCCCCCCCCCCTTAAGCTCACAAGGGTTAACGCCAACAGATATTTTACACAATGCTATCAGAAAATTAAATCATATTTACAATCATCACATGAACAAGTGCGTAACATTCTCAATGGGGCCCTTGCAAACTTTTGCTATAAGCAAATAAGTAGTCCAATCGTACGTAAAGACCAGCGAAAATCACGAAAAACACACTAAGGAAGTCTAAAATTTAGTAATAAACTCGCATAACTGCTATAACGGCAAGATGGTAATGGCGGTTCGACGCAGGTATCATGGGAGATTCCTGTCTATTATGTCACTTTCTCTACGGAAACACAGAGATATGTCTCAAATTAGATAGGAATCTCCCATGATACCTGCGATGCGTCTGTCCGCCACTAAGCCCGATTCTGAAAGTAAATTTCGTGATTTTTTAGTGTACTCATCGTCATTTTCACAGGTTTTTATGCAAGAATCAACTCTTCAATCCCGTGTAGCAAAAGTTCGCAAGAGCCCCATTAAGAGAACTAATTTATGTTCATTTTTTTTTTTTTGTTTTTTTTTTTTGTTTTTTTAGATGCACACGTTATGCAGGTTCAATGTTTATCTCTTTTCTGGGACGTGCTTTGAAAACACCACAGAGGCAGCATTGATGAAAATCTCTTATGAAATTTTTTCACAATGGCTAGTGCTTTGTTTGCCTCTTATTTTTTAACCTTAAATTTTTTTTTTAAAAAAAAAAAATAAATAAAAAGTGACAGATCTATTTGAATATGGTTTTAAAAGAAGGAGTAAGTGTTTGAAAGAGGATACCTTGACACAGACATCGATACGACTGTTTCTTTTGGAAGGATTTGCACGATAAAGAAACTGTCACTTGATCGAAACAAGCAAAATATTTCCACCAGAAAAGTTGTATTAAAGATCTGTGTCCAGACGGCTATTCTAAAACCCTTGCACTTTTGTTTAAAAGCAATTTCAGCAGAATTCCTTACAATTTTTGATTTAACGAAACATAATAAGAGCAAGCAAAATAGAATCATATCGTCCATGCTGTCACACTTTGGAATGGGGCTTGTAACACAGCATAACTCGTTTAATGTTTTTCCGCATTTTTTCTAAAGTTAGCCTTAACACTCGGGTTGGGTGGTGAGACAAAATGCATTTACGGTGTCTCAAGAATCCAGAAGCGAGCCAGTAAAATGTTTCATTGATAAAATGGAGCTGTTGCAAACTTTTGCTACAGGCTTATTAATACTTGATTATGATACCCTGTAAAAATAACGATTAGCGCATTAAAAAATCACTACATCCACTCCTAAACTCACAAAATGCTTTTAAACGCGAGACCGTAATGGCGGCCGGGGACGCGGTTTACATTGGGTTTCCCTATCTTCAATCAGCGCCATCTACAGGAGGTAGTCTCGCAACACCACACAAGAAGAAGAAGAAGCACACAATTGCCATAAGAAAACCAAGGCCTCGGCCGCCATTTCGGTCTCGCGTTTAAAAGCATTTTGTGAGTTTAGGAGTGGATTTTGTGATTTTTTAGTGCGCTAATCGTTATTTTTACAGGGTATTACCCCCTAATCAACTATTAATAAGCCTGTAGCAAAAGTTTGCAACAGCTCCATTATGCTGTGTCACATTTGCTGTCGAGTCCTTGAAAAACAGCTGATAAGTCAATCAATTCAGACTCTGATCAACGGCTAAAAGCCATGCACGGCCAATCAGTTTTTCAACGAAGGTACTCTTTAACCAGCTCCTGATGAACGGACCATTTCAGAGGTGGATGCGGCCTTGAGTCATTAGTATCTAAACCACCAGCGAGCGGCGTATTATAATTGGTCCATTCAAATCGCAGGCTCATTGAATCAGATTCTGATTGACCAATTTGAATCCTTACAACTGATACATCACTAAAAGCAAATTTTAGCGATCGAATATTATTCACTTCAAGAATTGATGATTGCTAACTGATGCTGCTGATCGGTGAAAAAGCTAGCCAATGAGAGTCGAGAATGAACTTCTAAATGATATTCTCGTGAAAATGAAAACTGCGATAATAATATTCAATAACATAACCTCTAAATCAGCTCTGAATGACAGAACCATTTTTAACAAAAAAAACTAGCGTTTTCGAAGCTAAAATTATGTTTGTCTCAAAGGAAAATGACTTCTACGCATGGTTTGTACAATAAACTTTTTTCGAAAAGTTCGTCATTTTCGAAATTATCGTGGCGAAAGGAGTCAAAAAGGATAGAAGATGAGATTTCTGACAACGGTTGCAACAATTCGAACATCGAATCTACCTCCGGAGGTGAATTCGAAATTTCCAATAGTTGGAATTCAACGGTCTCCGGAGAGACCAACGAAACAATCGAATATCATCAAAATAAAATGCAAATCCATCGAATATCATACGACGGTGAATGATATTCGATCGCTAAAATTTGCTTTAAGAGATTAGTCCTTCAAAATCATCGGCTCATGAGCCAAGCATCAGATTGGTCAGTTTAAATTTCCCGCCATTTGATCAGTCCATTGAAATAACACTATTTTCATTATGTAAAAAGACTATATTGAGGCACCATGGCCGACGGTATAGAAAAACGAATGCGACGCTGCGTCATCAACATTACATAGACCGGGGGCATTGGGGCATCGGAGGCAATTATTTTACAAGCGGCGAACGGCAATGAATCAACAGCAGCAAACAATTACCCCCTCCTCAGCCCCCCCCGCCCCTCGTCCAAACTCCCTCCCATTTCAAGATCATAAAAACGTAATCGATGGTCGACCGAAAAACACAGAGCACGCTCGCTGCTCACCTATGCACCTAGCACAGTGCTGACCCGCACACGATAATCCCACTCGCCTACTGTGCCATGTTGCCAAATTTGGGCTTAAAAAATAAGATCCCCAAACGCTTTGAAAGTTTTGTGAAATTTTAGAGCCCGGTGTAAAGAGGTTTAGAAGAGTCAAAATCAGTTACACACCCTTGAGGCTGATTGTCAATGTCTATCTAGAGATATAGACGAGATAGAAGAGATAAAAGGCTCTATCACGTAAATACAAAGAGCTTGGACGAGACGACTTGGAGTCATCTCGTCTCGTCTCATGAAATGAGCAGTATCAACCCTCTGTATATCCTAAAAAGAATATATTAACCCTTTCAGACCTGAAAATCATTTTTGCCAGGAACGGATTTTTTTACTCACATTGTTGATCTCAGCGCTGTTTACTCATCTAAATTGATGCGCATATTGTATTTTTTTGTTTTCCATAAGACTACAAGTAATTCAAATGTCCATCGGAACGGACTCCAGGTCTGAAAGGGTTACATAATGCTTTATTGTTGATGAGCTTTGCATCATAACTGAAGCACTGAAAAAATTGGAAGTGTTAATTTTATCCTTCGAGCAATGAGTTAAAAACTGAAAAATTAGCTGAAAAATGAAGCACAACGTCTCACCTCGTGCTGCAAAATTTCCAGTGTACAACTATGAAGAGTTACTTTGTAAGACCGATACCGTACGATGACATTGTATAATGGCCGTCATTTCAGGGCTCTCTCACTAACAATGGGCTGGTGTAAGTGTGTGTATGTGTGTACTGCAATGTTGGCAGATTTGTCCGATTAATTGCCGACTTTTACGTTAAGTGAAATGGGGGAAAATTGGGTAGGTAGTTATTATCCGAAACATGACAACACTGGAGTACTGCAACTCTGCAAGATCGCTTTGCAGTTATTCAGTACGACTCGTTTATCAACTGTAGACACATACAGGGGCAATATTTTGAATAAATTGTGAATGGTTAATTAACATACGTCTGGAGCTGAGCGAAACAAGCGTTTAGAAAAGAAAAAAATACTCGGATGGCTAAACGATTTAGGAAAATAAGCATGAACAATTAATTTCAAACAAATGGGGCTGACACTTTACTTAGACACTGGCGGATCCAGCCCTTGCGAACGCGGGGCAAACTTGGGATTTTTGTCCCTCAGGGACCCCATTTTCTTTTTTAGCTCTGCGAACGGTAAATCGGGCGATCGCCCCTCCGCCAACCCCTGTATCCGCCAATGAGTCATGTGTTGCTGTGAAACGGCCCCATTGCAAAAGATATGAAAACCCTTGAGGGCGATCGACTCCATTTGCCAAGATGAATCGATAGAGGGGTCACAAGCGGGGTTTTGGAGACATCATTTTTTTGCCCATGTGATGAGTCATGTGTTGCAATGAGTGAAACGGCCCCATTGCAAAAGATATGAAAACCCTTAAGGGCGATCGACTCCATTTGCCAAGCTGAATCGATAGAGGGGTCACAAGCGGGGTTTTGGAGACATCATCTTTTTGCCCATGTGATGAGTCATGTGTTGCAATGAGTGAAACGGCCCCATTGCAAAAGATATGAAAACCCTTGAGGGCGATCGACTCCATTTGTCAAGCTGAATCGATAGAGGGGTCACAAGTGGGGTTTTGGAGACATCACATTTATGCCTTTGTGATGAGTTAACTTATGAGTCTTTCTGGAGAAAATCGCACAATCATACACTCGTGGTTTTATACCTACGCGTTTTTTTTCTCATTATTCGCAACCCATTTTATCTGAGGTCAATTTGAAAAAAAATCTGTTTGACCAGCTGTTTCTTATCCGAAATCTGCCAGTATATTGGCGTATAGTTGTGCAACTATGATCCATGGATTCAGATCAAAAATTCTCGCATCGATAAATGAACTGGGTATATTAAACAAACAGAGACCAAAAGAGACGAAAAGAGATCAAACGCAAACTGTGCGACAGGTATCCAATTGCTCAGTTCTATTTTTGTCGGGACCAGTGGCGTCGCGTGCAGTTTGGCAACAATGTATTATATCCATTTAAGTTCATGTAAAAGATCGAATTCAGGGGGTGCACAGTGCACAAGAAAAATTCGATTTATATAACGAGTTTAAATAGAGCTGTTGCATTGTTGCCAGATGGCACGCGACGCTACTGGTCGGGACTCATCTAAACAATTCGCCAACCCTTCTGTTGAGTGATGGACATAACTTTTGGTTATTTTCATAGTTTAAATTAGCGTTCTTTGACGGAATGGCGGTTTCTGATGAATTATTTCAAAATTATATACATTTTTTACACTTTAAAAGCGAAAATTGACTTTTAAATTATTTGACTTCACAGTTAAAGTTTAGGAGGATTTGTTTTGAAGCAATGTTCACCCCTCAACAATAGGCAGTAGGTATGACTGATGGCTATCGCTTTGTTACGCCCCCGAACCAAAATGAACCTATTTTACTTATCTCATCATGGACGAAAATAAGTTGGGTCTCCTTTGTCTCTGTTAAATGCTGACGAAGAACATATTTATTTTGTTGTTACTTTGTAGTTTTGTTGAGAGCGACAAGATTCTACAAGTATGTCTGTATCGGAAGAAAAAAAGAAGAATGACTAATGTTGCTTGATTGAGATAACGAAGAAAAAGCAACGAAGCAAGATTTTTATGACTATCGCCTCCTTTTGACCGGCCCGACCAAGAGAATGTAGAGATACTAGCGCTATCGTAGGTTTGAAGCCGCAGCATAAGCCACAGCTGTTAAATTAATTATTAACAAGGGGAAAAATCACATTGCATGGTTCACTATAGTAGACTGTTCTGTTTGAAATCCACCGATCAGATTCTAATTGCTGATTTTGCAATGTTGTATCGAATTTGGACCAACCTACGCACATTGTATAGTTAATCGATGCTGAAACCAATCAGAAATAATAATACTTCGACTCTTCTGATGGGGAGGATGGGAGATTTGAGAAAAAAAAAAAAAATCCTCGTTTCGATTTCGTGAGCAGCAAATCTGATCTCGTTCAAGTCGGCACGTGGCATGGCGTAAGCTCTGAGCTCCGAACTTCAAAGCTAATTTGAATCGAAGCTCTGAGACACGTCAAAGCAATCTGCGATCTCCTGTTCTCGTATGGAGAAATCACTTTCAATCGAAGAGCCGATCGTACTTACCACTGAATTTCGCTTAGTCGCTTCCTCAGTAAATCCAATGAGTTAAACACTCGCTCTTGGCACCTATTGGCCTAGTTTGCGATTCTGAAAGAAGCTGAGAGTTAAAAAAACAAGGTACAGTTACCGATTACCCATAATTCTTCTTTGCCAATCTTCAACCTTGAACGTTTGGTATTTCGGAATTATATTTTGGTACCAACTTCGGTGGTGATGTCACGAAAAGAGTTGTGAAATGAAGTATTTTTAAGCAAAAATTGCGCATCGCTGGAACTGTCAACCCTATTTATAGAGACAAGCAAAACCATACTTGTTTCCAGATCACGCGGTAAAAGAAGACTGGTAGAATTTACTATCTGCATAGCTGATTTTGTAGTCTGCTATGAAATATGGTACATTTTGCCATAATATGGTCAATGCAACGTACCTTGTGGTAAATTAAGATTATAACCTGTTGGAATATTTCACCACAAGGTATGTTGCAATTTACCATATTCATTTTTTTCCGTGCACGCAAAGCGAACGGTTCTGCAGACATTTGCTAACGAAATTCTTACACGCATAACTCTTGATAAACTTTAATTGTTTTACTAAATAAACCGAAATTTTGCACATTAACGTGAAATTTAGCAGGCTACATTCAAATTTTGTCTGTACTTTCTCTCTAGACTCAATTTTCTTTCGGAAAACTGAAATTATCTGCACCTAACCTCAAAGTTACGATCCAACAGACACCAAGTGAAAACTAGGAAAGTTGAGGAAGAACCGTAGAAGCTGGAGCAAAACTGATGAAAAATTCGGATTCCTCGCTTGAAATAACCCGGGATCAGATAAACCCTCGAAGTTCCTGTAGGTTTCAGGATAATTTGTCAAACTTTTTCTTAATTATCCATAAGGAGAATCTGTTAGCATATGTCTTGTCCATAAGGAAAGTTCGTTAGCAAATGTCTGCAGTTCGTAAAAATCGTGCACGCAGTACTTCCATTTGCTTGATAATAAACACCAATCTTCAGACACTTGCGTAATGCGTATAAGTCCCATTGAATGGCTTAGTGCATAAGGGAACATAGTAGACTATTTTTGAGCACAGGGTAACAAACTATGTGGAAACAACGGATTCTCTCCATTTATACCTATACGCGAAACAATCAATTTTTATGGGTATCGCTGAATCTCTGAGAAATCGATGTTTTTGTATAGGTTCAAATGAGCAACATATAGGCCGCCACTGGCTCTTTGTTCCATTCCTGCATTCAAACAAAAGTTTTTGTTCATTTCGACATAAACCGCCCAATAACTCATAATGGGGCTCTTGCAAACTTTTGCTTTTGCTGTGAGCAAATGAATAGTACATTCTGAAGTAAAGCCCAGCGAAAATATCGAAAATCACACAAAGAAAGTCTATAATTGAGTAATAAAACTCACATAACTGCTTTAACAGCAGTTATGTAATGTAAAGTCAGCGCTTTTACTGTAGCGGGCGCGGGCGGCCCGAAAAAGCAGCGGCAGCGGAGTGGCGGTTTACATACTCCCGTCCGCTCTTCGTGGTAAAAGCGCTGACTTTTCCACCTTGTACAGAGATTATCTCGCTTAATACGCGTCGTTTCGAACAAAACAAAGATGACCAAATTTCTTTCTAAGAGTTTCTCCCATCTGATGTCATAATTTATTTTTCAAATTTCCAATCCGTAACATGAAACTTGTGTCGTTGAAGGTATAAGATTGCCTGAAAAGTACAGTCAGACCTCATTTCTGAATTTCTCGAGGTCATTGGTGGATTATACACGTAAAATTACCTCGGGACACCAATTTTCATGGCATTTGGTTCATCATTATGGTCGATATTCCAACAAAAACCAACAATTTTTTAAAACTTTGGGGGGCTGTAGCTCAAAAGGGGAGCATTTTCGGACACATGTTTATAGGAAAAAAAAAGTCTTATTTTGACCTCAAAAATACGTGGTAGAAAGGATGACATAAGTTTTAGAAACACCCTGTATAGAAGTACTTGGCATTTCGGTACTTGAGTCCCATTTACCCCAACTCTGGTCTTCGAGGCTAAACTCAGGAGCGCGAGAGATCATCAGAGAGGCGAGACCATTCTGGAAATATCTCAGACACTAAATTACACAGAGAGGAGTCTTCATCTCGCACATTTCGCGACACGACTCTCGCTACGATTCGATGCTACAAGCGATACAAACGCCCGCTCCGCGCGATGCAGAGATGCGAGGTGTCCGTATCTGTGTCCGCCGCGTCGCATGCCCATCGTTTTGAAGGCTATCACTTGCGCGTAAAGGGCACCCGGCGATGCGACACGACTGTGGCACATGCGACGAGACGCTATTTTTTTCCTTCTTCTTTTCTTTTTTTTTTCCTTCTTCTCTTTTTTTTTCCTTCTTCTTTCATAAAATTCTCGCATTTATATTCACGATTGTTTATTGTCTTGCATAATGCAGACGGGATTAAACGCCACGGTCCGCGTACACCATACATATATATACGCGTATACTTACTATATTCTCCAACAGTCACCAGTCACCGGATTCGCAAGGAGAGAGAGAGATGATGGCTGCATTCCGGTGCGATGGGCTGATGCGATGAGCAAAACAACGTGCGGCACCGAATATGACGGCGGGGGAATGAGCTTGTGACGGCTGGAAGGGGGGGGGGGGGGGTTCTTGCGGGGGAGTTGCTAGCATCGCGTCGTTCAGAAAAGGGGGGAGGGGGAGAGTCGCGAGCGACAAGCGTGTCCGTCCGTTGTCCAGCCGACCCGCGACGCGACGCGTCCGTCGCGATGCGCAGAGAGAGAGAGAGAGAGAGAGAGAGAGAGAGAGAGAGAGAGAGAGAGAGAGAGAGAGAGAGAGAGAGAGAGAGGAGAGAGAGAGGGAGAGAGAGAGAGAGAGAGAGAGAGAGACGGGGGTGAAGAGAGAGTGGAAGAGAGGGAACAAAATATAGTTGAAGACAATACCAGGAAAATGCAAATAAACCGCACTGCTGTCCTTACGTATTCTAATCTTAATGAAAATTCTTTAGGAAGTGCTTGGTGTATCATATTTCGAAGCCCATATTTTTCGGGAATGTCCTGAATTTGGACCAACATTTTCATTAAAATACCAACCCGATCAGTGGCAACGCGCACAATCTGGCAACGTTGCATTTGGCTCATTAAAACCAATGTAATATATCGAACTATCTAAGAATTGCCGAGGGCCATCGGATTCGACCTTTTCTATGGGTTCAAATAGACAGAATACCTTGTAGCCAAATACCAAGCTTCGCTGAGGGCTTATAAACTTTTTTATAGAGAGTAATGAAAACAGACACAATAGTGTTACAACAGTCCGTTTAAATACTTCCTGAATAACACTGTTTTCATAATTCAATCTTCAAGGAATAGAAAATATGCTGCTTTCCTCAAGTTTACCTAAAACTATGGAATGAGCAATTTTCATGACTTGCATAAGTCACGAATAAGCATTGCATGTATGAGTAGTGAGTGATTCACTCCCAAATTATTAAGAATATGAATACTCAACAAGTGAGAGTCAGTCACCTTGTAATTAAGGTTATGCCAGGTGCGGTTAGGTTAGTAAGACAATAGTTTGATTTAAAGAAAGATATGGCTGGTGTAGAGGGTATAGAGTTCATTTATCAGTAGAGAGAGTCGAGCGTGATTCACTCCCAAATTATAGCGAGTATGAATACTCACCGAGTGCATGGGAGACACGACTGCCGTTTTGCGTATAATCAATGATATTTTTCAATTCACCGATGATTCCACTGGTTGAGAAAAGATTACATAGTTCAGTTCAGCGTATTACTGTACTGTACTAAAATACTCGCATCTGTAATCTTTTCTCAACCGGTGGAGTCGTCGATCACTTTAAAAAACTTGCGGATATTTTAATTAATCAACGGAGTTTCCACCGATTAAGAAACGATTACAGATCAGAGTATTTTCGAGCATTACAGTCATACATTGAACTGAACTGTGTAATATTTTCTCAACCGGTGGAATCATCGGTGAATAGAAAAATAGCATTGATTATACGCAAAACGAGCCCTGATGGGAGATAGCCACTTTGTAATTACAAGGTTAAATGTAAGAGTATAGTTTGATTTAAAGAAAGATATGGCTGGTAAGAAGATATAGAGTTCATTTACAGAATTAGAAGTGTGTGCATAGCTCACTGAAAGTTTTTGGCAGATTTTCATATTCGATTCCTTCAAATGAAAACCGAACTTTCCAGTGACTTTGACAAAACAAAATTTTCCTGCGACTTCAACCTCTTTCATGATTTATGAAAGGGTTGTATTTTCTGCAAAATTTCATTGATTGAAAATTCAAGCGCCAATTTCATGATTAAAAAATAATAAAAAAAAAAAAAAAAAAAAAAAAAAAAAAAAAAAAAAAAAAAAAAAAAAAAAAAAACTGAATGGGCGGGGCAACGACCGTGACGGAAAGGCACTTCTCTATACGCACGAGCGAAGGCCAACGTTATGATCTCGGTTTGTTTATGAATGAACGAGAAGGCAATTAACTCCCTCGAGCACGCATACAGTTGAAAAGAAGCTCTGACGATAAATACAAAGCAGAGTTTTCCTTTTCCAAATAAACTTCGATCTCATTGATATTATTAATCTTTCAACTCTCCCATTCTCTATCCAGTGGTGAAGCGTAAAAATTTGGCAACAATGTATTTTCTCCATTTAAATTCACCAAAAAAGTCGAAAGCTTCAGTCATCGGCGATGACCAGGCATTTCGACCTTTCTAACGTGTTTAAATGGGGAAACAGGAACGTTGCCAAATCGCACGCCTCGCCACTCTCTCTATCCCTTTCCCTTTCAAAAGCTCTCAAAACAGAGTTGCCGTCTAAATAATTAATCGAAGTTTTCAATTCACCAATGACTCCACCGGTTGAGAAAAGATTACACTGTTCAGTTCAATGTATGACTGAAATGCACGGAAATTCTCTGATCTGTAATCTTTTCTCAATCGGTGGAAACTCCGATAGTTAACTAAAATATCCGCAAGTTTGTCAAAGTCATAGATGACTCTACCGGTTGAGAAAAGATTAGAGATGCGAACATTTCTGTGCATTAGAGTCATACATTGAACTGAACTGTGTAATCTTTTCTCAACCAGTAGATTCATCGATGAATTGAAAAATGTGATTAATTATTTGCAAAACGGCTATGTCTCAAAACGTAAAATGTTGAACGAAGTTTACGGTGAGCAGTGAGGAATTGAGGTTGGAATTTACAATTTACACTGAAAAAAGTAGATGCGTAAATTTCATCTTTCAATGGCTTGGATATATACTGTGTAGAAATTTGAATGGTTAAAAAATAACCATACAAACGTAATTAATAGCCGTAACCATGAGTCTTGCATTATCTAACCACATCGCTGTAAGGATTAACCATTCAAATTGTTGGACAATATAGAAACCATCTAAGGGTGAAATTTGCCTTTCTACTTTCTTTAGTGTATAACTAACTGTGTGACAAAAACTATGTTTTTTGTTTGCGAGGATTAACAGAGCATGCGTGATGGAGAAAATGGTTCTCGCAGTTTTTTGAAACTTTTGATGGGTTACATTTCACGAACGACTTATCGAATTTTCCGGAAGATGATTCTAACTCCACATGTTATTTATGTTCATTAGAGGTAATTTAATGGGTTAAATTTAATAGTTTGTACCTAAATAAAAAGCTTTCTCCAGTTCCGATGTAATGAGCGTTTGTATAAACTCAATAATACGGATAATACAAACTTAAAACGATTGGTAACTTCAAAATTATACTCTTTAACTAAGTAGTACCTATCCATTCTTCATTCCTTAAAAAAAAAAAAAAAAAAAAAAAAAGTTTTTAGCGTGGTTTTTGTTTTCAATTCGGCAAAAGAATTTCTAACTCCAAAAGACACTTCAAATTAAGGGGCGTTTAAAACAACATGAAACCCTGCAAAAGGTATAAATGCGCACGTATCGACGAATTCTATTTCCGCGAAGTGTCATCCTAACCTGTAACTATCCTTGGGGAAAATAAACAAAATACCGTCCGTTCTTCGCCACATTTCGAGCATTAAATCGTTTGACAATCATCATACAGCTCAGGGAAAAAAATTGGCGCTTCTTTCTTTAGTGATGTCATCATTTGGTCGCACATAATAAGACAAGGTAGCTATAGCACGATTTGAAGCGCAGCCTCCCCAAAGCACGCGCTCCTTCCTCGGCAAATCAAGCGAAATAAGATGACACTACGAGCGCTCCAAGCGGACCGATACCAAACTAATGACACGCGTTTGACCGAGAGATGCGTATAGAAGTCTGAAATAGAAGGGGGCGATTGAGGAGGGGAAATAGGTGACTCCGTCTATTATATTCTCGTCCGATTCCGATCGACACTTTTGGGTCTGCTAGTCACACGAATTCTCAATGCTATTCAAATGGTCGTATCGCGGGAAGAGCACGATTGATGTTTCATTTGCCGTTTTCCTACATGCCGCTCTAAGTTCTCTCTGTTCCTTCCGTCAGCGCTCAGCCCAGCTATCAGCATTTTATTAATCAGGGCTCCTTGCTTTAATTTCACATACTCTCTACCCCTTCTTTACTACCCCCAACCCCCTACCTGCTACCTCTTACCCTCTCTCTTTTCCCTCAACCCTCTTCAATTGCCACCCTTCCTCGGGAAGGAAAGGCTTTTTGAATAAAATTAGACGAATGAGCGAATTGAAGCTATTTATGCAAGAAGAAAGCATTATGAAAACATTCGGTACAGGCATTCCCTTCACAAGGAATCAGCATAATTGAGGACGTCTACGGAAGGCGGGGCCATAAAACAAGAGGTGTGCTCTTCAGCTAAAAACTTCTATTTGCTCACAGTGCAAAATTCTCGGGAAGCTCATACACCTAGTTTTATGGACCACTTTTTCCGGAGACCGTTTCAATTGTAATTGTGATCACACCTCATTTTTATATAGGTAATTCCAAAATGATTAGCATCTAATGCATATAATATAAACATCGAATAAGCTACTTGCTTTCAAGAAATCAGCATAAGTAGAGAATTAATAATGGGTCTGCTGCAAACTTTTGCTACAACGATTAAGAGTGTTTAATCCAATGTAAAATCGCCTGAAAAGTCCATTGGTGGCATCAGAAAGTCATAAAATGCAATAATAAACTCACAAGAGGCGTGTAATGAAATTCAACATGGCGGAGAAATATCGAGCAATTTGTATGCATGCACCACGAACATCCAAGGATAGCCAACCTCACAATATCGATCACAACCAATCACAACGTAAACAAACACATAACCTCTACCTCCAGTGAGGTTGTCAAAGTTGGCCATCCTTGGATGTTCGTGATGCATGCATACAGATTGCTCGATATTTCTCCGCCATCTTGAATTTCATTAAACGCCTCTTGTGAGTTTATTATTGCATTTTATGACTTTCTGATGCCACCAATGGACTTTTCAGGCGATTTCACATTAGATTAAACACTCTTAATTGTTGTAGCAAAAGTTTGCAACAGACCCATTGTATTTGTAAATACAGTTTGCGATTTATGAACCTTTTTCAAAGGATAACTTTCCATTGATAGCTTTTCAAATGTATTATGTGTCCTTTACAGTGAGAATCAGTAAAATCAAATTCTAAATTCTAACTAATTGTAAGAGCACACCACCTGAACTGTTCGCGGTATTTCTTGCACTAATGACTGCATTCTATGTCTTGTGAAATGTCGAGTTTGTTCTGTACTGGATATCAGAGTCGGTAGGTATAATAGAATCAATTGACAGTATTACTTATGAGAGCAACTTCTGATGTCTTTTTATTTCTTGTTTGCAAAATAACTTGTCCCGTTTTGACGAGGATTGATTTAAAATGTAACTGGATGAAGTTACTATAATCAATGCACAAACTTAAAGAACGTCGTTGAGGTTAGGTAATGGTAATGATTAAACGTGCCGATTCCTTGAAAATCGATAGATGTCTAATTGATGAACCTAACTAAAACGTGCGGGTTGGTACCAGGTACGAGCTGACGAATTAGTCACGTTCATTTTAATTGCAATGTCAGAAGTTTATGACCACGAACGTCGAACATGCATCGATGATCGAAAAACTTTGCACTTTTTTTTCGGGAAGGAATGGAGTTTGAGAAGAAATAGCCACCTAAAACATGTTTTGAACTTTTGACAAAGATTGTCATAAAGTCCAAGAATAATTCAATATTCGAAGATAATCACTGCAATATTATTTTCTCTGTCTGTCAATCAGTCACAAAGACATGCTTTAAAACTCAGAGCGCAACAGGAATCTTTTCAAATTATGAAAAATTAAAGATTGATTCATCAAAACTGGATCACTGAATTTTTTATTCGGACTTGTTTTATTGAGAACTGAGTTCGGGAAAATTTTTAACACGTAGCTCGTTCCAAGAAGGACACATTATCTTACAATGCATTCAACGCGGTCACTAACTAGCTTTAATGTCTTTCTTTTCCCGACGTTTGCAATCAGAAATTTGGTTACTTCCTATCATGCTTGCAATTTGATGAGATTTTTACTCTCCGGTGACAGAGTGCAATCTCACAATTCTTTGACTCATTTGAACGGACGGCTTGGTGGTTTTATTTCAAAAACAACGTACCTAAGTACACTTTGTTTAATATTTTTGTCTTTCTTTATATGTATATAGCTTTTCACTCTTTTCGTCACTCTTTTCAAGTGAATGAGGCAGTAGCAAGGGTCTAAAATGATACGTTTTTTATATAAATAAAATGAAAGTACTTGATGAGCTGAGCACGAAGATACCTTTGGTTTCTAATTAAGTCCCATTGTTCCGGAGATGAGATTTTGGCCCAAAATACATTGTTTTAAGTGAGATTTTTGCATAGTGACGTGACTACGCATAAGGTTTTGTACAATTTTACACGTGTGTATCTCCAAAACTGGGACACATACTAAAAAATCGCAAATGCACCATTGTTCTCAGCTCATCAAGATCTATAATTTTATTTATTAAAAACCAAAAATTTCAGACCCTTGCAACTGCCCCATTGAGTCTTAGACTGTACTTACTTTAGAAGTCAAGTTGTATTGAAAAAATTAAATCCACCAGCGGATCCAAGAAATTTTCCTTCTCTCTCTTTTCCCATTCGAACGCACTTGTTAGAAAAGGATAGAATAGGGGGCGCACATCACGTGACTGTTCCTAATCTGTCCTTTTCTAACACACGCATTCTAGTGGGAAATTAGAGAGGAGGGAATATTCCTGGATCCTCTTATGGTAAAATCTTCAGAAAAGTAAACTCAGATTTTTTTCTTCCCCCCCCCCCCCCCCCCCCAGGAGAGAAAGCATCGTTTTTCTGTTTTCTTTTAAATGAAGAATTGAGAGCACCGCGACATTTTCTCATCCACTTCGATGAGCAAATCATCTGTATGAATTTTCACGACAGTTCTGGCTAATGAAAAGTATATTGAAATCCAGTCGTATAAGAAAACAATGAGCGAAAATAAAAACACATTTGAATCAATGTTACTAAAAAAGAAGGAAAATTCGAAAAAAATGCAGTCCGTCCCGAAGTCTCACTTCTCTGCGGATCGGCACGTAAATGTATAGTAAGCAAGCTGAGACGAGTGTCGAGTAAGTAATCGACCAGAACCTATTTTGAGCAACTCCCCCACCCCGCCCCCCAGCCCTTCCCTTTCATTCTTTCTCTATAGATCCCCTTTCTTTTTTCTTCTTTTTTTTTTTCAATCCCGCTTGGATACAAACTCGTGATAGTGACCGGTTTAATGACCGAGAGAACAACAGGTATACGCAAGATTCAAAGGCGCTGCGCTGGGAATCAGTAGCGCACCGAGAGTTTCTTCATCTCTCTCTTTTCTCCATTAAGAAACGTATGTTAGACAAGGATGGACAAGGGGATAAAGCCCCCTCCTTCTGTCCTTTTCCTACTCATACATTCAAATGGGAAATGAGAGAGATGGAAGATATCCTGGTTGCGCCAGTGCTGGGAATCCATCCCCGACAGGGTTGCCAGACATCACCTAAACCAGGAATTTCTCATTTTCTCTCTTTGCCCATTTGACTGCATGTGTTAGAAAAAGATGGAGCGAGGGGCTGTCACGGTGCACTCCATCACCTATTTTTATCCTTTTCTAACTAGTGTGATCAAACGGGCGAAGAGAGAGAAAGACAAACTTCTGGCTACGACTATGTTGCCAGATGTAAGGCTTTAAGCCGCGTACTTCCCATAAGAATCAATGTAAAATACAGAGTTGACTTCAAATTTGGCAACTTCACAGAGATGCTTGCGGTCTCTCACCCTCAAAGAATCAGATCCTTAGGATGCTCAACGAGGGAAAAGTTAAAATCCTTCTAACTGACAATGCGGCTTGATGTAGATAGTCATTCAACCAGTTATACAAGCTTCGACAAGGAAATGGGGAAATCTGAAAAAAGATGTGCACTCCTGCACGTTGGTGTGTGTCAATATTGTTCTTGAAATGTACGCTCTTTAGGTGGTGGATGTAGGGTTAAAAAAAAAAAAAAAAATTGGTTGTTTGGGTTCTTTCTCAATGCAACACCGACTTCGAACTTACCAAAAAAAAATATGAATTCTTAATCTTTGGTACACTGAAAAAAAAGTGCTAAATGTAACTATTTTAAAGTTAAAATTTGGACACCACTTAAAAACTTTTGGTTTGTCCGTTTAAATTAGTTAATTTAACACGGCACGAGCTTAATTTAACTAATTTAAACAGTCAAACCGACAGTTTTTAAGTGGTGTCCATACTTTTAACTATGAGAGAGTTAATTTTTCTTTCAGTGTGCGTACAACGAGTTAAGAGGACATCCAAAAATGACAATTGGTAGGTCTTATGTATAAGTAGAAAGGAACCAACTGCATAGAAAATCAATAGGAGTAGTTCTCTTTCCGATTGTAAAGCCGTTCAATATTGAGACTTGTTGGAATGGATTAAAATATGATAAATTATGTTTGCATGCGTTCTGCGGGACGATCAATGAAAATTTACAATCTTCGAATTGAAATTTACATAATGTGCTCTGTGTATTTGCATTCAGGATATTTTATGGGTGTTATGGACTCTATATTTAGCATGACAGCTGACTAAGATGGTGGTTTGTTTGAGTCAAAAGTTAATGACCCCCTCCTCATCCTCTCTGTACCATTAAAATACCTGAGCCGATATCAGAGAAGTATGAGAGACTACGCTTTTCTCTCTCTTTGCCAATTTGAACGCATAAGCTAGAAAAGGAAGAATGTGTGGGCTAGAGACACGTGATGACCGCTCTCACCTTCTTTTATAACGTATACAAATGAACGAAGGGAGAGAAAGACTTTCTGGCTTCGAACCCAAACATTTCACGTATTTTTGAGAAAACATTAGAGCCACGATCAAATTTGACCATATTTATAATCCGATCCATAGGTCAGGATTTACCATTATGTCCGATAGACCATCCCTGCAACATCTTGTTTGGTTGTAACTCAAAATCAATGTTATAACGGTTCGAAGTTTGCTTAAAAATAGCGTCAGTTTGACTGCATCATGAATTTACTCTTTATAGACTAATTATAATTTCCTAACCATCGCACATTGGAATCGAAACATGGCTTTTCCCGGACATGAAAGTGTGTTGAGTTTCTGATTTAAAAACATATTGCAGTTGGTATTTTCTTGCAAAATCCATAGAACATAGCTCGTTCCAAGCTTTCAAATGAATGATTTTTACACATTTTTAAGTCATCTTGTTATTTATGCATTATAATCTTGATTATATTTTCGGAAAATTCCACGTTTCGATCAATCCACTGTGCGTCGATTAAATAACGCTTATCAGTAGCGTGATCAGAAAAACACTGGCGGATCCAGGGAAGTGTCCTTCTCTCTTTCTCTACGGACCATTTGGATTCATGTGTTAGAAAAGGTTAGAAGAGAGGGCGAAAATCATGAGACTGCCTCTAATCTGTCCTTTTCTAATGCACACGTTTTAATGGGAGAAGAGGGAGAAAGATAGATTCTCGGATCCGCCGATGCAGAAAATATTTGAAGAGAGAGGTTGAGACTGAAGATGAGACTGAAAATGTGTTCCGGTAAGGTTTGGGATCGAAAGTTGCGACTTTTTTTTTTTTTTTTTTTTTTTTGCCGGAAATCAGGAAACATGACCGACAGGTCGAGAAATTGTTGATGGGAAGGGGGGATCGGGGATCCATAGAACTCTCAACCTCTCCCACTCCTGACTGGTGACCACGCCACTGACCCCTGTGTTTACAACCCTTTCCGTCACAGTGTCCATTATAATTGACGACCATTTTACATGAATCCTTATGGAAATTCGGAAAGATTAACTCACACATGAAATCATATGAGAAAAGCTCGTTCAATTTAATGGTATCGGTTTCACATTGCAGTGACACTTCTTTCATGATTCGTGGACAGAAAGGGTTGAGTTAGTTACATGCACGTATGATAAGACTGATTGTATAATGACGTACCTGGAGGTGGGTAAGGTGTGGTAGGTACTGAATCCGGCGGCGCGTAACTTCTCGAGAGGTAGGAATCGTGAAATCCGCTCTCTACCATCGACGAGACCCGATTCCTTTCATCCGGAGGTGTGAGATATGACATAGATTGAGGATGATCCGAATGGGGGTGGTGTCGGGCGGAGGTGGAGTAGGGCGAGTAATTGCACCAGGTCTGAGGGAATGCCTGCTCGGCGGCCGAAGTCCCGGGCGTTGTCGTGGGTCCGTATTTATAATCGGGCGTCGATGCAGCCGGTGACCAGAAAGTAAGAGCCGCCGCTTTTCTGGAATCCCTCGACGACGGATCCGCGGCAAGATTGTAATAGGTGGGTGTATTATTATATTGGTCAAAGGCCCCAGCTCCAGCGGGGTGTGGATGCTCGGCCGGACTATAATTCCAACCATGTGACCCATGGTGATGCCTAATGACCCCACTCTCGCACTCGCTGCTTCCATAACCGACTAGTCTTTTGGCGGGAATGTGTAGTGGACCGGAATTCGACGTCACCGAGCTTGGCGACGTTGAGGCGGTGGATGAATTTGACGTCGTCACCGGAGTGGACGACGGGGATGTTTTGATGTTGGCGACATTTGGTGGGTTGTTGTCCTCGTAAAGGGGGCCACTATTCATCATATTCCACCAGGCCACCCCAGTGCTGGTTCCTTGATTACCGGGCGTGCAGGCTGGCTCGGCACCGCCATGGTCGAACCCCGCCGGCCCACAATCCCCCAGGTCCCCGATGATGATAATTTTGTTGGAGTCGAAAACCAACCGGAGAAATTAATCCGATCCCGCGGTGAGGACCGGTGGATGTGCAACCAAAGGACACCCAGAAGAGGACGCGAAAGAGTGTCGACGGACCGACCGGACGAGTCCGAAGATGCCCGAGCGTGACCGATCAGGTGTGGCGACGGACGGGTTTAGTGACGATGCGGTCGGCGTCGGATCATGAGAGAGAGAGAGAGAGGCGTCCGGTAATTGAAGCGCACGAGTGAAGTAGAGGAGAGTAGATATTGCACGATCAGGATAATCCAATCAAAACAGGAAACAGGAAATGGAACAAAACAAAACAAAGAAAGGCAAATATGTTAGACAGTTGTAAGGGTCAACACAAAATGATGATTTGAAAATGTTTCATTGAAATTTCGATTTTTGGCACTGATACTGATGAGCGAGATACTTTTCCGCAAAATCATGGTTACGTTTAACGTTAAAACGTGGATTTCCCGAACGATTTAATTTTTAATTTTCAAACACTATTTCTAATATTTGGCAGATGTGGATTTGAAGGGGGGTTGGCCTTCAAATTTGTTGAAGGAAAAAAAAAATTCGCCGGTATTATCTTTGGTTCAAATTTTTTTTTTTTTGACGAAATTTTGGCATAAAAATTTAATGATGTTATTATCACAGCATCACTGGGTACTTCACAGGAATTAATAATTTATTCATTTTAAACTAAATCAAATGTCACAGTTTTCAACGCGAGAAAATTGATGACACGTGATTAAATCACTGTCAAAAATCGGTGCATGAATTAAATCTCATCTTTCTGCATCTGAAAACTGCATAATTTAAACGAGGCCGACGAACCGTTGAGGCGTGAAAAGAAACCGAACACGTTTCATTCATTCATTCCCCAACGAACCCGTTGATTATTTTACGACACAAAATATGTGCTTTTATTGCCCTTCAAAGCAAGCAGGAAAGGGTGCATTTTTCGGCGTGATCCAATTTAAAGATTTCGAAGAAAACAAAACTAGGAGAGACGAGAAAAAAAAAATCACTAAGTAGGTCACTGTGTAACGAAACTAATTTCGAACCACCACAACAATCGACATTATTCAAATGGGATTCAACATTCAACTGTAGAACAAAGCTGGCACACAAATGTTTACTAACAAGATATTATTCGGGGCCGACCAAAAAATAAAAACAAACCGACCGCCGACTGAAAACTGACCGATAGAAAACCGAAAACAATCACGAAGAAAAGGGTCAACGAGGGGAAAAAAAAATTAGAAAGTCAATGAATCACTGAAAAACACCGGAATGAAAAGATTCCGAGTTTAAAAACAGGAACAAAAAAAAAGGGTGAATAATAAGAACTCCGTTGATACGGTCACAAACGCACAAAAGCACTTGAACTGGCTATTTTTTTTTTCTTTTTTTTTCAAAAACTCGGTTGAAACTCTCGCCGATACTGTTGCATCACTAAACGATCACCGATTATTTTCCGCCGATTTTTTTTTTCTTTTCGATGATTTTTTTTTTTATATTTCGTTTATTTACATCGGGGTATCATGCTCGCGACAGCATCTCTCAATGCGCGGGTCCGCACAAGCTCAGATCGGGACGTGTACTGCCGCTGGATGATAAGTTAAACCTCCGCTAATACGAGATAGAGAGACCGGTGGCGCTGCCGCCGAGGCGCGCGGATCTCGCCGTCACTACCGTCTCTATAAGAGCTAATCCCTGGATATAATAATGCTATCTTGCCCTACGGTGTTTTCATCTTTGAAAGCGCGCGAGGGGGGGGGGGGGGAGAGAAAAAAATAAAAACGACTTATCCCATATCTATCTCAGCGAAAAAGAGGAAGAGTTAGATCTCGCAAATCTTTTCTCATTACGGAAAAAAGAAGGCGTTTTGTGTTCGAGGAAACAAAAGAGCGATTCGATTGAATAGAATTAATGTCATCGAAATTCGAAAGGGTTTGTTTGTTTTCATTTTTTTCTTTCTTTTTCAACACACCTCACTGACCTAGGCCGCCGTTTCGAGAGAGGCGCGTAAGCAGAAGTGCGTTAACTGATCCTGTTGTAAAAGCATAAAAATTCTATTTAATTTTTATTGCTTTATTTTCGTTCGGCTCTCATTCAGGTATAAGGCCGTCAGATATGCGATGTTTAGGTATCTCTTTTCTTTTCTCTCTCTCTCTCTCGCTTTTTTGGTTCTTTACACTGCCCCACTTGCCTTTATTAACAAGGCCGGCACCCTTGAGATTTGAGGCTTGAGAGAGAAGGAGAGAGCTCCCTTTTTCTCCCCAGGGCGCGCGGCCTCCCAGAACCTTTCTATCTTACTCACACACAAGTAATAAAATAGACAAGTGTGATGACTGTGTGAGTGAGAGCCTCTCACATTCTATCGTTTCAGTTAGTTTCATTGTTTTCCCTAGCTCTTTCTATGACCCAAATTGAGGAGTTAGATACAGAAAGGGCGCTTCTCTATTGTATTTTATATGAGAGATACGCCCTTTTTGCACATAAATCCGTGATTGATAATGATGTAGCTCAGATGATGATAGTAATTATTGCTTGTTTTTATGTATGAGAAATAAACTGAATATTATAAAATTGTGATATTGATGACTATACTGGATCAATATTATTTAATTTTCGTGGTTAGAGGATTATGTGCCAGATAGATTGCAAAATATGGATTAGTAAATTCTTTATTTTCCATTCATTCTAATTAATCACATAATTAGAGAATCTTTTATGAATCTTCTTTTTTTTCTTCTTAATTCCTCATATGATGGTTTTTTGTTCATAGAAAACTTAAAAATTGTGTTATTCCTTGACGTATCATGGTCTTTTGGACGCAAAAAACTCCATTCTATTTACTTGGAAAATATATGAAATTGTTTGTTGTGGTTAGAAAAAGATGACAAAAAAACTCTATTCTTAAAGAGCAAACGAAACCTGTGACTTTACAGAGTAAATTTACATTTTTATAATTTGAAATGAATGATTTTTTTTCTTTTCACTCCTACTTCCTTTACTAGAATTTCCTTCTGATTGTCATCTCAGTATTTTTATTTATTATTGATAATTTCCATCACATATTTATTGTTCAATTCTTGGAGATAAGGGGCGTTTAAAAAAACAACAACAACAAAATCAATCTGCATCACGCAAGAAAAAAGAATATACGAATCTGTGGCAAACTCAAAACGAGAAGAAGAAGATCGGTGATGAGAAGTTCGATTTTGATTCAATGCCCAACTCTCTGGTACCATGCGCTGTGCGACACAGAAAACGAAGAAGATGCAACACAAAATGCATACCCGGTCAATTGAAGGCGTTTTGAGCTCGAACGCTCGCATCGCCGCATGAGACGAGGCGGCCGCTTCGCAGCTCAGCTCTCTCAGCCTCCTTCTCAAAGCCACGCGCACGTCGCAAACGAACACGTCGGAATCGGAGGGTTATCTAGTTATACGTCTTTCTCTCTCTATGTTCATTCAAATGCATGTGTTAGAAAAATATGGAGGGAAGAATATGTTTTGATCTCATCCCATATCTCTGTCCTTTTCTAACACATGCGTTCAAATGGCTAAAGAAAGAAAAAGAGAAATTCCTGGATATTTACGCTTCTGCTAGGGATGAAATCTTCTCACCCGGTAGAGTTTAATTCTATTTCTCAGGAAGAAAATATGTACGTGTAGGGTAGAGGTTTTGAATTCAAGGAGTCTCTCAAGTCTTATACACACCCTCCTACATTTTTATCAGAGCTGGCGTTTTGAGTATATTTAATGACATTTTTCAGTTCATTGACGATTCCACCGGTTGAAAAAAGATCCCATAGTTCAGTACAGTGTATGACTGTAATGCACTTAAATACTCGCATCTATAATCTTTTCACAACTAATTGGAGTCGTCAATTACTTTAAAAAACTTGCGGTTATTTTAATAATTTAAAACGGCAATTGCACCGACTGAGAAAATATTACGGACGCGAGTTTTTTTTTTTTTTTTTTTTTTTTAAGCATTACATAATCACGAACTGAACTGAAGTAGGTAGTATTTTCTCAACCGATGGAATCATTGGTAAATTAGAAAAATGTCATAAAATATACACACACGGAAACACTTATTTTTATGCCACAGAAAAAAGAACGATGTCAGTAATCAGTATAGTGGCAGATGGGTGTACTTGAACCTATGCAATAGTATCGATTTCTCTATGATTGAGAGAATCTCATGAAGATCGATTGTTTTACATAGGTTTAAATGGAGAGAATACACAGAAAACAATGGACGTGCTCCAGACACAAACTTTCCACGTTCTAGACATACGAATTGTACACCACAAGTATACGGGAACGAGTTCTGAGCGCAATCTATTTAGGTTGAGTTTGCGTCTGAAACGCATCCCGTCGTGTCCAGAACCTGAAATGTTTGTGCTCTGAGCACGTTGCGTACTGGTGTGTACATAGATCGTGTCTGGAGCACATCCTTTTTTTTCTGTGTACCTTGTTGCCACATTGCACGAGCCGCCACTGGGAATCAGCAATCAGAAAAAAAACATAATTCGCGAAACGACCGTTTGACAACGGAGCACGAAGTGCCACGAAATCACATTTGGCGAAAAAAAGAATTTCAGCGCCTCACGACACCCATACCTTCTCCATCACCACCAACCAACCACCCCCCCCCCCACTCTCACCGCATAGTACAATACACCGTACCAATACCATAGGAGCATACCATCCCACCATGCTGACGAGCGATTTATCATACGGAGATCGACGTCTCTCACACGAGGATGGGCTGAGGTCGTAAACCCACAATTTATGCTCTTTTATGATCCTAATGACGGACCATAAATCTGGGACGTCTCTTGACGTCGCGACTTGAGGATTGCTCCGTCCTCACAATGGCGGATCCAGGAATCTATCCGTCTCTCTCTTCTCCCATTAGAATGCGTATGATAGAAAAGGACAGGTTAGGAGCAGTCACGTGGTTTTCGCCCTATCTTGTATCCTTTGCTAACCCATGCATTATAATGAGTTTCTTCTCTCTCATTCAATCCGCGACGATCCCGTTGGTCCGAACCGAGGAGAGCAAGGCGATCGTCGAGTTCGATAGGATGGGAAGACCCTTGATTATCGACAGACGAACGAACGAGGAACAACTAACAAGTCTCATCATTTTTGGCATCTCATATGCCTGTTTGTGCGTTGCGATGGTCGCAACTAAATCCTGGCTTTTGGTTAACGAAAAAAAAAAAAAGTTGTTTTCTAGGAGTGAGAGGGGGGCTTTGAAAATATCTGATTGCGAAGAACGTTCAAGAGAGAGAGAGAGAGGGGGGGGGGGGGGGTAGAGAGGTTCGTTGGACTAGAACGATGAGAATCAATTAACCTTTGCTGTGTGACAAAAATGTCGAAAATTTGATGAGCTTTTCGCAGTGGGCAATGGACGAGCAATAACAAATTTGAGGAAATAAAGGCATCAAATCTGATGGGTCTCTGGCAAAATTTGGCTTCAGCAGCAAAAAGGGTCAATTAAAATGTGAAATTGCATTGGAAAAAACGTTGGTAAGCATCAACAATAATTTCCAATAATGTACTATTCAATAAATGTGTAAAAGAAAATTTATATATGATTGTCGTAGAGTAAATTATATACTGTGGGGGACTGGGGGAGTCCCGTATAATTTTTTTGAAACTCCATCATAAATCAATTCTCCCAGCAAGAAGAAAGCTGCAATTAATTGAAACCCCTCGTTGTGAACTCACTATTCTACAGTCATCTTGGAATTTTGTTTAAACGCACACATTGAGTTTATGAGTATAAACTGTTGAACTTTTCAATGTGCTCAGTTTACGTAATTTTCAAGTGATTTGAAACTAGAGTCGACTCTCTTGATTGCAGAGGCAAGCATTTTATAGCAAGCTCATTGAAGAAAATTTAATTAATTAAATAATTAGTTAATTAATTTTACGGACTGAGATAGTCAAAAAGTGGCTAAAAATCAGAAAGTATATAGTTTTCATCAATTTATCATGTATACATTTTCAAGACCAATTTTAACTGCAGAGAACACTTTCAACAAGTAATTCACATGTAGAAATGTCACTTGAAAGTTTTAAATTAAGCTCAAAAGGTCGAAAACAATGATTATTAATTATTCATTTTTGCTGATTTTTTGGTCACTTTTTTCGATCTCAGACCATAGTGCTCTGATTCAATGGGCCTGTTCCAAAATTTTGCTACAACGATTAAAAGTGTTAAATTTAATGTAAAATCGCCTGAAAAAAACTCCATTGGTGGCATCAGAAAGTCATAAAATGCAATAATAGATAAAATCACAAGAGGCGTTTAATGAAATCCAAGATACGGCGAATAAATATCGAGCAATCTGTATGCATGCACCGTGAACATCCAAGGATGGCCAACTGTGACAACTACACTGGAGGTAGAGGCTATGTGTTTGTTTACGTTGCGATTGGATGTGATCGATATTGTGAGGTTGGCTATCCTTGGATGCGTTCACGGTGCGTGTATAAAGATTGCTCGATATTTATCCGCCATCTTGAATTTTATTAAACGCCTCTTGTGAGTATATTATTGCATTTTATGACTTTCTGATGCCACCAATAGATTTTTCAGGCGATTTAACACTCTTACTCGTTGTAGCAAAAGTTTGCAACAGACCCATTAGCATTCAATTTACTCTTGAATTAAATTCTCACGAAAAACATGTCAATTCTTGCGATTCATTTTTTTTTTTTTAGAAGTTTTTCTAAAATGTATCCGTAATGCTAGGACCTTTGGTTCTGAAGAGCTTAAAAAATAAAATTAGTAGAAGAATAACTTCTATGCACCATGTTATACAGCGTCTCTTACTTTGCGCGCCAAACAATACTGTAAAAGTGCAGCCACATTTTTGAGTGGTTACTTAAAACCCAAGACCCAGACACTACACCCCGCAAACGGCGTCCCATTAAAACTCGATAAAATATTCAACACTTTAAACCGAAAATCGCACCTGAGCTCAGCCAAAGGCTTTCTCGTGGAGGGGGGGGGGCAGAGTAAACCTTTCCACTGAACAGCCATTATCCGCAACTATACCCAAAACCTCTTGAGAAATTTATGGCCCTAATAAAAACCGCAGGTTCGATCTTCTACGCTCATCAAGCATTTTTTCTCCCATAAAAGAACCTACTCAAGGATCGATCCGAAATTCGCACAACTTCACACAAATTACACAGTTCAAGAGCATCGGAAGGATACACGAATTTAGTGTTGCGGAAAATTGCTCACAATGACAATTACGAAATTACCAAAAAGTGACTGGCAAGGGTCGCTTTTAGTCGAAGCTGAAGATGATATGGAAGTGAGATCATGCATCCGACTTGAGTGAGGATTTGGTTCCCTTCATTCGAGAGAGAGAGAGAGAGGGGGGGAGAGAGAGAGGAGAGAGAGAGAGAGAGAGAGAGAGAGAGAAAGAGAGAGAGGCTGAACGTACAAGACACCCTATATTAGGGTCTAATTGACAGAAATATTACCTCGCGGATAAAGCATCGACCGGGGGGGAAAAAGGGGGGAGACAATAAGCACCGCACAGAGGTGCAAAGCTCGGGGTTTCAGATTTCGAAGTCTAGAGGTAGTAAAAAAGCATAATACACCTTTGTGAGATTTTATTTTTCCACGTTTTTTTTTTTTTTTTTTTTTTTGATATTCATTTATTTTTTCAGGATAAAATGTCTAAGTGTAGGAACCGACAGTATGAGATAGTATTTAGACACTTTGAAAATGTATTAAGAACAACTTTTCTTAGATTTTATGGTATTCTTCCTGACAAAAGCCCGATACTTTCAACATGGCCTATACCTTTTGCAACGTTCAGTGGCGAGGCGTGCGATTTAGCAACGTTCCTTTCCCCCATTTAAAAACATTAAAAAGGTCGAAATGCCTGGTCATCGCTGATGACTGAAGGGTTCGACTTTTTTTGGTGAATTTAAATGGAGAGTATACATTGTTGCCAAAATTAACGCATCGCCACTGGCAACGTATCTAAATTTATTTTTATATATTTTATTTTTCTAGATAAGAATCAATAAATAAGTTTCCACGAATGTTTTTACAACACTTATTTGTATTAAAATTAAAAAAAAAGTAGGTGCATTTAATTTTTTCAATAAATTGTATCTTTTGGCTCATACGTAACAAAAAAATGCAAAAATAAATTTTGGAATGTCATAATGGAATAAGGCTCCTTTGATAGGAACGTGCCCTCTAAAGGCCTCACATTCATTGCAGCAGAAAAACTAAGGAAGAATTCGCTCTGTAGTGTCTACCTTACACAAAAACGAACCTTTTGACAAAAGTGATCCAAACCTTTCGATTTTGACTCGTTGTAATATTTTTAAAAAAGTGACAAGAAAAATCTTGATAAGTATTTTTAATACCTTACAATAAGTAGCCAAGTTGCCAGCAATCCAGATCCTGTTTTTTAATTTTTTTATTTTTTCATAAGGCTCCTCAAGCCATAAGCTCCAATGGTTTCATTGAAATCAAAGGGTTTCGAAGCAAAAGGGTTCAAAACGAAGAACACCTTTGGATTTCATGAATCCTAGGATTGAAAAAAAAAATAAAAAACAAAAAATGGAGGGATAAAAAGGGTCGACATCGAAGTATCAAATTCCGGTAAAATTATGTCATTCAAACGTTTGTGCGCCAAACCTTCAAACTGCACTGAGTGAAGCAATCCCCAAACCTTTTGGACGAGAAGTGGCAAATACGATAGGTATTCGAGGCCTCCCTTAAACGACACTAAATAAGGTTGGATTGGATGTTGGAAGGGGATCCCATCGAATATATCCATTGATAATCGCGCAAGACTCGTGTTGTGAAAAATACAGAGGGTTCAGGCAAGGTATTGTCATCAACTATGCCCTCAGGCAAGGCGCTTCGGTCCATCAGTTCGGTTCACGCCGAGATAGTTGCATAGATGTGCAAGGGAGTTCCATGCAAGGCCAGTGACGCTGACAGCAGAATATAAATGTACTTTTTTGGAGAGATCAACTTCACGAATAAAGCGAGGATATGAAGAGGTTAAGACCTCCTATTGGCGTATGATCCTTTATTTATACAATTAAGGCAAAAGGTGAATGAATTGAATAGGGGTGTCTCGTTTCACCGTTTTTAAGGCTTAATGCGGTGCGAATGCCCGTCAAATTTGAATAGTCGTGAGGTTTTCACCGGAGTTTCACCCCCCTGTGTAAAGAGGGGTCGAAAAAAAAAAAAAAAACTATAGGCAACTCGTGGACAGCTCATCGATCCTTTGCAGCTGCAAATATATTTCGAGTCGGATAATCTTTGCATTCACTCCCGAGTTTTTCTTTAAGAAGGAAGTTATGAATCGGAACGTCTGCCCTCTGACTTGTAAATCATTAAGAAGTAAATAGATGGCTTTCGGTGAACAAAACCGTTTGAGGAAAAGACTGAGGCCTTGGAGACAATGAGCGTGAGCCATAGACGTAGTCGTGAATTAGTTTTTCTCTCTTTTTTCCCCATTTGAACGCACGTGTTAGAAAAGGACAGAAAGAGAGGATGAAGTCACGCGATAGCCCCAACCTCTATCCTTTTCTAACGCATGCGTCCAAATGAGCAAAGAGAGAGAAAGACAAATTTCTGGCTACGGCTATACAAGCGTAACTGAAAATAGTTCTTTGGAACATAAATATGTCAGCGAGATGAGTCAGGTTTTAAAATTGAAGAAGAAGAAAATGTCGTTGGATCGGATCTGTGCGCGTGAGATGGTTGCCCCTCTTTTGAAAGAATCGTGAAAAATTTTACCTCTATAATTCTTGCTAATCTCGACAAAAAGAAGATGGAATCTTTAAGAAAACCTACGCAAAAATCCGTCGAAACAAGATTGTTACCTTATTCCTTTCCTCAGGTTTTCATGAATGGACAATTGGACGTTCTGTAACCTGAATATACATTGTGATTTATCTTAACCAAATCATGAGCCGGGCTGTCTCTGCATGTCGAGCCAATTTTAATCCGACAGAGTTTCCGGTTGTGTCTTCCGTTTTATTAGAATCTTGATCTGATCTTTTTCAATGACGATCTAAATAAGCTGCCTTCAGTAGGTCTGTGGGCCTGCAAAAATTGAGGTGTGATCTTTCCCAAACGTCACATTATTCTGAATCCACTGGGGGAGGGACAGACACCGAAGAGGAAATACACTGATTTACCGTTTGGTGTTATTTCTAATTTAATGTTGGTCCATTTGTCATTTTGGATCAAACATATTGATTTTATAATCTAATGATGGGTACCTTGCCATTTTTGAAAGTAAAACAGAGGACATCAGAGGGTTGAATCCCCCCCCCCTCCCCCATAAAAACTGGTTCAAGAGTGAATGAAATAGAACTGCTATGCGAAACGCACCTTTATGGTGTTCCAAACTATATCATTAAAAATGTTACGGCCTGAATCAAAAACACATCAAATTCCGTGGGGAGAAAAAATGAAATAGGAACAATCATCACGGTATTTTAACTGAAAAAAAACTGTTTTCTTATCAAAACGTTTCGCGGAAGTACTTTCCTTCAATCCCTCTAATTATGCTATACGCAATTAAAAATCCACCGTCGATTTGCAATGTATACTCTGGAGGCATAACTATTTAATGAATGAAAAACCCTGCATAGGAAGGAAGCGCTATACGCAAACGGACATTCCATAACAAATGCATTGAATTGAGTGAAGGAATCCATGTTTCCTTGACCGTAATTAACGAGCCATTTTGCTCGATGACACGCTTATCAAAGCGCCGTTTAACTACCGGAGGGCGAGATATAGAAACCTATTAACTGATTCTCAAATGGCCGAAATATACACGTACAATAGAGATAGGGCCATTCCGACCCCTACCCCTCAACGCAGCGACCATTAATAGAAATGTTTGAGACGAGGGCGAAACCGAAGGCCCGAGACGGAAGGAGATTGATGGAAGAGAGGCTGTGACACTCTTCAGTCTTCACCCCCTGATTGCATGGACCCGTTTCAACAACAACAATCCCATGATGGTGGCGAGGCACGGTTAGAGACAGACAGCGCTACCTATCGGATGAATGATAAAACTGAGGTAAGATGCCATGATTCTGCAGCACTGGAGGTGTAAAAGGTAAGGGAAGCTGAGACCATCTCCATTCCCTGATTGCATGGACCCGTTTCAACAACAACCCCATGATGGTGACGAGGCGCGGTTAGAGACAGGCAGCGCTATCTATCGGATGAATGATAAAACTGAGGTAGAGGCTGCCATGATTCTGCAGCTCTGGAGATGCAAGGGAAGCTGATACGATCTTCATCTCCTGATTGCATGGATCCTTTTCATCCACCCCGTATGATGGTGATGTGGGACTGCCACCGCTACCTATCGGAGAAGCGATGAAACTGAGGTACCGCTGCCATGATTCTGTATCCCACTCACTCAGGAGATGTATAAGGGAGGCTGAGGCCATCTCCATCCCCTGATTGCCCGAAGCGCTCGTTTCTACAACCCCTCGTAACGAGGCGTGGTGGCGCGGGTCGTTGCAGCGCTACCTATCGGTCGATCGGTGAAACAGAAGGATTCTGCCATGATCCTGCAGCATCCCTCTCCGGACTCCGGATGCCATGATGACTCTGCGCAGCGGTGATACGCTGATGTGCCGCGTGCCAAGATGGGTGCGCTGGGGTGCGCCTCCCCTTTCGGCATCGTTATTGTCGTGATGGGTGACAATACCATTCAATGCATTGTTGTTGTAAATTCGGCTCTAGGGGTGGAATGGGGGAAAAAATGAAGATATATGTCACATTTCACCGCGCCATCCTGCAGAAAGCCATCTCCTTCTCTGACATTCATCTGGCTTCACTCTTTTCCACCCTTTTGCGCATGTTTCATAAAAATTGTCGTATTTCATAGTTATTCTTTATCAAGTTGGATGGTTAACAAGCCAAATCTGCCAAATATCATTTTTCGGTTCTTTCACTCTTTTCCACCCTTTTGCGCTTGTTTCACAAAAATTGTCATATAGTCATAGTTCTTTTTTATTAAGTTGCGGGTGGTTAGCGAGCCAAATATAATTTTTCGGTTTTTTAAAGTTTCGGCTATAAAAAAGTCGGAGATTTTCATTGGGGGATCCCATCAATATAAAACAAAACAGGGTACGCGGTTAACACAAGAACTTAAGAAAAAGAGCACAATTTCGCATGAAGGAAACGACGGAGCTATATCAGTTACTAAAACTCTAATTTTAGATACAGATCAGTATCAGTGCCAACAAAATACGAATAAAACTAAAAATAAAAAAATAAATTGCAAAAAATAATTCAATATTCAAAGAAAATCAATAATAGCTGCTTTTTATGAGAATCTTCGCTATTTACTATCGTTATGAGTTCACTTGAGACGGTCCTACATACCTGATACATAAAACTTACGACTCTTATATACGTGTTAGTGAGTTTTATCTCAAGTAGGGAGATGTAAGGATAAATGCAAGAGAAAACAAATCATGAGTATATCTCATTATATTGCGAGTAAATTGATTTTTTTGCCTGTTTTTAACTGTAACTTATTGTTATTTGTAAAATTTTCGTAAGTTTTATGCTATGCAATTCAAGTAATGTATGGTCGTCCGAGTGACTTGGTGTTTTGATCAGTGGCGGCTCGTGCAATCTGGCAACCGTGCACTTTTGCCATTTAAACGTATGCAAAAAGATCGATACTAGGTGAGGCGCTACGCCTCACCAAGTAATCGATTATTTTACACAGTTTAAATGGAGGAAATCCATTGTTGCCACATTGCACGAGCCGCCGCTGGTTTTGATCGTCACCTATCAAAGACTGCGTGATATGCTGAAAATACGAGCAGCTCATAATCATTACAAACATTATGTGAATGTATCAGACTGATATATTTAAACCGTGGACACCACTCTTTCGGAGTGGATCCACTTGGGAACCATCAGGAACAATTTCGTCTTAATCTGTGCCCTTATTTTGGGGATTTCTATAACTATTCCGCGTGTGTTGTGATTTTGTCCGAAGGCAAAAAAGAGGCCGGAGAATCGAGTATAGAAAAACAAAACAGCAAGTGACAGGAAGCGTAGCCGTGGCCAGGAATTTGTCCTTCTCTCTCTGCCTATTTGAACGCATGTGTTAGAAAAGGACAGAAACAGTGGCTGAAGTCACGTGACAGCCCCTATATCCATCCTTTTCTAACATATGCGTTTAAATGGGCGAAGAAAGAGAAACACGAATTTTTGGCAACGGCTGCGGCTATGACAGGAAGACTAGCAATGAAAATGAATTTCATTGGACCGGCTAAATTTTTCTGTTTAATTAATTTGTATTATTTTTTTGTATTATTTTTTTTTTTTTTCCTGAAAATTTTCGATTTTATGCGCCGTTATTTTGTTGTACTTTGAATATTGCTACGTAAATGTTGCTGATTTGAAAGAGAAAAAAAACCTAAACCCGAGGGTGAGCATCGAATGGCGAGGGACAGAGCTGCCATTTTGCGTGTAATTAATGAAATTTTTCAATTCACCGATGATTCAGCCGTTTGATGAAAGATTAAACAGTTCAGTTCACTGTAATGCACGAAAATACTCTAATCTGTAATCTTTTCTCAACCGGTGGAGTCGTCGATGACTTTAAAAAAAAAATTGCGGATATTTTAATGATTCAACAGCGATCGCACCGATTGAGAAAAGCTTACAGATCACTGGTATCATCGTGCAGTATAGTCATGCACTAAGCTGAATTGTGTAATCTTTTCTCCACCGGTGGAATCATCGGTGAATTGAAAAATGTCATTGATTATACGCAAAACGGCAGCTCTGGCGAGGGATCTCCTCTGTGTGACGCTATGCTAAGAAAATATCTCCGCTACTTTCTCTTGGAAAGAGACGAAATTAGAAAGTCAAAAAAGGTCGGTCCGCACTCCTCAGCCAGTCAGCCTTTATACACCAAAAGTCGAGTTAGTGGTCCTCAATACTCCTAATAAAAAGGTTCATATCAATGGAAAAAATTTAATTTTGAATCAGTTTTAATAATTTATTTCAATTTAAGTTGATCAACACTTTCATCAAACAGTATTATTTAAATAAAATACATCATTTTTTTGTCAAAGCATCAACATTTCTGTTCACTTAGTGTTTTGCTTTATTTTTTCTTTATCCTCTTTTGTGCCTTCTTCTCTTATAGATCAAAGTACAGTTCGATACATTGACATATTTTTCAACCTATTATGTGTATAGTTTTACAAAACTACTCTTAATACGACTATCACTGGTCTGCTATTATCTGCTTATTAGGAATAGAATTTCTCAGATCGGTAAGTAAAAATCATGAATTTTTCAATCGATAGCAAAAGCTGTAAAAAACTTGTTATCAAATTATGATGAAGTATTCGATTTTTTTCCTTCTCTTTTCCGAGCGAAGATTTTTAAGCAAATATTTGTCTTCGTTAATCCGGCAAAATTGATGGAAAAATAAAACTATTTCAAGTATTTATTTTGATTGAACCTTCAATATTTCTTGCAAGTATATCTATCTATTGAATCAACAAATCGGAATCTTTTGAAATACATTTTTTGACTAAACGTTAGATTTGATACTGACCTTGGATGCTTGCCGCCAGTGTGATAGTCGGAAATATTGAATGTACCCTGTGAAATTAAAGAAAAATACACTTTTAAAATTTAAAGATTGGATTAGAAAATGAGGTAAAGGAAAGGACACAAAATGAGATCAATGCATGGTTTAGGTGTTTCAAATTAATATAAATTTTTTTTTGGGCGTTGGTATTTTTATAACCTAAAGTTTCGAGCATCATTTTCAAATTGTATTTGTCATTATCTATGGTAAATGAATAATTTCTCAAGGAAAGTGAGAGTATAAATTTTCTCTTATTATTGCATACGTGACCAATTTTTAAATATTTCATATTTATTTGTGTTTCCAAACACGGAAAACATCACTCATTTTTGTTAGCACCGCGGTAATGTCATTTTTAGTAAGAAATTGGAAAAAAATAATAGTCAAGTTTTCAGCTATAGTTTCTAGCGTTGTGCTTCAAGAAGCTGGCATTATTAGGGATGAGTTGAAGGTCATGCAGACATTTTTTGAAATCCACTATAGTTCCATCACAATCGACATCATCAAATAGATTGAGGGATGCATCTAAAGATATTCAAAAGTATGACACAGTGACTATATACAATAAGGCTTACATGAGGAGGTTCAGCGGTAGGTAGTTTTACTATTGTAAACGGGGACCTTATATTCACGATTTTTTGAAAAATCATTTTCGAAAAGGGATCTTATATTGGAGTCATTGGGTGCTTGTTTTCAATCGTTAAGAAAGAAAGTGATAGTAAAAAAACTGTCATGATAAAGACTGCTATTAACATATTCACAGTTTTTTTTTATTATTCTTATTATCATCTATTCAAAAAGGGAGAAGTTCGAAAATATAATTTAACCAAAAGTTTTTGTTTTGTTTTGTTTTTTTTTCTGTTTTCGTTTTCGGAGGAAAAAGACCAATTTCAATAATTCCCTTCTTTTATTCCACATACATTATCGCAGCTCTTATTTTATTGCTTATATTTTTGAAACACAAATGTGTTTCTAGTTTGACCAAACGGGAGAAAATTTAATTTGTTAAATGCAGTCTGTCACCATCCGAGTTTTTTTTCTTACGATTATTCTTCTTCTCTTTTCTTCCCTATTGTGGGGAAGGGAGGGGTTATTAAATAATCTGCGGGCATTACAGTGAAATGGGGGGAAGGGAGGGAAGGGGGGAAAGGGGGGGGTCAGAAGCAGGCGAGCGGGGAATATTTCCGCAGGATAAACACAAAACATAAATTTCAGCGATGACATTTCCATGTCTGGAGCCCTGAGCTTTTTCGATGAGAAAAAAAAGGACGCAAATGCCATAAACACTGGAGTCGAGAGGGTGAAAGGCGACCAACCCCTCATTTACGCTGAATGAAGCTCAGCGTGAATTCATGAATTCGTGAATTTCGGGAACAAAACTGAACGGGTGCCAATATTTATTGAATTTTACTGTAGTCAGAAGAATCCGGGTTTTAGAGAGGATTACTTGCGTTACGATGGGGTACTTTGAACAGAACATGCAATGTGTCTTTACCCCTTTGATCAACTATCACTCAACTTTTGACTAATATTGTTCATTTACAAATCTGAATTTATTCAGCTCTTATGCAATAAACAGAAAGTGTCAGTGATAGTATTATTAGTACAGACTCATGATAGTGCTTAATTTGTCTTCGGTATTTTTTGCTAAGAAGTATAAAAAAAACAAAAAACCAAAAAAAAAAAAAACCCATTAAAATTATTATTGTTTCAAGTTGCAAATTGCAATTTAGAATTCCTATTTTTAAACAAGATTCTTTGTCAAACATGTTTTTACGTAATTCGGACGAATAAAAAAATTAACCAATTGGAAATGTGAAAAAACATGAAGAAAAAAACGTTGGACCTATTTAATGGGCCTTCATCGGAAATTGTTGTTTTGCCATTATAGTTTTGTGAGTGTAAGTACATAGAAAAGGATATGAATGTCAAGAAAAATCGTAAATCAAGGTGTAATTGCCACTGTTTTCATCATCAAAATAAATTATGAGATCAAGAGTTATGCGACAAAGCAAATAAGAATCGTAAAACCTATCAACGATTTGTTATTGGTAATCACTCGCTTTAATTTTATTGTCTTTTAATTACATGTAAGTACTCATTGAACAGTATCGCAATTTAATAGACTCGAGTGTATCTACCTTGGATGGCCCGAGATATACCTTATTATGCTCGTTTTCCCCTTCTCCTTTTTCGAGCTGTATCAGCTTATGAGAATTATCTACCCCCCCCCCCCCCCTCATCGCCAATAATAATTGATAATGAACTTCTACCCTCCAATCAACATCCGTGCAGAGCTTTGTACACCAACTGTCTGTTAAGTGTTTATACTGGACATTTATGAATGGAGTCAATAGCTGATCTAAAGGGGGGGGGGGATAGGAGCACTCCTCAACTACTGAAGTCTCTTATTTTTTCGTTTTTTCACCAGAATATTGAAAAATTACTTCTTGCGACTTCTCATTTTTCAAATTTCATTGGCTCTTCTCACCCTCCCCTTTAAAAACTTTTTAGATCCGCCATTAAATGCATAATTATTGTCTGGTAGATTTGTTAATCCAAGGTTTCCATCTGGTCAAGTTCGATTCGACCTCTGTACTGAGAAAAAACAAATTAGGTAATTTAACAGTGTATTGTTAAAAACGGTGAGTACAAATTATTTTGATTTAACTAAATAACCATTTTGTTGATTTTACAATCAGATTTGTTAAGTAAATCAACAATTTGATTTGTTGAATCGTCAATCCAGATTGTTGATTTAACTAATCAGATAGTTCATTTGCCTTTTTTTTATTGTTGATTTATAAATCGGATTCTAAAATCAACAAAATGGTTAGTAATGTCAACAAATGCTTTTGTACTCACCATTTTCAATAAATAGACTGTTGAATACCTAAATTTTTTTCTCAATGTGCCTGTTGATTCGAATAAGTAGGTTCTTTTCTGATTGGTTATAACTTAGAGCATGCGGCTTGCATCTATAGTGCAGCATGTTGCGTCGACTCAGAATCAAGGCGCCACACGGATTCTTTGGTACGCCTTTTTTATAGTCTAGTAATCTTTGTCTGCAAAGCGTCTCTGTTTCGATTTAAGGAAGTGTATGAAACGTTCACAGCTTACTATAACCAGAGCATAAAATGCAGACGCAAAGATTTTCGAACAGTTTCACAAAAATCTGTTAAGAATGGACAATTTGTTGTTTTGTTTTTTTAAAGAGTGGCACGCGTGCGAGGTAGCAGCTTATTTCTTGGTTAAATCTTTCATGCTCTAAGAAAATTGAGTTTAGTCTATTAGGGTCTTGGCGGAAGTTGCAAGAAATATGACTGCCTATATCGTTCGAAGGGTGATCAGGGTTGGTTTTATTAGTTTTACTGGGATTGGGAGTGTTATTTTGTGAGTGTTTCAGCATCTATAATCACGTCGGCACGTGTTCAACAAGATGAAGACACGGGACATATGTATTTTTTGTGAAGCGTATAACTCAGTCTTAATCACCATGGAGCACTTCGACTTTTTCTAATTTTTTTTTCCTTCTGTGAGGGGGTGTGAGTGCTGAGCAGGTGGGAAAGGAGTGCAAAGATACATAATCTATGGCATTTCTAGTGGGGATATTTTGACTGGCGTGAAATACACAGTGTTTTTAGATGTAAGATGGTAGCCAATGTTTTTCACTATAATTTAATCTATAATTTAATAGCCATCTTTTAATTTGGCAGTAGTTTTTAAAAAATGGATCTCACGAAGTGTAGTCTTTTTTGTTTCGTGTAACTTTTCTTAGACACCAATCGTCAAAAGCTGTTCATTTCAGAAAATGGGTTCGTTTAGCGAAAAATATTGCGTGGCATATGTTTGAAGAAGTTCAAACAGCCATCATAGCCCATTTAACTACGTGTTTGTAAAAAAATACCCTTAATCTGAAAATGGATTTTGTCGACGAATAACCTTACACATTTTCATTCACAATAATGGTTTATTTATGCATGAAATTAAAATCTTTATTTTCAATTGTTGTATAGCCTATTTGAAACATCGGCAGTTGAATTACGCCCGTTTGTGGAAAAAAAGTAAAGAAATAAATGTAATCGTCTAGATTACTGGACACCTTATTTTTCACCCTTAGTTTCTAATTAAAAATGAAACGATAGTTATGAACTGTCCAATACGTTTGAGCTCGTATTATTGAATAGGTATCATTTATTTGTTCTTTCTCCGTCAAGGGGGCTTAAAATCGAAGTATAACGTTCGCGCTCCATTCTATATGAAAGACAATTTTTTCTACGAAACCTCGAACACGGAAAAAAATAAACTACGGTGAAAATAATCATACGGATGCCTGATTTTGGCACCTGCTAGATGTTATGGTAATGTTAACCAGAAGTATATACTATGTTTTGACTAGGTACTAGGTGATGCACCTAATGGGGCAGTTGCAAGGGTCTGAAATGTTGCGTTTTTTATAAAGAAAATAATAGTATTTGATGAGATTAAAACAATGGTGCCTTTGGTTTTTTCCTAAGTGTCCAGGTTTAGGAGATACACACGTGTAAAGTTTGAAAAAATTGTGGGTGTAGTGACGTCACTACGCGGAATTCCCATTTAAAACAATGTATTTTGGGCCAAAATTGCATGTTCGGAACAATGGGACGTAATTAGAAACTAAAGGTATCTTTGTACTCAGCTCATCAAGTACTCTCATTTTCTTTATAAAAAACGTAACATTTCAGACCCTTGCAACTGCCCTATTGCATGTCGAATTTACTCAAAGTATCGGTAAATGTACCATACTTCTGGTCAAGTTTACCATAACAACTAGCAGGTGCCAAAATTAGGTATCCGTATGGTTATTTTCACTAATCTTTTTTTTCCGTGAACCAGCCGAAAAAAATAAACGTTTTGAAGTAGTAAACAAACCTGTTAACAGGATAGCAACGGTCTGAGGAGCGGTCCACGGTGCAATCCGTTGCGAACCGCTGCGTGAAAGCGCAGTCTCACTCGTTCCTGAAACAAAAACAAGAATTCGAAAATTTAAACATAAAAAAAAACAAAAAACAAAAGAAACTTAGTAACCATTGTGGCACATTTGTAAGTCTTATTGCGTTCTTTGTGATTACGAGCGTTTTAATTTTTTTTTAATTTTTAAAAATGTTATTTTTTCAGGGGGTATTTTCTAATCAAAACTACAATCATAGGTATACTTGTTTATGTGGTTCACACTGTGTCATTTTCTTTTTAACATTCTATTCACCTTTTACCTGTTTCCGCGAGTGTATTTTTTTTTTAAACCAAAACCAAAAAAAAGAAAAAAAACACGATGAACTTTTTTTGACTACTTTTTCCATGTCCATTTTCTCTGTTCTTGTTACTTTTTGTTGGTGCGTTTACTATCTCTTTCCGAAAATTGATCTTTTTGCAAACTGCTATTCCAAGTTGTTTGTGCTTTTAGCCACCCCTTTTTGATTTCAATGGCTGCCTATTTTTGTCACACATAATACATACGCAACCCCTGGTATGAGTCTTATTGTTATCCGTATTGCTTCTATTCCCCGCATAAAACATGAATCGATTACACAAATTCGATTTCGCGCCTCCCGTTCGTTGAGTGAATCTAGTGCCCCAGCTTTGCTCAGCATGAGTCATCATACATACAAATAAAATTCAATTTCGAACGAAATATTCAAATTGCCTTGAGCCTCTTCACCGCACCGTCCGTATATACCCCGTGAATTGCAGTGTTGCCGAAGGTACTCACATACTTTTATGATTCTGAGAAAAATTACTTGTTTGGATTGAATTAGAAAACCCTCTGCGTTATCGCAATGAATTCTCAATTTTTAACTTCAATAATTGTGAGGAAGTAATGGATAACTTGACGAAAAAGGAGATTTAAAATGAATTAACGTGTATCTTCACTTGCCAAAACAAAGTGGAAAACTGAAAATATGATTATGAGCCAATTTTGTCGATTTTGAAGAGTGAGATTTTTGTAAAGAATAGTCTCCGTATAAGTTACAACATCCTGTGCATCGCAAAATGAGCTGAACAATTGGGATTTATAGGCAGCGGTATGATCAATTAGCCAATGACTGAAGAGTTATGTCTTCTTTTATGGTAATCGGTTTGATATGGTACAATTTTTGTTATTGGATATATAAGTGCGATAAAGGCGGTTGGTCGTGTCAACGGCTGATCTAGCGCTAGCGAACGGGGGGGGGGACTTAGCTTTTTGGGCCAAAGGGGAGGGGGGGGGGGGGGGGTGCGATCGCCCTCTTCGCCATTCCCCTGTACCCACAAATGGGCCTTGTATATATTAGTTTTGGGTATTTCAGGTCTCAAGTTGAGCTGATTTTCCACGTCATAATTTCCGATTAACAAATATACATCAAAGTTTTGATAGTATCACGTCAGTTTGAACGCAGAATAACTAGTTTTAGAAAACTGGTGATTCTTCAGAGATCTGGCACGGCAGTGAATATCAGAATATGGTATATATGATCGTGCGGTGTAGCAGGGGTAGTGCGTCGTGTTTAAACGTATATTTACGTGGGCGCACATCAGGAATACATATTTATGCAGACAAAAGCGATGCATGATAGGGGCGTGGGTTGGGGGAGAGGGTGGCGAGAAGAGAGATTCTGTCTACCCTTGCTGTGCAACTGTTTAAGTATGCATGACTCGCTTTTATAACATTCACTATCGTCGCTCCTGTGGGATCGAATCCGCAACCCGCCCGACACGTACCCTCTTTCCATATCCCGTGTCCCGTATCCCGTATCCTGCAGCCCTCCCGCAGCACCGCGAAGCCCATTATTTTGCATACGCATTCAGGGAACGGCGCAACGTGTAGCGGCGAATTTGCTGAGGAGACAATTTCCTATTTAAAAAAAAAAAAAAATACTTTTAAATAAATAATAAATGTATGTATAGATTTCCAGTGATGCGCATGGATACTGTACTCTGCACGGTGGCAGGAGGTAGGGGTTAGGTGCAAAAAAGGCATCCTTAAGGATAATATAGGGAATAAATAATGAAGGGGGAAAAAGGAAAAATGAAGTTATAAAACTGATGATATCTAAATGGCTCTTTGGTGCATATAAATATTGTAAATATTGAAGCCCTTTTTGGATCTCTTTGTCCCGTCTTGTTCAGTTAAGTTCATTAGGATTTATCGGGTGGATTTGCTCGAAAGGGGTTTTCAACACCAACTATCTTTAAGGTTGTGCAAAAGGAGACAAAACTATCAATAAAATTATCACTGACAGGGGTGACATTCCTGGTGCATAATGAATTCTAAATGATAATCAAATTTGTAAAATATCAAAGGTCAGGTTTTTCTTTATTTTTCTTCAAAAATTATCATTAATACGTATCTGAAGAGGAGACCCCAACGAGTATGGAAATTTTTAATGTCACGTTTTCCAGCCATTTTTGGATTTTCTAACTTTCTTGGTATACTCGAGACATATTAAACATACATATATTTTGCGTCTGAGAGAATACTGTTTACAACGCCTATAAACTGTCAAAGAAAATTAGTGAAGAATTTTATTTAAAATTAACGTTCACCTAGGGCATTCTGTTGTTATTATTTCAGTCAAAGTTATCTGAAGAACTTGGACCACGGATAATAAATATTCAAACGAAATTCACACCATCCATCATATATAGTCTTTGACCACATCATTATAGATTCGTATATATTTTAAATAAGACTGAATGTTTCTTTCGTTTTTGGTTTCTTGTGGAAAATTTTGCGCTCAAGGAAGAATTTCTGATCAAGGAACCTTTATAACCTTTATGGACGCTTCCCCTAATCCTTTTTTTTACCTCTATGCCTAATCTCCGTGATTTTCGTTCGATTACCATCATATGCAGGGCTGCTGTTTTGCGTATAATCAATGCTATTTTTCTATTCACCGATGATTCCACCGGTTGAGAAAAGATTGCACAGTTCAGTTCAGTGCATGGCTATAATCAACTGAAATACTCACATCTGTAATCTTTTCTCAACCGGTGGAGTCGTCGATGGTTTTAAAAAAATTGCGGATATTTTAATTAATCAACGGAGTTTCCACCGATTAAGGAAAGATTACAGATGAGAGTATTTTCGTGCATTACAGTCATACATTGAACTGGACTGTGTAATCTTTTCTCAACCGGTGGAATCATCGATGAATTTAAAAATAGCATTGATTATACGCAAAACGGCAGCCCTGATCATATGCCAAGGACTTTGGCTGCAAAGACGATAACATTAGGTAACACGAAGTATAGTTATACTCAATTTTCAGCTGATGTGAACGCAAATGTGAAGTGTTTTCAAGGCGTTCCTACTCGAAAGAGATGCTAATGCGGATGATCGATGTGGGAGGGGGGGGGGGGAGGGTGGCGGTGGGCGGTGGGGGGTGCTGGTGATTCAATGGGATATTATTTTCGTGTGGATATGAGCATAGCGCGTCTCGTGCATTAATATACTCAACCGGGCTCTAAATTGGATTCTGGCTCCTCGGTTCGACCTAACATCCTCCGATACATCATTGTACACTTTGAAGGAGTGGATACATTTTGAGGAAAGATGAGGATTTTAAGGCCGCGCCACGTTCGGAGTCCAAATGGACAAGTTCTCTTTGAATATTTGACGAGGAAATTACCCCTCGGAAAAGTGCCATGAGCCTAGAAATCGCTTAATTAAGGGAGATGGAATATAAATGGCATGATAAATTCTCCGAGTTGTGGTCGTCATAAGTATTGAAAGCCCAGATAAAAAAAGAAGAAGAAAAGTCCAAGGAACGCTAAATTAAAAGGAGTGTGACACCATACTTGGGTTCATCTCTCTCTCTCTCTCTCTCTCTCTCTCTCTCTCTCTCTCTCTCTCTCTCTCTCTCTCTCTCTCTCTCTCTTCTCTCTCACTGTCTCTCTTCTCTCTCTACTGTCTCTCTCTCTCTCTCTCTCTCTCTCTCTCTCTCTCCTCTCTCTGTCTCTCTCTCCCCTCTTTTCCTCTCTGCGGGCCAGTTTCCAGCACCGCAATCTGAACCGTGCATAATTCCATCGTAACCACGGATATAACCTCCAATCCAAATTGAGATCCGCCATGAGCTCGCTTCGTAATGGTAGCGGAACACATCTCATATTCTGATGAACGTGTAACTTCATCGAATCGTAAAAAAAGAAGAAGAAAGCAAAAAGAAAAAGAACAATATCCAGTTCCTCCCAGTCGCAACGCAGACTAATGGTCAGCGGTCCATCTTCGATATCTTTTAATTTTTAAAGAGATCACAGCTTCGATTGAAGATTTATTGAAAATATTCAGCAACACGTCCGGTCTCTGCCTTTTTCTGAATTTTCGCTCTCTGGTGGATGTTTCAGTCGTACAGAAATAATTCAGAATGGGGCTATTGCACACTTTTGCTATAAGCGATTTAATTGTCGATTATGGCGTAAAAACCTCAACAAATAACGATGGCGGCACTAAAAACTTCCAAAATCCACTCCTAAACTCAATAAACGCAGTTATTTGCGGGAGCGTAATGGTGGCCGAAGGCACTAACAATGGGAGATTCCCATCTAACAATTCTGAAACTCCATCAAGAAGTGACCAATAAGAGACTACTTTCATTTGACACCGGTGTCACTTGGTGTTGCGGTACCATTCATCGGATGTGGATCATCACTCTGATGACTAATTACTCTGTGAATCATCCTTGTCAGCATAGAAAGAGTGACGAAATTAAGATAGGAATCACCCATTGTTAGTGCCTTCGGCCACCATTACGCTCGCGCAAATAACTGCGTTTATTGAGTTTAGGAGGGGATTTTGGAAGTTTTTAGTGCCACCATCGTTATTTTTTGAGGTTTTTACGCCATAATCGACTATTAAATCGCTTATAGCAAAAGTGTGCAATAGCCCCATTAGCTGAAATGCTTATCAAAGAAGGAACGCGCAAAGGATGATAAAAAATGTGACGCAAAAAAACTCAGCTTTAAATCAGACGAGATGTTGCAAACAGAATTTCTCAATTAACAAGGTGCTAGTGCTAATGACGTATACTAAATGATAAGTCAAATACACGTACGCAGGAAAGAATATTTTAATGGCAAAATATGAAGTATGGGTAGAAGTGGTTAGGTTTTCAAAAGTAATTGAGGTGGATTTTAGCACTGATAACTCATTATTCATCACTCATCATCAGGCCTGCCAATTTCAATAACAGTAATGTTATTCGATCAACTACGATTTACTTCATCTTTGCAAGCTGATTACATTAGTCCTTTTGGTTACCTGAAGATATCAAAGTCGTAACTCACTCAAATTCAGTGGGTAGTTAAATGTTCGTACTCCGCGGTGTTAATTTAGCCTATCCTGGTAATTGAAGGCACTCGATGAATCATTAATTTTGCTAGTATCAATGCGATTTGGAGAAGCTTTTACTGTTAATAAGAGATAGAAATCGCAAATCAAATAACTCGGATGCGGTATTAAAAGAGTTGAAATCTGTAAGCCTATGATGGTCACTAAAGTCCTTTTGAAGAGTAATAATCGATTACCGTTTGCCAATAACTCAGGTATCGATGGTATTTGAAAAGAGATTTCGCGGCTGCTTTTCACTAGTAGTTTTAAGCAGTGGCGTAGCGTGCAATTTGGCTGGTTCGTCCATTTAAACTGTGGAAAAAATCGAACTGTTAGGTGTTAGATGAACACCTTCGCTTTCGAGTTTTTACATGGGTTTAAATGGACATCAATACAACGTTGCCAAATTACACACTACGCAACTGCTTTTAACCGTTAGTGTTTTGCATAGCCCACTGCTCTTTATAAAACAAAAATAGGGGCCGGGAGGGGGGGGGGTTGTCAATAATGGCAGATTTTGATCTGCCAAAATCCTGGATACTTGGAACAGTTTGGAATCAACCCGACTGATGTCGCGATCTCGCAACAGAACTTTGCTTTCCAGAAAATCCTGGATACTTGGATACTGCAGCTAGTCGACATTCATGGCTGATTATTATTGCCTCAAAGAAACAGGTTCACGTGTTTCGCCGGGAACTGGTTGAAAAGTGAAATCCTCATGTATTCCTGCTATCCTTCTTAATTCTCCCCCCCCTTCTAACAAATCCTTATATTCTGAGTAAATTTAGTCATCAAAATCATTTCAAAAGAGAAGATTGGAGCCAGGCTCACTGACCAGTCGCCATTCATAGGCTCAAATGCGACTTGACTTGGGCCAGGGAGGATTTGAGATTTAGTAAATGTTAATGTAGAATTAAAAGGATTCTCCGACCGTAATTTATGCCGTTTCGTTGAAATAATCCCGGAGCAAATTTACAGCGCTGTTAAGACCTGGAAGAATGCTGATTGGCTTCATCAACGGCCTCTGGTGACCGTAACTCATCGCCGCACAGGCGTACAATGGTCTTGGAATCGTGGATTTATTTCCAAAAAGGATGAAGAAAGTCTCGGTATAATTTAAGTTGGAGCCAGTGGCGTCGCGTGCCATCTGGCAACAATGCTACTCATCCATTTAAACTCATTAAATATATCGAATTTTCCTTGCGGACTGTGCACCCCCTGATGAATTCAACCTTTTATATGAGTTTAAATGGATAGCATGCTGTGTTGCCAAACTGTACGCGACGCCACTGGTTGGAGCAGTATTTACATTTTCAAGATAATCAAAATAGATATTCAGCACCTTTTAGTATGATATATTGAAGACTGCAAATTCAAGTTTCTCGATGAGCTATAAAGACGCACGGAAAAAAAACTACGGTGAAAATAACCATACGGATACCTGATTTTGGCACCTGCTAGATGTTATGGTAATGTTAACCAGAAGTATACTACGTTTTGACTAGGTACTAGGTGATGTTACCTGACTGCATGTCGAATTGACTCAAAGTATCGGTAAATGTGCCATACTTCTAGTCAAGTTTACCATAACATCTAGCAGGTGCCAAAATCAGGTATCCGTATGGTTATTTTCACCAATCTTTTTTTTCCGTGCGGGAGCTCAAGGTTCAAACATGATTTGTTCTAAACGCCTTTCTCGATGTCAGTAGCGTAGCGAGACATTTTCGAGGGGTGGCATGGCAGGGTGTGAGAGTAGTCTAGGGGGAAAGGAGGTTCAACTATTGTCAAAGTATCCCAGAAAATAAGGTAAATTTCAACTTATATAATTTACCGTACCTTTCTCTCTCAATGCCCATTTGAATGTATGAGTTAATAAAGGACAGGGTTTAGGGGCTATATATCCATATTTTTTTGGCATAATTTTACTCAAATTACAGCACAGAAAAAAAAAAAACAAAAAAAAACACTTCAATAGCGCTGACAAAACTTTTGATAGAGTAAAAAAGACGCATCAAAATACTTCAGCTGAGCCAACTAAACAAATGGTTCAACCCAGTAAAATTTCTTTCGTTATAGTCTTACAAAAACCTTTGGTTAGCTCAACGAAAGTCTTTCGCTGGGTCTTTTTTACCACAGGCCTTTTCATGTCTACCAAAGCGGTTTTTTCTTTCTGATTTTTCTGTAAGAACTGCTGAAGATATTTCAGCAATTCTATCTATTTTTTTCCGTGCGTGTATGACCCACATTTTTGTATCATTGACGAGAAATACTCTTCACCAAGCATCATCCAAGAATTCTTGATTCCCGGTCCACTGAGCACCGACTGCTGACTCCTCTCTCTCTCTCGTTCTGATACAGTAATACATATATATGTGAATGTATCCATCCTTGTAGGTGGACGAAAACAGACAAACGACTTCATTAGGGACATTTCGGTCGTCCACAGCTCGACACCACGCCAGAATTATCTATATCTGCTTATTTATGCTCAAGCGAGGCGCGAGCGATGGTTATATTGGATGTTATCCCTCCTTATTTCAACATTCCCCTTACCCCCCCCCCCAACTTCCTACCCTTACCCCTTTTTTAATCTCTTCTCTCTACCTTTCAGATCTCTCCTCCAAGTTTCAACCCAATCAAATATATAAAGACGCTTTTTCAATCGAGAAATTCGGAATCCATTTAGACGCTCTGATATTGATGCGCGAGAATATACGTATATAAAACGGAATGTCCACATGCTTATTACTTTACATGCATATATATAGAATCAAGCAACAAAGTAAGCTGATGACCATCAGTGAGTGGTCCATCCGCATTATTACACCGCCTTGGTAGGTAGCATCAGAAATAAGCATGGGTGGATACAGAAATGTGTCTTTCTCTCTCACTGGCCATTTGAACACGCGTGTTAGTAAAGGATAGCAGAGGATATAGCCATCACGTGACTTCAGCCTCCATCTCAGTCCTTGTCTAACGCACTCTTTCGAATGGGATGAGCGAGCGAGAAAGACACATTTCTGTAAATGCCCATGGAGGTAAGAGGAGTCAGAGTGCTTGAGATCCTCGCGCGGGTTCGAGACAGAAATGACAGCTCATAAAATCGTGACTTTATGACATCAGTAATAGGTGGATGTCAATCCTTCAGGCTCCCATTGTCCCCGTAGCTTTTGATCGGAAAAAAAATAAAATATTCTCTTAATAAGTTACGCGGCAAGGGAATTACTTCTGAATTAGATAAATACATTGTGTGAGTGTGTTAACTATGTGCAGCTCTTGATTGAACAGAGTATGGAGGTGTGCAGAGAAGGTGTGGCGATGCATATTCTGTATATGAAAATAATCCGCAGCGTGAGAGTGGAACGGTTTGGGCAAAACTAGTTTTTGGTATACGGACGCCGGACAGTCCTTGTAATTCAATGTAGATATATATGGATAGAGTCTCAACCATAATTCAAAGACAGATTTTGCAACTTGCAGTTGCCGGTCGAGACCAAGAACGTATACCAACGAATTTTTGGGTCCTATCTGGGCATCATTTTACTCACACCGATCGACATGGGACTTGCAATCATTCATTGGTTGATTTTGGAAACCTTTCTAACGAATTTTTAGGCCTCGTGAAAAGTTTTGATCAAAATGATCAAAGTAGAATTGTATACCACATAGTGTATATGTATCGATGACATTTACTAATTCAACGATGCAGTTTCCATGGATTGAGAGAAAAACTACACCGTTTAGTTCAGTATATAAAATTTTAATGCTCGAAAATGTACACTTCTGAATTATGTCCTCAAGCAGTGGAATAACCGTTCAACTATCAAAATATCCTTCCCCCCCCCCCTTTGCTTTCTTTAAAGTCAGAGACGGAGATCCACCTTCTGTTGAGAAAATATTATACATTTCAGGGATTTTTTTTTTTTTTTTTTTTCGTGCATTATAGACATACATTGAACTGAACCTGAACTGCGTAATCTTTTCACAGCCGAAAGAATAACAAATTAATTAAAAAATGCCATTGAATATACAAAAGCAGCAGCGGCTTTGGATCAGAGGTAAAAAAAAACACTCATTTCAATATATCTCCGAGAGTGAAACCCCAGGGACTAGTGGCGGATCCAGAAAATTTTTCTGGGGGGGGGGGAGGACGCCTGTGAAATTTTGAATTTTGAAGCGTCGGTGGTGATTTCAGGCTATTTTTAATTGAAAAAAGGCAAAATTTGAGGCTTTTTGGGGGGAGGGTGCCCCCCTCCCCGTGGATCCGTCACAGCCAGAGACCATCATAACCGTATATCCATACATTTGTATTTCTTACTCTCTCTTGGTTCCTTCGACTCCATGCGTTAGAAAAAGACAGAACCTAGGGCTGAAGTCACGTGACAGCCCTTCTTTCCATCCTTTCCTAACAAATGTGTTTTAATAGGGGAAGAGAGGTCCGTCATAGCTGTCTGTATCCATGAATTTGTATTTCTCTCCCTCTCTCTTGGTTCATTCGACTCCATGCGTTAGAAAAAGACAGAAACTAGGGCTGAAGTCACGTGACAGCCTTTCTCTCAATCCTTTCCTAACACATGTGTTTTAATAGGGAAAGAGAGGTCCGTCATAGCTGTATCCATGAATTTGTACTTCTCTCCCTCTCTCTTGGTTCATTCGACTCCATGCGTTAGAAAAAGACAGAAACTAGGGCTGAAGTCACGTGACAGCCCTACTCTCCATCCTTTTCAAACACGTGTGTTTTAATATGGAAAGAGAGAGAAACACAAATTCCTGGCCTTGCTGAGGCTCTGGCGACCATCGCATCGCGGCCGGCATCAGAAACACTGTGTTTAAACCGTCCGCCCATAGCACGATAGGAGAGATGGCCGTAAGCATTATGTTCGTGGACTCGAGCTCGTTGTGTCTGCGTTCTGCGACGAAATTGGCGGAGAGGTGGGATAGGAGTGAATAAGTGGAAGAGAGCCATGGGCGAGCAAGAACGACGAGCGAATGACCTCCCACCGTGCAGAGCAGGCACAAGCGGTTCAGACGGCGCAGCACGCAGCCAGCCATGCTCTGTGAAATGCATAGCAACTCGGCCAACTCGCGGCTAGCGCGACCGGCGCCGCGCCCTGAGGTGGAGGGGAGAGACTCTACAGAGATCTCTTCTTCGTTGCTAAGGTCGTCTCGTCCGGTTGCCATGGTAACGAGCGCCGCGATCAAACATGGCAGCCGGCGGTCCTCGACGCGCGGGCCGAGCGCGGCCCGCCTCCTACGTTCCAACGCTTGGACGACCTGCTCCCGGTCTCTGCCGCCCTGATACTCCACATGTTCAGAATGCAGTATAAGCAATCGGAATTTGCCGACCGAATTTTTTTCCCTCCCGACGGAGGCTCCCCACCTAAACTTTTTTCGCTCCGTTTCCCATTGCTGTCTCTTCTCGATGCCTAGGCCTAGGTCTCTGGGGCCCGTCATTTATTCGCTGCGCTCGGCTCATGTCTGAATTTTTCGGCAAATCTCCCTCTCTATTCTCTCTACCTCTCTACCCCCCCTTGTTCCATTGGATCCGTGCGCGACGCTCATAGGTTGGCAGAAATTCGACGCAATGGTCCTACGCACACGTCCTGATGGGCCAGAGAGAGGGGAGAGCGGAGTATGGTTGAATTCGATTGCCAAACTTCTGCGAAGCCAGACCGTTCATCACGCGCCTCCACCGCGACCGCCCGCGTCTGATCTCTCGCGGCCGGCCAATGCTCATCACTCCGCTGGCGCCCGAATCCGCGGGTCCTATATCAATCCCCCGCTATTCCCTAAAAGTGCATCCTAGCCTCTCAATCCATTGCATTCGTCGCGAATTTTTTTTGGTTTCCCATAAAATTGCAAGCTCTCCTATACTCAACGTCCGATGCACTACCCACGGGATTAAAAATACCAAACTGCATCTCATTGAACACCAACGTTTTAATAAAACTGCCAGAAATTGCCTTGTACTAATTTAGAGCTCCTTCCCAAACCTCTCCGTGACGTATTTAATATAATTCATATTTTTTTTTTTTTTTTTTATCATACAGAAAATATTGCAAATGTTAAAGCGGAATCTTGCATTTTTTTTTATTTTTTTTTTTTTAAAAAAAGTAATAATAGTAAAATATCAAGTCGTTTAAACGCATATCAGGACTAGTTTTTGGATGGTTTAAATTGCATCGTAAATACATTCGGAGTTCAAAAAGTGCAGCAAAGGACCGACGAAAATACCAGGACTAAAATGCGTCTACTTTGAAGGATTTGCGAGGATTTCATGGCGAGATGCACTTTTGTTTCACGTAAAACGATATGAGAAGAGAGCGCGCGTTTATCTAGGAACGCGCGTTAAGAGCTGTGACGACGAGACGCGACGCGGCGGAGGAACGAAGTGCATTCCCTGCTCCGAGAAATGCATCCATACGATGTCAAGCGCATCGAGCTCTCGCCCGATGCACTTCTCTAGGAATAGAGCGGGTTTCTCCTATCTTGTCCGTGACGTCATTATGCCCGGCTACGCCGCTCTGCGCCGTGTGATCTAGGATGAGAGACCTCGGGTATTAGGAGCGAAGAAATTCCACTCTATCTACTTCTCAGCTTCACGGCAAACGGAGGAGGTGCCTTTCCCCCTCCTCCTCCACCTCCTCCTCCCCCTCAAACCCCCCTCCACTCTCAAGACCATCGTTTTGTCTAGCCTGATGGTTATTGACGTAGTGCCGCTTGATCAGTTCGTATAGGTATATTCATATGCTCTATGCAGCGACAGATTTATTAAACGTCAATTTTTATCAACTTGCTGATTAAAAGTATGAATGAGGTCTATTACGGATACGTAGATTTATGCTTACTTAGTTTGGTAATTCTTAACCCTTGTGCGCCTAAGGGGGGGGGTACATTTGTACCGCAGGCCAGTTTTTTTGACGCCATTTTGTCAAAACTGCTCAAAATTTTTTGGGACTTCATGACATTTTAAGTTAGGATACTTAGAACACGTCTACCAAAGTTCATTAATTTTTATGAATTTTTGTCGATATTATAGAAATTTAAAGTGTTGGGGTACAACACTTCGTCCTGCCAGTTTTAAGTTTGGAACCATCTATTACGGTGAATTTTACGGAAATTTTATGTAGATTAAGAATATTAAGTCAGATCATTGAAAAAAAAATTGGAAATTTATCAAAAATGGAAAAATAATATGGTACCTCATTTCATTTTTTCCATTTTTTTTATTTTGACATTTTTTTTAAAAGTAGGTGTAAATTTGGTAACATAGCAAAAATTTACTCAAATTTCACATAAATTACTCTCTTAGGGTACTAAGTACATAATCCATCCATTAAAGTTTCAAAATTATTTATACTGACTGTGCTGCATGAAAATATCCTTGGGGTACAAAAATACCCCCCCTTAGTCCTTTGTGTTACCGAAATACCTTAGGCTCACAAGGGTTAAACGTCAATTTTTATCAACTTGCTGATTAAAAGTATGAATGAGGTCTATTACGGATACGTAGATTTATGCTTACTTAGTTTGGTAATACTTAATGTATGGTTATATAAATGTACAATGACTTGGTTAAGATTAAATCGCTATCCCACTCTTGTTTGTTTGACAGGGAAAGTGGGAGACATGATCGGCTGGAGATCGAGAAGAGAACCGGATGGGCCCGGGCGGACGGTTTGATACGGGATTATGGGAGGGGCCTGTTCTCTCCCATCCTTCTTTCTGGTGTGCAATGTGAATGCGTTCTCATATTCTGTCTTGAAGTGTGATGCGCTACAGCACGATGACAGTGAGTGATTGTATTAACTATAAACTGATGCACACTTGATTTTAGGCGAAACTTAACCCTTTCAATATTTAACCCGAGTTATTTGATTTCGTATTGACGAATGACAACAAAAGGTACTTCAAATGAATACACTAGCAAAATAATGTTTCATCGAGCGCCTTCAATGACAGGGATATGCAAAGTAAACACCGCGAAGTACGAATTTTTAACTTTATACCAACTGATTTTGAGTGCGAGATATATACTTTTGATTTCATCTGGTAACCTGAACCAGGTACTCTTGCCTCTTGGTATATTAAAAGGCTTGAGCTATAATTGATGCATTTTTATACTTTGAAAAATTATCCAGTGCATAAATGAGCAAAAGTATAAAATCACTGAGGTATAAATTAAGAGCAGTGGCGTAGCGTGCGATTTGGCAACGTTGAAGTTTGTCCATTTAAACCCACGAAAAAGATCAAACTATTGGGTGTTCGTCGAACACCTTCGCACTCGATCTTTTACATGGCAATAAATGGGCACAATTCGACGTTACCAAATTTCACGCTACGCCAATGCTTAAGAGTTATATCCCTTGAACTATTATGGGTTATCAAAACTTGCAAAATGTATTACGATCCATGGAGTCAAGAATATTTACACCAATATATGTGGAAACTTGAGTCAGTGGAAGCTTTATATAACGAGTGAACAATGTGAACATTTTTCCTATGAATTATATAATTTCCCCGAAATCAGTTATCGAGCTCAGAACTCAGCAGCAAAATAAAATATAATTAATCATAGCTTGTGATTGTGTCTTCTTCAGCAATCAGCCCCAATTATTTTACTCATTCCTGAATTAAATCTCTCAAAGTTTCCATGAATGTCAATCGAAAATTCAGCGTATCCTTCATCTCCTTTTGCTCAGTTTGCTTTTAAATGTATTTTCCTCCTCTGAACATACTTAAGAATTTCCAATTAGCACCTTATTCCAAAAGTCCGGGGATTGGAAACTTTATTGCTGGTGTCTTGAAGGAGGCTTTTCAGAATAACTTTTATTTTACTTTGGGTATACTTCCTGTCCCCTCCAACCATACTTTTATTAATTTTGCGTCCAACGGCAATACAAGCGCGCTATTATTTATCGCACTTTTAAGTTGAATCTTTACGGATGTAGATGATTTAAATAATCCATCCAAAAAAGTATCCCGAAGTAATGTAAGCTTTCAATTTCATACTATAATAAAAGAAAATAGTATGAGCTTACTTTTTCTCCTCCATAACTTTTAAAAGAAACAGAATGGACCTAATGTCTTACTTATATGCCAATGGCAAAACCATGATCTCTTCTGTCTCTCTTATTTCCCCCTTTGAATGTATAAGTTCAAAAAAGAAAGAAAAATACGGTTATATCCCCTTGTCCATCCTTGTCTAACAAACGTGTTTCGATGGAGATAATAAGAGAGTGATAAAGAATTTCTCTCCGTTATACGTTCCTATAGACAAACCATGACAGTCTGTCATGCCATTCCATTAAGTACAAGTCTATGGAATAAACAAATGAGGCGGGCCAATTTATCGGGACGAGTGCGCGGTATATTAGGAGTTGCATGCAGGGAAGGTGTGAGAGAAATGGAATGGAGGGTTTAAATAGTGAGGTGAGGATGAGGGGAGGGGGGGGGGGCGGGAGACTGCTCATCGTCAAATAACACAAACGAGATGAGCTAGGAGACAAGATGTAAACCAGAATAGTTGGTTTGTTATTTTTAAGGAAGTCCTTCGAGGGAGAGAGAGAGAGAGAGAGAGAGAGAGACAGCCATCTCTCACTAGTGGGAATGGGTCTACTTTCGAAGTATTTTTGTAACCAGCCTCAACTCTGCCTTTTGAGTTTATCGCGGTCGCGACCCGCGGAGAGCTCTCCGCGTCCGCCGGCGGCGCCGCGCCGCGCCGCCTCTCCGATGCATGCTAGGAATCCGGTAAAACTACTTCAAGCAAAGGAAACCGTTTGAGACTGTATTTTTCAAACGATTGAACCGAACAAAATAAATTAGGAGGAAGTCTGGTATGAACCCTTTCAAACCTGAAAACATTTTTTGTTCAGGAACGGATTTTTTTGGCTATCATAGCTAGTCTGGGCACAATTTTCTCATATAAAACGATATAGATAACATATTTTCATTTTCTCCATAAGATTCTATGTTATTCAGAGGTACATTCAAATGCACACCGGAGTGAAAAGGTTAAGTATAGCAAGACATTTTCAAGGGATAAAATTTGAAAACGTTTCTCTTCCTGACTCATGCAGTACACCAAAAAATCACTTACTTTAGACGATTTTCTGCAAAAGGTAAAGTAACTTCATATTTGAAACGCAATATAGCTGATGCGTCTCTTAATTATGCTGACACTATAAAGTTGGATCTTTTCATTAGAAAAGCCGTCCATCACTTGGTCTATTTTTGCACTTGAGCTGTATACTTGTAAGTCAATATTACGAATTTCTGGGCGCCTTCAAAAATAGTGAACGGAATTTGCCATGACCGTCGCCAGATTTTGTTTTTATTATATTAGATATCAGGAGATAATGCAAATCGAGATTTTTTTCTTCGCAGACGGCTGCAGGTCTTTTCCCCCTAATTTATCCACTCCTTTCCCACTCCCCTGTATCCTCTCTTTCCCCCATGTGTCTGACATTTGGAGGGGAAGAATGGGGCTCATCTTTAAAAGAACTCCCCTTCCCTCCAACTCGGTGTTACAGTTACTAACTTGATTGCGGCTACCTGATGAAGCCGTAAATCCTAAGCTCAGACGATCCTCGCTTTAGATAACGTTTGATTATGAGATCAAATTGAATAATTTGTTTTTCGCAAATATAACTTTATTTTGTTTCTTTAATTGGTTGGATCGATTAACCGGTTGCAACAATAAAAATGCTCTCAAAAGTTGGTTCGATTTTGTTTGTTTGTTTTGTTTTACTTTCCGACGACGATATGTAACTGCAAAAAAGGACCACACACGGGCCGTAGATGGTTGCGTTATGAGCGAAATGACTTGCAACCGTTTCAAGGAAAAAACGAGATCCGTAAAGGTCCGGGATGCATCGTTCGCGCTGCGTTTCAAACCTCCGCGATGCGTGTCCATGAACCGTTGGCTGGTGAACTCCATCCAAGCGAAATTGCCTTCGCAACACCGATCGATGATTGTGAGTTGGCCGGAAGCAATCTTTGGAACATTGTTGCCTTGTTCCATCATTTTGCGCGTGTATGATGAACGTAAGCAAATTTTAGCGATCGAATATCATTCACTTCAAGTATTGATGATTGCTAACTGATGCTGCTGATCGGTGAAAAAGCTAGCCAATGAGAGTCGAGAATGAACTTCTGAATGATATTCTCGTGAAAATGAAAACTGCGATAATAATATTCAATAACATAACCTCTAAATCAGCTCTGAATGACATGACCATTTTAACAAAAAAAAAAAAACTAGCGTTTTCGAAGCTAAAATTATGTTTGTCTCATAGGAAAATGACTTCTACGCATGGTTTGTACAATAAACTTTATTCGAAAAGTTCGTCATTTTCGAAATTATCGTGGCGAAAGGAGTCAAAAAGGATAGAAGATGAGATTTATGACAACGGTTGCAACAATTCGAATATCGAATCTACCTCCGGAGGTGAATTCGAAATTTCCAATTGTTGGAATTAAACGGTCTCCGGTGAGACCATCGAAACAATCGAATATCATCAAAATAAAATGCAAATCCATCGAATATCATACGACGGTGAATGATATTCGATCGCTAAAATTTGCTTCGTGAGTTGCGTATAGTCAACGAATTTAATGATGCCAGTTGACTCCTTAGATTCTTGTTTAGATAGGCAACCTGCAACACTTACATGGGCGCCCGCAGAGGGGGGCCCCCTGGAATCCAAAAAAGTCTAAATTTCACGGTGAAAAAGGGAAGGAAAAAAGGAAATGCAATGATAACCAAACCGGTAATAGTTAACAAACTTCATTATTTGTTTATTTTGTAATTTTAACTCAGTTTTTGCAAGGAATGGTAAAATTAAACATTTTCTTTGATATCATTTTCGTCTGATGTCCCTTTATCGATTATAACAAACACGTCAAAATTATAGCTATTATTTGATACACCCACCATGGCTTAGTAATTGTACAATATTTGGATGAAAAAAGACCCTTTTCCCCAGGGGGGGGGGGGGTCTCCTAGACCTTCCATTGAGGTTCAACAATTTTGCCCCCCCCCCCATTGGAAATTTTTCTGCGGGCGCCCATGAACACTTAACACAATTCATTGAGGCATTGTTGGTTGCCTAACATGCCAAAAGTTAAGGGGTCAGCTGACATTATTTAATTTACCACCTGTACCTGTTAACCATTTTTCCTACGTCCCGCACCAATCTTTGAAATCATCATCAGATAAGGCTGGTAGGCTGGATAAATAAGTGGCTGGTTTTAGTCCCTTTGTAGTGCAGTTATCGATAAGAAGAGCTCTTCAATCAAGTATCCCTTCGCTATATATTCGATAAACTATCGGCTTGTTTCAAGCAGTAGCGGCCCCTTGAGATTTGGCAACCATGCATTCCCACTTAAACTTAGGTAAAAAATCGATTCAAGCGGAGGCAGGCAGCCTCCTCGAGTTTCGATTGTTTTCCATGTATTTAAATGGGATAAAAACACTGTTGCCAAATCGCACGAGCCGCCACTGGTTTCAAGCAGCAGATGACTTATCGAATGTAGCGGAGGGATACGTGGTTGAAAAGCTCTTCTTTTTTCACGGTAAAAGAAAAACTGGTAGAATTTACCATCTGCATAGCTGATTTTCGAGTCTATCAAGTATGGTAAATTTGGTAAATGCAACGTACTTTATGATAAATTAAAATAACTTGTTTGTACATTTTAAAAACAAGGTACGTTGCATTTACCATACCTGATAGCAGACTCCAAAATCAAATATGCAGATGATAAATTCTATACCGGTCTTTTTTCCTCGTGTGATAACCGCTCTAAAGGGACCGCAACAACAGCCCTTCATTAATCCAGTATACCAGCTAGCTCATCTAATGATTTCAAAGATCGTTCCGCAGGTTCAGCTAACCAGAATAAATCAGTGGGGTTGCGTGCTATTCGGCAACGTTGCAGTTCGCCCATTTACACCCATGAAAAAGATCGAATGTTAGGGTGTTCGGTGAACATAGCTTCGCAATCGACCTTTTATACGGGTTTAAATGGCCACAATACAATGTTGCCAAGTTGCACGCTACGCCCCTGGAATAAATCAACGTCATATAACTATAGCTCAAAATTCCAGTGGGTAGTTAAATATTCGTACTCCGCTGTGTCCATTTTGCCTATCTCAGTTATTGAAGGCGCTAGATGAAACTTTAGTTTGCAAGTGTTAACCTTACACTGCCAGGCTCAGGTTACCAGAATAAATGAAAGTTACGACTAGCTCAAATTCAGTGGGTAGTTAAATATTCGTACTCAGCTGTGTTCATTTTGCCTATCTCTGTAATTGAAGGCGCTCGACGAAAAATTATTTTGCAAGTAACAAAATCGAATTTTAGGTTTCTCTCGTTTAAACCCAAGTCTCGTCCGGTTGTTTTTGGTGGCAACAAAAATCTGAGAAACACTGCTGTAAATAAGTATGGTGTCACCGATTCATCTTAAACTGTTCACTTTTTGTTGTTTTTTTGTTTAATAAAGTTTTCGGGTAATGAATGATAAGCTTCGCACGATAACTATAGGTTAATTAATTCTAAAAGGGGACATATGGTTATTTTCTCAATTTTTGGCAGATTAAGTATATCACCGGGCCAATTTGCTTGAATCTGCCCCATTCCATCAATCATCTTGTCATTTATATTTAAACCTATAAGTAATTATTCCGTTCATTGCTAATTCATTAATTTCATACGTTCAACGAACCAGTACAATCGTTGTTCTATCGCGGCAATCTCGCAAAAAGAGACACGCAGTCGAATATCATGCAGAGGGTCGCTATACGTTGGTGTACAATAACACAATCTATTAGAATTCCTTAAACCAGCTCTTAAGTCTATAATCAGGAGCTGTTAACTACTAGCGGAGCGAGAGCAATTATACGCAGAGAATAAATTTACCTCCGCTCTCCCTCCCCACCCTCACCCTAACGCCCCACGCCACCCTCAACCTACCACCCCTCCCCCCACCCATCACACTCACTCACTCCATCTCATACGCCAAGTATAGTATCGCGAACATGCGCGAATAAACAATCAATTTAAAATGGAGTCTCGCGAGCACATTACAGATATACAGTGTGTCTAAGAAGTATTTTCCAGACATGAGTCGAACAACATGCCGTACCTCATTTCGATAAATAATAAGCCAGCTCTTTAACTTGAGGTTCGAAGAACTTCTCACATAAATCAATGGGCAACTATGTCGATCTAACACCATCGAGCAGACCAGTGCAGTGGGACGATCATTTTCTTTATCGATAAACCAATCGATAAGACTGACTATGAGTGATGTCATTGGTCGAAAAATTTAAAACTCGCGGCTGTTCTTAGGGTAACCGTTGTTAACATGTCCGTTATCCTAAAGGCTATTCACGAATGGCTTTAAAAAAACCGGCACTTTAACGATGGTTACCGTGTAGCAACAGCCAAATTTGATAATTTTCGACAAAAAGCATCACTCATAGACAGTCGTAACAATCGGTTTGTCGACGGAGAAAATGATCAGACCTCAGTTGTGTATCAAAACGGGATACGTGTGAATTCAGCGGTGGCTTGTGCTATTTTGCAACTATGTATTTTTGCCATTTGAACCAAGGAAAAAGCATCGATTTCTGGGGAATTCATTGCATCCCCAAAAGATCGACTATTTTAAGTCGGTTTAACCCTTTCCAGCAAAGTGGTACACATATGTATCATTGTATGTAACATGGGTTTCAAGGGAATTTCAATGGACATTTTGCATAAAACTTGTGTGACCAATCAAAAGTCTTCTGTTAGAAAACTATCCTCTTTTGAACGGTCTAAAAAAATCTAAAAAAAAAGGTCAAATTCCAAAATGCGTGCTGCGAAGGGTTTTAAACGGAGAGATTCCGTTGTTGCCACATTGCACGGAATACTACTGCGTGTTTTTATCGGATATATGAGACTTCATCAGGACACAGAATACTCTAATCAGAACGGAAACTCTATTTCATTTTGAAACATTCTTCACTTCGGGCCGCCATGTTCGAAAGTGAGTATCTTCGGCAATCTTCGGCAGATCTTCGGCAACTGACCGAGTTGTGATTGGTTGTATAGCCTGAAAAAGCTTGTCCGCCATCTTGAGAAGTGAGTAGGCACAGTTGCCAGTTTGTGCCAGTGAATTCCAGATCTTGTTTCCATTGGCTCTTATGGGAGTTTCCCTTCTGATTGTATTATTCTGTGATCAGGACTTTCGGGACGTACTGTACACTCGCACGATCCCTATAGCTTCTCATTCTTGCATTTTCTTTGTAAGGCAAAATAAATAAATGAATGGGGCATATCATGGTGCTAATGCAAGGTTTTAATTGTCATTAGTCACGGAATCGCATCCAATACGCCATGGCAGGCAATAACCCATACACATGAGACTTGAGAGACTCCCCCTCTCTCCCTGGAGGGGGGGGAGATCTTCTCTTCATGATGGGCAATAGTTACAGGTTACTCCTGTGGCCTTGAGAGTGGAATGAGCCTCCTCTCCGCGGCTGCCAGCGAGACCGACTTCAATTTTATCCGCGGGAGCTTTTTACCGCCCATCACAGCGTGAGCGCGTGAGCGCGTGAGCGCCGGCGTGGCGCCAGCGAAGCGTCATCAAGTCAAGATGATGGAACTTAATGACTAAAGCAGCAGTAGCATTATGAGTCGAGCCTTCCCGGTGTGAATGAATTCCGAGCAGTATGAGCTCCTTTATTAATTCACTCGTTCTATTCTGGTATTTATTTACTCCCCCCAAAAGTCATTTATTAACGATGTATTCATTTATTTATTTGTTTATTTAGAAACGAGACTTTCTTTGGTGGCGTAGTTCATCAGGAAGCAATCCGCCACCGTCTGATTTGAAGATCCCCTTTGGACATTCGAAGAGAGATCAGGAAACGAGAAATTCATAAAATAAAAATAAATAACAAAAAAAAAAAAATATTCACGGAAAAAATAATTGGTTGAATTTACCATCTGCACAGCGGATTTTGGACCTAGCGATCAAGTTAAATCTCACTAAATCAAGGTAAAATGTACCAACAAACTAACTTAATTTACCATAATGTACGTTGTATTTACCATCTATTTGATAGCCGACTCCAAGATGGTAGATTTCCCCAGTTTTTTTCCGTGTATAGATAATCTTTGTTTTCCTTCCATTTTTACTCAAACTATATTGTTTACAAAGCCGAATCCAACAGTGGAACGATTGGAATAAAGAAAAAAACACAGAATAAAATGAAGATACTAATTTAACATTGTGTATATTAAAAAAAGGGCGACCGCTCTCTCAAACACTGCCTCAACACTCCTGTTTTTATACTTTAACTAAAATCTTAAGATGTAATCATAAAATCATGGGATGTAAAATTATCATCAGGTGGGGTTGAATCAGCATTCAAAAATCTGTCGCACATTTTTTTTTAACATCCAGGATGTTCAATTAGTACCTTATTATTATTTTTTTTTTTTTTCAGTGAAGGTCATGTGTAATGTGTATGCCTCTCATCCTCTTCCAATGAGTTTTTGAAATTTCACCGCTGATGTGCACTGATATACATTTAAGAATAGAGCTGAGTATATAGGAAATAATTTTAAAAGGCTGAGTTATCGTTGTGAAAGACTGATTTCCTTGAGAAAATGAACTTCGCCGAGGACGAGTATTTGGAAGTATTTGAAGTAAGTTGAGAATTGAGGTGTATCGCGTTGAGTAACGCTATACTTATTCATTTTACATATATTATTGTATTCATGATACATTATTTAAATAACTCCATCATTTACATTCACACTCTTACTAAAAATAACAAAATCATAATTTAATGCAAGTGGCAATTCTATATTGTTTAATTCAAAACGAGGGAGAAACAAAAAAGAATAGAAACACTGAAGAAATAGAGAACAACAAACGTTATTGCACCTCTTTTTTCGGCCAAGAACATTCAACTTTCACTCAATGATGCCATGACGGAAACACAATAGATTCAAAGTTGTGAATAGTCAAAAAAAGAAAGACACGGAAACAATAGCAATGGAATCTACATCGATAAAGGTGAAACGTGATCGGTAGGCTAGCTTGACACCGGCAACCCAATTTGTCTTTCTCTCTTTATGCCCACTTGATTGCATGTGTTAGAAAAGGACTGAACTGAGGGCTGAAGTCACGAGACAGCCCATATCTTCATTCTTTTCTAACACATGCGTTCAAATGGGCATAAAAAGAGGGAAAGACGAATTCCTGGCTCCGTCTATGAACCCATTCGTTACCGCTTTTTCTTTAAATACTGGTTGGAATATAAAGTAGATCACTTTCTTTTCCCTTCGTCATTCAACAGAAAGGTTTGTTCAGCAACACGTGTTTACGTATGCATGATCCTTCCCTATTCATTTGATTTTTTAAGTGAAAACAAATGAAAGAAACAGCATAGGTTGCGTTCCTTGATACTCGCAATAAAGGCACTCTTTTTAAACAGTGCTGCCGAAGTTGGCATAAAAGACACATAATTACCATATAATGTAATGTAAAATGTGTATTTCTTTTTCAGCCACACTGAGCACTGCTCTCAATAGGTCCATGTTGTAAAGGTATAACAACCGATACGAAATCGAAAACTGCTTTTATTCCAGTGTTGTCCGACAGAATAGACGAAATCACTACAAATGAGGTGATGTCCGGTTTGAACCTTTAATTCACGACCAGGTTACGAACACATAACATAGCAATGTTCTCTCGCTCAAATTTAGTGGGTATTTAAATATTCCTACACAGCGGTGCTGATTTTGCATACCTAATTTATTGAAGGCGCTAGAAACAGCATTTTTCAAATATTAACAATTTGGAACCGCAATAATTGGTGATAAAAAAACTGAAATAGAAATGTTCACTCTCTCAAATTTAGTGGGTAGTTGAATATTCCTACACAGCTGTGCTGGTTTTGCATACCTAATTTATTGAAGGTGCTAGAAACAGAATTTTTAAAATATTAACAATTGAGACCGCAATAATTGAGAATAAAAAACTGGAATAGCAATGTTCACTCTCTCAAATTTAGTGGGTAGTTAAATATTCCTACACAGTGGTGCTGGTTTTGCCAACCGAATTTTTTGAAGGCGCTAGAAACAGCATTTTTCAAATATTAACAAATTTATTGAATTCGTTCGAGAAAATACTATTTTAGCCGCAATAATTGTGAATAAAAGACTGAAATTGTGCGAGGCAGATCTAGTCTCAGAAATTAATATACTTGAGCGTGGTATGAAAACGAAAAGGCGTTAAGAGCCTACATGAAGCATATAAATTACTTTTGAAAAAATTCCAATTCGAGTGATAATTATTATTGCTAGATGTATGCGGCTTTAGGTTCTATAACTCCCATGAGCAAGTGAATAAGTTTGACTTTATCAATATGGAAAGTAGGAGTAAGATGTAAGTAACCCTCTGGGTAGGAGAATACAAACAGAGTATTCAGATTTTTGCCAAGCGGATTTTTTTTTTTTTTTTTTTTTTTTTTCAAATTTCATGATTTTCAAAAAACATGACAAAACGACATTTTTTTTGCGCACTATTCCTTGAGTTTATTTTTTTGTATGATTACATTTTTTATTTGTTCGCATATTCACATTTTTGTTTAAGCTCCCCTTGGTTCCGCAAAAATTAAATTTCTTGCTGTGCCCCCCCATGATGCATACTCATAACGATCATGTTCCATTCACAGGCCAGACAAACAAACACAACATACCACACGATTATCGCAGTTTGCAGCGTTACCCCGCAATTTCATAGGTCAGCGATGTGACATTGGAGGTGGGGGTGGGGGTGAAGTGTGGCGCGCGCGCTATGAACATGGCCGGTGGGGGTTTAATCACCTGTCCAAGTTTTAACTGCTCTCATAAATTACGTGAGCGGCGGGAAGAGTGGCGCAAAGTGGGTCGACAAGTAGAATTTCCTGGAATTCTTTTTCTTTCTCTGGAATTCTGGAATATTACGAAAAACTGACGCATAGTGCCAATTTTAAAGCTTTTAATTAGTCAGTTTTCATGGTGCTTATTTTCGATTTTTTTTTTTTTTTAAATTATAAGTAAATATTTTCATTTGCCAAACAATGCGTGGTTTAACCCACTGAGCGAAAGGCCCCAAATCGCGCGTTCTGTCGCGTTTCTCTAGAATGACACCCTTCGATGTAATGACAAAAAGGGGCGTGCTGTGAACGTGCATTCGTGGTCTTGTGCTTGAAAACGAGCGTGCGCCGGAAAAAAAATACAGAGTAAAAATTAATAAATTTAGGTGTCCGGTGATTCTCAAAGTCACGGCTGTCTTTTCTGGCCGGATGGTTTCAATGAAAAAGTTGTCTCTCGTGTAAACAGAGAGGAAAAAAGAATTTTGAGTGAATATACATAAAAATTCCACCAGAAATTGCTACAAATTTTTTCATAGGCGTGGCGGACCCAGAGAATTGTTCTTCTCTCTCCGGCCATTTGAATGAATGTGATAGAAAAGGATAGAAGAGGAGGCGAAAATCACGTGACCGACCCAAATCTGTCCTTTTCTGACACACGCGTTCTAATGGGAGAAGAGAGAGAAGGGCAAATTCTTGGATCCGCTAGGGAACGATTTATATATTGTTCTGTACTTCCAGTAGTGTACGTTGCCAGCAAACAAGGCAGGTATACTGCGTACCATAAGATTTTCTGAATAATTAAAACTTAAGCCTAAGTAATAACTTTCAATAATTTCTGTCATTGTAAACTAAATTCTTCTTTGCGGAAATAAAAAAAACCCGACGATTTTTCTGAGAGGAAATACCAATATTATTAAAAACCAATTGGCATTTTGCAATACCAATTAATGGCCTGTCTTAAATTTATGTACCACACACACACGCTACTGTACTGAGATGATAGGTCAAAATTTTTATGTCCAAAACTTTGAAGTGCAAAAATTAATGTCTAAAACATTTAAGTCCAAAACATTAGGTCCAAAGAGGAAACGTTCAAAAGAAAAAAATCCCAATATTAAAATGTCTACAGATTATAAGTCCATAAAATGAAGTCCAAAACGTTGGAAAGTCTGAGGGGCGAATGAATTTTGGAAGCGATCAGTATGCAAACGTACCGTATTTTTTTGATTAATTAACTCATAACTCTGGCAACCTTTTGTCAACAAGTTCCATCAACAAGTAGGTTAATAAACAGGTAGGTATTTTTTTATTCGCGGACATAGTTCATTGGAAATTAGAATGTTTGGACGAAATGACATTGGACGAAAATATAACTGGACAAATAAAATTTTGGATGAAAAAGTTTTGGACATAAAGGCTAGGACATATCATCTGGGAATCACTGTACTGCACACTCAAAAAAAGTAATTTCTCAGATTTTCCATAATATGCATATGATGTCTGATTTTGGCACTTGCCAAAAAAGATGGTGAAATTGACCAGATATCGAATTGAATGAAATGAGCGATTAGTTGAACATGATGGGTTACAGCAAGTTATCACTTATGATATTGGTAATTTTGAGTTATTTTTTTTGGAAAATTTATTTTTGCATCATCTTCTGAATCCACTCATGATGGTTACTACTCACACCAGTCGTTGTTGTATACCTATATACGTAGAAACCACGTTCAATAACCTAAAAGAAATGTTTCACTAAAATCCATTTCTGATATGCAGATTTAACCGCCTTTGAATTATTCAGATGAAAGGAAGATAGAGATGAATTTTGGGAGAGAAACTGTTTAAGCAATTTTAACGAAAAAAAGAAGAAGAAGAAAAAAAAAACTTGCCCAATCAAAGTCTCCATTTTTTTCGTCGAACGTTCATAAATACAAGGAATGAGATGTGACCGTCTTGAAATTCCGGTTTAGTCGTCGAAGGAAAAAAAAATCTCTCTGCATCATTAAGGAAAACAGAAATCTGTGCAGTCACCTCAAAGCTGTCTTTTTAAGGACACCGAACCAAAACCGTCGACGCATCATCAGAAGAATCATCAGTAGAAGCGAATAAAACGTGTAAGAGAAAGAGCGAGAAGGAGATGGAGAGAGAAAGAGAGAGAGAGGGGAGAGAGGGGGGAGAGAGAGAGAGAGAGAGAGAGAGAGAGAGAGAGAAACTAGACATCCCGATCGGATCCACTTAGCTTGACGGTTCGGTTCTTGGGTGGATATTTTAATAAGAGGGCGAATGAAAATGAGTGTTTCAGGACTGCGCGCATCCACAACATTGATGCCGCCCTTCGCATTCAAAACCACATAATTTCCATTCAAAACCAATATATAATCCGCGATTTTAAACCCAAATCTGGCAACAGCGCGCACATATGCGCGTTCCTTCGCTCGAGCTATAACGAATCGCCTTTAAAAACCGCGTGTATATGGAACGTACATCACAGAATCCTTTCGGAACATCTCTCTCTCTCTCTCTCTCTCTCTCTCTCTCTCTCTCCTCTCTCTCTCTCCTCTCTCTCTCCTCTCCCCCTCTCTCTCTCTCTCTCTCTCTCTCTCTCTCTCTCTCTCTCTCTCTCTCTCTCTCTCTCTCTCTCTCGCTCTCTGTCTCTCCATAAAGTAAATTGATTTATCAAGGCAGTCGATGGGCACTGGTGTGGAGGAGCCCCTAGCAGGGGGGGGGGGGACGTTTCTTCGGGTTGAGTCAGCAGTTATACGGTGCGTGCGGTGACTGGTGCACTGATGGAGGGTGGGAAAGGCGGGGAGAAATTAATAAGATAGGTTCACAATATATATTTTACGTCTGGATCGGTTTGAGGTTTTCCTTGAATACATTATGTTGATTGGTGCGGAGTAGTTGCTCGCGGTAGTCGGTAGCGCATTATTAAAATGTATGCGCTGTATTTCGGAGATGAGGGAGCGTGCGGTGAAACGCAGCCTCGTAATATCACAGGTTTACTTTGCTCTCGATGAAGGAAACCAGACTTTGATAAGCTCCAAAAAGGAGCTGGTATAGTTCTTTGGATTTTAGTTTCTCTCTTTTTTCTCTCTCTCTAATTTGATAAATTGGATTCTGAGCGCGCGTAGCGTTTGGGTTAAACTGATTGGCTATTTAAAAATGGGCTCAAATCAAAAAGACAGTCGTTTCTTTGAGCTGATTGAGGGTCTGGGACAGTTGAGACAACGCTGATGACTATCCCGGCGGTCAGAATGTATGTTACACATTAGGTGGATACAAAAATGTGTCCGTCTGTTTCTTCTCATTTGAAATCGTTTTTTTTAGAAAAGGATAAAAAAAAGGTGCCTGTTCACTTGACTTTAAGCCCTATCTTCGTCCTTTTCTTACGCATGCATTTAAATAGAAGAGAAAGACAGGAAAGCAGTTTCAGTATCCTCCTATGGTGTCACATCACTTACGACACACACTCACTATCTTGCTCCGCCTACACACTTTTAGGTTGTAGAAAGAATGAACGTGTAAGCCTATGAGCTGACCAGTGGAGAAGCGTAAAATTTGGCAACAATGTATTTTCTCCATTTAAATTCACCAAAAAAGTCGAACGGCTCAGTCATCGGCGATGACCAGGATTTCGACCTTTCTAATGTGTTTAAATGGGAAAAAAGAACGTTGTCAAATCGCACGCCTCCCCACTGGAGTTGACTTTTAAAAGGAAAAACAACTGCGTGGTGCCAAAAATGAACTCCGATTGTGAAAAATGTGCTTAAACATAGTAGCGAGATACACTATTTTGATTGGTTGCCTTATTATGGACGTATCAAAGGAATCGAAATGTGATGCTGTCGCAATCGATTATTCTTTCAAATATAATTACAACTCTTCCTTTGATATTTTCAGACAATTTTACGCCAGCATTTCAAGCTTAACCCTTGTGAGCCTAAGGGGGGTACATTTGTACCCCAGGCCAGTTTTTTTGACGCCATTTTGTCAAAACTGCTCAACATTTTTTGGGACTTCATGACATTTTAAGTTAGGATACTTAGAACACGTCCACCAAATTTCATTAATTTTTATGAATTTTTGTCGATATTATAGAAATTTAAAGTGTTGGGGAACAAATATTCCCCCCCCCCTTCGTCCTGCCAGTTTTAAGTTTGGAACCATCTATTACAGTGAATTTTACGGAAATTTTATGTAGATTAAGAATATTAAGTCAGATCATTGAAAAAAAAATTGGAAATTTATCAAAAATGGAAAAATAATATGGTACCTCATTTCATTTTTTCCATTTTTTTATTTTGACATTTTTTTTAAAAGTAGATGTAAATTTGGCAACATAGCAAAAATTTACTCAAATTTCATATAATTTACTCTCTTAGGGTACTAATTACATAATCCATCCATTAAAGTTTCAAAATTATTGATACTGACTGTGCTGCATGAAAATATTTTTGGGGTACAAAAATACCCCCCCTTAGTCCCTTGTGTTACCGAAATACCTTAGGCTCACAAGGGTTAACGAAACGTACAATTGATACTCATGAAAAATTTATAAATACAAGAAATTGAGTGCAATAGACTCATTGAATAATGTGTTACGTGACTTATTGACAGGCCTAACTTTGAGTCAGAATCATGAGTCTGGAGCAATGGATTTAAAGTTGATTGAAATGAGAAACTGGAAAAACCAAGCTTTGCATAACTGTCAGCGATTGTTGCATAGCTTTTTTGAAGAGTTCTTTGAGTGATAGAAAACGATAATGCAAGAGGAAAATTTATCGAAAAAACGCATGAGCTTTTCAATTCAAGATGGTTTTTGAGGAAGAGCTTTTTATCGTTTCTGTCACCTTAATTTTCTTTTAAATCAGAGTCTCAGCTCGCCTTTAGCTGTCTCATTTTTCATTTATTTTCCCATCCGACACTAAATCGAAACACTTCACAAAAGTGCATTGTAAATGTCCAAGATGTCCTTACCAGGTTCAAGTGGAAAAACCCGTAACTTGTCTCAACAAACGGCAGGCTATTTATTCGTTAGTTGCAGGTCGGTAGAATCGTCTATTTATTTTAATGAAAAATTCTGGTAGCTAGCATATTCAATATTCATTGTTTATCAAAATAAGGTACTATGACTTTCAAAATTTCAATTAAAAAGCATCACTTTTTTGGAATTTAATTATACGTTTTTAAGAACTAAACAGAATGACTCTTTAAAGTAAGTCATGCAATTTCGAAAATACTTGAAAACGACCGTAAAACAATTTAAAAAAAACAAAATTCAATCACGGTATACTTTCTTTTGAAAGTCATAATACATGTTTTTCAACATGAGGCTGGTGAAGACTCCTCGGATATTGCCAATGTGTTTTCGTCACCCGGACTTCACGGGAAGGAAGACGCGGCCAAAGATCTTTCAGCGCATTCGCTGCTTTTCGTTATTTTCTTCGCGGGAGTATTGCGCCAGGATTAAAAACAGTAAAACGAAAAGAAAAAAATTACTTTTGCTGATGCCTCCCTCTGAATTTTACGGTCATTTGTTTGCCACGAATTGCAAATTGAAAAGTAAAAGCAGAGTGCTTCACGCTTTATCCGTTCGTTGCTAGGTACATTTTTTATGTACATTCTATACCTATTCTGGCACCCATAACGTCTAGTTTTGATATTTTTTGGTTTCGTTTTTCACACTTTCAATTTTAACTCAAGTGAGTACATTTAGCTTTGTTTGAATCTATAATGAAAGTGAAATTTCTTTGGATGATGACAGAATATTTTGGTGTGAAATTGCAATTTACTGCACAACAAAACAGGCTATAGTTAAATTTTATTAATAAACACATAAAATATGTGTGATATTTTAAAGCATGCGGGTGGCATGGTCCTAGGCCAGTTGTTTGTTTACCTTTCTTTTTTTTTTTTTTTTTTTTTTTTTTTTTTTTTTTTGAAACGTGGGTGAGATAAATAAAATATGCACTAAAATTCAGCTGATGCATTCAAAAATTAAAAAAAACTCCGACTGGCAACAGCTATTTTTTCAAAGTTAAATGTTTTCAAGCGCCTTCTAAAATACAATGTATGCAACACACACTTTACCAACTGCATTCGGAATTCCAATCGAATTACTTGATTGGCTATCAACAGATGCAGCAAATTCATGTTAATTCAAAGTTTAGATGAACGATGTTCTGGTCTTCGTAAATGCGTCACAGAGACGTTGATCTATGTAGATTTCTACCTTCGTAAATTCGACACTTTATTCCCGTTACTGCAATACTGCTAGTTGTTAAGAACAAGCCTATCAATAAAGATTGGTTCCTCTCTGAATGGCTTTAATCCAAGTCATGTGGCTAATATTAGTCACTGCGTATTGCGTTTACTCAGAATGAAGGCTTTCCATATGTCTTCCGTTGAATCATCTTTGTAGTCCTTGTATTATTGGATGTTTCTAACTTATTGAAGTAAGTTTTTGGTGCCTCTTCTCTACTCTGACTTCACTGAATAAATTACATACATTTTCATTTATTGGATTCATTTTATCTTTTTTCAGGTTATAATGTGACTGTTTGTAGTTCATAGACAGTATACGGACTGAGCTCTTTTGCAGTGGCTTTTTACAGAACGTTCAGATCAACTATATAGTTCAACCTCGAAACCGGTCCCTCTCATCGAGCACAAGAATGACTTGAGTACCGTTGGAAACGGTATACGATTAATATGGAAAGGAATGTCAAAGACAATTATTTGTGAATAAAATCTAAAAATAAAAAAGTAACCCGTAGTAAATCTATATTCCCAGCTTTCAGCCAAAGAAAGGTATTGTTCATTAAAGCAAATGCGTTTTTCGTCTCAGCGTAATTCCTTAAATTTATGAAACTTAAAAATAATATTTTTCTAGTAGAAACCCTATTATTTTGCCGTTTTGCTTTATAGCGCATGGAAAAAATTGTTTTCCTAAGTAAATAATGTTGATGCAATAATTTTGTAAGATTTCAGAGCATTAAATCTTATTTTTTTTTTTTTTTTTTTTTTTTTTTTTTTTTTTTTTTACCATCAAATATCTGGCATGCTATTTGCCAATGCATTTTACAAGCCGCTTGTAAAATGCCTTATCATGTATATTGCCTGAAACAAATATGTACGTTTTGACGCACGTTGCTTATGTTTAATACCAATGATGCAAACATTTACCACAAAGCTGTTATAAGCACTCAAGGCTCTAAAGCTTTTCAGCAAACGTTCACAATAGACCCATTAATCGAAATTTTTGCCAGGAAACTAAATATCTCTACTTCTATCGAGACTTTAAGTCTGAATTTCCCCAAACGTTGGCAAAACTCTACCCAAAGTTCACAATATTTCTCCAATTATTGCCAAAGCAACATCAGGATGCAAACTTTGGGAAGTATAGTTCCAACTCTGTCTTTTCCGTGTGGACCGCGATAACATAGCCAACTTACGCTACGCGATGAAAAGTTCTAACTTTGAAGATACTTTTACAGTATAATCTTTGAACTCGAATATTTTTAATCTCTGGCTCAAGAAGCCAGTCGCCTCCCTCCTCAGATATTTCAGCCAATCAGCGAGTCAACCCTTATAAGGAAAGAGGTTCGAAGCTCTGAAAGCGAGCGATGAAGTTTTCCGCAATTTATAGGCAAATGAGATTCTCTGTAATACTATGGATGCCGCCCATAGCCGTAGCCAGGATATTGTCTTTCTCTCTCTTAGCCCATTTGACTGCATGTGTTAGAAAAGGACAGAAACAGGGGCTGAAGTCACGTGACAGCCCCTGTATCCATCCTTTTCTAACACATGCGTTCAAATGGGCTAAGAGAGAGAGAGACGGCTATGATGCCGCCTCACGCTTGATTAAAGGGAGGCCGCGCTGATCCTGATCGTGGGATGAGGGACCGCGCGGCATGGCATAATGAATCCCTATCCGCACGCAAAGGGATCTATCTACAGATAGGTGTTGTCAAATTTCAGTGGTAATTTTTTGAATTATCAATTTCAACCTATTTTATACAGGAAGATTCTCTCCCCTCTTCTAGTTTGACAACCACGCTGTAAAAAGGGGCGAAGCTGATACGTGTGCCGGGGTTTAAAATAAAGCGAAACCACCCACCACTCGGTCTCTGGAGAAAGGGTTACCGGTAAAAGAGGGGGGACTTGGATGGTTTTTATTTGGGACGCACAGAAAGCTCAAAGTTTGAAAAGTTTAGGACAAGGGAATGAGGAAAAGGAAACGATTGATTGCGATCTCTGAAATTCACGAAAATTGAAGGCTTTAGGCCCAGAGTAATATGATCAGGGCTGCCGTTTTGCGTATAATCAATGCTAGTTTTCTATTCACCGATGGTTCCACCGGTTGAGAAAAGATTACACAGTTCAGTTCAGTGTATATGACTGTAATGCACGAAAATACTCGTATCTGTAATCTTTCTTAAATCGGTGGAAACTACGTTGATTAATTAAAATATCCGCAAGTTTTATAAAGTCATCGACGACTCCACCGGTTGAGAAAAGATTACAGATGCGAGTATTTTAGTTTATTACAGTCATGCACTGAACTGAACTGTGTAATCTTTTCTAAACCGGTGGAATCATCGGTGAATTAAAAAATAGCATTGATTATACGCAAAACGGCAGCCCTGAATATGATCAGGATGGAAACTCCCAAAAGACCCAATAGAAACCTTTTTCGGTCTATTCTGGGGACTTATCAAGATGGCTGAAATATCTCTATCTCCATATTTCGCAGTGCTTTGAATGGAGAATGGAGAATGGTTTTGAACTTCTCAAGATGGTGGACCAGAAAATAATTTTTCAAAATGAACGAATTAAAGTTTCCATTCTGATTGTAATATTCTCTGCTTTAAGTGCCTTTGAGTGATCCAGGAATTCATCCATCTCTCTCTTTTCCCATTCGAACGCACATGCTAGAAAAGGACAGATCAGGTGAAATCACGTGAATTTCGACCCCTCTTCTATCCTTTTCTAACACATGCATTCTAATGGGAAAAGAGGGAGAGGAACCATGGGGCTTGAAACATTTTTCTGTGAGCAGTCGAATGGTCCAATCTGATGTTAAAACCAGCGAAAATCAAGACAATCACAAGGAGAAAGTATACCATTAGTCATAAAATCACGAAAGAGCTATAACGGTAATTTGGATTGGCGATGGCTGACTTCTCACCCCATTATCGGTGGGAGCGTTCAATGTGGAAATTAATGTCCTTTCCCTAAACGGGAAACACCGAATAGGGGTTCTCAAATGGGTTTTGCAAACTTTTGCTACACCCGCTATAGAGTGTTTCGCATCTTTCGAAAATGGTGAAATCCATGTGGTGGACCAGAATTTTAAAATGCAGTATAAAATTCATTAAATAGGACGTTTAAGGGGAAAAATCCAGGGAGGCGGTAAAAAAAATTGAGCTATCCTGGCGTGCATGTACCACAAATCTTTTCCCAAAGGTTTTAGACAAGGCTCACAATCTCGAATTCGCACCCAAATCGCAATGGAAATAAAGGAGAGAACCTGAAAGCTGTGAGATATGTCAACGTTGGAAAAATCCAAAATGGAAAGTTAAAGGTTAGCATACAGAACTGCTCGTAATTTTACCACCCAAATTTTGGGGAGATTCTTTAAATAATGCCCTTCTTGGAGAGATTTTCATCAATTTCATGGATTTTCCCTGATGCCACCAAATTAACTCGTTCTGAATTTTACATAGATGAACATCTTTATTGTTTTAGCAAAATGTTTCAACCGGTCAAAAATTGGAATTGTCCCAATACCTGCGTCTCTCCGTCTTTCCTTTAAAAAAGCTCGGTCCCAGGGGAATTTTGTGATATTTTTTTATTTAAACTCATCATCATTTTTACAGTTTTTGCTCCCTAAATTTAGCTCTTCTATCCATCAACTTTAAAGGGAGCCCCAATCCTTTGGATTCGCTAGTGGCGTCCTCTCTGTTTTGCTGCCTCGGCTTTGCTTGAACTTTGTTTTTTCAGTCGACAAATTTCAGTAACTCCTTTTTAGAGAAAGTTCGGGAAACTCCTTTGATTCGTTCCACTGAGGGGCGGGGAACGGAAACAGAAAAAAAAAGGAGAATGAGGGAACACGCGGATTTAAAGGGACGAAGAGGAAGGGAAAGGAAAGGGAGACGCGCGCGGGATAAGGAAGGGATGAGAAAATCTTGGTCGGAATTGAGCGAGATTGAAGTTAAAACCCCCGAGTTTTTAAGCCGGAGCTTGGCTCGCTTCCATTTATACAATTCGCCAACGAAAAACGAACGCGTTGCTTCAGCTCGAGCGCTTTCCGCTTTCAGTCCCATTCAATCCCTTCCCTATCCCCTTTCAGTCCCATCACCATGATCCGTCCCTTTATTTTATTATAACTTTAAACAATAGCGCAAGTTCCTCGCTCTCTGAGACGTTTAAATCCTATTTTACTTGACTCCAAAAACCGCGTCGAGGCCAAATTTATTTGGGATGCTCTCTGATAAAAGAACTTTGATGGGCGACTTAATTATTTTTAGATCATATGTGATACACTGAAAAAAAAGGTGCTGAATTCAACTCTTTTACACCGAAAAAAAAATCGCTGAATTAGTTACACTTAAAAACTGTTAGTTTAACTGTTTAAAATAGTTAAAAATAGTTGAATTAACACGGCACGGAGTTAATTTAACTAATTTAAATAGTTAAACTAACGGGTTTTAAGTATGGTGTTCATACTTTTAAGTATAAATTAGTTTTCTTTAGCACTTATTTTTCAGTGTGTGTAGTTACAAGTATGAACACCACTTAAAAACTGTTATAGCTTGTCCCAGAAAAGATTGGATTTGACACTTCTACACGGAAAAAAAAGATCAGTGAAAATAACCATACGGATACCTGATTTTGGCACCTGCTAGATGTTATGGTAAACTTGACCAGAAGTATGGTACATTTACCGATACTTTGAGTAAATTCGACATGCAATCAGGTAACATCACCTAGTACCTAGTCAAAACATAGTATACTTCTGGCCACGTTTACCATAACATCTAGCAGGTGCCAAAATCAGGTATCCGTATGGTTATTTTCACTGATCTTTTTTTCCGTGTATGGTGTTCATGAAAACATCAGCTTCTTACGGCTCCTAGTAGTATATCAAAGTGTATATAGTAGTGTATCAAAATACAATGAAAAATGCTATCTTCATAATCTTTCCTGAACCAATGCATCATTTCGAGGAATTCTGAAGCTCTGTGAAGCTCCCCAAATGTCTGTCCGTCTGTCTGTGGTACATCATAACTTCTAACCTATGGGTCCATTTGCATCCAAATTTGGCAAGAGGGGTTCTTTATGATATTTGCTAGAGACGTTTTTTTTTGTTTTTTCTCAAAATTGAATGTGAGGGTTGTTAAGGGGGTCTTACCCCTAAAATAGGGTAAAAATTGAAATTCCTAAAAAAATGGCTACAAGAATTTCCTTGAAACTTGGTGAAAATATGCTCCTAAGACAGACAAATCGAATGGCATTACTGTGACGATACTTATTGGTTTGAACGATTGGAAGTCATCGATGATGGATGAACTGTGCAGTTCGTGATTGGATTGGATCAACCAATACCGTCTCGAAACATACCAAGCTGCTTTTTTGAGGTTAGGGTCGTCTTGGTATACGTACGCTTAAGGAGAATGAATTTTGGTGAAATGCAAAATCGAGATTTATCCTCTCAAAACATGATTTTCAACGCTGATACTGCTTTGGGAAGTAACTAAGCCATAAACTTTCATTACTGACGTACTTTTCCAATTTTGGTCAAACTTCAAAAAACGAACCAAAACCTCGATAACGCCATAAGCTTTCCGTAAGCTTACATATACCAAGACGAACATCAACCCCCACTTTTTCAAAAGAAGCAGCATGGTATGAGTAGAGGCGGTATTGGATCAACTCAAATTCACCGCTCCATCGCAGAAACAGCCTCCTGATTGGTCAATTTCAAATTTCGCGCTCTTGATTGGAAAGAGTCTATTTGACAACGGTGCTGCACCAGCCTCGCACCCCCTCCCCCCTCCGCCATTCCTAAATCTAAATTGCCATTGTTTCCATCCGAACGAGTCGTCGCTTCAGCTCCCCTTTTTATTGCGGAGGGGGCGTATGGATGCGAATGGGTTAGCGGGGAGATGGGGGGGGGGTCACCGTCACGGAAATAGGGAGGGGATTGAATTCCATCCGCGCTTCTTCTCATGGGGAGACAGACAAAGATGAGGAGGGGAGAGAGAGAGAGAGAGAGAGAGAGAGAGAGAGAGAGAGAGAGAGAGAGAGAGAGAGAGAGAGAGAGAGTCAGCTAATGTGGCGCTAGCTCGTGGTTTTTGGGATTTAATGGGCTGAAAAAATAAAATTCACAAAGGAAAAAAAGGATCCACAAAAGATTTGAATTTTCCAGGGGGGTATTTTATTTCTCACCCTACTTTGAAAAAAGAAAAATTTTCCCTTGCATTCTAAAAATAAAAAAAAAGCGATGAAGAAATTCTGGGTCTATTACCAGAAGCATGCAAACGATATGTGAACGACTTCCCATGGACGCTCGCAGCGGGGGGCAAGAGGGGGCACTTGCCCTCCCCCCCCTTCTGGAATTCAAAACATTCAAAATTTCACGATAAAAAATGAAAGGAACAAAAATAAATGCAATGTTAAGCAAATGAATAATAGTTGACGAACTTTTATTTGTTTATTTTATAATTTTAACTCAATTTTGCAAGGAACAGTAAGAATTATACATTTTTCTGATATCATTAGCATCTGACTGTTGTCCCTTTATATATTCATAATATCAAACACTTCAAAATTATCATTATTATTTGGTACACCTACAACAATGGCTTAGTAAGCAATTGCTTATTGTTTGGATGAAGAAAAAAAACTTCCCTTTTTTTTTACGGGGGGGGGGGGGGGGTCCCCTTGGACCTTCCATCGGGGTTCACCAATTTTGCCCCCCCCCCCCTTGAAAATTTTTCTGCGGGCGTCCATGACTGCAGGTCTTGTATTTTGACCAGGAAAGTCTAGTGTTAATACCAGGATATGGCCACAAGACCAAGAATTCCCCCGTAAAAAAATTTCAAGAACTATGGTACAAACACTAGAATTCTGGTAATTGTGCTATCCCTTTTTCACAAAACCCAAAAAACATTTGGTAAAAAATAGTTTCCTGGGTTAATTTTTTCTGTTTTTTTTTCAAAAAAACTATCAGTGAAACAACAAAATATGTGAGCACGAGAGTCAAGTTCTTTTTAATGATTCACACATGTTGTAGGGCTTTACTATTCAGAACTTTAATTTGTCTATTTAAAGTTTTCATGAAAAAATTTTCGAAACTGTGGTGTGTTCGGTGTAACCCAACTTCCTCATTCATACATTTTACGGAGGGTTTATTGGTGTACAGTTTCAAAGTTTCAAAAATTTTTCGGGGCAAACGAATTAAGGAAGTAATATTCTTCTTCATTGTGGCTCAATTTTCAGGTTTCTAAAATTCTTTCAAGGCCAAAATCGAGGTGAAAATTCATCGCCCGCCTTTAAATAATGTAAAACTAGGTTTACGGGGTATCTTAGAAATCGGTGTGCTCACTCTGTATGCTCTGAACAGATGTATCGGGAAAATGATGGAGCTACATATTTTTGTGTGACTTTAATCCCTATATTTGTCTTTCTCTAGCATATGCATTCAAACTTGTAAAAAGAGAGAGTGAGAAATTCTAATACGCCTGTAACACTCTCAGAAAGCGTCTCGAGAAGGCTCTTCGAGAATGGTCTAGTCGGGAATTAAAAATGAAGCTCTGAAAATTTAATGAAAAATTAATTTCAAGTATCAAATTATAAAAATCAAAATGCAAATTTAGTTTAGATATTAAAAACCAAACTCGGAAATAGGAGACCGTTGAGGTGAGAAATTCAAAATTCATAACGTTGATCACGTCATTTTTAAACCAAAGGGAAAAAATTTTTTAAAATATAAACGAAACATCGAGCGGATTTTTTTCACCAAACCGAATTTTAAGTTTAAACACGCCCTTTAAATGAAGGGATTCTTGTTTCACCAAGATTAAGGAAAAGAAGCCCAAAAAGGAAAATAATTAATTGCTGCGCCACGCTCGCCTGCCCGTGCTAGTTCACCTTGCACACGCACGTAGACATATTTATTTTCGGGATTACGGAAACAGGTATGTATTCTTAAATAAAACTTTGATAGATTCCTCTAAAATAATCAGAATTCTCATTTACTCAACGATTTTTTCACATGAATTATCAAAATGTTTATTATAGTCGATCAATAAGAATTCTAGGGGATTCCGCAGGGAATTATTTCCTATTCTAAGAATTATTGAGAGTTCCAGCAATTCTAAAAGGGTTTTCTTTTTGTCCATCATCTACTACAAGAATTGGTTTTTCCATGCCATATTTATAGTTGGTAATCATACAACAATTTAAGAGCATCCACAAATGATTAATTGATTTACGAAGTTCGTCGGAATTGTTCGTGTAATAATTTAACACTCAATTCAACGATCTTTATTAAATTTATTAATCTGATGAATAAATGATGCAGATTTTTTGAGTGTACTCTAATTAATTGATGTTCAGAGTTTGAAGCTCTTTTTTTCACAAGTAAAGCCCACGAATAACATAAAATAAGACAAAAAATCTTTAAAAAAAAAAAAAAAAAAAAAAAAAAAAAAATATTAATATGCAATCAAAAATTATTCAAAATAAGCAAGTGATCACGAATAAAGGGAAGAACAAAACAACAAAAACAAAAACAGAAAAAAATGAATAATTCGAAGAGTAGTTTTTGCCCTATACGCTGGAATGTAAAATTGGCAGCGTTTCGGAATGCCTCTCGGCTTTCTGGCCGGCCAAAATACTCCGCAGGCTTCAAGTTTCTTGAGCGGTTGATTTTTATTGCTCTTTAAAAGGTTATAAAATCATTTTAATTGCAATTATGAAGTTTTATATCAAAGAAAGAAAAATAGAGGCATGATAAACGCCGGTGGTTACTTAAGTGTTGAAGCCAACCAATTTGTAATAACTTAGGATAATTAGCCTACGGCCGGCCTTATTCATGCGCAGTTTTTGTGCATTACTCGCTGCAATTCAATTTTTTCGAACATTCCCCCTCCCCCCCCCCCCCCTTCTCTTTGTATTCTTTCTTCGTATTATTTCTTCTGTATCATATACACCGTGTTGGAATGCTGGCAAAAAAAGTTGTTTCACGATCAGGGTTTCAAATGAAAACAAATCGTTAAACTGTCAGTCATATAATTCTTTACAATGTCTTAATCTTCAATTGAGATGCCTCTTACGTCACTGGCGGATCCGATAATATTCCCCGTCTCTCTCTTTTCCCATTAGAATGCATGCGTTAGAAAAGGATAGGAGAGGGGGCGAAAATTCATGTGACTGTTTTTTATGGTCTGTCCTTATCTAACGCACGCGTTCTAATGAGGAAAAGAAAGAAAGATGAATAACTTAAGTCCGCCAGTGTCCCACGTTCCGTTGAACATTGAACTTTGACACGCTTCTTGAGCCTGCGGCAACGGTTGTCGCCTGGAAACGTTGTTTTTATTCCATTTAAAACCGTGAAATAGGTCGAACTATTTGAGAATCGCATGTAACTTCCTCTAGTCGACATTTTACAACAACACGGAGAAAAAATTTTCTGATTTAAATGGGTCTGTTGCGTACTTTTGCTACATCAATATGACACATTGTTTCTGACGTAAAATTCGGCGAAAATAACGATGCGCACATTAAAACTTTCAAAATCCACTCTTTAACTCAGAAAATATATTGCATTTCAAACAACCCGCGCTACAATAGACACCGTATCACCGACTTATGACTACATAGATGGAACCATCTCGTGTATGTAAACATGAACAGAACTTACAAACATTGGAATGTTTCCTTTAGATGCGCACATTTCTTAAATTATTTTGTAATCTTTGATAAACCGAAAAGACCAGACAGCAAATGCAGCCAATAATTCATGTATTTAGAAGGGGATCCCATCATTTTGTAGTTACGATGTTGTTCACTTAAGCACGGTGGTCCCGTCTATGTGGTAATATACCGGTGCAAATAAAGTCTTAGTGTAGCGCGGGCGGTTTGAAATTGAAGTGATTTCCTAAGTTAATGAGTGGATTTTGAACGTTCTGTGCGCATCGCGTTATTTTTGCCGAATTTTACATAAGAATCCAGGTTCTATTTTGTTGTAGCAAAAGTATGCAACAGACCCATCACGGAACGTAGGAAGAGATCGGGGTAACAAGAAATTCCCTTTAAAATAATAAGAAGTATCATTGATTCAACCAGAATTATCATTGGTCCAATTGAGTGTTCTGATGATTCAGAAGAATCACAAGAAAGAATCTTTGGATCAATAAGAAATCTTATTATTTTAAAGGGAATTTCTTTTTACCCCAATTTCTTCCTATACGTTCAGTAATTTCAATCAGAAATTTTTCTCCGTGTAGATTCAAAATGTACAAAAAGCAGCGTTGCCAGATTTTACGCGACGCTTCTGTTTTGAGCCCTCTCCAAACGAGAACTCTTAAATCGGAACTATGAAAGCTACCAATTTGATAAAAAGACACGGATGCAATTTTGGGGGAGAAGAGATGGAGGGACAAACAACTGAAAATACTAATTAGAATAAAATCTATTCACATCGTATCATGTGACCAATAATCATGAATTAATTTCCCGAACAACATTTAATTACTATGTAACGATAAGTAAACTACCCAATGGGTCTGTTGCAAACTTTTGCTACAACAATTAAGAGTGTTTAATCTAATGTAAAATCACCTGAAAAGTCCACTGGTGGCATCAGAAAGTCATAAAATGCAATAATAAACTCACAAGAGGCGTTTAATGAAATCCAAGATGGTGGAGAAATATCGAGCAATCTGTATGCATGCACTGTGAACATCCAAGGATGGCCAACTTTGACAACCTCACTGGAGGTAGTTTTATGTGTTTGTTTATACGTGCGTTTGTCGTTGTGATTGGTTGTGTTCGATATTGTGGGGTTGGCGAAATGGTGACCCTTGGATGTTCCTGGTGCATGCATACAAATTGCTCGATATTTCTCCGCCATCTTGGATTTCATTAAACGCCTCTTGTGAGTGTATTTTTGCATTTCATGACTTTCTGATGCCACCAATGGATTTTTTAGGTGATTTTACATTAGATTAATAACTCTTAGTTGCTGTAGCAAAAGTTTGCAACAGACCCATTGACACATATTATTTTAACTCAAATGATCAGACTTCCTTTCCCGAATCCCATTTTGAATTACAACGTAAGAATAAGTACCTACATAGACTGCACACTATGCAATTAATAAATGTTCCGACTTATTTATTTAACGCATTCTTACAGCGCACAGCTGAGTTTTTATGATGTTGTTAGATAGGAGTCCATCTCTCTATCTTTGATAACTGCGGTCCGAGCTCCAGCGGTGAATAGAACGAACCTAAGCTATATGCTACAAGCAACGCAAGCTCTCGCTTGGGTTTCTTCTTTATGGAACGCGCAGAGCGCTCTGTCGTGATAACGCTGAAGTATCAAATTAGACAGATGACCGCTAGAGCTCGCTCCATGTACAAAAATCGATTCTTCGAGTCATTTCGTCTCTCTCACCTCTGTTTTCCCTCAATGTTATAGTTTTTTTTTTGACATTTATTGTCTTTTTTCGCTTATTTTTTTAATTTTTTATCCGTCAATACTTTGTGGATGACTTTCTTGGAGATTTTGATGAAGCTCCGTCATCTTTGATACAGCGGTATGAGCGAAGAAACTAACAATTAGAGACACTTGAGCAAATGGATTCTCGTTTCAATTATTCTTTCGATTGAATAAAACTGAACAGAAAAAAAAGAAAAGACAATGTAACAGAGGAATTAATTAAGAATCGTATTCACGACAGTTTCTCGAGCTCTTTGTACAGATTAAAGTTGAAATCTTTGATTTTGCCGAAACGGTGCGATCGTAAAATTGAAGGGGGAAAAAAATACTTTTTAACAATAAATGAAACTTTGATTTATAGTTCATCCGCGCGGATTTGGCAATTGCGGTCAGTCAGTCGCGATTGTCGAATTTGCAGGGGTCTGCCTTGATGAAAGAAGGCAAGGAATTTTAGTCGTTACGCTTGAAGTTTTAAGCGTTTTGAAGAAAAAAAAAAGTGACTTTATAGAGGATATTGTTCCTTTTCATGAGTTTTTAGAGGGAAGGAATCAAAGTTAATGACATGGATTAATCGAAATGTCTCCAGATGAATTGACTTGATCGCCATTTGTATAAAACATAATTTCTTTTCCATCCATCTCAAAAATATTTTTCCGCAACTCTATCATTTTGCTCAATTCAGTTTGATGTTTTTCGCTGTGTAAAATTAACATGAAAATGAAGCTAACTATTTTAGAACCAAGGTTAATATCAACTTATCATACTCTAACCTAATTTTAAGAATAATACAGTCCTGACAACTTTACTGCGACACTTCAGATGTGTGCAGTGGCGAGGCGTGCGATTTGGCAAGTTCCTCTTTCCCATTTAAACGCATTAGAAAGGTCGAAATGCCTTGTAATCGCCGATGATTGAAGCGTTCGACTTTTTTGTTGAATTTAAAGGGAGAGAATACATGGTTGCCAAATTTCACGCCTCGCCACTGGATGTGTGGTGCCATGCTTATAGGTATAGTTGAATCTGCAAAGTCAAATGGTCTATAGGTAAGGCCATAGGCTTTCTTTTTTAACTACAATATGACACTTAGAAGTCTTTAATCATTGTTGCGGTTAATTAAACGTATATCATGGAAATGCATATTATGTGTTTCTTTCAAAAATGTTTAAGGCGAATTAGTTGAAAATGAAGAGGGCCTTTGAACTTACCAAATAGGAATAAAAAAATTGCAAAGTATTTCTAAACCATTGCGAATGAAAATCTGAAACAAAACACGAGTCCATCAATTAATGCTATTATTGAATTGAAGTAGTAAAAAAAATAACATTGAGTCCTTAAAATTAGGTACCTCCGAAACAAAACTAACCAGTATACAAGTATGACCAATGAAAAACGATCAACGAAATATTAATGATGCTTTAAAAAACAAAAAAAAAAAAAAAAAAAAAAACAACAAAAAAACACTTTTACCCAAACATTGCAATAAGTTGAAATTTAAAAGAAGACCTCCAAAAGCTCTTTCGAGTCAAAAAATGTTCGAGTGATCAGGGGAAAAAATTCAGTTTCGCGTCATATTTGATCTAACTTTACTGCAGTTGAATGAATATGAGCTCAATTGCTTCTGGCAAAATGAGACGGATTCTTGTGTAAACTCACAAGAGGCGTTTAATGAAATCCAAGATGGCGGAGAAATATCGAGCAATCTGTATGCATGCACCGTTTTCACCGCAATCTGTATGCACGCAAGTTTTCCTTGCACGAAGGAGAATCGCTGGTTACTTGTGACAGTTTTCCTTGCACGAAGGAGAATCGCTGTCACAACAAGGAATATTTTACTTGTTGCTGCAGACGTTTTCCTCGGGTTTAAGGACTTCCCCCTTAGCCAATAATTCACTGTGCAGTTTCTTTAACACAAACGAAATACACACCTTGGATTAAAAAAAGGATTCTCTCAGTGGAGATCGTAATCAGTGACGCAGTAAAACTGTTCAAAAAATGGAAACAATGAATATGCGCTAAGCGTGAGTAATCACCGCGGAGGGGGGGGGCTTCATTGCTTTCATTGCGGTCAGTTTATGAATGGGAATGACTTTTACTCACTCATAGCTTGGAGCCCGATGAATGAATGAAAAACACTATAACCGTGAGTATGAAACCATAAAACTACGGCAAAATGACTAACGAAACGGTGCTGTAAAACCGAATGTCGGAGTGTCAAACTATAAAATTAACAATGTTTGAGGTACACCTCTCAATCATTACATGAACGGTGTATATAAAGACGATTAAAAAAATAAAGACGCGGCAATATTAATAATAGTTAACTACCGTTTGAAATCACGCCGACGAAATGGCTCTTCGATATTTCGGGCGCGACTTGATTTATTTCGGGTGTTTTGAATTGAGCGCGATTGTGCGTTCTTGCGTTCCTAAGCGGACCGCAGACCGCACGATAGGAAACGTGATTACACGATGGTTAGAATTCAGGACTGCTAAGCGGGCATCGTAACTTCTTGGTTCATTGTTTTATGGTCTCTGGATCTAGGTGAGATCGGGAGGCTGAATGAGATGGGAGGGAGCAAGACTGTGATTGGTTTATGATCTTATCGGTGTTGCAAGACTACAACCGGGGGAAAAAAAAATCTATCATAGATTAGAATCAAAAAGGATCTTTTGGTCATTCATGTGTTTGATTCTGTGATCTTATTGAGTCATTAACTTGTTTTAGAGAATTCATTGATAGATATCACGATCTTGCAACCCGGCAAAGAAAATGGTGCACTAAAAAAAAAAAAAAAAAAAAAAAAAATTCCTGAATTCTTGTATAATTACCAGAAGCACAACGAAATGTGAACCACAGAAAGTCTTGTACTTTGACCAGAAAAGTCTGATGATAATATCAGAATATATGGTCAGAACTAGAATTTCCTCAACATTTTCAGGAACGATGGTACAAACACTGGAATTTTGGTAATTAAGTACTATCCTTTACATTGCGGTTCACATATCGTCATGGTAATCTTTGTTTCCAGTGTGTCTAAACGTCCTGGTGGACGCCCGAGAAATGTTTCGAGCAAATTTTCATGAACTTAAACCTAACATTCAACAACCATATAGATGCTTGTTTCAAAAGAAAGTTTCAAAAGAAAGCTTCATTCGTAGTTGAGAGAGAGAGAGAGAGAGAGAGAGAGAGAGAGAGAGAGAGAGAGAGAGAGAGAGAGAGAGAGAGAGAGAGAGAGAGAGAGAGAGAGAGAGAGAGAGAGAGAGAGAGAGAGAGACCGAGAGAGAGAGAGACTGAGAGAGACCGAGAGACCGAGACCGAGAGAGAGACAGAGAGAGACCGAGAGAGAGAGAGAGATATTGCCAATTCGCCGTTTCCAATTTTTCACCACCTGCGAACGAAATCGAACGGGGACCGGTTCTAGATCAGTAAAGGATTTGGCATAGAAATATAGGGAGACCCTCTACTGAACCGGAACGAATCCAAATTACTGGCCTCACTCACCCAAATCAACTGTCAGTTCTATCCCACTTAGCAAAATCTGATTTGGCACGAATGGGCTTCACGCATGTCCTGAAAATGGCGAATCTGCAGTGCCATGCTGACCAATCAGAACCGTTTATACTATATGCGTCAATGTGTGTCGAATCTTTATTTTGCACAGTTTGTATTTTTAAATCAAGCGTTTCTTTTCTAAACATTGCAAGTAGGCAGCGTTCTAGAATTCAACCTTTTACTGCGCATTCGTGCAAAAAAGATTACATTATCCTGTGATGTAGTATATCTATGTATATTGAAAAGTGCTGCTGCTCATAATCTCCTCTGCATCGAGAAAATGCAGGGATGAATTCTATAGAACGCTACCGTAGATGCAGTGATTTTGAAGATAAACAAACAAACAAACTGACATATTTTGTAATATCAACGTGTCACCCTAAACCAACACTACATGATTACATGGAAAGATAGTATAGTCTCTTGATCCATTATATACCAACTCAAGACATTTTGCTTCCTTTAAATTTATTTATTATTTTTTTTTTCATTATTTGGCAATCCTGTATTCGTTTACTTGATGATGGTAAAGCTCAGACCTGCAAGAAGTTAATGATTTTATGATGGCCAATTTAACAGAACTAATAGAATGTGTGTTCCACCGTAAACCATTCTTGATTGCCTGCAGGATTGAATGTAATTACTGTTGATTGCTTTCTATTTATAAGTCTGGCGACTTTTAAATCCTCTGATGACCAATTCAACTGTCTGGAATAAGTCAGATTGAGTAATCATAATTCGGCACTATGATATTTTTTTTACAGATAGTTAGGGATAGGTTTAGTTACACATCTGATGACCTTACAAATACAGTCAATGTTTTATTGGAACCAGTGGCGTCGCGTGCCATCTGGCAACAATGCAACTGCTCCATTTAATCTCATTAAATATATCGAATTTTCCTTGAGCACTGTGCACCCCCTGAATTCGATATTTTACATGAGTTGAAATGGATAGAATACACTGTTGCCAAATTGCACGCGACGCCACTGATTGGAACCATCATTTGATGCATTGCATTAGAGACTGAGACTCCAGTTTTTATGTTACCTCGGAATAGGTCAATTGAAGACTGAAGACTTAATTGGTTCCCTCCTGGTTAAATAATGTGATTAGTTGGCTGAAAATCATTTCGAGGTATTTTTTTGTTTTGTTTGATTAAAACTCACTTTTGTGGTTTTTCAATCATTTAAAATCAGTGGAACTCGATTTTTCACAAACCAGATTGTGACCTAGCGGCTCTAGATATCGAGAAAAAAGTTCTGAAGAAGATGATTTTGCAAATAACCAAGCAGTCGAACGACCAGGTATGATATTTCTGGAGACAATATATGTACAATACAGAGACCATGTACTATCTATCTTGCCCAGGATTTCGCGCGGTGGTGACTTTTTTTTCGGGGTCTCGACAAAACACCGCAAACATGGACCATACGTTGACTGATGAGATTAGTCGTTGAGATTTTTGCATAGCGAAACCGAAGCACACCGAAATTGCATCAGTCAACGTATGGACCATGTTGGGTGGTGCTCCCACATGCTCCCTGTGTTAATTCCTGTTGAGTTCCGAAAAATAAGTCAGCCACCGCGCGCACGGCTAGTGCGTGGTCTCTATTTATACATATATTGTCTCTGGATATTTCTGAGGACTAGAATCTAGCCAAAAGGAAAAACTTTTTCCATATCGAAAATCCTCTTTGAAACCACCAGAAATTATTTTTGAAATTTCAACAAATTCTGATAATAATGGGGCAGTTGCAAGGGTCTGAAATGTTGTAGTTTTTATACAGAAAATGATAGTACTTGATAAGCTGAGAACAATGGTGCCTTTGGTTTTTTCCTAAGTGTCTTGGTTTTGGAGATACACTTGTATAACGTTACAAAAATTCGTGTGTGTAGTGATGTCACTACGCGAAATTTCCATTTAAAACAATGTATTTTGGGCCAAAATCTCATCTCCGGAAAAATGGGACTTAATTAGAAACCAAAGGCATCTTTGTTCTCAGCTCATCAAGTACTTCCATTTTCTTCATAAAAAACACAACATTTCAGAGCCTTGCAACTGCCCCATTGGCGACGAAATGCAAAATTTAAAATTTGGAATAAATACTGCTTCCTTCCTCTTCGGATATCTGAATTCATTTCTCTTGTAAGAATGCAATGACCCATAATATATTTTACCGCGCTTTTCTTAAATTCAGTGTTTACGATTTTGACCGTTTCTGCATGCCCAATGATGCTCGGATGATTCCGTCGTGAAACCAGGATTTATTTATTCCTTATAATTGTTATTTTCTCAGGCAACTCTAGAACCGGTCTTTGCCATTAATGCAGCGTCAATTGCATGAGCGCATGCAAGAGGATAAAAGGCACTCAGGTGTACGGACCATAAATCAAAGTCGTGCAACTATTTTGCACACAAATTATTTCATTAATGTGCAGACAGTCCGTGCGCTGTTGGCAAATTTCCATGTTCTCATTTTCTCTGAGTGCACGGAAAAAAAAAAGATGAGTGAAAATAACCATACGGATACCTGATTTTGGCATCTGCTATATGTTATGGTAAACTTGACGAGAAGTATGGTACATTTACCGATACTTTGTGTAAATTCGACATGCAATCAAGTAACATCACCCCAGTACCTAGTCAAATATAGTATACTTCTGGTTAACATTACCATAACATCTAGCAGGTGCCAAAATCAGGTATCCGTATGGTTATTTTCACCGTAGTTTTTTTCCGTGTGGTATACATATCGCAGGCAATTTACAAGTGGCTTGTAAAATACTTGGTCTAATAGAACATGCCGGTCATTTTATGGTTACAAAAATCAGAGTTAGTGCACTTTGGTCTATAACTAAATAATCATTGAAATTCAACTTCAATTTTCAAAAGCTAATCAGGTGTCAAATCTGGTAATGTTTACGGATTAAGTTTCTGTTGACTGGTTCTCTTCATAATATTACTTAAAACGTACACTGAAAAAAAAAAAAAAAAAAAAAAAAAAAAAAAAAAAAAAAAAAAAAAAAGATTACCAGAAGCATGCCAATATGTGAGCCTGTGTAAGGGGTTGTACAATTACCAGAAGTCTATAGTGTTTGTACCATAGTTCTTGAAAAATTTAAGGAAATTCTAGTTCTATAACCGCGTATTCTGAATATTGAAAAAAATAATTCCTGAATTATAGTTATACTAGAAGCTTGTGGCCGCTTCGCGGCCGTTTGAATTTTTATGAGTCAGGGGAAGCGAAAAAAAAAGAAAAGATCGTTTGAAAGTGGATCAAAATTGAGAAATACCGCACAAAATCACCATCATCATAGCTCAGAGTGTCGACAAACGCATGGCAACCAATGATCAAGGGGGAAAAGAAATAACGTTAAAAATGAAGATCATGCCTACAGATCTACAGTCCACGGAATCATCTCTCTACGTATATACTGTGTCGATGCACCCAAGAAGCAAAATATCAGCTGTCGACGTAAAAAAAATTTAGCGTCGCCAGGCGACCAACCAGGGCTTAAAAACAAATATTATACCTCTCTCTCGCACACATTGCGGGGATGCAGCGACTGCCTCCCTCCCACTCATTACGCCTATGATATTCATAGTTTTTGGCATTTTCGAGGCCGAAGATGGCTCTGAACAGCATCGCTGGTATTTTTCCCGCCATCCTTGTACTGAGCCGCATCGATCGATACCGCAACCGCCCCGAACGGTCCAAAGGATCGACGGGAATTTCCATTAAGCTTGGAAATTATATATATTGATTACCAGAAGCACAACGATATGTGAACCACAGAAGTGCTAAGTACTTTGACCAGAAAATGCTCTTGTTAATACCACATTAGGGTTATAGAACTAGAATTTCCTCAACATTTTCAAGAAGTATGGTACAAACACTAGAATTCTGGTAATTGCACTATCCATTGGTTCACATATCGTCATGCCTCTGGTAATCTTTTTTTTTCAGAGTGGTGTAGGCATCAGAATTTTTTGGTCAAAGTACTAGACTTTCTATGTTTCACAAATCGTTGGACTTTTGATAATATTTCTAGAATTTAGGAATTGACTTCAGCCCCTATTTCAGTCATTTTTCAACACATGTCACTCGTGCCACTTGGCAACAATGTCTTTACTCTATTTGAATCTATGTCCGACAATCGATTGCTGGTGAAGCGCTGCTTCACTTTCGAATCGATTGTTTTACATGCAATCAAATGGACTGAAGATATTGTTGCCAAGTAGCACGAGCCGCCACTGACATAATATGTAGTCAAATAAGGCAAAGAGAGAAACACAAATGCCTGACTACGGCTATGGTCACAGAAGACCAGTGGCGCCGCGTCCCATCTGGCAACAATGTGACCCCTCCACTTCAACGCATTCAATATGTATCGAATTTTCCCTGTGCACTGTGCACCCCCTGAATTCGACCTTTTACATGAGTTTAAATGTATAGAATACAGTGTTACCAAATTGCACGCGACGCGACGCCACTGCAGAAGACCATGAGACTTGGCAACGTTGGCGGGCGAGTAGGTACATCGAGATAATTGGATGCCGAGTCCTCCTGGATAGGCAACAAAATTGTATATTTAAGTTTATAAGAGGATGCGGAAACCAGAAGCCGCAGCCGGTTTGAAAAAGAAACAGTCACGTGACACCAAACATAAATAACGTTGCGCGATGATGGTCTGTTTGTTTTACAAAACATTCAGGTCATAAATTGTATGCAAAAGTCTTTTGCATAAGTATTATCATTCATAAATACGCAGAGTTGATCATTATCACTTTCGTTCTACGTCCGAAGAAAATGCAGCGCGTAGAGCTCAAAGCGAGTATCATGTTCGTAAATGGACGCATGTTTATTGCAAAGTTTTTAATTGCTCGGAACTGTGTTTGTTTTTTTTTCCTTCCATTGTTTGTCCATCCATGTACATAGTAAATTCGATGGAAAACAAATTATATCAATTTAACTGTCAATTCAAGAGAGCTATCATGTAGCGCAAGAATTTTCATTTGTAATAAATGATCAGCAATTATTTTAAAAGTACAAAATAGTCGGAGACTTGTTAAGTTGCGAGCTAAAGAAAAAGGATGGATTCAAGCGCCTTCATTATTTTGTGACGCAAGAAGGGTTTCAGGTAAGAAGGGGTATTTATTTATAGGACGCCTTCGGATTAGCACTTAATCGTGGGACTCATTTCATTCGAGCATTGGCCGTTTGAAAGTTGCTGCAAAATGGCTCCTTGAGTCCGCGGTTGCAAAGTTATTTATTTTGAGTACAGGTCGGGACTCTTGTAAACAACGGCCAACAGTTGCCTTTACTGTTGAGTGATGGGCATACGCAAGGTTGTCTTCATGGTTTAAATTGACGTGTTTTTTTTTGTTTTTTATACATGTATAATGACAGTTCTTGATGAATAATTTCGAAATTATATGCCTTGATTAATTGGAATTTTGTCTTCAAAGCGAAATCTCAGGCAGATTTCGATTGAACCAATATTTACCACTCAACAGAAAGGTTACACGGAGAAAAATTTATATTTGGGACTACCAGAATTACTTCTACGGAATAGTTGGATATAAATTCTGGTATCTGTGTAGATATTGCTGGTTTCAACGAAAAATGTATTTTGAATGTTACCAGAAATCTAGTTAAGGATACGCAAATGAACATTTAACTATTACGTAGAAGTAATTCTGGTAGCCCCAAATATAAATTTTTCTCCGTGTACTGTTGGTTGTTGTTTTATTGGAGTCCTCGAACAAAAACTAACCCATTTTTCAATTGCCTTTTTTTCATGAAGTTTATAGGCACAGCATACCGATAATCTTTGGCGAATTTTCTATTTTCATTGGTTGGAATGAAAAATAAAATTGCCCTCAAACTGTCATTCTGATTTTAAAGCGTTCCACAATGAAAAGCCATAACGCTCGAATTGATTTTTATTCATTTTTACTGAATGACATGATAAATGACGAAAGCAAATGGGGCAGTTGCAAGGATCTGAGTGTCAGTATTTTTTTATGAAGAAAATGAATAAAACTTGATGAGTGAAAATGAAGGTGCCTTTGCGTCTTTTCCCTAGGTGGAGTCTCGGTTTCCGAGATACGCTAGTGAAAGGTGCGAAAATTTTCCATGCTGTGACGAAACAACGCAGAATTCCCATTTGAACCATTGTATTTTAGGCAAGATTCGCATCTCGGAATTATGAAACCTCCTTAGCAGTGGCGAAGCGTGCCATTTGGTAACGTTTCTTTTTCCCCATTGAAACACATTAGAAAGGTCGAAATGGCTGATCATCGCTGATGACTGAAGCGTTCGACTTTTGTGGTGATATTTAAATGGAGAGAATACATTGTTGCCAAATTTCGCGCTTCGCCACTGTTCCTTAGATACCCAAAGATATCCATATTTTCAGCTCACCAACTTGCTTGGTAAAAAAACACCAGAATTCAGATACTTGCAACTGTTCCATTCCAAACATTATCGTTCTAGGTGCGCTTGCGCTTCTGATACGACTTCTGCTTGTTCTGTGACGTCACCGTCACCGCAAAAACCGTGTCGATATTCGTGTGAACAGTTGTTATGGCGACGCCTTTTGGCCTTTGCTCGTCAGAAAATGGCCAAAAATCAGAAAGTGCGAATTGCTCATCAATTTATCATCTATGAACTTTCAAGACCGAATTCCACCAAAAAAGTAATTTAAACTATTAATTTAAAACTAAAAATGTCACTAGAAAGTTTTAATTTAAGCTTAGAAAGTCCTAAACAATGATTTTTGATGACTTTTTGTAAACTGATTTTTGGCCTCTTTTTGAACTGATTTTTGACCACTTTTTTAAACTGATTTTTGGCCACTTTTTTTCAACCTCAGACCATAGTGCGACCTACCTATGCACCATGCCTTGCCTGAGAGAGATGGTTTGGGGGAGGAGGGGCAAAACCTTCCCTCCACTTCTCCCTTCCCCTTCACTTTTCACCCATGTCATTAGCATGTCAGGAGTCAAGGACCTTGAGCGCAACTCACAAAAGACGAGAAGACCGAGGATTGAAAAGGGATCCTAGCTTATTCCACGGTTCGGTTTGGATCTGGCACGACTTTTGAGAGCCCGTTCCCTTCACCTAGGAGTCCCTTTCTCTTTCAACTGCGGAGTCGGAGAGACTACGGATGAAGAGAGAAGGGAGGGTACGAGCAGAGAGAGAGAGAGAGAGAGAGAGGAGAGAGGTTCTTGCATAAATAAAAATCAGTTGCGGAGCTATTAAAAAAAAAGGGAACGCTTGTTCGGGGCTGCCTGTCGAAAGTGACTCGAATCGTGTTTTCACAGAAATGATTTAAATATAAACACGGGCCGGTCATTTCCCTAAACTAGAGTGAGAGAGTGTTTTTAAAAGCGCTCCGCTTCACAAAAACACCGCAGCAATCCGCTTCTTGGATGGAGGAGGGGGGCATGGCAAGCGCAAGGCCCATGGCTGGGTGTTCTTCAAGGGTGTAGTTTTTTGTTTTCTCTCTCTTTCCCTCTCCCTCCCTCTCTCTCTCTCTCTCTCTCCTCTCCTCTCTCTCTCTCTCTCTCTCTCTCTCTCTCTCTTGTGAGTGTAGACAGAAAGGGGTAGTGCGGAGGGGGAAAACACATTTTTGCTCAGTGAGAGACACCCAAAGACTATTTCAGGAAATTCTCGGTGGAACGAAACCGCGCCGATTTTGTTCGGATGTCTGACTGGATGCTTTGGGTAGCTTGTTCGGTCATCGTTGAAGACACTGACTGTGAAACAATCACCTCGGGGTTAAAAGACCGGGGGAGGTTGGGTTGGGTCTTTGCCACTTATACCGAGATGAATGATTCTATTCAGTTCAAGATGTTTCTAAAATGGATGCGAAATACTAATAGCGTTTGGCAACGTTTCAAAAAAGGAGGAGAAACAAAAAGTAGGAAATAACATGCAAACACTTTCTCACACAATTTTTCAATCTGGGGGAAACCCCCAGATGAAACCCTCTGGGGTCTTAGAGGTTATTTTGTTCAACTGTAAGGGGTGAATTTTACAGGAGGCTAGTTGTAGAATGTTTTTGCTCATTTTTATCCAAATCCAATGAGCAACATTTGAAATATTTAACCCTTTACTGCATGATATTTTTTTTCAATAAAATAATTTTTTTTCAGTACGATTTTGATCCTTGAGACAGGGAAAAATAGTGAAAAAATTCTTTCCATTATATTTCTATGGTAAAGAGCATGAATATTAATTTTTCCAAATATGGCCTTACTCGCATTCAGGTAATCATGCAACAGAAAATAAAGTTTTCAGGCTAAAAAAAAAAAATTAAAGTAGTAAAAAATAAGTTAGTAAGTTTCAATAGTTGTTTTTTTTGTATATGGTACCCCTGCGTTACTCCCAAACATAACAATGAAAATCGGAAAATCTCTATCAGATTTTCAGTAAGCTATTTTCAACCACTCTGCTCGTTCTCTATCCTGTGCTGCGCGCTCTAGGACAAAATCGACAATTCTTACTCGTTTAGTATCTGTTCCACATGTGGCCCACCATGCAGCGACAGTACAACTCAAGTCTCCTACTTTTAGATAAGGCTTCAAAGTAATTGTTCCAGATCTGGGCTCATCTGCAGTTAAGGGTTAAATTTTTCCCTTTTTGACACATTTTCCCATTGATTTTAATGGAAACCATTTTTATCCGAAACTAACTTAAGCTGAATTCCACGTTTTTGGCCACAGGCAGACATACTGACAGACGCTACAGAAATGTTATGCATGTACCCCTCCCTACCACACATGGTTAAGAAATATTGAATTCTTTAGGATAGTCATAGGCGGACCGTGACCAAAAAAAGTGGGGGGGGGGGCTAAAAATTGATGATTTTGTTTTTGTTTTTGTTTTTTTTTGTTGCTTCTCAAGTCTCAAGTGATGAAATTTTCCCAATTTTAAGCCCCTTCGCCAAAAATAATGGGGGGGGGGAGCTATAGCCCACCCTAGACCCTGATACGGTCCGCCTATTAGGATAGTATTAGGCATGATGAGAGCCAATTTTTATATAATTATCATGATTGACTTAGTCGCAATGGACCAATATCGAAACAAAATACCTTGAAAATCTCTGCGCCATGCGCCATCGCAAAACTTTCTCAATTTTTCTAACTGCGTTAGAGTAAGAAAGTAAAAAGAGAAAAAAATGCTGCATTCTAATCAGGAGTACACAATTAATAATCGGCACTTCAATAATCTTTCAGTTGATAGCAGGCTTTACTTTTCCTACGTACTTACAATCAACTGAGAAACAGAGCAACCAGCAACCCTAATTTTTTTGATTCAGCTGTTGCTTAGCAATCATTCAAATGAACGTTTACATTTGAGTGCCGATTTCAGGGAACCTCAGATTTCCCCTCTCCCCACCAGTGAGCAGCCGTGTCAAAAAAATGTTGTCTTCAAAATTTCGTTCAAACAAAAGTTTGGCCTTACAATGACATTGAGAATTTAAAAAAAAAAACAAAACCAAAAAAAAAAAACAATCCGTCCCATCAAAAATTCATTGCTATTTCTTTGTTGAATTTGAGTAAGTACTGAAGTAATACATTATTTAAAAATGCAAATGCCGACCAAGGTCCTCTCAAAACCTGATTGGTTTAAATTGGTGGCCTCTTGGCCGTACATTTTTTTTGGAAAAGTATTATCAGTATGGCAATTTTTTCCATCATTAGGTGTGATGGATTGAAAATGGAGTCCGCAGTCCAAGAATAAGAAACAAAATGTTAAATTTTTGGCACAGAGGAACATCATCGTGATATGGGACCAAATAAGTGATATTTTGAAGATTTATAAATTTCTTTGACAAACTCATTATTTAAGCATACACAGAAAAAAAAGGATGTGCTCCAGACACGATCTATATACACACCAGTACGTAACGTGCTCAGAGCACAAACATTTCAGGCTCTGGACACGACGGAATGTGTTTCAGACGCAAACTCAACCTAAATAGATTGCGCTCAGAACTCGTTCCCGTATTGGTGTGTACATTCGTGTCTAGAACACGGAAAGTTTGTGTCTGAAGCACGAACATTTTTTTCTGTGTAAAAGATCGAAAATGATGAGTTTTGATGAATTTTCTTCTCACTGATTTTTCTCACTCACTTTTTTTTCGATATCAGACCTTTGGCTCACCATAAGCTCACTTGAGTTTTTATAAGAAAAAAAAAATCATAAGTGAATAACATGTGATACACGGCAAAACATCACCCCTAAACTTAGGCCTGAATGCAAAATGGTGTGTGCACTATGGCCTTTAAAAATAAGTACTCCATTCAAGTGTTTTCTATGGTTAAAATTGGTTTTAAAAGTTTATAAATGATAAATTGATGACTATACTTTGTTTTCTGATTTTGGTCACTTTTTTATTACCTCAGACTACTGTGCAGCGCGCTTTGGTTGGTTTAGTTGTAAGCGCGATAAACAAAGGCCAAAAATCAGTCGAAAAAAGTTATCAAAAATCCAGTGGCGGCTCGTGCTACTTGGCAATAATGTCTTCACTCCATTTGATTGCATGTAAAACAATCGACTCGAAAGTGAAGAAGCGCTTCACCAACAATCGATTGTTGGACATAGATTCAAATGGAGTGAAGACATTGTTGCCAAGTATCACGAGCCACCACTGCAAAAATCATATTTTACTACCTTATAAGTTTAGTTAAAAACTTTCCAGTGACATATTGCTAGCCATAAATAACTCGTTAAGAGTGTATAGTTTGTGATTAAAATCGGTCTTAAAAGTTAATAAATAATGAATTAATGAGGAATTTGCTTCATAAATTTTGGCCACTTTTTAAAGATCTTAGACCATAGTGCGCATGCAGCGATAGGAGTTGAGGCCGGTATTGAGGCCGGTATTGAGGCCACACTTTACCTCGAAGATCGTACAGAAAAGACGATATCCGTTCAACGGTGAGTTAATGTGTGAGAGCAAGATATGGAAAGAAAGAGTTTCACTTTCAGAGACAGAGTTAGCAGGGGTTGGTATAGCTTTAATTAGCTTGAAAAAAGGTCCGTCAACAACCTAATTTTCATTCACACAACACCCTATTGTCCGAAAGCCGCCTCGGTCAAAACACAAGGCTCGGACCGTTTTTCGGAATAATCAAATCACTTACGCAAGGCCAAAAGAGAAAGTGACTGACGCAACCCTTACATAATTTCAAGGTCACTCGAAGGGTTCAAACGAGAACGAAAGTATCAATATTCACGATTTCCAAGTCAGTCTTCGGTTTTTTTTCGAAAGAGTTAGACGGAGTGAATTGTGGATGGCTTACGGTTTTCGTATCTCGATTTTGGGTCGGGGTTTTTTGAGCTGTGCTAATCAATTTGCGGTTTCTTGTTGGTGTTATCAAAGCGATAGACTTATTATCTATCTGTATAGAAAAATCAATTCCTCATTCCAGGTACGATTATCGATATCATTAATAATACACATGGTGTCCCTGGGTTAAGTAGGCTGAAAAGTACACTAACAGTTAACACTCTTCACTGGTGGATCTTGGAATTTGTCTTCCTCTCTCTTTCCCATTAGGATGCGTGTGTTAGAAAATGATAGACCAGGGACAGTCACGTGATTTTTGCGCCCTCTTCTGTCTTTTTCTAGCACATGCGTTCTAATGGGAAAAGAGAGAGACGAGGAATTTCTCGGACCTTTCAAACTTTATTCAAAAGTAAAAGCTTTCGGGTGCTTGCAATTCAGATCGATTGAGTAGAGCGTCAAATCTTTGTAGCTTCTGATCGAAGATATATATTTTTTGTCCTTGTTATCCCAGGAGTTCTTTTTTGTTAATTAAGGATCGGGTCTCGTCAACACTTGCTTTTATAGAAATACATGAAGCGCATCATAAGAATAGACTTCGCGATATTTGTTTACAGCGGCCTGCGGTGTCATTTCAGGTCTTGTGGGTTGGTGGTGGGGCGGGGGGCGGGGGGGGGGCGGGGGGGTTGATTACTTTTTTTTTGTTTTTTTTTTTGCTTCTTTTGCATTTGATCCCCAAATCTCCGACCTTCGAGGTCCTTAGTGACATTAATGTCCTTTTTCACTTACAATTTGGGGACTTTTTAGGAAAACATATTTCTTTCACGATCTTTCTTGAAATTACAAACTTTCTTAACGTACCTTTACTCAATAACTTCAACAACTTTTGTTTGTTTGTTTGTTTTTTTCTTGAATATTCTCTATGAGTCAAATTTTTTAACCCACAGTGCCCCCCCCCCCCCAATTTTGCTACTGTTTATTCAGTTTTATAGTTTTTTGGAAATGCCCGAATTCAAAGTTCATAAAAAAAAAAAAAAAAAAAAAAAAAAAAAAAAAAAAAAAAAAAAAAAACGTATTCTCCCGTGTGCTCAAACTTTTTCCAATGTCAGTAATGCTCCGGTCAATAAAATATTTATGATTTATCGATGGTATATGCGAAAATTCTTGAAGAATTTTGTACTTCGGGGTCGTATTACGGAATAGCAAAACATTTCTTTAACAAACTGGAGCTGAGGTCATTAAATTTTGCCTTAAAGCTAAACGTTTTGCAGCGTAGGCTTTAAAAACTAAAGGAAATCGAAATGGTTCGATTTTTTTTTCTCTCACCTCGGAACAAGTCCCACGTAACAGTTAATGACTGAAACAAGCCTACTAAGTAGACAGACAGCCAACAAACGTGTTCTTAATTTATGAGACGGCATAGACTCAAGAACAAATTTGTATCGTACAATCGGCAAGCCAAGCATATAGATGAATGAATGAATGAAAAAAAAAAAAGTAGAAATGAATTGAATATAAAAGTGTTTTAGATAATGTAGAGAGAAAAGACATGTCATCCGCCAACGAGGGTCCATTAAAATATTTAAGTACGAATAAAACCACCTTCAAATAAAATTTAGAGCTTTTAAAACCAGCTTATGAGCTAATGAAGCGTTTTGCTCCCCATCTGAAAGCGTGTCCCACCCACGATCATAAATAAGAAAATTTTAAAGAAAGAAAAATGGACGAATAAAAAAGATAGGTGGTAGAAAAAAAAAAAAAAATAGAAAAAAACGGAAAAATTATCTTGCTCGAGAGAAAAAAAAAGTGTTGTGGAGCAGAACGAGGCATAACATTTTTCTTGCTCAGTGCTCAGTGGTTGTGTTTGTAGTCAATAGACGAGTGCATTTATAACTTTGAGATGTCAGTTACTTATGCCAAGTTTATGTTGTTCACGATGTATTTTTAAATCGCGTGTAGGTAAGCAGTTATGCGCCGGAGGAATTGCCAAAATTATACTACACGGCTCGAATGCGTACAGAGTCCGCTGTTAAACACGTCTCGAAACCATGCAGGCTTGCAAATTGCGATGTCCCAATTTCTCTTTCAAAGGTACTTCTGGAAAAGAATCCATTCTTTGGAGGTTCAACTAAAGCACTTACAGATCGATACTTTTCAATATTTTCCAATGGGGAATAAATTCTTGTTAGAATTACTGAATGTACTATTATATATGCGGACTCATAAAAAATTAACGTTCCTTTTAAAATAGCCAGAATCCTTATTGATTCAACGATGCTTTCTGATAGGTGGGGTTCTAACTAACTTTTGCTATTTATGCTATCGAATAATTAATTCGAGCGTAAAACCAGCGAATATGAAAATGAGTAAACTGAAATGAGTATCATGAAATTTACTCATAGACATACTAATGACTTTAATGTTTAAGGCGTACTGCATGGCAGAGCTACACTGGTACCATGGAAGATTCCTATCTATTTTGAGACTTTTATCTCTATGTTTCTGTATATAGAGAGAGACAAATTAGCTTTGATTCTCCCATGGTACTTGCGACCTGGCAGTAAGTTTTAAATCTTATTGTAATTTTGTGAGGCTGTAAGTGAATTTCGTAACTTTGAATATGCTCATTATAATTTTCGTTTGATTTAACTCAAAGAAAACCTAAGCTTTCAATCGCTTTTAGAAAAAGTTGAAAAAAAAACTGCACTACATCAGAACGTTTGATTGGATCAATAAAACTTCAGGTATAATTCCAAAAGAAATTTCCTTCCAAATTTGAGAATTACTGAGAATTCCTGTTATCGTGAATTTTGTGTGATCAATTGTCCTTGAACCGCAATACACGGTTTGGTACATGCTAACTCTTGAATGGATCATACTCAATGGTTTGAGCTCTTTGCCTTTAAATTTGGTCAAACCAAAGAAGGATCAAGTAATCTGATACTTGTGAGTTATTTCTATTTGAATGCATAAGAAGCAATCGATTTGTAAAAGGGCTGTGCCCTTTTCAAGACTCGGATTATTTCTCATACGTTCGAATGGGATGAATTCATGGTAGCTTAATTTCTGGATCCGCCCTTGGGTCAAACTGTCGTTGAACCTCCAAATTATTTATAAACACTTTACGTCTATGAATATATATCCAGTGCAGTCACCATCTCTCTCTCTCTCTTCCTTCCATTAAAGCATACTTATTCGACAAGGATGGATACAAGAGGATAACATCACCTTCTTTATTATTATACTCGAGCCATGTATATTTTTTGGCAAAACGAGAGAGAAGAAGGAAATCCTGCCTGATTCGACCACCGCCAGGTCTTTCTCACACTGAATAAATAATAAAGTTGCGAGTCCATTTTCAGGAAAAAGGTAATAAATAAAACTTATATCAGCAAGCTCAATCAAAGGAAAATCCACCAAGCGCGCGATTGAATTTTTTTATCCCTGAGCGAATACCGAATAATTCATCGTGATACTAAAAATACATTCAGAAATTTCCCGCGCAAACCACTGAATGTCTACCATCACGATGACAGAGATAAAATTTCAATAGCTGGAAAAATCGTGTCGAAGGAGATGATGAGGAGAACTGTAGAACACCTGCGTGTAAAACAGAACCTTGCTCTTTGCGACTCGTAAATTTTAGCAATTTTAGTCACTCAGTCAAAAATAAAAAAAAAGAGAGAAAAAAAAAATACTATCTCATTCTCATCCTTCCACTCCTATACCCCTCAACCCCTCTCCTTCTTGATTCCGTGCAACTCATAACCAGTCAAGTTTTTTACGACTTGGCGTCGTCACGCCTCGACAATATTGGTGACATCGATGTCACCGGTATCGTTATAAGAGACGGTTCAACGTCAATCAACATTCAACTCCTCTCGAAATGATTTTCTTTTAAAATGTATCGTTTTCCATTTGAGTGATAAAAAGTTCCTGCCTCTGCGGTATGATAATGGATCTCAACGACTCTGGCTCTTTAAAACCTCCATTCTATAACGCATATACACCCGTGGATGTTTATAAATGATATGGTGAATGTGTTCCTATATATTATATACACATGATGGTTATTTTTGAATATAGATTTGAAAATTATGTAAATAAAGGGCTCGGCTCGGTTTTTGAGATTCTGTGAGTCAGTAACGGCTGAATGAATGGCCGATTTCTGTTATGGCGGGAGGTAGGAGGATGTTGACTTGTGGGGTGGGACTCTTGCGATGGGTGGAAACGCGTTCGAATAAAGTTGGATAAATAATGGCCGGTTTCAGACAAATTCTTGCTCCATTATTCACGAATGGAGGAAAAAATTATGGAGGGGAAAAAATATGCATCTTAATGATTTTTAAAGGTGAAAACTCCGCTCGCCACTCTGACAGTACGAGGAGGATCAAATGACAAATTGGTGTTTTGGATCGGTCGAACTAAGGCGTGGGATACGGGTTACGATTCAAGAGAGTATAAAATATGGAATGAACACAGTTGGAAATGCACTTTTTTTTTTAATTCGGAAATCTTTGGCGTGAAAAGGTTTTCTCTTTCTCTCTCTCTCCCTTTCTCTCTCTCTCTCTCTCTCTCTCTCTCTCTTTCTTTCTCTCTCTTTTCTCTTTTCTATTTTCTCTTTTCCCTCTCTTTCTCTACAACGAGTTACGTTTAAAAGATGTTATGGATGACAAATATGGTGTCTCTCTATGAAGGTTGTTCATCTGCATCGCTTATTTTAAACTCGAATGTTACTGGAAGTGAAGTACTAAAATTACTTTGAAGCGTATTTAAAGTAATGATTTTATTCCATCTGTGTTAAACTACCGTGGTTTCTAAACTCTCTAACAAGAAGAAGAATTACTGAATTGAAAGTCGGATCTTCAAACCACAATCACAGATTTTCATTCCAATTAAGTCAATTCAAAATTGCTCAATATATGTCAAGGATTGACTTGCCTATTTTCACTTGAAAATCAGAGTTTTTGATTAGGATATGATAGACATTCTAAGTTTAATTGCAGATGGTGGGTCTGATTCCATTTTTTTTGTCGGCTTCTGAAAATTACCACAAAAGTAATTGTATGCTAATCTTCTCAGTTCAAAGTAGCAAAAATTCTTAGGCCAATAAACTATTGGGAGCAACTTTCTTGTTAATGTAACCTCGTGACAACCGCGACGTTTTACTGATAAAATTTATTAATACCGACAAAGCAGTTCTGATGCTTGTTTCTGAACAAAAACTCCGGTCAAAAAAGGAAGAGAATATTTTTCTTTAAAACACGAGACATTATTTGAGAAAATACAAAAAATTCTGATCATTTGCATTAACATGGGAAACCGCAGTACTTCTTTCTATTTTTAAAATAATTTCTGGGGGTTTCAAGTAGAATTTCAGGCATGGAAAACGCTACTTTTTTCGATCAGACTTTCCGTCCAAGAAAATCAAGATTTATTTTCGGGCCCAGTTCAACTATTTTGCACTGTCGTTCTTAACCAGTATATAGCGGCAGTGGCTTGCACTGAAAAAATAAAAATGGTAATTTAGCATTTAACATGTAGAAAATGCGTCCGACATGTACTAAATGCTGATTTTTACATTATGAAAATGCTGATTCGACATTAGAAAATGTTACATCAGCATTTTCAAGTGTGGAATCAGCATTTTCCAATGTTAAATCAGCATTTTCAAATGTTGAATCAGCATTTTCATAATGTGAAATCAGCATTTAGTACATGTCGGACACTTTTTCTACATGTTAAATGCTAAATTACCATTTTTATTTTTTCAGTGTGTGCAATCTGCTATTTACCACTAAAACTTATTTGCTAAAAATCAATTCTAGGTGAGGTGAGACGCAAGTTACCTCACTTAGGATCGATTATTTTACATGGATTTAAATAGAGAGCATCCGACATTGCAAAATGTCACTAAAGCCGCTACTATTTTTACTGTAGCCAGAACTTTTTTTGTTTTGTTTTGTTTTTTTTCTTTCAGTGAAGTACCGCAGAGCTGAGATCCAGCAGATGTATATTTATAATGGAGGAAAATGTGGGAATAAAATATGGGGAGGGACCCTCGAGTAGTGAAAATTCCAGTCTCGCGTTTTGGATCTGGGATCTTGTACTCTCGTCACGCGGGAGGTAAGAGTACGGGCAGGGAACGGGAGGGGAGAGCAAGCGTTAATTAAAGGGGAAAGAGGAATCATGAACAATTAACCGAATGAAATGACGTAAAGAGAAATTGAATAATTACGGGAGAGGTAAGGCGAAAGAAAAACGAAACTGGTAAATAGTTAATTAGGTAGCTGCTGCCGATAAGTCAGATTCAAACCGATGATAACATATTTTCTTGCGTTCCATGCACTCTGGGTTCGCCCTTCAGTTCGCAGGCAAAGCAATAGAGAAAATGCGAGGCGAATGGAAAAAATAAAGAAAACCCAAAATGAGGATTATCTTCGTGCACTTGCTCGCGAGTCCTTAGAAAAGGGGTTCAACGCGTTTACTAATTTGTTTTTCATGCGGATGGTACCCAGCAGAAGCACTGCTTCTAGGCGTAGCGTGACAAAAAATAGTGGGGGGGGGGCTAAAAAGTGAAAAAGTGATGACCCTTTTTTTTTTTTTTTTTTTGCTTATCGTCTCAAAGGGATGTTTAAAATTACCTAGAATAGGATACGACGGTTTTTCCCAGTCAGTTTTAGCCTCTCCGTAATATTTTAGCCCCGATTTTTAGCCCCTCCACCCGAAAAAAGTGGGGGCTATAGCCCCCCCCCAGCCCCTGATACGCTACGCCTATGAGAAGCAGCTCGTGCTACTCGGCAACCAAGTTGTTCTTGCCATTTGAACCCATTTAAAAGTATCGATTTTTCAGGGATTCGGTGAATCTTCAAAAGATCAATTTTTTTACGAAGGCTTAAATGAAGAAAATCATAGCCGTATAGCCAGGAATATCGTCTTTCTCTCTCTTAGCCTTAAACGCATGTGTTAGAAAAGAACAAAAAGAGGGGCTGAAGTCAAGTGACAGCCCCTATATCCATCCTTTTCTAACACAAGCGTTCAAATTAGCTAAGAGAGAGAAAGGAAATATCCTAGCTACGGCAACGAAGAATCCGTTTTTACTACATTACACAAACCGCCTCTACATAGTAGCAATTTTTCAAAAATTGAAATTTATCCTAGATTTCTTCAGATTATTCGATTAGCCTTGTTTTTAAAATAAGCTCACATAGAAATATATAGAAAAATATCTTCCTTCTCTAGAAAATGTGCATATGGTTGCTAAAGCTGCAGAAAAATTAAAGAAGCTTTTTGAACTAAAGGGTTTTTGTTTTTGTTTTGTTTTTGTTTTTTTTTTTTTTTTTTTTTTTTTTTTTTTTTAGGGATTTCAAACTTAATAATATTTTTTGTAGGTATAGTTGACGGTTACGGTGAACGAAAATGGTCAGTGATTATAATACCACCAAAAGTTTTCTTAGTTATTAGAAGCGAAAGCCACCTGTAATCTAAAAATAAACGTTCTCTTCAGATTTGTTGCTAAAAAGGCGGTGTTCTTTGAAGATCAAACTTAATAAGTTTTCCATTTCCACGCCCCCTGTGTTCTTGTGCATTCCTTATTTTAAGAATCTTAAAGTGTCTATTATAAAAGAAGAAATTGTTCTAAATCAATTATTGATGGTACCAGTTTTAGTTGTATTCATAAATTATAGAGGAATGCAAAGAATGAAATTAAAATAAATAAAAAGAATGGGAAAATACACTCGAATGTAGTGAATAAATTATCGTCTTTGGGAAAACGAACTTATACAAATAAAGAAATTTGCTGAAACAAAGCGAAGACAAAAGAGAGAGAAGAAAAAATCAGAAACTAAGAAAAGTTTGAACAGTATCATCGTAATAATTTAAAGAGTTTGAGGCCGATCCGCAGGCGCAGAGTAGATAAATATTCCTACTCCCCGGAGTTCGTTTTGCGTCACTTGAAATTGAAGGCGCTTGTGACGGACCTCGGCCTCTACGCCCAAACGACCGACAAACAACCAAAGTGTGCTATCGAAACATTCATTTTTCCGTTGTCATTTTGCTGGGTGAATGGTTTATTGAACTATTTTTATATGCCATATACGACAACGAAATGACGAGAAATCATTCAAACAAAAATAAGTAAATAATGAATAATGACTACACAAAACCATCGGCAATCATTCACATTCAATGTCATATTTTAAAGAGTTTTGCTTAGTATCTCTCGCCTTCGGTTGATATTTCGGGGGTCCCCCTAAAATTGGGGAAGGTGACTGGAGATGTGGAGGGTCACCCGGATCCTCTTGCTTTTCCGGGGCACCGTCAATGTAATTTTAAATGGGAAAACAGACTTACGAGCAGACCTGTCTTTTTGGTGGGCTTTTCATCGCTGACAAGGCGGAGGGCTCTCAAAACGCCCCTTCTGCTCTTCTGGGGCAACGCCAAAGTAATTATAACTGGGGAAAAAACAGACTTACGAGCAGACCTGTCTTTTAAGTGGGCTTTTAATTGCTGACAAGGCGCAGTACTCTCAAAACGTCCCCTCTGCTCTTCCGGGACATTCCGTATAATTTCGTATAATGAGCAAGTTCCTAAGAACCTAATATTTTCTAAAAACGAAGACACCTGTTCAATTTGATTTTACGAGAGGAAAATACAATTTCTTTTCGTTTTAAGGATGATACAAAAATCCTTCTACCCTCATCTGACACCATGTCCTTGTACTAAGCTGCATGTACTTAGTCCCAATTAGGAATTCATTTGAAAAGAGCAAAAAGAACGAATTCGAAAACCAAGTTCGACGCTGGACCAGCGGTGGACGGGTGAATTTATTGGCATTGTAGTCCGTTCCCATGCGTTAGGTACACTTCTCCTCTTTCTCGTCAGCGACTCATTTGAGTGTCCGAAAAAATATGTCGGTTGATGTTTCCCCGCAGTTTTCATCAAAAATATCGTTAAATTTGGGGAAATTTAGACCAATAGATGAGGGACAAATACCAACTATTCGGCGTTATCAGTGCATAACATCCAGTATAACTACCGGTAACTACCGGTACCAGTCTCTTCTAACTTTCAGTCTGAATTTCCTTAAAGTTGGCGACATTTCTTCCAAAGTTTACAACATGTTCATGATTTATTGCCGGAGCAATACGACGTAAATATTCTCTCCTATAGGAAAATATTCTAGTTTTATTATTTTTCCTTGTGGAGCCATCTTTTTGGCCACCATGAAAGCCTAAAACCAACGACCGATCACAATGACTCGTTGAGCTCGTGTCATGATTCATGAATCGATACTTCCTATAAATAGTTTCCATCAAGGGACTCTTATTGTACTATGCAGGGATATCTTAAATCCAGAGATATTTTGGTTCATCTCATGATAAATGTACGAAAACACACATTATGAGCTTTCTTTTATCCACTGGTGGTTCCACCAGTTTATATTATAACAATGGACCAGTTCTTTTATCCACCGGGGGTTTCATAATAGGAACCGTGGTTGTCAACCAACTCGTTCTTTTATCCACCTAGTGACAACCGGTAACTACCACGAATCACCGCCGAATGAATTCGGTGGTGAATCCCAGTTGTTCGTATTAAATCACCCGCGAGATTATGAATGTAAAGTGTGCGTTATGTTTGGTTAACCCTTGTGAGCCTAAGGGGGGGGGGGGGTAGATTTGTACCCCAGGCCAGTTTTTTTGACGTCATTTTGTCAAAACTGCTCAAAATTTTTTGGGACTTCGTGACATTTTAAGTTAGGATACTTAGAACACGTCCACCAAATTTTATAATTTTTATGAATTTTTGTCGATATTATAGAAATTTAAAGTGTTGGGGTACAAATATACCCCCCTTCGTCCTGCCAGTTTTGAGTTTGGAACCATCTATTACAGTGAATTTTACGGAAATTTTATGTAGATTGAGAATATTAAGTCAGATCATTGAAAAAAAATTGGAAATTTATCAAAAATGGAAAAATAAGATGGTACCTCATTTCATTTTTTCCATTTTTTTTTATTTTGACATTTTTTTTAAAAGTAGGTGTAAATTTGGCAACATAGCAAAAATTTACTCAAATTTCACATAAATTACTCTCTTGGGGTACTAAGTACATAATCCATCCATTAAAGTTTCAAAATTATTGATACTGACTGTGCTGCATGAAAATATCCTTGGGGTACAAAAACACCCCCCCCCTTAGTCCTTTGTGTTACCGAAATACCTTAGGCTCACAAGGGTTAACTGTTATTGATTCGAATCGTGAGTCTCAAGTCTCAACAGTGATCGTAACGTGCGTTTCCGTATAGTACAACCATTTTCCCTGAAAATAATTTGTGATTTCATTTGTTAATTGTCGTTTAATTTGATTAAAAACAAAACCCGGCGGAACAAACAACCTAACCGTTATTTTATCCACCGGTGGTTTATGGTTAATGACGTCATATAATGGGACCAAATAGAACCGGTGGATGAAAGAAGACGATCCAGGCGAATTTTTGCGACGAATATATTCGACAAAACCATTGCCAACCTATGCATAATAACAGTGGATGACACGAAACTGGATCGTGTTTTTCGAACTTTTTCGGTGTTTCCAGTCATCGATGACATCAATTCGATTTTGAATTCAAGTATGGAGGTGAATTCAAAATCGAATTGATGCCATCGATGCCCCGAAAACACATCTAAAACACAATTGAGTTTCCTAGAATATGTAGTAAGGTTGGTATTCTTTATGATATTCGATTGCAAAAATTCGCCTTCTATGTGAATCTATCATAAATTCAATGTTTAGCTTTTTGCATATCAGACATGCGATTTTTGCAGAAAAGATATAGAGCAAACGCCGAAAGAGATTTGTTGAACGTCCTGCCGGTAACGCGACATTGCAGAGGACGCTCGAGTACTGCAGTTAGTACTTTGTAAATAAAAAAGTATATCGTAAATCAGACATCGTTATACTAAGAGGGGAAAAGAAGAAAAAAGAAAGAAAAAGAAAAAAAAAAGTGTACGAACAGTAAAATTTCTTCGAGAGATGTAAGCACTTGAGCGCGCGCCTTTCGCGCGAGAAAGGAAAGAGGAAGGAAAGGAAGAAGAGGAAGAAGAAAGGGAGGAAGAAGAAGAGAGAATGAAATCGCGTTGTAACCATTAAGATTTAATGCCTCATATTCTTTTACACGCTCGCATAATGACTTTACGGTCGTCTTAAATTATTCTACTCTTGGTGAGCCTTACTTTCCACGGTGTCCCATTGTCACAGAGTATCCCGTCCCTCTTCTCTCCCTTAGTCCCTTCCACCCCTTTTTCCCCTCTCGTGCCTCCCCCCTCCCACTGAACACTTTCCTCAAGTACGTCCCTTGCAAAAAAAAAAAAAAAAAAAAAGAAAGAAAGAGAGAAAAAAAAAAAAAATCGGGACGAAAATCACACACAAAAATGTCTGTGATAAAAGTTGACATTTCTTTGAATTCTATCGACAATTTCATGTTCCCCTATATTTAAAAAATCCTCAGACTGTACCTAATAACCATTTCAAGGCTGGAAGGACACGTATTGTCTTACTTCATGGGGAAGTTGCAAGGGTTTGGAATTTTGTGTTTATTTTAAGGAAAATGATAGTACTTTGATGAGCTAAGAACAAATGGTCCCTTTGGTTTTTTCCAAAGTGGCCCGGTCTTGGAGGTGCATACCTGTAAAGTTGTAAGAAATCTTGTGCGTAGTGACGTCACTACGTGGAATTCACATTTAAAACAATGTATCTTTGGGGCCAAATCTCATCTCTGGAATAATGGGACGTAATTAGAAACCAAAGTCATCTTTGATCTCGCAGCTAATAAAGTTCTTTCATTTTCCTTATAAAAAACACAACATTTTAGACACTTGCAAACACCCCATTTTAAATGGGACTCAATTAAATTCAAAGGGATATTTTGTCAATAGGCCTTTCTTAGACATATACAATTGCCTGATTTTAAGAAAATCTTTTGTGTTATTAAGTCTTTTAAAAAAATATCTTAATTGGTTTGGGTGTTTTGGGGATTAAAAACTTATAAGTCAGCCATATTTGGATCAGATAGGATGAGCATAACTTGGAAGTTATTTCCTGAGCTATGTTCGTCCCATCTTATCTAAATGTGGAAAACGTGTTAGGCTTTTATACCCTTAGCACATAAAGAATAGAAAACAAATTAAGATATTTTTCGGAAGGGCTTAATAAAACGAAAGATTTTCTTAAAATAATACAATTTGTATACGTCGCAGGCCAATAGCAATCCATGCAGGCAATTAGCAATTAGTTTATTTATATGATCAGGAAACAATTTATATCAAGCGTAATGTTGACTTGCAGAATAATTATACCGAGATTTGATTTAGCTCATTCTAAAGCTAATATAAGCTGACGCCGAAAATAGTGATTTCATCAGATTAGGTTTATTTTGATTAATTATTTACCTTTCGATTAGATGAAGTGTTTTTGAACACCTGTATATTTAATCGCTTCAAAAGTTCAAAAAAAAAAGAAAATCAGTTGAGAAAAACTTAATCTGTGAATATCAATATGCTCGTTAACTTATTAGCTTTAGAATGAGCTAAATCGAATCTCGATAATTTTTTTTGTAAGTCACCACTACGCTTGATCTGAATTTTCTCTGATCATAAACAAACAAAAATAATATCATAATATTTCTGATAATATTTTATAATATTAAATACATTTCATGTATTAATTTTATAATATTTCTGATTGCTAATGGGTCTGTTGCAAACTTTTGCTGAAACGATTAAGAGTAAATAATCTGATGTAAAATTGCCTGAAAAGTCCATTGGCGGCATCATAAAGTCATAAAATGCCATAAAAAACTCACATGAGGCGGTTAATGAAATCCAAGACGGCGGAAAAATATCGAGCAATTTGTATGCATGCACCACGAACATCCAAGGATAGCCAACCTCACAATATCAATCACAACCAATCACAACGTAAACAAACACATAACCTCTACCTGCAGTGAGGTTTTCAAAGTTGGCCATCCTTCGATATTCAAGGTGCATGCATACAGATTGCTCGATATTTATCCGCCATCTTGGATTTCATTAAACGCCTCTTGTGAGTTTATTATTGCATTTTATGACTTTCTGCTGCCACCAATGGACGTTTCAGGTGATATTACATTCGGTTGAACACTCTTAATCATTGTAGCAAAAGTTTTCAACAGACCCATTGCCTAGAATTTCTATTTGCCTGCGACATATATATTTCAAAAAAAGAGGGACTATATGCTTTCATTTATTTTTCCATCAGCAATACTTACAGCAGAGCAATCAAGAACGAGAGAGTGGATACATAAATAGAAAAAAAAACTCTATTTCGCTGAGTATCCGATTTCGGAGAGAATTCGAGCGCAGTTGCTGAGAGAGCGGGAAAACAAGAACGCGGTTGAAACCAGCGCGCAACATGAAAATCAAATTACGAATTCGAAGCATCACGATCTCAAATTGTGATACAGCATAACTCAATTCCACCCCAGGAGTATACCTGGTGGCCGGTGGGTAGGAGGAGGGGGCAATAGCAACCTTGAGTATCCATATACGAAGTTGGCTATTCCGAGTTGCGGTATAGAAAATTGTTCTGTGCAGCATTCGTAAAAGCAAAACAAATAATATCAAATATCAGAGCCCTCTGCCTGCCTGCTTGCCTGCTTGCGCTCATCCAGGCGTCGCATCGCATAGCATCCAGGCCGTCACTGGTCGCAGCCGTGTTGCACAGTGGGTCAAATTATAGATATTTTCGGACGAAAAAGAAAATTTGTTTAATACTTCCGGAAAGTGTTTCAATGATGATGTTTCTATAAACTGCAACCTCGAGATGGGTCTATTGCGCGATCTTTGATGCAACCTCGAGCTTTGATTCAAAAGTAACAGTATGAGCAAAAGTATAATGATGTTGTTGATATTGTAATGACTTAAAGTCACTGCTAACTACTAGTAAAGACTATAACATTTGCTGTTCAAAAACAGCGAATGAACAATCACTTTCTTCTTCCAACGCTGGATACATCTCAGTCCTGTATTTTTCTACTTGCGTTATAATTTGGGAATTACGACTGATTTCGGAAGGACTATTTTAGGAAATCACATTAACATCTTAAAGTGAAGCCCGTGTCAAATATCGATTCGAGGCAGTGGCGTCGCGTGCCATCTGGCAACAATGCAAAAGCTCCATTTAAACTCGTTAAATATATCGAATTTTCCTTGTGCACTGTGCACCCCCTGAATTCGATATTTTACATGAGTTTAAATGGATATAATACATTGTTGCCAAACTGCACGCGACGCCACTGATTCGAGGGAGCGTATTAATTGCAGCCCCGATAGTTCGACCTTGTTCATAATTCTCAACCGACCGAATTCAGAGCTTTGATAAATTGCACCGTGCGAAACCTTATCTAATACTCAGAAATAGTATCCTCAACATGTTTCCTGGTTCTATTATGGCATTTTTAGCGTTTTTAACCCTTTCATACACGCATTTTGGGATTTGACTCTTTGTGAGATTTTTTGAAGCGTTCAAAGGGGACAATTTTCTAAGAATTTTGATGGGTCACAAAATTGTTTGGTAAATGTCCATTTACATTCCGTTGAATCCCATGTTACATACAACAGCAATCTGGCAACTGCGCATTCCTCTCATTTGAATGTATGATTAACAATCGATTCTTGGAGGGGCTACAGCCCCACGACAAATCGATTATTTCTCATGCAATCAAATGGGGGAAAATACGCTGTTGTCAGAATGCTGGATCCGCCATCGTACCAAAGCGTTGTCCAGAAGAATCTTTGCTTTGAATTACTGGGTGGCGGGCGTCTCTCCGCGCAGCGCAGCGCCGTGCTTACCGCAAACCTGTTTACAACACCATTAAACGATTTATGGCGCATTTCGGAATCGGCATCGGTGAGCCCAGGCAAGACAGCCATCCAAGCTCCAGAGCCCATACGCCTGCTTTGCTGCGTCCTCCACGTCGTGGCTGTGACACTGATCATAATTTTATGGTGACTCGTCTGGAATCCTGAAAGAGGACAAGATACCGAACCGAACATTGTTCAGCATTCAGAATAAGGTACACTTGTTGACTCTCTCTCATTTTATTTCTCTTTCTCTCTCTCCTCCTCTCCCTCTTTCTCTCTTCTCCTATTTTATTTCCATTCTTCTTTTGGTATTTTTCCCCCCTTACCCTATGGATTTCATCTCAAAGTATTGTAAGAACAGTTTGAAGCTAGATTTTTCCCTCGATTAAAAATAAGAGATAGGTGCGGTAAAGTATAGAGCTCTTTGATATTTTCGACATTTTTCGAAATAAATTGGTCATCGAACCGCCCCTCTTTTCTCGGTTTGACTGCGCATGCGCAGTTTGCGTGCCCATAATGCCCATATCATGCCTCCAGAAACTCCGTCCTTCAAAAGTCACGATTTGTTTGAGGATTCATTTTCAATACAAAATGTTCAATATTTTGAGTTGAGCTGAATCGGGCTTTGTTGGTGCGAGTTAGGCATTTATTTGAATGAGCCACAAGCTCTTGCAAAAGCGTTTGTTTTCAAATGGAGCGTAGATATGTTGACATGGATAAATATTGTCATATATATTCTCCGAGTTGTGAATGAAACGATCTGTCCTAATTCTTCAAAAGAAATGTTTGAAACTGGGTGTTCGTTGTCATTTTGCATTTTACCCCCTGCTCCGATGTAAAAACGTCCTATGTTTTCGTCTGATAGAGGAGGAAAAGAATAGCAAATAGATGGCAATGGACATGAATTTGACTTACAGCCACCGGCCACCCGTTGCAGTTCTAAACCGGGAAAAAAATTGCCAGAAGCACAACGGTTTGAGAACCAAAGTAAAGAACGGTACTGTTACCAGAAGTCTAGTATATTTGTACCATGGTTCTTGAAAATGTTGAGGAAATTCTGATCCTGTGATCATGTTCTGATAGTGACACCTGTATTTTCTGGTAACAGTTCTATACCATGTGCACTGCGGTTCACAAATAGTTGTGATGCCTATATGGTATAATATATTACTAGAATTTATAGGATTTATTTTTTACAGTGTACTTTAAAATAGTGGATATAAGATGCACCGCACCTCAGTGGCGGCTCGTGCGATTTGGCAACAGTGTTTTCATCCCATTTAAATACATGGAAAACAATCGAAACTCGAGGAGGCTGCCAGCTTCCGCTTGAATCGATTTTTTACCTAAGTTTAAGTGGGAAAAATGCATGGTTGCCAAATCTCACGGGCCGCTACTGCCGCACCTTCAAAAATTTTGTGTCTTGGCATTTTTTGTCTGGAATTATAAATATTAATATTAAATTAAGAACGTCATACATCGGTCAATTAACACAGTTCAGTTTTAAGAAAATTCGTAAAATTCCAAAAACGAGTGTTTTGTGAAGCATTTGCTAATAATCTCAACAAAAATTTCGTAAAATTTAATGGAAAAAAAACTCCCTCCAAAAACATAAAATCGCGAATAAAATGAAAAAAAAAATTGTTGTTCATATAGAAAAATTTTGCCAGTGTTTGAAGGTAAAGAGGTCACAAAATGGTTTGGAATTTTGCTAATCATCACTCAGGGAGCATTAATTGTTATCGCTACACGTTTTTAAACTCGCTGAACTTAATTTCATCATTAGGCGTTTAATGAGGTAGTTTAGGAAGAAATAAAGCATGAAGTCGATACCGACAAGTGGCTACCGGCTCTCTTCGTCTGAATGTTTCAACCTCACTATAACCGCCATTCCACACCTACGACCGTTATTTTACAGATTTCTAACGCAGACATTAGAGTTGGCAAGCATTTTTTGACCTCAAAAAGTGACAAAATTAGAAGTTCCGATGCTCGCTTTTAAAAATAAGTGGGCTAGCTAAGTGGGTTTATGAATTTTACACACATTCATTAACAACAAAACACAGGAACATGATATGAAATGTTCACATGACGTCTTTTGAGCGACACTTTACTTTCGGGTAAAAAAAAAAAAAAAAAAAAAAAAAAAAAAAAAAAAAAAAAAAAAAAAAAAACGAGTAAAACTTGATACATGGGAATAATGGCTCTAAAAAGTTTCAAATGAAGTTTGAAAGGTCGAAAACAAAGGTTTTTGGTGGTTTTTCTTTAATGATTTTATGACACCTTCTTCTTATTCAATCTGAGATCATATAGTGAGCTGCGTTGGCCAACAAATTGGTGCTAATCAGTGATTCGATCGTGTAATACAAAAAGAAGGATGAATTGGCGCAGCCCAAAAATCCTCCATCTCTCCTTCAGGAGATCCACTATCCATTTGGATAAGTAAGTAGAAAAATGAGAGAGATAATGGGTTTTATCCCTTTGTCTATCATTGTTTTACATACGTGTTTCAATGTTGAAGAGAGAGAGAGAGAGAGAGGGAGAGAGAGAGAGAGAGAGAGAGAGAGAGAGAGAGAGAGAGAGAGGGGGAGAGAGAGATCTAATATTTCGTTGCCCTGCTGGCGGATGAGATTTTTGAAAAACAAAAACAAAAAAAAACAAAAAACCACTCCTCATCTCCCTCTTTTTTTTAACAAGAATTCCAAAGCCAATTTCGGAGTGAAAAAACAACAGTCAGCAGTGAGTTAGTTGCGTGGTCCGGCCTTCCTATTTCAGGCATAACCACTTGCCGCAGCGTTATCTTGTCCGCAACGATCCGATCGAATCTGACCATTCCATTCCGGTCATCAAGGGGAACGGTCGGTGAGTCGCGCAACCATCGTGATTGGTCAACCGGTCGAACAATGGTTGACCCGAACGAGGATCTTTCATTTGCCATAATTTACACATGGCCCTCCTCCGAGATGCGATACTGGGTTTGGACGTTTGTTTCGTGGTTTGGGCATTCTATCTCTGGGGGTCAAAAAAGGAAAAAAAAAACCTGATGTTGACCTTGACGCAACAAACGTCAAACAGCACCCTCTGACTGCACCGGGCAGATTTACATCCATTGTCCTCTCTGATCCTGAAGAAGACAAAAGGGAGATGTCTCTGTGTATTGTTCATAAATAATTTGATACGGCTCGAATTTGTTCCCCCCTCGGCTTCGTCCGGGCTATATGCTGTGTGCGATCCTTTTTTTTTTTCATCCGATTATTCGGAGTTTTTGTTTAAATAGAACAGGAGAAGGGCATTTTACAAACAAGATATGATAAATTCAACCGCTGTCACAAGATATATAATTTAGCCGGAGATTCGCTGCTATAGCCTCAAAAAATAATTATTATTGTAATGGCTGGGATCCGCGCCGCCATAGCCGTAGCCATCAGGATTTGTTTTCCTCCTTCTTTGTCCATTTGACTGTATGCGTTAGAAAAGGATGGGGATAGAAGTTGTCACGTGATTGCAGCCCCTGTTTCTGTCCTTTTCTAACACACGCAGTCAAATGGACAAAGAGAGAGAAAGACAAATTTCTCGCTACGGTTTTGTCTGTCGCGCTCAAAAACCGTATATATGCTCTTCGTCGGGAGGTATGCGTTACGCTCTGTTTAGTTTCAGTCTCTCGGGGAACGGCGTATAAGAACTTGAGACGAGTGTTTTCGGTTTGAGAAGGACTGGCGGTATTTGTTCAAGCCGAAAAATTTAGGATTGAATTGGAATTCGTTTTTCTTATAAGAAAAGAAAAAAGGGAGAGAGGATGCTAAAAAGTAAGTATAAGAAGAGGAAGAAGAAGGAAGAAGAACAGAAAGACACCAAAAAAAAGAAGGCCATCATCTAAAATACGTTGAAAAAAAAATTACAGAAAGCACAACAATGTGTGAACCGAAGTGAGGGAAAGTATACTATTACAAAAATTCTACTGTTCGAATTATCATTTTTTTAAATGTTGACTACATTCTGATACTGCGACCATAAACTGATTGTATGGACAGAATTTGCTGGTAAAATCACTGGACTCCTCGCGGGTTCTAGTATCTTTGTGCTTCTAGTATAGTGTCACTAGAATCGAGGATTCTATTTCTTCAGTTTACATAAGATGATAAAATGCCCTATTGTACTGCCTATAAAAAAACGAAATCTGCTATTACTCCTTTTCCGTGTAAACCCTTCCGTGTATAAAACCCAGAGACAATATATAATAGAGACCACGCACGTACTATCTATCGTGCTCATGTTTCCGCACGGTAGCAACTATTTTTTTCGGGGTCTCAACAGAACACCGCAAACATGGTCCGTACGTTGACTGATGAGAAAATTTGATGAGTTTTTTTGTCTCAAGAGACCGAAGCACCGACCTTGCATCAGTCAACGTATGGATCATGTTGGATAGTGCTCCTTCATGCTCCCTATGTTAATTCCTGTTGAACCTCGAAAAAAAGTCAGCCACCGCACGCACGGCTAGTGCGTGGTCTCTATTATTGTGTATTGTCTCTGGTAAAACCTTGCCAAATCGCAGAAAATAAAAGTAAATATCATGGCGATGAACCAAAGCTGATGGTGGCTGCGACTTTCTCAGAAGCTAAAGCAATCCATCTCATTATTTAACCCTTGTGAGCCTAAGGGGGGGTACATTTGTACCCCAGGCCAGTTTTTTGTCGCCATTTTGTCAAAACTGCTCAAAATTTTTTGGGACTTCATGACATTTTAAGTTAGGATACTTAGAACACGTCTACCAAATTTCATTAATTTTTATGAATTTTTGTCGATATTATAGAAATTTAAAGTGTTGGGGTACAAATATACCCCCCCTTCGTCCTGCCAGTTTTAAGTTTGGAACCATCTATTACAGTGAATTTTACGGAAATTTTATGTAGATTAAGAATATTAAGTCAGATCATTGAAAAAAAAATTGGAAATTTATCAAAAATGGAAAAATAATATGGTACCTCATTTCATTTTTTCCATTTTTTTTTATTTTGACATTTTTTTTTAATAGTAGGTGTAAATTTGGCAACATAGCAAAAATTTACTCAAATTTCACATAAATTACTCTCTTAGGGTACTAAGTACATAATCCATCCATTAAAGTTTCAAAATTATTGATACTGACTGTGCTGCATGAAAATATCCTTGGGGTACAAAAATACCCCCCCCCCCTTAGTCCATTGTGTTACCGAAATACCTTAGGCTCACAAGGGTTAAAAAAATAAAACTCATGGAGGTTGATTTCTCTGAAAGGAGGGAGAATTAAATTTCCTTTTCGAATTTCTGTTAAGGTATTCATGGTTCTGGAATTTTATTCGAGAGGATCTCAAGGACTAATTACACATTTGTTGACTTCGTTATATCATTTCTCGTTTATTTCTCGACTCACAAGGAGCGAATTCCACTAAACAGTAACACAAGGGGATTCTCCTCTTTTTATGACGCTGAAAGACTAATGGAACTGTAGACTTTCATGATTATTCCAACACAGAAATGTTAATTCAAAGTTTGTAAACAGAATTCTTCCTTCCGTTCCGACTTCACTTGACTACCTTTTTCTCATTCAATTTTCTCCTCTCTGACTGCGTACATTACACGACTTAAGTGATTAAGACACTTAATATGAGCTAATAACTTTTATTTAAACTTAACTTAAACTTTTATTTAAAAATTTATTTCTCGACTCACAATGAGCGAATTCCACTAATCAGTAACACAAGGGGATTCTCCTCTTTTTATGACGCTGAAAGACTAATGGAACTATTGACTTTCATGATTATTCCAATACAGAAATGTTAATTCAAAGTTTGTAAACAGGATTCTTCCTTCCGTTCCGACTTCACTTGACTACCTTTTTCTCATTCAATTTTCTCCTCTCTCTGACTGCGTACATTACACGACTTAAGTGATTAAGACACTTGATATGAGCTAATAACTTTTATTTAAACTTAACTTAAACTTTTATTTAAAAATTTATTTCTCGACTCACAATGAGCGAATTCCACTAATCAGTAACACAAGGGGATTCTCCTCTTTTTATGATGCTGAAAGACTAATGGAACTGTAGACTTTCATGATTATTCCAACACAGAAATGTTAATTCAAAGTTTGTAAACAGGATTCTTCCTTCCGTTCCGACTTCACTTGACTACCTTTTTCTCATTCTTTTTTCTCCTCTCTCTGACTGCGTACATTACACGACTTAAGTGATTAAGACACTTGATATGAGCTAATAACTTTATTTAAACTTAACTTAAACTTTTATTTAAAATTTATTTCTCGACTCACAATGAGCGAATTCCACTAATCAGTAACAAAAGGGGATTCTCCTCTTTTTATGATGCTGAAAGACTAATGGAACTGTAGACTTTCATGATTATTCCAACACAGAAATGTTAATTCAAAGTTTGTAAACAGGATTCTTCCTTCCGTTCCGACTTCACTTGACTACCTTTTCTCATTAAATTTTTCTCCTCTCTGACTGCGTACATTACACGACTTAAGTGATTAAGACACTTGATATGAGCTAATAACTTTTATTTAAACTTAACTTAAACTTTTATTTAAAAATTTATTTCTCGACTCACAATGACGAATTCCACTAATCAGTAACAAAAGGGGGATTCTCCTCTTTTTATGATGCTGAAAGACTAATGGAACTGTAGACTTTCATGATTATTCCAACACAGAAATGTTAATTCAAAGTTTGTAAACAGGATTCTTCCTTCCGTTCCGACTTCACTTGACTACCTTTTTCTCATTCAATTTTCTCCTCTCTCTGACTGCGTACATTACACGACTTAAGTATTAAGACACTTGATATGAGCTAATAACTTTTATTTAAACTTAACTTAAATTTTTATTTAAAAATTTATTTCTCGACTCACAATGAGCGAATTCCACTAATCAGTAACACAAGGGGATTCTCCTATTTTTATGATGCTGACAGACTAATGGGACTGTTGACTTTCATGATTATTCCAACACAGAAATGTTAATTCAAAGTTTGTAAACAGGATTCTTCCTTCCGTTCCGACTTCACTTGACTACCTTTTTCTCATTCAATTTTCTCCTCTTTTGACTGCGTACATTACACGACTTAAGTGATTAAGACACTTGATATGAGCTAATAACTTTTATTTAAACTTAACTTAAACTTTTATTTAAAAATTTATTTCTCGACTCACAATGAGCGAATTCCACTAATCAGTAACACGAGGGGATTCTCCTATTTTTATGATGCTGACAGACTAATGGGACTGTTGACTTTCATGATTATTCCAACACAGAAATGTTAATTCAAAGTTTGTAAACAGGATTCTTCCTTCCGTTCCGACTTCACTTGACTACCTTTTTCTCATTCAATTTTCTCCTCTCTGACTGCGTACATTACACGACTTAAGTGATTAAGACACTTGATATGAGCTAATAACTTTTATTTAAACTTAACTTAAACTTTTATTTAAAAATTTATTTCTCGACTCACAATGAGCGAATTCCACTAATCAGTAACACAAGGGGATTCTCCTCTTTTTATGATGCTGAAAGACTAATGGAACTGTAGACTTTCATGATTATTCCAACACAGAAATGTTAATTCAAAGTTTGTAAACAGGATTCTTCCTTCCGTTCCGACTTCACTTGACTACCTTTTTCTCATTCAATTTTCTCCTCTCTCTGACTGCGTACATTACACGACTTAAGTGATTAAGACACTTGATATGAGCTAATAACTTTTATTTAAACTTAACTTAAACTTTTATTTAAAAATTTATTTCTCGACTCACAATGAGCGAATTCCACTAATCAGTAACACAAGGGGATTCTCCTCTTTTTATGATGCTGAAAGACTAATGGAACTGTAGACTTTCATGATTATTCCAACACAGAAATGTTAATTCAAAGTTTGTAAACAGGATTCTTCCTTCCGTTCCGACTTCACTTGACTACCTTTTTCTCATTCAATTTTCTCCTCTCTCTGACTGCGTACATTACACGACTTAAGTGATTAAGACACTTGATATGAGCTAATAACTTTTATTTAAACTTAACTTAAACTTTTATTTAAAAATTTATTTCTCGACTCACAATGAGCGAATTCCACTAATCAGTAACACAAGGGGATTCTCCTATTTTTATGATGCTGACAGACTAATGGGACTGTTGACTTTCATGATTATTCCAACACAGAAATGTTAATTCAAAGTTTGTAAACAGGATTCTTCCTTCCGTTCCGACTTCACTTGACTACCTTTTTCTCATTCAATTTTCTCCTCTCTGACTGCGTACATTACACGACTTAAGTGATTAAGACACTTGATATGAGCTAATAACTTTTATTTAAACTTAACTTAAACTTTTATTTAAAAATTTATTTCTCGACTCACAATGAGCGAATTCCACTAATCAGTAACACAAGGGGATTCTCCTCTTTTTATGATGCTGACAGACTAATGGAACTGTAGACTTTCATGATTATTCCAACACAGAAATGTTAATTCAAAGTTTGTAAACAGGATTCTTCCTTCCGTTCCGACTTCACTTGACTACCTTTTTCTCATTCAATTTTCTCCTCTCTGACTGCGTACATTACACGACTTAAGTGATTAAGACACTTGATATGAGCTAATAACTTTTATTTAAACTTAACTTAAACTTTTATTTAAAAATTTATTTCTCGACTCACAATGAGCGAATTCCACTAATCAGTAACACAAGGGGATTCTCCTCTTTTTATGATGCTGAAAGACTAATGGAACTGTAGACTTTCATGATTATTCCAACACAGAAATGTTAATTCAAAGTTTGTAAACAGGATTCTTCCTTCCGTTCCGACTTCACTTGACTACCTTTTTCTCATTCAATTTTCTCCTCTCTGACTGCGTACATTACACGACTTAAGTGATTAAGACACTTGATATGAGCTAATAACTTTTATTTAAACTTAACTTAAACTTTTATTTAAAAATTTATTTCTCGACTCACAATGAGCGAATTCCACTAATCAGTAACACAAGGGATTCTCCTCTTTTTATGATGCTGAAAGACTAATGGAACTATTGACTTTCATGATTATTCCAACACAGAAATGTTAATTCAAAGTTTGTAAACAGGATTCTTCCTTCCGTTCCGACTTCACTTGACTACCTTTTTCTCATTCAATTTTCTCCTCTCTGACTGCGTACATTACACGACTTAAGTGATTAAGACACTTGATATGAGCTAATAACTTTTATTTAAACTTAACTTAAACTTTTATTTAAAAATTTATTTCTCGACTCACAATGAGCGAATTCCACTAATCAGTAACACAAGGGGATTCTCCTCTTTTTATGATGCTGAAAGACTAATGGAACTATTGACTTTCATGATTATTCCAACACAGAAATGTTAATTCAAAGTTTGTAAACAGGATTCTTCCTTCCGTTCCGACTTCACTTGACTACCTTTTTCTCATTCAATTTTCTCCTCTCTCTGACTGCGTACATTACACGACTTAAGTGATTAATTAAGACACTTGATATGAGCTAATAATAAAGCGATGCATTTATTCAGAGTGTAAAGGGGTCTCTCCACCTGCGACTTTAAAAGCGCGAATTGACTGCTTGAGCCAATACGCTTCTTTGTCGTCGATACATCGGACTCGACCTATCGACTTCAAGGTCCAATAAAATTTGAGAAAACTGGTTGTTCACTTAAGTACGAATTTTCATTGAAATATGTAGATCTAATTTCTTATGGGTAACTCGTAACTCTACGAGAGTGAGTAAGATGGAACATTTGTTTCGATCTAATTTTGATCGTGACGTCATCACGAAATCGGTTTTTTCATGGGGGAAGTATCTTGAAAGATTATTAAAACTACCCTCATTAGACGGCATAAAATTACTCTGTCTTTCACGGAGGAATTTCATTGTTTCTGAATATGGCATCACAGTTGAAGGTTGAACTCTCGGTAGAATTCGAGAGCGAAGTATGTTGGCCCGTCCGGAGCACTGAGGTCTGAAATCCTCATAAAAGTAGCCAAAAAATCAGAATGTAAATTTCTCATTAATTTATCGTTTATGAACTTTCAAGAAAAATGTTTAATCACAGTAAACACTATTAACAATTAATTTAAACTAAGAAACGTCACAGGAAAGTTTTATATTAAACTTTGGAGGTCGAAAACTGTGATTTTTTGTGACTATTTTTCACTGATTTCTTTTCCAATTTTTTTTCGATCTCAGATCATAGTGCGGCGTTCGGAGTTCGTCCGTTCGCCGTGTTCATACTCCCGTTCACTCATCCACCCGCTCCGCTCTTGTCCATTACCTCATTACATCACACAAGAAAACACCCAATCATTTTTTGCATGAATAGCTGCCAATATTTTTCAGCCGTCCCGTGTCTGTTCTCTCTCTCTCTCTCTCTCTCTCTCTCTCTCTCTCTCTCTCTCTCTCTCTCTCTCTCTCTCTCTCTCTCTCTCTTCTCTCTCTCTCTCTCTCTCTCTCCCTCTCTCTCTCTCCTCTCTCTCTCTCTCCCCTCTCTCTCTCTCTCTCTCTCTCTCTCTCTCTCTCTCTCTCTCTCTCTCTCTCAATCGTTTCCTCTCTCACTTGCACATTGCAACCAATGAACACGAGGCAGCGATGGCCGCGTTCAGCACGCAAGCCGCTTCCCTATCGCCTCACGCATACTTCGCCCTCTCTTTCACCCTCTCCACCGCACGATGGAAAATACGGTTTCGAAAAAAAAGAAAAACAAAAAATCAACTTACAGCCCTTTAACCCTTTCAAACCAGAAAATACGTTTTGTCCAGGGACGGATTTTTGGCCATCATAGATGTTCTGGGCACAGGCACACTCTTCTCATATTAAACGATATTTATCGTAAATTTTCATTTTTTTCATAAGATTTTCTATTATTCAGACTTATGGCTGTGCTTGTACAATGAAATGTACTTCTGGTATAAAAATACCAGAATATAAGAATGCGGCTGTTGCACACTTTTTTGCTATAAGCAATTTAACAGTCGTTTATGGTGTAAAATTTTCGAAAAGTAATGATGGCAGCACTAAAAACTTCCGAAATTCAGGTATAAACTCAACAAACGCTTTTATTTGCGCGAGCGTGATGGTGACTGAGGGCAGTGTAATAATGGGAGATTCCTATATCTTAATTTCGTCACTCTCTGTATGCTGACAAGGATGATTCACAGAGTAATTAGTCATCATAATAGTGATCCACATCCAATGAATGGTATACTGTGAAACCTAGTGAGTAGTGACGCCGGTGTCACATGAAAGTCGTCTCTTATTGCGGTCACTTCTTGATGGAGTTACAGTAGATATTGTTAGATGGAAATCTCTCATTATTGCTGCCCTCATCAGTCACCATTACGCTCACGTAAATAAAGAGCGTTTATTGAGTTTATAGGACTGGATTTTAGAAGTTGTTAGTGCTTTCATCGTTATTTTTGGAGGTTTCCACACCAGGATCGACTATTAAATCGCTGATAGCAAAAGTGTGCGACAGACCCATTCTTTTTGTCAGTGACTGGAACCCAGGGGATCGCTGAAATGATGAAAGTCAGCATGATTCCCATCACTAGTGGATCCAGGAATTTTCCTTCTCTTTCTATACCCATTTGATGGCGACATGGCGTGTGTTAGAAAAGGACATATTAGAGGCGTTCACGTGACTTTTGCCCCCTCTTTTATCCTTTGGTATTACATGCGTTCAAATGGACAGATAGAGAGAGAGAAGGACAATCTACTGGATCCGCCAGTGATTCCCATACTAGAAGCTAGAAGAAAATAAGTAATTGTATAACAGTGTGAAACTTTTCGTTCTGCTCTTGTCCTTGATAAACTGTTTACTTCTCCACCGTGCGATGTGGTGTAGCGTGGTGGCGTGGCGTGGCGGCCGCGGCGTGGCGTGGCGTGGTGGCAGCCATGTTGGAAGCTCTACGCGCGGTATCGGAGTTCGTCATCTGGAGATTTTCAAGCACGCCTACTTGTGTAGATTTAAATAATGGGCAGTAAAACCGGCTGCGCGCTCTGTTCTTTACTTCAACGTTGCCTGGTTTCAGGGCGATACAACCCCCCCCCCCCCCCAAAACACACACACACACCACCCCTTCAGAGCCCTCCGCATTTTTCCATTCGAAGCGTTTCCATAAATGAAAGTATCATGAAAATCGCAGTTGACAAATCATGGAAACGAAATTTTGTATTGAAAACTCCATATCACGCAAACCTCAAGTTTTGTAGTGACAGTGAATGGCAGAAACAGCACTTGTATACACTGCTACAGGACCTCAGTAGCACCTTATAATTACTGTTAACCCCTTATGGATCAAGCCCGAGTATACTCGGTTTTCTCCTTTAGTCTATTTCACATTGTTTTAGTCTTTATTCCGGATAAAATCGATTATCGATGAAATCACTTACAAGAAAAGGCTTCGTCGGGCGCCTTCAGTTCTCACTATAGGCAATTCCAACTCCCCCGAGTACGAACAGTTAACTACCTTCCCTATAATAACGGAAGAATGGCGTTCTACTGAATTAACCTGGTCCTTAGAGGGTTAAGGAAAGGTTGTAAGCCCTATTTTCACCCTAATAACTTACCAAACTTTCGGTAAACATATGTCAAGACCATTTGCACCTTAAAATCTATTCTTTTTAGATGTACATCTCGACAAGCTGAACAATGTTACTTAACTTTTTTTCTACATTGAAATTTCATAACTATATATATTTTTTTTTTAAAAAATAAAAGTTTTGAAAAACGAGTTTTTACTGGCGTATTGGTTGTAAATTTTAATTACTTTTCTATACGTGCATTAAAAGGTAGTTAACTTTGTTTGTTTTTCGGTGACGAACATTTTTAAAAAAAAAAATGAGCTCTCTCTTTGTGCAAAAGAACTTGCGAATTGTGTGTACCGAAAGTGCAAAAGAACTCATCTTTTCAGGAGAGCAGTTTAACGAGGGAAAATTTTTAGAAAAAGGAAACTATATCCTATGATGTCTCTACTCAAGAGTCTGCATACCCTATTGCTGTTTAAAAATGATCCTTGAGCTGATCAATGATGCTGAACAAACAAACAATTTTTTTTTTTTTTTTTTTTTTTTTTTTGCTTATACAACCTCCCCTCTTAACGCGGTAGACATTTCAGAGTATTTGTTAGAAAGAGAGGTTTGATTAAGTTCAGTGGCGGCTCGTGCAATCTGGCAACCGTGCACTTTTGCCATTTGAACGTATGCAAAAAGATCGATACTAGGCGAGGCGCTGCACCTCACCAAGTAATCGATTATTTTACACAGTTTTAAATGGAGGAAATCCATTGTTGCCACATTGCACGAGCCGCTGCTGGTTAAGTTGCGATTACTGATGATTTATTGTACTCGATCATAACTGCTGAGGCTTTTTCAGCAATCTTTGTATATAATAAGAAGAGAGAATGATTCTGGGTCAAACGTCTGCTGGATTTTTTTTTCCGTGTATATTAGTTGTACTTTTCCAATAGGTGTAATTGATACCAGTTACCAATTTTTGGTCGGAGTACCTAATTAACTAGGTGAGTACAACCTGTAAATTGGATTGCGTAGATATCACCAATCATTTGTCAGGCAACCCAATTTTTTTTTTTTTTTTTTTTTTTGGTAGAATTTAAAAATCGAGTCGAAAATCTACTCAAACTTTTACCCCAGATACACGGAAAACGTCAAAAATGGGTCTGTTGCATACTTTTGCTACAACAATATAGAGCCTTGATTCTTACGGAACATCCGGCGAAAATAACGATGCGCACATTAAAAACGTTCAAAATCCACTCATTAACTCAGTGAATCACATCAATTTCAAACAGTCCGCGCTACACTAGACACTATTTGCACCGGTATACTGCTACATAGACGGAACCACCGTGCATAAGTAAACAACATCTTAACTACAAAATGATGGAATTTCTTTTTTAATACGTGAAATATAAGCTGCATTTGCTGTCTGGTCTTTTCGGTTTATCAAAGATTACAAAAGAATATAAGAAATGTACGCATCTAAACGAAACATTCCAATGTTTGTAAGTTCTGTCCATGTTTACATAAACGAGATGGTTCAATCTATGTAGTTATAAGTCGGTGATATAGTGTCTACTTTAGCGCAGGTTCTTTGAAATGGCAGGTTTTTTTCTGAGTCAAGGAGTGGATTTTGAAAGTTTTTAATATGCACATCGTTATTTTCGCAGAATTTTACGTTCGAAACAATGAGTTTTATATTGATGTAGCAAAAGTACGCAACAGACCCATTTTCAAATGAAAAATTTCATAGTACGGTATTGATTTCTTCTTGCGTAAAACACACAGAAATGCAGTTCATTCTACCAGTGTTGCCATTTTTCGAATAATACATAATTATCCATTTTTTCCCTTTTTTGACTTAAAATATACAAGTTAGTATTTTATGGAATCTGGCAACACTGCTCACACTACGTCCTCCGGATGATGATGTGAGCAGTCTACTAAACGTGTCTGTTCGCGGATACGTGTGTGTGAGTAAGTGTGGAGTTGTGTGAGTGCGCGGCAAGGAGAGATACACGTAACGCGCCAAGCGCCTCGACTTGCAGACGAGTATAGAGCGAAGAGAATCGTGAAATAAATAACATCGCTGGAGCAACGGGCAGAACTGGTTTTCCTTTACTTTTTTTCTTGACGGGCATGCCCAACCAACAGTGACTCCCCCCCCCCTGGACCCTTTTTCTACCCCCACCCCTACATTTTGTTGGTTTCCTCTCATTCTTAATGAAGGTTCAATAAATGGTCCAGATTCTGGAAGATAAGATAGTGTCACAAAAATTGACTTTTCTATTACACTGAAAAAAAATATATATTACCAGATGCACGATGATATGTGAACTAATGTAAAGGAAAAGGATAGTAAAATTACCAGAATTCTAGTGTTTATACCATAGTTCTTGAAAATGTTGAGGAAATTCTATTTTCTATAACCATATTCTGGTATTATCACCAGAATTTTCTGGTCAAAGTACTAGACTTATTTTGGTTCTCATATCGTTGTGCTTCTGACAATATTATTAGAATTCATGAATTATTTTTTTCAGTGTACAGTAAAAAATTACTAATAATAACAAAAAATAAATAACAAAAAATTCCTACCGAGAAGCTTATTAAATAAACATATATGCCCTCTAGGGGCGTAGTTTGGGCTTCGAAGTTTTGTAGAAAGATTTACTTTTGTTTTCTGGAGAAATTTTTGGAAAGAAATTAAAATGACCTCCATTCAAGTTTATTCCATTTATTTTTACAAGGTTTTTATAATTTTTATTTCTGAAACTTGGAGATAGTTATAGTTACATCTTTTCTTATACGCTTCAAAGTTGTCAACTCTTATAAAACTAAATTTGAATCTTTTTGATTTTAATCAAAAGAAAAAAGAGAGCCTTTATTTTTTTACCGCCAAAATAGTGCAAAACTATTCGCAGTAACCCTACCCCACACAGTATGGTGACTCGTGCAATTTGGCAACAATGTTTCCCTTCATTTGGTTTAATGCAAAACAATCGATTCGATTGTGTAGCAGCGTTTCACCTGCAATCGATTGTTTCATATAGATTCAAATGGAGAGAGAACAGCGTTGTCACCTTGCACGAGCCGTCGCTGCCCCCGCACCGAGTTATTAAAGCCAGTCCTTTTTGCGAATTAAAAACTGTTGCCTTATTTTCTTTGATATTCTAACAAGCATTATTAATATTCCGTCACAGAACAGTAATAAATCAAATCGAAATCGCACGAAAAATTGTACCGGCGAGTGACTCGTTACAATTTAATTGCCGAGCAATAGTAGCGTTACATTTTTAATGGCGTTAAAAAGGATATTAATGACGTCACGATTAGGAATAACGCAATGAAGGAGTGGGCAATTATGACGTTTTAGGGTAGTAGGTAAAAACTCTTCAGAGGTATCAAAAAAAAAGAAGAAAAAAACATTTGTTTCACTTAAATACGTTTGATTTTTATTGAGCTCATAAAAAGAACATAAAGCATTTTACAACCTCATTGAAATGAAAAGCAGTGAGAGTAGAAAAATTTTGAGACCTTTTTTCGCCGGCTCCTAATCCGACTCTGAGGGTCTATGGACACACCGCACACGACTCGGAATTTAAGTCGGGGGTTGCTACTTCAGAGATGGACCGCTCGATGGGGCTGTGAATAGATTATTAGGGGTTTGAACCATTTAACGGTATTTTAATGATGTTTATTTATCACTTGGAAACGAGAAAAGAAAAAAAAAACATAAACCAATAACTTTTTCTATTTGTTCCGAATCTTCCCGATAGTCGAACTCGCCTCACCCGGTTCGTGCCGGCCGTTTCAGTGCTCTCCCTATACATCTCTCACAATCTCCATTGACCTAATTAATGGCGGTGGCTTTAAATCTACCGTCATGATCCCTATCCTATTGGTTCAGCGTGGTGAAAAGTTCTCACATTGCAAATAATGGGCAGTATTTTGCGTATAACACTGGCGCAACCAGGATATCTTCCATCTCTCTCATTTCCCATTTGAATGTATGAGTAGGAAAAGGACAGAAGGAGGGGGTTTTATCCCCTTGTCCATCCTTGTCTGACATACGTTTCTTAATGGAGAAAAGAGAGAGATGAAGAAACTTTCGGTGCGCTACTGGCGTATAATCAATGGTATTCCTCAATCCCCGATGATTGATTCCACCGGTTGAGAAAAGATTACACAGTTCAATTTAATGTTTGGCCGTACTGCTCAAGAATACTCTGATCTGCAATATTTTCTTAATCGGCAGAATTGCTATAATATGATTAAAATATCCGCACGGTTTTTAAAGTCATCGATGAATCCACCGGTTGAGGAAAGATTACAGATTAGTGTTTTTTCGTGTAGTAGAGTCATACACTGAACTGATTTGTGAAATCTTTTCTCAACCAGTGAAACCAGTTCAAGGAATTTTCAATAAAGGTGATGATTCATTCCTTTAATTTGTCTCCTTGAGAATACTGCGTCTTACTCGTCTGGTGGTTCTTCCTCAAACTAAATTGGTCATCCGTGGAATTGGTACGGATTTAGAAATATCGCCTTCAATTTTTGGTGTATGCAAAAGCCATACTCTCGTGTAGGAATAGTTAGCTCGCCAATCCGAGCCATCTATGAAGACCTACTTTGTTTTCATTCTCTGGTTGAATGTGACTGATGCAATGGAGGACGATTTTTTTTTTTTTTCGTGTTTCCTGACTTTTATCAATTAAACTGCTACTTCGTGCAGTGAATTTTGGAGCTTGTCGGGACGTGAGAGAGAAAACATTATACAAATAAAGTATGTATGTATTGGAACTAGTCTTGACTCAATTATACTTTGAAGAAGGGTGCGATCTAGCAAAGTTCAATTTTGTGAACTGAACCAAATGCGAAACGTCAAACTTGAGAAAAATCACCACAAACTTCATGTTTAGATTGAGTTGAAAACGGAGAAAACGCTGCGTTGTCAGATGGCACGCTCCTTCTCTGCTTGACTCAATATCAAATCAGTTTTTTTTAAAGACGATTAACCTACAGCAATATATACCTACATACGTATTACCTGCATTTCTTTCACTATGATACGTATGACCAACACAATTTTATGGCCTACAAAGCAGTTCACTTAAAGAATCACCTATACAGAACTAAGACGATCTGCAAAATTCCGGTGGGAAAATCCATTTCATTTTATAAAGAAAAGAAGAAATCAATGTATTTAAATGGCGAGTTTCACAAATGCCCCTGACGACAAAAAGGTGAAACTAACATTGACTTTTTCGCACATTATTGGAAATAGAAATTTTGTTAGTTAGTAATGAAACATTTTCATTTTGAAAAAAAAAAAAAAAACTAAAAAAAAAAAACCCACATTGTATTTCCATTATGAACGATTGATAATTTGAAACTTTAAAAAAGTGTGACGATAATTCACCGTTTAGGGCTAAAGTTTTGCAGGTATGATGTTTTTTAGGCAAAAAATCATTGGGTCAAACGTATGTACGCAAAAATGACGTTCGATATAATGTTTTATGGACCAGTTGTCTCATAAGTCAAATGTCTACATGGTTAAACCGGCATGTAACCGCTCGACTCCAATTACATATATTCATATACATGGGCGCCCGCAGCAGGGGGCAAGAGGGGGCACTTGTCCCCCTGGAATTCAAAAAAGTCAACATTTCACGGTTAAAACTGAAAGGAAAAAAGGAAATGCAATGTTAATCAAAGGAGTAATAGTTAACAAACTTCATTATTTGTTTATATTGTAATTTTCACTCATTTTTCGCAAGGAATAGTAGAATTAAACATTTTTCTTGATATCTTTTTCGTCTGATGTCCCTTCATCCATTATATCAAAGACGTCAAAATTATTATTATTATTACCTGCCATGGCTTAATAATTGTGCACCATATGGATGAAAAAAAAAGTTTACCCTTTTTCCCCCGAGGAAAGGGGGTCTCCTAGACCTTCCATTTAGGTTGAACAATTTTCCCTCCTCTTGGAAATTTTTCTACGGGCACCCATGTATAAATACAGTGATCGAACAAGAAAGATCGAGCTGATGAGATAATCGCAAACGATTAATCACCGGGAAACTTGTTGATAAATCGCCAAAAGCATCAATTACATACTTATCTTTGTTATTATCAATATATGTCATCATATGTCAACTTAAATTGCATTGGAATTTAATGATCCTTTACCCTCTGCCCCCTTCACGCCACCTCATGGATAGAAAACGTAGTGTGCTTCATATTTTCAATGAGCGGGAGTACAAACTATTCTGATGTGGAATCATAAGTTGAAGAAAAAAGAAGAAAAAAACAATAAACTTAATTAGGTCATAAAATGCGTCATAAATTATAAACTGATCTACTAAAAAGTTTATTAGTCACTACCGCAAGCGGCCTGTGGCTTATAGTCTCGGTAACGTCCGCGCTGAGTTGCCTATGACGCGGTCGCAGACTTCAGTCTGTTTGACTAGGTCAGTGAAGTTTATTTCGAAGCATTTTAGATGGCACTAAACCATTCAACGCGAATTCACTTTCGTTGACCTCAGCCGATGAGGTCAATGTCAAGCAGAAGGATTTTAAACGGGAGAGGAGTTTATAATCTCTGCATTGACTTTGACTTTTAAGTTTGTTTGAATTCATCTAATTTTGTTTATCGTTATCAGTTGATCGTGACTCAATTAGGGTAAAACTCAGAAGAGGTAAACCAATAGAAAGGCTGATATATCAGTTGCGGCTCGTGCAATTTGGCAACCATGCTAATTTTCCATTTAAACCTATGCAAAAGTATCGATAACTTGGGAGTGCGATTGCTCCTCCTGAAGATCGATTATTTTACATAGGTTTAAATGGAGAAAATACGCTGTTGCCAGATTCCACGCGCCGCCAATGTGATTACCTATGTTATATAGGTTCTATCCCATAATGTGATAGCATTTCCAATCAAGCATTTGCCGTCATCCCTAAAACACATAATCACGGTATCATTTCCATTAAGACACACAGGTCTTTTTTGCTAAAGTCCTTATTTATACTATGAGAGTTGCGCCAAGTCTCTCAAAATGAAGAAGAAGAAGCGGATCAATGAAGCCCCCAAGAGGCAAATTGCAAATGGTGGATGGCCATATGCCTCTGCGCTGTTGCCGCTATTTCGCTATCTCTTCTAGGTTAGGTTCAGATTCTCGACAATAACGGTCGTTATTGAAAGAGATTATGTTTTTTTAGAATAACACTCAAGTAGAGGAAAAATTAACATAGCTGCAGCAATAATTGCTGCAGTAGTCACTGTTACTTCAAATGTGTAATGAAAGCTAGTACGCGAAAAGTAAACATAAACCCTCCGCCGCATTTGCATTTGCCTCTCGGGACTTTCTTGACAACCTAAATCTGAGAGCCAAACAAAAATAGATTCACCAATGGCGCAACTCTCGTAGTATATAGGGACTCTACTTTTCGCAACCCCGCTAAAATTTCCATAAAGGCACTTCACGATTTTTTTTGTTTTCTTTGTTTCGTTCCTAAGAAATAGATTTTTTTTTTGTTTACAGAAAAGTCAAAATAGAGGATGCATTGAGAAAACGCTACTAGGCGCTCCGCCATCAGCGGGAGGATCAATCCTCGAAGAATGTTGGCAAATAGCCAATCAGGAAAATTACGAGAGCAAACAGGTAACAAAGGACTTAAAGGATATTAAGTTTATTAGATTTCTTTCTTAATAGATTTGCAGTCGAAAAGAGTCGAGCTATTTTTTTCAAAAGAGAGAAATGGTCACAATCGTGGAGTGATCGATATTGAGAAAACAATGTGCTCCAAAGCACAAAGTTAATTTCAATAATTTCCAATAGAACAAACTCAATTTGATCACGCGAACAGAGGAGCTAAGTTGCATTCAATTGTTATAAGAATTTCATCTGAATTCATCGGGCATTCCGTGACTTTTCTTTTTTTCACGATTTTTAGGTAACGAAGGACTTAAAGAATAAGAACATCACATTCCTTTCTTAGTAGATTTGCAATAGTCGAGCTATTTTCTTCAAAAAAGAGAAATGGCCCGGTCTCAATCGTGGAGAGATCTATATTCGGAAACAAATGTGCTCCAAAGCACAAGTTAACTTCGGTTATTTCCAATTGAATAAATTCATACAGATGATTTAAGTCCTCTGCGCATTAAATTGTTATGAGAGTTTCATCTGAATCCATCGATTCTTAATAGATTTGCAGTAGGAAAGTTGAGCTATATATTTTCTTTAAAAAAGAGAAATGGTCTCAATCGTGGAGAGATCTATATTGGGGGGAAAAATGTGCTCCAAAGCACAAGATAAATTCAGTTATTTCCAATTGAACAAATTCAAATAGAGGATTTAAGTCCTCTCCTCATTTAATTGTTATAAAAAATTCATCGGAATTCATCGAATATTCCCTGATGATTTTTTTTTTTTATTTTATTTTTTTTTCCACGATAGTTTTAATTTATCCGGCTCAAAATTAAAAGAAAGATTTCAGAGTAAAAATGTGGAGAAGTTCGGAGAATGTGATTAAGGAATTCTCAAAAATTGTGAGAGGAAAGAAGTTCAGCGACAAGAAAAGGAGGTAAAGCATGAGAAACATTAAACGTATACTGGAAAGAACAAAGAAACAAAAAACTGTTGATTGGATCATGATTAGCGTGACTTGAGCAAGTGATAGAACTCACTGAGAACGACTCGAGCGGTGAGCGCCTTCAATGCCTTCATTGATGACGTAATTATACGTGGCCAATTATCGAGGAACAAAATGCGAAATCGCGACCAACATTATCAAGCTCAGTGTTGCCATCCATGGCAGAAATTATCCGAATTCGACATGAAGTTAAACGGGAAGTCCGGATAATTTTTGACAAAATTGGTAACACTGTTCAAGCTATCTTAGTTCAAGCCAACGAGCCACTGGCGCAACCAGTATCTCTTCCATCTCTCTCATGTCCCATTTGAATGTATAAGTAGGAAAAGGACAGAAAAAGCGGGTTTTATCCCCTTGTCCATCCTTGTCTAACATACGTTTCTTAATGGAGAAAAGAGAGAGATGAAGAAACTCTCGTCGCGCTACTGCGATGTTGAGGCAGCACGCGGAGACAGCCATGATGAAAATCTTTTATTTACATGTTTTACATAGACTAAGTTTCTTTGCCTCATATTTTTTAACCTTAAAAAAAAAAACAAAAAACAAAAAATGGAAATAAAAAAATGTGCCAAATACATTGAAAATCGGAATTAAACAAAAGTTCCAGTGTTTTAGAGCGGCTTTCCGGGCACAGAACTCGATATAACTATTTCTTTTGGAAGGATCTGTACAATAAATAAACTAACACATGACAGAAACAAGCAAAATTTTCTCACATGGATAGTTGTATCAAAATTCTGTGTTTGAGTCAGCCACTCTAAATCACTTGCACTTTCGTTTAAAACCAATTTCCACTGAATTAATTACAATGGGGCTCTTGCAAAATTTTGCTACAGGGGATTGAAGAGTTGATTCTTGCATAAAAACCTGTAAAAATGACAATGAGTTCACGAAAAGTCACGAAATTCATTCTCAGAATCGGGCTTAGTGGCGAAAAGACGAAGATAACATGGAAGATTCGCCTATCTAAATTGAGACATATCTCTGTGTTTTAGAAAAAGACATAATAGACAGGAATCTCCCATGATACTTGCGTTGAATCGCCATTACGATCTTGCCGTTTTAGCAGCTATGTGAGTTTATTACTGAATTTTAGACTTTCTAAGTGTGATTTTCGTGATTTCCGCTGGTTTTTTCATCAGATTGGACTATTTATTTACTTGAAGCAAAAGTTTGCAAGGGGCTCTTTTTTGATTTATGGTTAAAAAAAAGGAGGCAAACAAATAAGATCGCCCATGATGACTCACTTTGAGATAGGTTTTATAACATATATATGTTTGGCCCCCTTTACTACCAAAGCTCGTTAGTTCAAGCAAAACAAAAGTTAATATCTTTACTTAAATTATTAAAATTCAGGAGGACTTTGATTCTGATCAAAATGTTGTGAGTTTTTTTCGAGTACTTATACTTATAATTTTTACTGTCGTGTTATTTACGAATTCAACATTATACACTTTACAATGGCAATTTTTGTTCTAGTTATTGGCTTGATTTGTATAATCGATTGGAACTTTATTCGATTTAACGTAATTGATGTGAGTGTCAAAACTTTTAAAAATGTTGCTCTTTTTTTTCATTCCTTCAGGCCAACAAAAACATCGAAAAGTTTCTGAGCTCCATTCTGTTTACTGTTCTGTTTAACTTCAAAGTTTTCAAGTGGAAAAAGTGAAAGAAGCTCGACTTTAAAAGGGACTTTATTTATTTAATATTATTTAATTGATTCGGGTGTCAACACATTTAAGAATAGAAACTCTATTTTCCAATCATTTATAGGCCAACAAAAACTTTGAAAAGTTTTTGAGCTCCATTAATCCGAATAAAGATTTTGACGCTCTCATGTGGAAAACGTGAGAGAAGCTCGACTTTAAACGAAACTTTATGAAAAACAATTTAATTGATTTGGGTGTCAAAACTTTTGAAAATGTCTGTATGTTTTTCATCCATTGAAGCCAACAAGAACTTCAAAAAGTTTCTGAATTCCACTACACTTATAAAGAGGTTGTAACTTTCTCATGCGGAAAGAGTCTAAACGTCGGTAGAAAAAAGTGCCACGTGTGGTTAGTTTTTCGATGCCGTATTTCCTCGGTTCTCCTTCCATTTTCACTTTTAACTTGGTGTTATGAAATCTAAATCCATATTCCCCTACGAAGAATTCTCACGGACTCGGGCTATGCTCCTAAATTGAATCGTGATTCATGCCGTGCTTTAGATACCTACCTAAGTCCACAAACGTGTTGAAAGCCACAATAGCGTGACTAGAAACGCAGTGACTCGTGATTTTTAGAGAAGCACACTAGAGGTCATTGGTGGAAAAAAAAGAAACAAAAAAAAAACTCAAGGTTAATTCAAACAGAGCATATTAACTCAGTGGTCATAGAGGATTCATTCACAACTAATTTCACGGATAAGTCTTTATTCGAGGAACTGAATGTCCGGCAGCATGTCAACGGTGGCTCGTGCTATTCGGTAACATAGGTTTTCCTCCATTTGAGTCTATATAAAACAATCGATTCAATGGTGAAGCAGTTCTTCACCATCATTCGATTATTGTACATAGATTTAAATGGGGGGGGGAATACATACAATGCTGGAGGAAACCCAATGAGCTATAACTCTAGAGTGGCACATCAAGGAACGTTCCGCTGGTTCATTGTTGTCACCTAGGGCGCCGCCATCTTGCCGTAAAAATCGATTTTGAGGTTAAATTTTGTAGGTTGTCTCCGGTCGTTTGGTAAACAAACTTGGGCATCGCCGGAAACGACCTACAAAATTTAACCTCAAACCTTAGAATCTGCCGTCCAAAGTCCGCTTTTTCCCGGGATTCCTTCTACCCTGTGTGGCACAAGGTGGACCAGCCCGCTGCCACTCTAAAGTTATAGCTCATTGGGGAAACCCCCAGACCACCCTTTATTACTCTAGGGGATCAGACACCCAGAACCTCCCTTAAGGGGTTAATTTTACAGCAGGCTGCGGTTGCAGAACGTTTTTCAAATCTCCTTTCAAATCTCCATCAAAATTCTGACAGCTGGCATTATTCCATTTTTTCTTACGTTTACCCATTTTTTTCCATTGATTTTAATAGAAACCTTCTAACCTCTATAACTCAATTAGAATTTAAAATTTCGAAAAATAAAAATTGAAAGTGTTCTCTTTGGAATGTTTAAAGCAACTTCTCTGCATTTGGATGCATATGAACTATTGGTTCAAAAGTTATGCTGGGATACAGACCAGAGCTGCCGATTTGCGTAGATTTAACGATATTTTGAAATTCGCCGAAGATTTCACCGGTTTAGAAAAGATTATAGAATTTAGTTCAGAGTTTGACTGTAATGCACGAAAATACTCTGATCTGTAATCTTTCCTCAATCGGCGGAAACGCCGTTAAATTAATTAAAATATACCGGTTCAGAAAAGATAAAAGACGCTAGCGTTTTCGCGCATTACAGTCATTCACCGAACTAAACTCTGTAATCTTTTCTCAACCGGTGGAATCTTCGGTGAATTTCAAAATGTCATTAAATCTACACAAATCGGCAGCTCTGATACAGACAGATATAAATCTGCGTCATCGCAATACTTTCTCAATTTCTAACCGAGTTAGTTGTGCACTGAGAGAGAAAACACTTCTTAAAAAACACGTTTACTTATGAAGTTTACCTTGCGCATGCGCAAAATAAAGTTCTATTTCATGAAGGAGAATCACTGTGATAACAAGAAATCTGATACTTGTAGCCGCAGACAAAGGGAATTCCCCTTTAATCAATATTTCACTGTGCAGTTTCTTTAACACAAACGAAATACACCTCGGATTAAAAAGAGAATTCTCTCAGTAGAAAGTAAAAATATATGAGTTCAATGAGTTAGATAAAAAAGAGCGAATGATTAAACATTCATTGATGAAAATCAGAAAAGAGTACCTCCATGTAGGGTTTGGCTAAAGGCGGCTTTTCTGTAGTTTTAAGAAAAATCCTCTAAAAACTAATTGTGAACAAACAAACTTTTGAACGTTTTACGACAGAGATAATGTAACGTATAACGTTAAGCTCTCTACTCATGTTAAAGCTCTCAACATTTGGAATTTCGCTCGTAAGAGTTTATGGCCGAAAGGCCGCCCCTCTCAAAGCTTGAGCTCTCGCGCCTTTTATATCAGTATTAAAGTGTTTTTATTTACGCGCATTTGATGTATTTTGCGGTAGATCGCCTTTTCAGAAGCAACAAAGACGCCTCGATTCTCATCTTATTCGAAGAACAGCATTCAAAAAGAACGGAAATGTGGATTGTGTCTTAAAGTTTTTGGCAAATCTAGAATATCAAAGGGAGTTAAACAAACAAAACCAATATTCACTGACTAAAAATAAAACCTTATCAAATATTTACTGACGGAAAAAGGCAGAGATGCTTGAATAAATACAAATGGAATGTTTACTGCGAAGATTTTAGACTATTTCAATTGAAATTCGACTGATGGTTGTTCGAGCAAATTGTAAAGTCAGTTTTTACTTTGGCGGTTTTATTTCTTATAAATACATAAACCCTAATAAAATCTATATTTTTGTAGAAAAATGCAAAAATGGAAAAATGGAATTCGATGCAAAGATTTTAGACTGCATCAATTAAAATTCGACGGGTGGTTACTCAATCAAATTGAAAACCCATTTTTTGATAACAAGAATTTATTCTTACAAATAAATAAATACTAAAAAAATCTATCTTTTTGTACAAAAATGCACAAATTCAAAATGGAATTTGATGCGAAGATTTTAGACTACCTATCTCAATTAAAATTTCACAGGCGATTACTCAATTAAATTGAAAAGCCAGTTTTTGCTATAGATTCGAGGATATATTCTTAAGAATACATAAAACCAAATAAAATCTATCGTTTTGTGCGGATTCGCAAAACATGCCTCTTACCACGAGCACGAGTCCAGGAATTCGAGGCAAAAATTCGCAGTTTCTTCAAAATTTGAAGCTTTATTCGGCAGGTCGTTCCTCCGGCAGGATCAACATTTACATAATTCGTTGGAGGACAGAAAAATGAGAGAAAAGAGAGGGAGAACGAGAGAAGAGGAGAGGAGATAAGAAAAAAAAGAACATAAACTTGGAGGTATTGAGCAACTGTCAGAATATGGCAGTTTTCACTGAACCTAAAAAGATTCCTGAGAACTCGAGCTAATTATTATTCATAAGCGGGTCCAAAAGTCCGTCCATCTCTCTCTCTTCTCCCATTAGACCGCGTGAGTTAGAAAAATACAGATTAGAGGCAGATGTGGTTTTCGTCAACTCCCTCAATCCTTTTCCAACACATGCATTCAAATGGTCAGAGAGAGAGAGAGAAAGAAAATTTACTGGATCTTCCAGTGTTATTATTCAAATTCCGCAACGCGTTTTTGATGAGATGCTTCGCCCATCTGAATAAGGAGAAAACAAGGTTACTTCATTTTTATCGTCTGGATATTTCGCGATATTCGGTGAATATTTTTGACGACTGATGAGGTTACTTGTTTCGTCGCTTTCAATCAATTCTCTCTTTTTTTCTCCCTTTCTTTCCTTTTCTTAGGAAGAAACTGGTTGTTAAGTAGGAATTAGAGCCACACAAAGAATTAAAATGAAATAGTTTCCTTAAAATTTGAATTATAAGATTCCTCGAGAATCGAGCGTAAGATTATTATTATTTTTTTTTTTTTCTTTTTTTCGAATCCAAAATGGACTTCTTTTATTTGCTGCTAAAGACACTCCTACTCGTTAAGAAAGAAAGACAAAATCGATTAAATGTTTGGAAAAGAAAAGAAGATTGCGTTTTGATAAAGGAGGAAGTTTTTATTTAAAAAGAAACAGAATAACAGAACATGTTTACCGCGAAAAAGCTTTATTGTGAATCGCAATTCAAATTGCAGATACCAAAAAAGGTCATGATGCGCACGGATCTGAATTTCACAGGAGTGACGAAACATTTGTTTTTAAGCCAAATAGGTTGTTTTGAAAATTGAAACAGTTTAATTTTCTATTTGATAAACCACTGGAAAAAAACAGACAAAATATTTTTGGAAATTTTCAAAACAACTCATTTTGCTTCAGAACAGTTGTTTTTCTCTTTCTGTTAAATTTAATTATGTAGACTATTGTGGTTTCTGCATTTCTATACAATTAGCTGTTTAGTTTTAGATCGTGTTTACCGAAACTTCGCCTCATCAATCGAATGATCAAATATCCAAAGTACCTGATTCAAAAAATGGGATTTTGCTTTGTACTCGACGTAAACCCCTAGAATTATAATGACCAACCTAACCTAACCGACTTTACTTTATTTCGGTAATAGATCACATTTATTAGGTTATAATTAGTTTATATTTTAGTTACGATAATATTTAGGCAATAACAACCTTATTTTATTGCTCATAGAAGTTTGCGCAAAGATGCAAGGCTGCATATATATTTGTTCCATGAAAACATTCCAGAGTGATCGCTGGTAATTTTGCAGATCCTTCACATAACGGAAATTCAATTTTGAAGTACTAAGTTTCACGATAATGACTATGAACACATCATAAAATATTATTTTAATTCGTAGAATTATTCAATTTTTTGGGCGTTTTGAGGAGGACCACAGAAAATACTGACAGTATAGTTTCGTAATTATTGCTATCATAACAAAGCCGGTTTTGAGTTTTGACTCGATATCTCATTCATTCCGATTAAAATATATTTTCTCGCACGATGACGTGAGTTAATTACATCGTATGATGTGTATTATCCTGTTTGTAATTCATTAACGCCTTTTCGTCCACATAAAATCAGTAACGCAATGAGAAATTATTCCATCTCTTTCTGTTCTCCATTGAAACTCGTATGTTAGACAAGGATAAAACTAACGATTCCTATCCCTTTTCCACTCATATATCCAAAGAGGAAATGAGAGAGATGAATGAGATCCGGACTTTTCCATTGCATAGATCAATTTAATTAATGTAATTGTTTTCTCAAAGCTCCAAACTGTGTTCGGGGAGACAAACCATGGGGCTCTTGCTAACTGTTACTTTAAGCAAATGAATAGTTAAATCCTATGTAAAAACCAGCGAAAATCACGCTAAAATAAAGTCTAAAATTCAGTAATCGGAAAACAGAAGTAACGGCAGTATTGTTATGACGAAGCTACGCAAGAATCATGGGAGATTCCTATCTAACTTGTCACTTCTCTACAGACACAAGGGGATAAGTCTTAATTTAGATAGAAATATTCCATGATACACCTGTATTGAACCGCCAGCAAGCCCGATGCTGAGAGTGAATTCCGTGACTTTTTAGTGTACCTACTCGTCGTCATTTTTACAGGTTTTTATGCAATAATCAACTCTTCAATTTGAAGCAAAAGTTTGCAAGATAGATCCCCATTCTTTTAACTTTTGTACATATTCGACGGGTCGACTGTTTGTAACATTTCGTTTGATGATAAAAGTTTTTAGGTCATTGGAATTTAATAATACCCATTTCACGCGGTGTAAAATAAATCGGCTAAGACTCTTTGTCGTATAGAATCAGCAAAAAGTGTTTATTAGGCGTTTAGTGTTTGTGATAGTGTGAGAGAATGAGATTGCCTATTGTTAGTCAGCGTCAGTGCTATAATATTTCAAGTTATACAATCTATATTCGTGTATCATTCAATGTTATCAGTTATCCTTTAATTGTTGACATATTTTTGATACTAATAAATAATGTATCACGAACGGTTTTTTTTTTTTACCGTCCTCAGTGAAGCACACACCGCACTGTGTGAGTATAGTGCGTTTATCTCACTTTTTTTGAACCTCTGAAAATTCAAATTTCAAAGATGAGTTGTACAGAAATAATTTTCAAAGGCAAACATTCTGGTAGTTATATAACATTAGTGTATTAGGAAAATTGGTAACCCTCGAATCCGCACCTAAAATACTTTAAACCGTAAATTAGGGGGGTCTTGTAGGATACTTCCGGGTGAAGAGAGGGGATGCCTATAGATATCTTCATCTAATCTCCATCTTCTTGAAAATTTAATCTGATAAAGATGAATTTTCCCAGAATTTAAATCCAAAAATCCTAATTGATTTACTAAAGACAATGGCTGGTTTTTGTTTCTCATATCCTCCAGTTTTCTTGTTAACATACACTGAATGAAAAACCGTGATTTTCATTCCCAAAACAAACTAGGACGCCTTCAAAGAGCTCATTAAATGATAGTGCACTGTAAAAACATTCAAGTCTCAGATATTTTCGAAGTTTATTTTATTTTAAATGCAATTTGAGCATGTAGATAGGTATGGGAGGCGATAGCGCAAATATGTGAGTAAACAGTAACTATATTCTAATGTTAAATTATATCTCTTTTACTGATCGGACCCTCCTCTTTATAATGATACTTGTCCACTAAAAAAAGAATGTTTAAAAAGCGACAAAGCTGCGTTTTAAAATAACTTCGCAAAGCAAAAGTCCGAAAGCTCTACCGGAACAAGTTGCGTTACCGAAGCACTATTTCAATAGAGTACACGGAAAAAAAAGATTAGTGAAAATAACCGTACGGATACCTGATTTTGGCACCTGCTAGATGTTATGGTAAACTTGACCAGAAGTATGGTACATTTACCGATACTTTGAGTAAATTCGACATGCAATCAGGTAACATCACCTAGTACCTAGTCAAAACATAGTATACTTCTGGTTAACATTACCATGACATCTAGCTGGTTCCAAAATTAGGTATCCGTATGGTTATTTTCACCGTATTTTTTTCCGTGTAGTAACAGTCTTCATTCTTGCTTTTGCTCAACCGAAGTATTGCTTTGGTACTATGACCTAAGAAAAGTAAGAAAGTACCTTGTTCAAAAGTTTTACTATTTTAAATCTTGTGGCAATCTTTAAACAATTTTGTGGCTTTTAAGTGTTTAAGGACCCCTTTTAAAGTACGTCTTGAAAAATCGAAAATTTAATTAAGAATTTTGACCTTGGTACTTTCTTTCGATAGTCATTGTATGTACAATCGCAGATTGCTCTTATGTGTAGAGTTAGAACTTTTGCACTTGCGAAACTATGTTAAAAAGTTGCTTCAGCTCTAAGTAAACCTTGTTAGTTCAGCGAATTTTTACTTTTTTAATGCTTACTTCAAAAAAAATTATCTTCCTGAAAATAATTCTTACGAGATCTCTTTAATATTTAGCCGTAACGAGGTTGAAATGATCCAATTAATGATTAACCCAAAAGAAAGTTTCCCTCGGTCAGAATGAAAGATAAAAAAGAGTTATATAGTTCAAAGATTGTTCTTAACTTTCAAATACCCTAAACGGAGATTTCTTTGAGCCCGCTCAATCATATTTCTACACATCCATACTTGAAGATTTAGCCAGAAGAAAGGCACATGAAACAGAGCAGATAAGTTCTTTCCTTAAAATCAGCATATGCACGGAGAAAAATTTCTGTTTGAAATTACAGAAAGTAGGAATAAATTGGGGTGAAAAGAAATTCCTTTTAAAATAATAAGACTTCTTATTAATTGATCCAACAATTCTTTCGTGCGATTCTTCTGAATCATCAGAACGTTCAATTGGACCAATGATAATTCTGGTTGAATCAAAAAGAATTCTTATTATTTTAAAGGGAATTTCTTTTTACCCCAATTTCTTCATACGTTCCGTAATTTCAATCAGAAATTTTTTCTCCGTGTAAGTGAAACGGTGATTTTTAATAAGGAATGCACCAGACCAAGGGATCAAATAAAATTACATGAAAGATCAGGTGTGTTATTTATTAAAAATCTCCATTCCTGTTACATGCTGATTTTAAGGAAAGAGCGCCCGATGTTTTAGAAGAGAGATTTTCATGCTGGTTTTGTGTGTGCACTGTGCTTCTTCCGACAAAGCCCTTCTAGCGTATATTTTCAGTGATTAGCAATTAGCATTGAACGAACGGGTTTTTGTTATTTAAGGAGTATGGCTGATGGAAAGAAAGTACCCCGGTCGAAATTCTTACCGTTAAAGTTGTCCTTTATTCTCGATGAAACTTTCAATTTTTCATGACGTACTTTAAAAAGGGCGTACTGATTAGTCCTTGAACACCTGAAAACCGCAAAATTCTTTAAAGATTGCCAAGATTTTAAAGAGTAAACATTTCGACCAGGGTTTTTTCTTTTGAAGGTCATAGTACATTCAATATAAGAACGCGAGATGATCGGAACGAAACGAAACTCAGGCAATATTCAATGAAAAAGAGGTTCACACGTAAGAGATCCAGTTCCTTAATTCTTCATGTAAGAGACTTCCTTGTAACAAGGCCATAAAGCATGCATAATGTAAGAAAATATGATTGTAAGTAAGATCCTTACGTTTTAGAAGTCCTTTCCTTGAGCAATCACAATAACCAGTCAGAGCGATAAGCCACTCATATTGGCCGTCGCTCAAAAATGTGTCCAAAACAAAAATAGAAACAGGCGGCGGATCAGACGAAACAACGAAAACTCATAATGTACGTTCGCACTTTCGATGTAAATTTTTTTTTCGGAGGACGAAACAACACTTTAATCCAATGAAATCTGCGAAAAACTTATCGTTCAACGGAAACAAAACAAATAACTCAGTCGAAACAAGATCCGCAGGTAAACAAAAACACAGTTAAAAATACATTCGACCGAAAAAACAACAACAACAACAAGAAAATCACCGCGAACTGAAAGAGTGTGTGATTGAAGAGAAAACACCGGCGATTAATCGAACTGGATAGTTCACTTTTATTTTCCACTTAATTACAATTTCTTTTTATTTCTATTATTATTTATTATTTATTTGTAATAATTTTTTTTTTTTTCGCTTCGATTGGTTTTCGCACGGTAAAGAGAGAGAGAGTGAGAGAGAGCTCGCGGGTAGTAGATGAAAGGCAATAAAAAGAGAGAGAAAATATTGCACTGAAAAACTGGTCGGATCCCGGCCGTAGAGATCCTCTCGTTCGTTAAGAGAAATCCTGCAGGAGATTTACTTTCCGGATGATACCGAGAACGGTGCAAGGGAAACGTGGCCCAGATGACTCGAATACAGGAGTGGACATGACGGTTTCACAGAAAACTGGAAAAAAAGAGAGACAGAAGAAGAGAGAGGTAGAGAGAGAGAGAGGACAGACCGGTGGGCACGAGAGCTTTGGAATTAGCTTTGAGGTTATACGACTGCTGCAGCCAGCACAAACACAGCCAGCGCTACAAACTGGACAACGGGGAGGGGAGGCGGAGAGAGAGAGAGAGAGAGAGAGAGAGAGAGAGAGAGAGAAGAGAGAGAGAGAGAGAGAGAGAGAGAAAGAGAGAGAAAGGTACCCAGATTAAGTTAACAAGATAAATCAGAGAAGCGGGAAAAAATAAAATACCGAGATAAGCAGAGAAGGTTTTTCTGAGAGAGGGAGAAGGAAGAGGGAGACGAAGAGAGAGAGAGAGAGAGAGAGAGAGAGAGAGAGAGAGAGAGAGAGGGAGTGAGAGATGGGGTGAGGGAGAGAGAGAGAGTGACGAGAAGAGAAGGAGGGGAAAAGGCGACGTAATTAAAGAGAATCTACAATTTTACATTAAATATTTTTTTTCTCTTCTTCTTCTGAAAATGATACAGGGGAGGGATTAGAGAGAGGGATATAGGCTGATCTGACTTGGATCCGAAATGAGAATGAAAGAAAAAGGGAAGGGAGGGTTGAGAACGTAATACGAGAATTTTGAAGGGGGGAGAGAGGAAACAGAGAGAAAGAGAGGGAAAGAGAGATAAGCTAGATGTCTGGAGAGAAGGGAAAAAAAACCTATAAATTACTCGGCGGGAAAAGGAGAGAGAAATAGATGGAGAGGGGGGGAGAGGCGCAATGGGATGGGAAAGAGGCATTCTTCGGTTCCACAGAGCTTGACAGCAGAGAGCGGACTTGCTAAGTAAGAGGGGGGGGGTTTGGTGAGTGAGCGGAGGGGAGGGAGAGGGGGGTTTATCCGGATAATGGTGGGTAGCTAACTCGCACTGGGAGAGAGAGAGAGGAAGGCTGGGCTTCTCATTCGCTCAGAAGGGGGATAAGAGAACAGAGGAACAGAGAGGAGGGAGAGAGACGCGAACATGGTGTCGGGAGCATGGACCAATAGAATTGTTTTATGTCTTCTGTGACGTCACATGGCGCTCTGTACCTCTCTTTTTGGACGTGCCTTCTTGCCCGCTTTGTCTCACTTACGAAATATCGCCATAAAGCTCACCTGTGGTCGTTCGTTTTTTCCCCGTCCCGTTTCGCCTCTCTATTACGGCTACTCCTTTGGCTGTATGTATGTACATGACACAGCTTGGACTCTATCGGTCTGACCTCTAATCATGGGTTTTAGGGTCTATATTGATGGCGGCCACAGGACGGAGAAGACTGCTTCTGAAGTAGTCTCCTCTTATTTTTTTTTTTTTTTTAACCCGTGCAACTGGCGAATCCAGAAAATTATATTTCTCTTTCTCTTGTCCGTTTTAATGCATGTGCGTTTAGAAAAGGAAAGAAGAGGGGGCGAAAGTAACGTGACTGCCCACTAACCTGTCCATTTCTAACACAAGTGTTCTTAAGAGAGAAGAGAGAGAAAGACAGACTCCTGGATCCGCCGGTGACCCTATAGCTCTCTCGCACAATACGCAACTTTCATTAATGCGTAAATATGGTTGAGGTGACCCATAACAGTTATCGCTCGATTATTTACAGATGCGGCTTTATTGCTTTTGAATGGTGTATATAGTGGTGTACGCGGTGTTTAGTTTAGCACTCTTGAAAGAGTTTGATGTCCTTCAAAGATTTCAAGAGTAAGGAGGACACGCGACGCGACTATAACTTTAAAATAATATTTTCTGAACAGAGGTTTTAAACTATATTGATACAATTATTACTATCGGTATACAATGATCTACTGAGCTGAGCATAGTAAAGAAGGGTATAATAATGATGGCGAATTAATGGGTGGATACAGGAATTTGCTTTTCTCTTTCTTCTTCCATTTGAACGAGTGTGTTAGCAAAGGACGCCGGAGATGGGGGCTGAAGTCACCTGATGGTCCCCTCTTTTGTCCTTTTTTAACACATGGGTTCAAATGGCCGTATAGAAAGAGAAAGACAAACTCCTGTATCCGTTCAATGGACGAATGTAGTTCTGTCCTCAGTAAATGCCTTCCATCTGTGGATGCGGCTTGTTTGATTGCATTAATTATTTTACCTCAAATGAATTTAAATTACTTTGAGTTTGGTATCTAAATAAAAAAATATCGGTGTTTCAATTATATCTAGTAAATTGGGCCAGAAATAAGCATATAAAATATTTTCCAAAAGCAATTTTACCATATGTATCTAGTCATTACTCAATAATAAATAGATCTTTCAATTTGGTTACATTCAGATGAAAATCCTTTCATGTGTATAATTCACGATATAAAGGTGAACATTTTTGATGATTGATGATATCAATAATATGTTTTTTAAACTTTGTATAAAAACTTCAAGTATTAAAGAATATTAAACGAATATTACGAATATTTAATTCACAATTTTGGAGGTTAAAAATATAGCTCGAGATCGATAGGACTCAAACTTATGAGCGGAGCCGGCAATTTGGCAACTTTGGATTTTATCCATTTGAATGTATGAGGAACAATCGATTCTTGAGGGGGCCTTGGCCTAATTTCCAATCGATTGTTTCTCATACATTCAAATGGGAAGAATCCAAAGTTGCCTAATTGCTGGCTCCGTCCATGTTCAAACTCAACGAGCTACAGCATTAGACGGGGGCATTACATAAGTTGAGCATTGATTCTGATGTAAAATGGTACAAAAAGTAACGATTCATTTGTTTAAAATTACTATAAAATTCACTCCACAATAATTCAGAAGCAGCAAAAACAACATCCACTTCCTGATGTCACACAACTATATGTACCGTAGCCTAAAAAAAAAAAAAAAAAAAAAAAAAAAAAAAAAAAAAAAAAATGGTAAAGTTTCTTGGTTAGACCTATGTTGGTTTACCATAATTTCTCCTGATCAATCATGTCAGTATTAATGTAGTAGTAAAATGTTATGTAAAATGTTATGTAATGTAAAATATTGTTTATCTTCATGGCTACCAGGATTCTGGTTACCGCGGTCGTACTTTTTTCTCAGTGATGGAAGATAAGAGTACCATATACGCGCGCACACGCTTAGCGGCGCCAAAATCTTGTATCATGAACTATAATCGTACCAGCAATTTATTGTTCACTTCAAAAGATGTAAGAGTTAAGTTACTTTTGCAAATCAAAAGCTAGATGAGAAAAACTTGATTGCACTGAAAAAAATTGCTAAAAACTCTTATAATTGAAAATATGGAAACCACTTATAAACAGTTGGTTTGATTGTTTAAATTAGTTAAATTAACGGTTTAAAGTGATGTCCATACTTTTAATTATGAAAAAGTTAACTTTCTTTTCAGTATGGTTACGCAAAAAAAACCAGAAAAACGCTTTGGTAGCACTGAAAAAACCTTAGGTAGAAAAATGACCTATAGCAAAATACTTTATAGTGCTATAACCAAAGGTTTTTTTTACGCAAAAGAGGTTTTGCTGAGTGAATCAAAGATTTGATTGGCTCAGCCAAAGTTTTTTCCGGGTCCTTTTTTCTGATAGAAGTTTCGTCAGCTCTACAAAAGTGGTTTTTTCCGATTTTTACGCCTTGACGACATAAAGTGTCCGGCTGTTATGAACGTAAAACCAGGTTTTGTCATCATAAGAGACCTCTTTCTTCACCCCTTCCGCAAGTTTGCATGTATTTTGACCCACTGATTTCAAATTCAGCCTTAGTTTTTACTCAAAACTCATACTTTTTCCAGAATTTCGAATTTTTTGCTAAGAAGACGTAATTTCAAATTTACGTAAAATCTAGGCCAGTTTAATGAAAACTGATAGCATTTTTGAAATCAGCGTCTACATAAGAGAGAGATGATGAAGTGAAATTACAGGCGTAGAATTATTCTAAAACACTAAAAATTAGTAAAATTAACACTGATGGGTGGGAATGTCGCGGACTTATTATGTCGTTTTTGATGCTTACTTTTTTCTCTCTCTCTCTGTCTGTGTAACTCGTCTGAATTTTTTACTCTTCTTATTTCGTTAATTGAGTTTTCATAATTTGTGAGCGAAAGGATTAAAGTAGTAACACTGCCACTGGCTTGGAATACCACTCTATATGATTATCGTTTTCATGCGCCGTCATATTTTGTAATTATCATAAATCTTTCGACTTCGAGTTCGTATAGAATAAAGGATAGCGGCAACAATGGAATCGCGGGCAAATATCTCAAGCGTATAATTATTTGAACAGGTGACCTCAGAACATTGCGAGGTATCCATCCACTCGACCAGTGTTGCCAGATTGGGTTAAAAAAGCCGTACGCTTTACATTGATTTAATGGAGACGAATACAGGTTTTTACCTTCAATCTGGCAACACTGCACTCGACACTGTCGGGATGCCATTTCTATCTCCTGTTCCTCTCTCCTCCGTGAGCGCCCGCAATTCCTCGTCTCATCATCGCGTCCGTCTGAAGGGAAACTTTGTCTGGTGGACTGAAAACCGCTCGAAGGTGGAGGAGTGGGTGATTGGAGAAGGAGGGAGTGGCACCAGGTTCGTGGTTGCTAGATGTCTTTGAATAAAATAAAATTTAAAAAAAAAAAAAAAAAAAAAACAAAAAAAAAAAAAAAAAAAAAAAAAAAAAAAAACTACACTGAAAAAATGAAATTATTGAAAAAGCAATTAAGTTTTGTAAAATCAGTAAAAGTTATTTTTGGTGAATTCTACTAAACTCATGGCTAATTTTACGATTTGAATTGTAAATTTTGCTTAGGTTTTAATAATTTTTCTATTTGGATTGCAAATTTTTCAATCTAAATAGTACATTTTACAATCCAAATCATTGTGACTTTTGCATATTACATGGCTGTCTTGGCGCGACAGCTATACGACTTGCAAAATTACAATGCTTCGGATTGTTAAATTTACAATCTGAATGGTAAAATTCACGATTCAAATCGTAAAATTAATAAAATTTAAGCAATAGTTACAATCCAATATGTAAAATTAGCTATATGTGTAGTAAATGTTACCAAAAATGGCTGGTAAAATTAGCTATTGCTTCATTTTACTGATTTCACAGATCTGTTTTTTTCAGTGTATAGCCGCAGTTTGATTGTAGGGTCATTATTTTGTAACGAGTGGAACATTCAGACGACTTTGAAGTAATTTTTTTCAACTTTTTAATCATTTAAATGAAAAAAACCATCCCACTAACAGAAAGGTTTAACTTCTAGATAGTGATAGGATTTTCAAAACTTAAAAAAGTCTATCCAAAGCTGAGAAAAGAGCAAAATAAGGCTGTAAAGGGGTGGGACAGAAAATGGACAAGGTTTTTGAATCGCTTCAGAAAAAGTTGAAACTCTGTGAGTTTTGAAGAGATAAAAATTCGGGGAAAAATATGTTAAAGGTATAAGGGTATAAGCTTTGATCCTACATAAAGTTTTTTTCATTTACTAAATTATTTTTCTCTAAAAAAAATTAAAAAGTAGCGTAACGGGTGGGACAGCTAGGTTTTGGAACGGGTGGGACGGTGTGATTTCGTCATTGAAAATACACATCAAATCTGCTGTAACATCAACACGTTTGACCTTATTAGATTTAGGTAATATTTTCGTCTCTGATTGCATTTTAATGCAAAACAAGACTGCTAGGCACTAATTTTTAAATTTCAATTTTTGCATATCATGTCCACTTTCCTGTAGAATGACCCTGTAGAGATCGCTCATTTGCTCCGCGTTGAAAATAAATTAGAAAACGAAAAGTGAAAAACTGGCTACGATAATGTAGTTTCGTGGAGTAGCGTGTAATTTGGCAACGTTGTATTGTGTCCATTTAAAACCATGTAAAAGATCGAATGCGAAGGTGTTCACTACACCCACTAGTTCGATCGTTTGCATGAGCTCAAATGGACGAACTGCAACGTTGCCAAATTGCAAGCTACGCCTCTGCATGTAAAACGAAACGCTCAAGAGTTTGGCAAAGTCTATAAAAGCAGGGATAAAAAGAAAAAAAGACAAAATTATATGATTTTTTTTTAATTTTTTATTTTATTTTTGTTTCACACTCCTGCTTTAGAATTTGCCTAACTCTTGTACGTTTTAGTTAGAAATCATAGCAAAAACTACTAGCATGCGTACCAGTGGCGTCGCGTGCAATTTGGCAACAATGTATTGTATCCATTTAAACTCATGTAAAATGTCGAAATCAAGGGGTGCACAGGGCACGAGGAAAATTCGATATCTTTGATGAGTTTAAATGGAGCAGTTGCATTGTTGCCAAATGGCACGCGACGCCACTGATGCGTACTTGTCTCAAACAAACCAAAAATCGAAATGTGTAACCGCGTCTATGAAAAAGGACCTTTGAGTCCGAGAAGTCAAAATTGAGATATTGGTGCCATTGCACCGAGGAAGGTTTCATAAGCATTTTCATGCAAAGACCGCCAAAGTATGTCAAAACCAAGCAATATAGTTGTGAGTTTTAAAGTTTTAAAGGTAAACAATCGTAGTTTTGAGAAAAAGCGATTGAGATTATGGAAAGATATATTGCGATCTGGTAAAATTTGTAAACTATAACTTTCTGTATCTCTCTGTGTGTAATTTAAATGTCTCTCTTCTACAGCATTTGATGTGATGAGTCATCCGCGACTCTGCAGTCTATGATAAGACACTGTACTAATCAACAAGAAAGAGTTACAAACATTACCACCCAGAGTGCGCTGTAAAATTAAATTTTTTACGTAACATTTATTAATATTTTACTTCTCAATTATGAACGCTTTATGTGAAATTGAAAGATTATTCATTGTTATTTTACATAAACTTCATGTAACGTTTATGTAAATTGGACAAAGAAAAGGTAAAGTAACTTTTGAATTTTATGTAAATTTTATTTTTAGTTTACTTCTCAATTATGACAGCTTTATGTAAAATTGAAAGATTTGTCTCTTCTTTTTTATGTAAAATTTACATAACGCTGCCAGTAGGGGAAGCAAAAGTAGGAAAACTTTCATGAAAAAATGTTTTTCTTCACACACCCGCTTGGCATTTTTTGCTGAATTTGATTTTGCCTCATAGTTTATAGAGTAAAAAACTTCTGAAGTCAATTCATTAAAAAAATAGTTCAAAATGACTGTTCAAACTGGTGGCAATAAACTATAGATGATTCGAAACTTGCTATTGAGGCTGCCATAGAGGGCAATTGATATTAAGCATTTTTTGACGCTCTCTTAATTCATTGTCCTGGAAAATCAGACTCTGGGAACTAAGGTCTCTTTTCACAGACAGTATAAAGTAACTATTATTTAGTTACAAATATAAAATTTCCTCTCCAGTGCTCTACTGAGCCTAAGTATGACATTCCGAGTGAGATCGCCCTTCGAAACACGATTTTTTTATTTTTTTCAGTGTTCACACAATGGGTCTGTTGCGTACTTTTGCTACATCAATATAACTCATTGTTTCTAACGTAAAATTCGGCGAAAATAACGATGCGCACATTAAACACTTTCAAAATCCACTCATTAACTCAGAAAATACCTTCCATTACAAACAACTCGCGCTGCACTAGACACTATATCACCGACTTATAACTACATAGATGGAACCATCTCGTTTATATAAACATGAACAGAACTTACAAACATTGGAATGTTTCGTTTAGATGCGTACATTTCTTATATTATTTTGTAATCTTTGATAAACCGAAAAGACCAGACAGCAAATGCAGCTTATATTTCACGTATTAAAAAAGAAATTCCATCATTTTGTAGTTACGAACTTATGCACGGTGGTTTCGTCTACGTAGTAGTATACCGGTGCAAATAGTGTCTAGTGTAGCGCGGGCTGTTTGAAATTGAAGTGATTTCCTGAGTTAATGAGTGGATTTTGAACGTTTTTAATTTGCGCATCGTTATTTTCGCCGAATTTTACATAAGAATCAAGGTTCTATATTGTTGTAGCAAAAGTGTGCAACAGACCAATTTGACAACGCTGAACACAAACTCTGAGCCTTCGTCATTATATCTCCAATTTCCGCATTGGAGAAAAGAAATACGAGAGAAAGAAGAGGCGAATAAGTGAGTGGGAGAGAGAGGGAAAAGATCTCGAAGTGGAGAAGGCAAGGTAGGAGGAGTAAAAGAAAATAGGCTTGGTTCGGTTCATAATGATATATGATTAGTTTTTCTGCCTCCAATGCAATGACTGAGCATGGGCGGATACAGGGAATTGTCTTTCTCTCTCTCTCCTCCCATTTGAAAACGTGCGTTAGAAAAGGACAGAAGAGGGGGCCAAAGTCACGTGATGGCCCCCTCTGCTGTCTTTTTCTAACACATCAGTTCAAATGGAAGGAGAAAGAGAAAGACAATGCCCTGTATCCGCCCATGTGACTGAGCGAGTGAAGGAAATTGATACCCAATCACTGGCACAACCAGGATATCTTCCATCTCTCTCATTTCCCATTTGAATGTATGAGTAGGGAAAGGACAGAAGGAGGGGGTCTTATCCCCTTGTCCATCCTTGTCTAACCTACGTTTCTTCATGGAGAAAAGAGAGAGATGAAGAAACTCTCGGTGCGCTACTGTACCCAATTCAGACCTGATTTCACTCTTTTGAGATGCATCTCAGAGGGAGACTTGAAATCCCACTTTGACTCACGCTCAGCAACGCAACGGTGGAAAAATTATTACCCCCGGGGAGGTAATTAAAAAATATGATTAGAAAACGAGACTCATTTTTCTCACAAAGTTGTTATTATTTTAATGGAAACAGCTAGCGCAGTACTGTATTTCTTTCTTGCTGCTTCAGCCGAAATTATCGTATGTGAAACTTATATGACTTCTGATGCGGGCTGATCATTTACTTTCAAGCTAAAGTTATCGTTAAGACTGTCTATGTCTATGACGCTATTAGTCTTCAATTGTAAGATTTGAACGTTGCTATGGTAACCTTAGCTAAATCGTCCGTTTTTAACAGCTAACTATGAGCAGTTTTTGAAAAACTTTTGGTGACGGGTAATTTAACTATGATTACCATAGCAACGACCAAGTGTTACATTGCACTACCAATTGTATCAGTCAGAGACAGTTTTACCAATCCCTCAAGTAAAGCAAAAATGGGCCGAAAACGTAATGTTTTACACAAGTTTTTCCTAAGGGAAAAATGGTCAAATTGGAACCATATTTTTTACGTAAAACAGAATTAGACAGAATTTTTAAACAAAATTAAAAACAGTAAATAGAATTTTTATGGAAGGTTCTCCTGCGGTTGAACGGAACTTTTTCGGTAAAGCAGCAAAGGAACGGAAAACAACTTTGAGATAACCTTTCATATTTACATCGGTGTATAAAATGTTATTTCATATAACTTTATGTCTATGGGTTTCCTCATTTTGAAATTGTATTTATTTTTAACAGAGCATGGTTAAACTTAACTCAGAAAACGGGGAGTCTTCAGTACTGTCAGAAGGAGCCAGAGCTAGCCACATAGTTACATCAAAAGAAGGACCAGCATAGCCGCAAATCCAACAGCAACTTTTTAATCAGGTATAGTTGAATAAGTTTTACTAATTTATATATTTTAGTCACAAGATAATCTAAAGTGCAATTTAGACATTCAATTGAAATTTAACAGATTTACAAGTGCCAAAAGTTCCTTTTACGATGGCAGAATGACCCTTAGACTCCTAAAAATCTGCGTATTTTCGATGCTTTACCGAAGGTATGTTGAGTTGCTTTTAACATTTACAAAAACCAATGCCTTATTTCACCGAAATATTTATTTTTGGTAGTTTTTAAATCAGTGGCGGCTCGTGCAATTTGACAATCATGTCTTTTTGCCACTTGAATCTTGACAAAAGTATGGATTTCTCAGATATTAAGAGAGCCCCCTGAATATCGATTATTTTACTTAGATTTAATGGAGAGAATCCATTGTTGCCACATTTCACTAACCGCCACTGCTTTAAATATTTCAATGATTCCATTTCCGCCTAATTCTCAGACGTCAGCATAGGCGGATCCAGCAATCTCGCCAATGTGGATTCCTTCAATTTGTAAATATGATAAACAATCGATTCTTAAAGAGGCTATAGAGCCCTTGACAAACCGATTATACTTCATGTAATCAAATGGGATGTAATACACCGTTGCCAGATTACTAGATCCGCAAATGGACGTCAGCAAAAAAGACCTGTATAACAGTGGTGGCTCGTGCAATATGGCAACAATGTCGTCCCTCCATTTGATTGTATGTAAAACAATCGATTCGAAAGTGAAGCAGCGCGCTTCACCAGCAATCGATTGTTAAACATACATTCAAATGGAGAGAATACATTGTTGCCAGATGGCACGAGCCGCCACTGCAGTGTATAACCGTCAAATCGCACCCAAACCTGTATAGTATCCAGTTGCGTCACGTGCAATCTGACAACGCTATGCTTTGTCCATTTAAACCCGTGAAAAAGGTCGAAATATTGGGGGTGCACTGTGCACTACCTCTAATCGATATATTACATGGGTTCAAATGAACGAAAAGCATCGTTGCCAGATTGCACGCGACGCCACTGATATAGTATCACCTTTACGGAGTGCAGAGCAACCGGCTTCACTTCAATGCGCGACTGTCACAACCCAAGGACCACGCATTTTGTTTCACGAACCCAAAAAAACCGAAATTCGGAAAGAATGCACGCCCCGTCCATCGGGGAGGGGGGATACCAAAACGCTCAATTATATTTAGCTGTATTCGTGTCGTGTGGCTACACTGTGCTATGTTGCCTGTCGTGTTCACATACATGCTCCGACTCCAGCGAGCGACGACTCAAAGTCAGTAATTCAGCTCAGCTCAGCACTACTCGAACTTGGAACCCAGCGATGCCGGAGCCAACGTTTCAGTCTCCTTATTCCCCGGTTGAATCCATTTGGGATTCGTGGAATGAAACCCGGAACATGGCATCATCGCCTCAGAACCAAACGCCACGCTCGTAAATTACTTCGACTTGGATTTTTCAGTCCTATTTTTATGGTTCCAATTACTGAATATTCCTCATTCCCTCGATCAAGATAAAACGGTATAAAAACGGAATCTTTAGGTTCAGGATAATTAAGTGCAAGATCCGAGGTCTCATTCTCTCTCTCTCTCTCTCTCTCTCTCTCTCTCTCTTTCTCTCTCTCTCTCTCTCTCTCTCCTTCTCTCTCTCTCTCTCTCTACTTATTTTCTTTCTCTCAACATGTATACGTGAATATTTCTTGCGTTCAGTGCTCATCCCCTGAGAACCTGAATCCAGCGACATTTTGTCTGACCGCAAAAACAAACACCGAAAAAGGCAAATTAAAAAAAAATAAAAATCGATAGACTGGTTGACAAAAAGTGTGGAGGATTTATGGAATCAATTGCGAAGTCGGAGAGAGAGAGAGAGAGAGGGGAGAGAGAGATAGAGTGTGTGTGTGAGAGAGAGAGGGAGAGAGAGAGAGAGAGATAGAGTGTGTGTGTGAGAGAGAAAGGGAGAAGGGGGGAGAGAGAAAGAGAGAGAGAGAGAGAGAGAGAGAGAGAGAAAGAGAGAGAGAGAGAGAGAGAGAGAGAGAGAGAGAGAGAGAGAGAGAGAGAGAGAGAGAGAGAGAGAAATACATGTAAAGCCGCGGCGTTCCGCGACCGCAGAAAAATAACCACACGAGTCTGAAAGGAGACAGAATTAAAATGTGAACAAGAAGTTATTCGCAAGGTGGACTCAGACTGACAGTGTCCGAATTTTTATGGGTAGCCATAAAAATTACAAAGCTCAGATGAAGTTAATAGATAAATTTACTGGATCAAAATTGAAGCAAAGTCGACAACATGTCTGGCCCGTCGTTTTCTTCAGATTTATTATTTTTCGCGGCATTTTGTTGTTCTTTGTTAATTTCTTTTGGCTCCCTGTTCGCACCCTTAGCACTCTGGTTAAAATGCGTGTTTATCACTCATGCTCTGCTCGAAAGTTTAGGATTTTGAAATGATCATACTAACGTGACTTATGTCTTCATTTCCAGCACCAGCAGTAGAGCACGAATTGATATGTGCTAGTTTACTTTTTCATATAAAAATAAGGTAGATTTAAATGCAAGTGTAGATAAATGCGGATCCAGATAATAATGTAGAACAATATTACAGAATTAGTTTTTCTATCTCCTTTATCATTAGAACGCGTATATGTTAGAAAAGGTCGGAGATAAGGCTTTATTTGCGTGATAGCCCCTCCCATCAGCCTCAACCTTTTCTATAAGAATATTGGTAGGCTCAAGGCGATGGCTATAAACATTCGAGGAAACATTATTTTACAAATATTAACAATTTGGAGCCGCAAATATTGTAAATAAAAACAAATATTGTTTATTATTAGCCCGCCCAAAGTAAGTGGGTAGTTAAATATTCCTACACCGAGGTTCTGATTTTGCATACACCAACGATTGAAGGCGCTCGAGGGGGACATTATCTTTTAAATATGATCAATTTGGAGTCGGAATTATTAGGAAGAAAAAACTGACCTTGGGTGAGGCAGATCTAGCCACCGCAGGGACGAGAATACTTGGGTGAGGTAATGAAAGGGTTAAACGTAGAAATGTCACTGTTAAATCAAACTTAAAATGTCGAAAACGATGATTTTTGATCACTTTTTTCTCTGATTTTTTGCTATACATGTTCTCCATCTCAAACCATATTCGAAGGATATAATTCAAGGGTAGAGTTCAAGAACACTTCGCATCTAAGCAAAATCCGGCCCTGCCGTTGGTTGCAAGCAAGTTCAGCGTCAAACCTAGAAATGTCACTGGAAAGTTTATTGAATCAAACTTTAAAGGTCGAGAACGATTATTTTTGATGACGCTGTTTCACTGATGTCTTGGACACTTTTTTTCCGATCTCAGATCAAAGTGCGAAGCAGTGGTGGATCTACGGGGGGCACAGGGACACGTGCCTCCCCCCAGAAGCCTCAAATTTTGCCTTTTCCTATAGAAAATTACGAAATTGCTTCCACCAAAGCTTCAAATTTCAAAATGTCACAGGCGTGCCCCCCCCCGAAAAATTTTCTGGATCCGCCACTGGTACGAAGGGTAGAGTATATAAAGCTATAGATCCTGCCCTCCTATTGGTTGCAACCTAGTTTAGCATGAAACCTAGAAATGTCACTGGAAAATTTTAAATCAAACTTTAAAGGTCTAAAACGATTATTTTTGTTGACGTTGTTTCACTGATTTCTTAGACACTTTTTTTTCCGAATCTCAGACCATAGTGCGGAGGGTAGAGTTCAAGAACAATTTGCATCTAAGCTATGTAGATCTCCCCCCCCCTTCTCATTGGTTGCAACCAAGCTCAGCGCTGCCACGCAATGCAAGTTGCGGGCTCACGAAAACGGACGCAAGTTCCGTCTTCGTTGGCCGGGGCCCGCAGCGCAGCGCGGTGGCCGCGGCCTATAAGCCGGCCTATCTCGTCCATTCTCGGTGGTCTCTCGCGTTTCCAACGAGACATAATTGACTGCGTGGCCTAAACATAAATTACGCTCCTTCCCTCCCCACCCTACCCCTCTCAATCCATCATCCCCCTTCCCACTGGCGCAACCAGGATCTCTTCCATCTCTCTCATTTCCCATTTGAATGTATGAGTAGGAAAAGGACAGAAGGAGGGGGTTTTATCCCCTTGTCCATCCTTGTCTAACATACGTTTCTTAATGGAGAAAAGAGAGAGATGAAGAAACTCTCGGTGCGCTACTGCCCCTTCCTCCAACATCCTACCTCCACCCTTCTCCCGGCCTCATCTCTCGGAAAAACTTATCTAGCTTTCCGTAGAACGCCCTACACTCCACAGTGCTCCGGTCTTTCCTAGCCGCATGGGTTAAGCTGGTATACTATACAGGGTGTATCAGAAACATATGTCGTCCTTGTAATCACGTATTCTAAAGGTGAAAATAAGACTACATTTAACTATAAACATGTTTCCGAAAATGCCCCCTCTTGAGCTATACATCCCCCCCAAAGTTTTAAAAAATGTATGGTTTTTTAGAATATCGACCATAATTATGAACCAAATGTCATGAAAAATGGTGTCCCGCAGTGGTTTCACATTTAAAATCCATTAATGACCTCGAGAAATTCAGAAATAAGGTCTGACTGTACTTTTCAGGCAATCTTATACCTTCAACGGCACGAATTTTAAGTTACGGATTAGAACTTTGAAAAATAAAAACTAAAATCAGATGGGAAGAACTCTTAGAAAGATATTTTGTTTTTTTTTTTTTTTTGTTTTGGTCGATACGACGCGTATTAAGCGAGATAATCACTGCACAATGTGGAAAAATCAGCGCTTTTACTACAGGATTTTCAAAAAAGTACGGCTCTATGGGCGAGGTATAGAACCAATTTTGGGGGCTGAAATTTTTTTTACTCACTACTGGGGCCGAAAGGAATGGGAAAATTGCTCGGGAGTGTAACTTTTTTACAATGTTGCCTAAACGGGTCACCTTACAGCGGGTGGTCCAAAGAAGCAGCGGAGTGTGGTGGTTTGCATACTTCCTGCCGCGCTCTTCATGGTAAAAGCGCTGACTTTTCCACCTTGTGCAGCGATTACCTCGATTAACACGCGTCGTATCGACCATAACAAAGAAGACCAAATATCTTTCGAAAAGTTTTTCCCATCTGATTTCAGTTTTTATTTTTTAAATTTCCAATCTGTAACATTACATTTGTGCCGTTGAAGGTACAAGATTGCCTGCAAAGTACAGTCAGACCTCATTTCAGAATTTATCGAGGTCATTGATGGATTCTACGCGTAAAATTACTGCGGGACTCCAATATCCGTGACATTTGGCGCATAGTTATGCTCGATATTCCAAAAAAAAACAAATTTTTCAGAACTTTGTGGGGGGGGGGTTGTAGGGAGCTGTAGCTTAAAAAGGGGAATTTTCAGACACATGTTTATAGGAAACAATATAGTCTTATTTTGACCTCTAGAATACGTGGTTACAAGGGCGACAAATGTTTCTGATACACCCTGTATACATATTATGAGATCATCAGACGGTGCAACCGGGAATGTAATTAATGAAAGCCTGCAGTAGCGCACCGAGAGTTTCTTCATCTCTCTCTTTTCTCCATTAAGAAACGTATGTTAGACAAGGATGGACAAGGGGATAAAACCCCCTCCTTCTGTCCTTTTCCTACTCATACATTCAAATGGGAAATGAGAGAGATGGAAGATATCCTGGTTGCGCCAGTGAAAGCCTGTAATTCCAAGCATGATGGACTGATTTACAGATGACGTCCAGTAGCGGCTCGTGTAATGTGGCAACAACGTGTTCTCTCCATTTAAACCTATGTAAAACAATCGATCTTCAGGAGGGCAATTGGACCCCCATGATATCGATATTTTTGCATAGGTTTAAACGGCAAACAAGCATGGTTGCCAAACTGCACGAGCCGCCACTGATATGACGACTCTTCAAGTAGAGTTTCGGTGCATGCCTTATTCCCGTGCGATTATAAACAAAGCGCTTGTGGCTTTATTTGATAGAGTCATCATGTCGATGTTGTTTTGCAGCTATATGTAGTTCACGTTTTACTTTCTCACTACTAACAAAGTTAAAAATTGAAGACTTCTTCGGTAAAATGCGGTTTAAAACAGAGGGTGTGCTCGTGCTCAAAAACCTGATTTCAATTATTTCGAGAGTCATAAGAATTGGATTGGGTTCTCTTAGTCATCTGAAGATTCGACTATGAGCTCTAATTGTTAGACATATAAGAAAACCCACTGTTCCTCGTCAGAGTTTCACGCATTAACAATTTGAAATCAGGACTTTTCAGCACGAGCACACCACATGTTTTATACCTCCTTTTCCCGAAGAAATCTTCAATTGAGAATGTAATCCGAAGGCGCAGATGTCTGTCTCAGTGTTGCCAGATTGGATTGAAAAAGCCGTATGTTTTACATTGATTTAAATGGAGACGATACGGCTTTTTTCCCTCGATCTGGCAACACTGGTCTGTCTGTCTGTATCCCGCAGCATAATTTTTGAACCGATCGTTCATATGCATCAAAATTTTGAAGATAATTTGCTCTTACCAGTGCCCTTTTTTTTTGTTTTTGTGGAGGCACTTTTTTTGTTTTTTCGAAATTTTAAATTGTAGGCAAGTTATGGATGATAAAATGTTATCATTATAATCAATAAACAAATTCTTAGACCATGTGTAGCCAAAGTATGTTGTTTTCATTATAATCAATGGGAAAAGGGTAAAATGGGTGAAGGAAGGGAAAACTTGGAATGTTTCAAATATAGCTGTTTGAATTCTGATGAAAATGTTCAAAAACATTCTGCAACCAGCCTACTGTAGAGTTAACCCCTTAGGAGGGGTCTGGGGGGATCCCCGGTCCCCCAGAATAATTTTGATGCGAGAAAGTGTTTGTGGGGAGTTTCCTACAGTTTATTCATAATAAAATTGTGGAACTATTTTTTCTTGACACCAAGGACCCTCAAGTATTTTACCCTGCACCTAAGTATATCTTAGAATTCAAAAGGAATGGTCATTTGCTGAAAAATTAGTGGACTCCCCGGCTCCACCCTTTTTTCAATTAAGATGAAAGAAAAAATTGAAAAGAATCCTTTGTTTTAGTTTGAGTAAATTATCCACGAGCCTCCTTGAAACTCAAAGATGCAATTAACCAATTAGGAAAATAAATGAGTCTTCTAGTTGAACTATTTAGGCTTTGCGCTGATTTGAAAGTTACGACGCATTCGCCTTCGAACCGAGAAGTTTTTCTCTATTTTTTTAAAGATTTGTTTCGAAAAAATATTCACTTTTAAAACTTATAAATCTTATGCGGTTGAAGGTTGGAGGTTACTTTATTTTGCTGCATAGGTGGAGGAGACAATTAATTATCGTCTAAAGCAAGCATTCTCTGATTTCAATCAGTTTAACCTATTTTGTTTTTTTGTTTTTTTGTTTATTTGTTTTTTGTTTTTTTTTTGTTTATACAAAATGTGTGTTGATTTCTGCAGATATCATTCATTGCAATCGACTTTACAACGGCTACAATGCGATAGCAATTTTATTTATAGATTAATTAATTTTTTTTTTTATATTTCAAATGAATGTTAACGAGATAAAATGGAAGAATGAGGAGATAGGGAACAAAAGAGTCAGGAGAGAGAGAGAGAGAGAGAGAGAGAGAGAGAGAGAGAGAGAAGAAGAAGAAGAAACAATGTTTTTGTAAAGAAAAAAAATTCTGCAGATTTGCCATGTTCGGCTCTTGCAACTGTTAGACCGAAAGGAGAGGGACTGAATAAACTGTTGAGAGAGGCTCGTAAAAATTTGCACTTTAATAGCAAGGGGGTCAAAATCGGGCAATCTACCTGTCTTCAAAACTTATGCAGATCAGATGAGCGGTGAACAAGGAAAGCTCAAGTTTTTGCGAGAAAAAAAAAAAAACTGAACCCAGTTAATTGGCGAGACGTGTTTTTCAAGAGCGGTTCGACGCGGTTCAAAACTCAAACCGCGACAAAAAAACAGTTTAAAAATGGAAGCAAAAAAAAAAAAAAAAAAAAATACAAAATAAATATACAGAAGGAAAAAGAAGAAGATGACAAATATAGTATATCTAATTAAAAGGCGCTAGTTAACCGCGTGATGACACGCACTCATTTCTTTTACTTTTTATCCCCTGTTTTTTTCACTTAATCTCTTTTTTTCTTCTTTTTACGTCATTAACCTCGGTGATTAGGTGGTTTTAATGGCGAGCTGCACATACCGCGGATTTTTCTAATTCCTCATGAATACTAATTCGGATTATAAAGACAAATCTTTCATCGCGAAAACCCTCTCTACTATCTTGCGTCATTTTTCAAAACAACTCAAAACAAGGCAACATTATTCAAAATCCAAAATTTCAACTCAAGCAAGTCGATGGCTTTAGTTCGAAAACTGCTTATCTCAAAGCCATCAATAAAACAGTTGACTAATTGTCAGCAAAATCACTCTTAATAGACGATTTTAGTGCGAAGTCAACGGTTAGCCGGGTGTACGTCATTTCGCACACTGCGTTACACATAAGAAACCTATTGCCTTCTGCCGATTCGCCTACGCCAAAATGCAAATAAAAAATTGCATAAAATAAATCGGCCTACTAGAAATTTAGCATTTAAATCAAGCCTATTTGGGCGTACTTAGGCATATTTCCGAGCGTCAAAAATGACTAATGAGGCAAGAAATAAAGCAACAGAATAACAGCTGGTAGGAAATGCATCAAAACTCAATCTAGTGAAATTCCGTGGATATAAAAATAAAAAAAGTCCACCATGGATCAGCCAAATCCTTTCCTAAAAGGGAAAGCTAAATTACACCCTCCTGCCAGATGGAAATGTCTGGACAAATGACCTGATCGAAGTTTGGCACATAGACGCGCGTTTCAGTCTCATGGTTGGGAAGTAACAACCCAGTTTTTATCATCTTATTAAATAATTGCAGAAAGAACTGTATGATTCTGAAGTTATGACCGAAGAAATTGAGCATTGACAACAGGTTTAATTGACGACCCACGAAAAAAATTAAAAAAAAAAATACTGAGGAGTCAATTTCCGTCTAAGTTCCCTGGTGGAGCAGTATGCAAACTTTGTGGCACAGGATCCAGTCCTGACATTACTTCACCGTGTCGGATACAACTTTACTCTGCAAATTACAAGGTTAAAACTGTACGCCTATGTATGGTTTTCTTATATGCTAAATTTCTAGTAGGCCGATTCATTTTATGCAATTTTTCATCTGCATTTTGGCAAAGGCGAATCGGCAGTAAGCAATGTGTCTCTAATGACTAATGCAGTAGGCGAAATGACGCACCCCGCGGTTGGCCAACAACCACAAAAATGCACTCATCGGTCGCAATTGGTTGTTTATGAAACTCGCGGAGCGTTCCATAAACTATCTCACTCACTCTCCCGTGACCCGACCCCCATCATGAAAACCCATTTCTTTCTAGTTCCGGAATTCGTAACAGGGCATTGTTTCACGACATATTATTATCACAGAATAATACAATCAGAACGGAAACTCTGTCGGATTTTGAAGCAAGTTCATTTCGCGTCCGCCATGTTGGGATATAGGATGTTTATTGTTTACATCTGGATTCGCGCTCGAAAAAAAAGTATAGGACGTGATCCGCGAAATTTTCATTCTGGAAAGCCATTAGAATAAAAGTGAGGCCGGAAACTTAAGATTTCTCTCCAGAAATTACAGAAATAAATGAGTTTCAACACAAATCACACTCGTCCGCCATGTTGGGATATAGGACCACAGCGTTGCCTATTGGTGCTGTTAAATTCGAAACTTGCTTCCATTGGCTCTTATGGGAGTTTCCGTTCTGATTGTATTATTCTGTGTTATTATCATAGTCGCATTACTCGCGAGCAATTCTCTCCTGCCAAAAAATTTCACAAAATATGTCTCTATAAACGATTTTTGAAATTAGAGTGAGATGGCAGTACATGCGGGTGTTACGTGAGAGCAAGAGAGGCGGTTTGTCTTTGTTTGGAACGCTTATTATCGCCGTAAAACGTCATCACCAAGTCTTCACTTAAACCCTCTATATGGGCTAATGGAAATTTTTCCAACCAATAAACTAGTAAGCAGTCAGTCATGAAATACTTGGTGCGTGTCTTTGGTCAGTCATAGATATCAAAGCTCATATCCTTCGAAAATGCGGTGTAGTTGTTAACATGCAAAACTCACGGAAACAAAAATCATTGTCGCAGGGTGCAATTCGGCAACGTTGCAGTTTGTCCATTTAAACCCATGGAAAAGATCACACAATTGGGTGTTCGGAGAGCACCTTCGCTTTCGACCTTTTACATGAGTTTAAATGGACACGATACAACGTTGCCAAATTGCACGCTTCGCCACTGAAAACAATCTCGGCAGCTCAACCATCGTAATTAATGTGTAACTGAGCAGCTTACCCAACGATGTCCAATATTCAGTGGATTCTTTTCGATTTCATCTTGAAATTACCGGATGGGTGTCTATCTGGAACAAAAAATTAAGTTAGCTGTGTGAATACATGCATCAAGATCGAAGCTAAGTTAAATGTGTCATCACTGATCAATAATCAAGTATCACTGGTATAATTGGCTGATTAAGAATTATATAAATCGACTCCTTAAATTTTGACCTATAGGCCACACGTAATGCTAATTTTCGTTGTGATATGTATACCAGGTATTGCAGAGACAAATACACAGACCCAGCCCAAAGCTTGTGAAAATTGTGCAATTTTACAGCTCAATAGCTGGTTGCGGGACTCATCGAAACTCAGACAATAGACGCTTTCTGTCACTATTCCTTCTCTATGATATTTCATGCGTAATTCACTGAAACCAAATTTATTTGATTTCCAAGGAATATCATCTAAACAAGAGAATTTTACGTGTAATGAGCACGTGAACCTCCATACTGACATGCTTATTTACGTATTTTTCAAGACTTTTTCACGCGTGTTTTTTTACGAGTTTCTTCAGCGGTTGTTACGTGTTGTTTACGAACTTTTCAAGCTTTTTTCACTTGTTTTTCAAGTGTAAATGCAACTACAAACGTTAGTTTTTTTTTCATTGTTTCTTAGTAAGCAAACGATTGTAAGCAGTGAGCTGAAAACAAGAATGCCTCTGTGGTTTTTAACAAGGTTTCACAGTCTTGGAGGTGCATTTTCGGCCGAAAATACGTTTTATGAAGTGGAAATTCTGCTTTGTGACGTCACAACACTCAATTTTTCGCAGCTTCACACACACCAATGAGTAAATCTCACAAACTGGGACTGCACTTTCGAAAAAAAAAGAACATTTTGTTCGCAGCTCATCAAATACACTGAAAAAACAAAGTTTATGTACAGCCGAAGCAGCTTTTTGAAACAGCTTCGCAGAGCAAAAGTCCTAGCTCTACCGGAGCAAGTTGTGGTTGTCCTGAAGCACTACTTCGGTAGAGCCAAAGCAAGAAAAGAGGCTGTTACTCTAAAGAAGTAGTGCTTTGGTACACCTGCAACTTTCTCAGGTAGAGCTTGAACTTTTGCTCTGCGAAGCTATTTTAAAAAGCTGCTTCGGCTGTACATAATATTTGTTTTTTCAGTGTAACTTTCATGTTCATTATGAAAAACAACAAACATACCCTTGCAACTGCCCCTTTCCGAAAAGCTCTTCCACTGATAAGAGGGGGGGAGGGTGGTGGTGTTACCCGTGCACAGAGAAAAGGCGGATGCCCAGCTCACGTGTCAAACATTAATATTGCAACACCTTGAGCGCTAGTGACATCATATGTATATATGATCTTCTACAGTCGAACCTGACTAGGACGGGCGGGCGGGCGGGCGTTCCTCTTCGGCTTGATTTACGGCGGGGTATAAAAACGTCGGGTTCCTGATCTCAATTTTTGAGCCCTCGAAGAATATTCCCGTTTTCTTTGCAAATAAAATTAATGGGCCTGCTTCCCTGCGCGTTTCTTTGGAAATCGGTATCAGATAAGTATCAACACAACAGCTGGAGATGGGAGTTTTGCCCAGTGTTGCCAGATCGAGGGTGAAAAGCCCCCCCCCCCTTTAAATCAATGTAAAACGTACGGCTTCTTCACCACAATCTGGCAACACTGGTTTTGCCTCGAGTCGGAGTCAAGGATACGGGGAGGACTAAAAGGAGGGGGTTAGGGCCAGGGGGCAGTTTCAATCTTGAGTTTTAGTGTAATCTTTGAACTCCACAGCTCAAATGTTTTTCTGCCCGAAAGTCAAAATATAGGCAAACAGAGATGAGTGAGCTCGGTTCTCTCCAAAGCATATGGGAGCCCGCAGCGGGAGGCAAGAAGGGGCACTTTCCCCCCTCCTGGAATTCAAAAAAGTCAACATTTCACGGTAAAAAATTAAAGCAGAAAAGAAATGCAATGTTAATCAAAGGAGTAATAATTAACAAACTTCATTATTTGTTTATTTTGTAATTTTAACTCATTTTTTGCGAGAAATAGTAGAATGGGTCTGTTGCACACTTCGGCTACAGCGTTTTGAAGTATCAATTCTTAGGTAAAAAGCCAAGAAAATAACAATGGCAGCATCAGAAAACACTAAAATTTAGTATTAAACTCACAAATTGCGAAAAACACTAGACACTATTCACCCCCTGTATCTTTCCACCACGTTCACGATATTTCGCGAAATTAGCGCGGCACATTCAAATAATCACGGCCGACTGTCATCACAGCTGACTTCATAAACAAATAAACAGTAAACAACGACGGCTTCTGTTCGAATTCTTAAGTTTCAATACCCTTAATTCCTCACAAAAGGTTGTGAAAGGTACGGAGACCGATATTTGTGTCGAAAACTTATCAAAATGAAACAATAACACACAGGAGTTCGAAGCATGATGACCGAAGTTGGAATCATCCTTGGAACTCATGTGAGTTATTGTTTCATTTTGATGTACACAAATACAGCTGGAACTAAGTCACACGCACTTAAAAGAACTGCTCCCGCACCGGTTGAAAAGACGTATCTGCATACAATCATGTAACCGCAGCGTATAATCAGCCAATCACAAAACTATCAATTTAGTATTTTAATTGACTCTCGGGAGATAATTTACGAGATCAAGTCCGTCTTGAATACAACATGTACTTCAAGCGACGTACATCTTCAATTCAGCCCCCTGATTCAGATAGCTCTTTGACATCGAGAATTAATAAGGTTGTTTTTATTCCTCGTTCAAACACGAGACTGTCTTTGGAAAGAGGTAAAGATTACATAGTGAAAGAGGAGGAGTGATAGGTAGGGCTTATTCAAGTATTCAAGACGAGAGAAGAGAGTATAAAAATCGCTGAAATAAAAGAAGGAGTCAAAGAAGAAGAAAATCAAATAAAACCATCCAGCATGTTGATACGTTTGAGAGGGGGGGGGGGAGGAAAGGAAAAAGTGTCAAAGCCTCCTTATAGCGTGGGTATAGCACCATTTAATTTATTCAGCGATCCTCATCATGAAAAATACAAATATTTGATAGAAGTCGTGTGGGACATAAAATGTATTTTTTTTTTCTTTTTAAACAAATGACATTTTGTGGTTCTTTTTTTTTTAAATTACTTTTTATTATTTGATTATATATTCATGATATTATACAATGTCATTCATCACTCCCCAAGGAATTCTAACCCCCTCACCCCACTCTCTTTTACTCATGCTTCGAGAGCTTCGCCCCCTTGAAGAAATCATCGAGGGGGTTCTTTAATAAAATCCCTCGGCTAGAAAACCGCCGCGCCGTTTCGCGGTTTGCGATTTGGATTTGCGCTAGACGTGACGTCGTCCGCGTTCCCCATTCAAGAGACAAAGTTTTCATTCCTTATTTGTGTTCTTCCTTTGTGTGTGAAAGGGAAATGTTTAATTCATTTGACACTTGCTCCTCACAGCCCAAAAAAAAAAAAAAAAAAAAAAAAAAGGTCGTAAATTATCTTCTGGAGTGGTGCTTGTCTCTAGTTTTTTTTTTCTTTTTTTCTTTTTTTCGAAGCAGGATTTTCAAGCCGCCCCATTGAGAAGACTGTGCTTTGGACGTAAATAACATGAACCCTTTTTTTTAGTCCTACTTTATAAGTATAACTATTTCTTGGCGGCTCTAAGGTTTATTCAGTTTATTCAGTTGAGTATTGTATAAATAAGAGGCAAGGCGGTATGGACCCTTCGTAACTATTATTATTCGATTGAAGTTCGTTTATTTAGTTGAAAGAAGAGTGCGTTTTGGCTGAAAAGAATTGAGAGGCTGTCGGCTGCGGTGGGCTGCGTTATATTGGAAACAGAAATAAATTCATTAGAAAACTGTAATTATTGTAGAAAACTTGTTTTGGTGTTATGCAAAAATTTACTGCGATCCCGATTGTTTCTATACTTTTATTCTTGATTTATAAAGATTGAAGAAAAGCAAATTTTTAAGCCTCGATTTCCTCTTGAGGAATTTTATATCAACAACAGCAATCATCTTGGGATGTTTCTCAAGAAGTTTTCAAGTTATTATTCTATTGAAGTTCGTTTATTTAGTTGAAAGAAGAGTGCGTTTTGGCTGAAAAGAATTGAGAGGCTGTTGGCTGCGGTGGGCTGCGTTATATTGTAAACAGAAATAAATTCATTAGAAAACTGTAATTATTGTAGAAAACTTGTTTTGGTGTTATGCAAAAATTTACTGCGATCCCGACTGTTTCTGTACTTTTATTCTTGATTTATAAAGATTGTAGAAAAGCAAATTTTTAAACCTCGATTTCCTCTTGAGGAATTTTGTATCAGCAACAGGAATCGTCTTGGGATGTTTCTCGAGAATCGCCGCTGAGTGTTTTTCCATTTATTGGTGACCGGCGTATGAGATGATTGCCATCGGTGAGCTGAAATCCACCGCAAACGCAAGTAGAATTGCCAAACTGACATTTCTAAAATTCAAACATAACCTCTTGACCAAAACACCCCAAAAAACGGGGTTTATTTGTTTCTAGTTGACAGGAAATTGGTGGACTGATTACGCACCATCCATCGTCAAATAACTCTGCAGTTTGACGGACCGTCAATTTGTACATTTTTTTCACAACGTTTTAATCAATGCTATTTTTCAATTCACCGATGATTCCACCAGTTGAGAAAAGATTACACAGTTCAGTTCAAAGCATTACTGTAATAAGCTAAAATACTCGCATCTGTAATCTTTTCTCAATCGGAGGAGTCGTCGATGACTTTAAAAAACTTGCGGATATTTTAATTAATCAACGGAGTTTCCACCGATTGAGGAAAGATTACAGATCAGAGTATTTTCGTCCATCACAGTCATACACTGAAGTGAACTGTGTAATCTTTTTTCAACCGGTGGAATCATCGGTGAATAGAAAAATATCATTGATTATACGCAGAACGGCAGCCCTGCTCACCATGCCGTTTTGTGGTGGATCTCGGCTCATAAATGCCAATTTTATGGTTCTAATTTGAGCGCGCTTTAACATTTACCGAAATTTCGGTTAGGAAAAAATTAAATAGAGTTCTTTAAATTAAATATTTTTTTTTTTTATTTTTTTTTTTTTTTATTCATCAGTACTATTACATTACTTAGTACTAAGCTTACACCTACTATACATTTGAGTATATCTATGTGCTATTTATAACTTACAATTAATTTTAATTTTTGACTTTTCCTGCTAGTCCAGTAACAGAATATCTTTGCTGGAATAGCAAGTAACACAAAATAAATATAGTTCTACTCCCGTTGGGTGTAGACTGTGTCTGATCCATTGAAATTAAATATAGTCACAGTAACTGAACATTTGTCTTACTGCACTTGTATTCTTAATTTAACCCTTTTACTACCAAGTTCAGTCAACTAATTCAAAGTAATAACTCCCTAAAATTCAGTGGGAGTTAAATCGTCGTTCTCCACAGTGGTTATTTTGCCTATCCCAGTCATTGAAGGCTCACGACGAAACATTATTTTGCAAGTGTTCACGATTTGTAGTATAAGCTGCCACTGTCAATGAGAGATTGATATACCAAATCAAATTACTCGGGCGTGATTTTGAAAGGGTTATTACTATCTGAAGCGTCAATACGGAAAAATGAGGAGAAAAAGACGAGGGAAAAAATATCCGTTTTCTTCGAGGCGTTTGACAAAAAGTAAAAGAATAATAGTATACCAATCTTGAGCAAACCATCATCCACCCTCATTTTAGGCCATATCACAAAATACATTTGTTTACATTCCATTGAATATTAAAAAATTACAAACTAAATGACCAAAAAACATCATAGACAAAATACGGATGAAAATATTGTAGGCCTAGTTCCCATTTTAATCCGTATTTTGTCTATTCCATTGAATTGCAAAGTGAGGCCACTGCGAATGAATGAATATAAGGCGGTGTACGTTTATATATGTTGTAGAATTTTGCCGCTGATGTTAGATAAAGGCTCAGATGGAGGAATTAAAAACATTTCTTTGATGGTACTACTTTAGGTTCTCGGCCTGATACAAATTTACGACCCTACTTTTCTCTTCTTCTCTGAGGGGATTTTTTCTAGATCCCTATCCACCACCCCCTTCAGTTTTCCTTCATTACAAACTTTCTCTGTGGCTTTTTACTTTTTCCGGTTTTTAACTTTATTGCTCTGAGTTCAACCTATGGGAAAGTTTAGGCGGGTTTTAGGGACGTTGGATTGAAATAAGAAGCTAACATTTACTGCAACCGTCTTAAGCTTCTACGTAGAGACTCTCTTACCGCGCGAAGGAATCACAATGGAAAAGGCCGCAAAAAGGTTCCAATAATGCCTTAATTTCTCTTGCGTTTAAGCCTATTTATCTAAATTCAGAATCTCCCATACGGATGTCCAAAGCAAGGAGGATGCAATGGTCACCAATTCATTAAACCCATCCAAGTCATGGGACACTGTGGGGACGTTTAAAAATTTCCGCCACGTAAAATCACAGAATAATACAATCAGAGGGGAAACTCCCATAAGAGCCAATGGAAACAAGATTTGGAATTTACTGGCACAAACTGGCAACTATGCCTACTCACTTCTCAAGATGGCGGACATGCTTTTTCAGGCTATACAACCAATCACAACCAGGGTCGGACTGGCTCTCTAAATGTTGGGCCGCTTGGTCAATTTGGGGGCCCCTCCCTCCATTTTGGGGCCCCCCTCAGACCATTTTTTAAAAATTAACTTAAAACGAAGCAGTTTTTACGCTATTTTTTAACTGATAATTAAAGTTCTCTGTTTCTTATTTTTTTAGTTATTACGTAGACTTATTAAAGGATCCAGATCGCAGTGGGCTTCTCTTGGTCCTTTTTAAACCCACCCAAATATCAGCCAGAGCATATGCTCGGCTGCGGCTTCTAGTCCAGGATAAAGTAACTTATTATCTTCGGTGGTGGAGTTAGATATTCATTCTTGGGGGGGGGGGGGGTGTAAAGTGACGCCATCTGTTTTCACGTGTCTCACTTACCGGGGGGTCTGGGGGGGGTATGGAATACCCCCCAGGTGTTGACGGGGGGCCCGGGGGCCCTCCCCCGGAAAATTTTGAAAATTTGACGTCCTAAAAACCCAATTTTAATGAGTTTTTTAGGGTTTCATTTGTGAGAGAACCGAGTAATTCTTTATGAGATAGAGATAACATTTTAGCAAGTTTTGATTTTGAAAAGAAGGAAAAGAGGAAAACTTGTTTTTAAAAAATATAAGACATAATGGTAGACTCCTAAGACTCGCCTCTCGCTTGCAATTACACGAATTGTCATTTTTTCGTTTTTCTTGCCAGTATTTATTATTTTCTTCCCAGTTTATTCTTTCGATACTTTTTGGGGGACTAAGGGGCCCCGTTTTGACCGTTCGGGGGCCCCGTTTTTCACACGATTGGGGCCCCGTTTTAATCCATTCGAAGGCTCCTTTTTTAAACGTTCGGGCCGGGGGCCCCAGATTTTCCAAATGTCGGTCCGCATCTTGGACTAGAGTGGACTACTGGACTTGGCCAGTCTCGATGCATTTTCAATCCTTATATTAAGCAATCTTAATTAGCTTACAATGGTTTTCCTTCAGAGTAATCTATTTACTGTCTTCTTTGATACATTATTCTTTTTTTCATTCCTAAATTTTTCCATTTTATCCATTCGGGGGCCCCATCGAAGGCTCCTGCGGGGCCCCCTTGGGCCTCAAAAAGCGAAACTTTAGGCCGCGATCGCGGCCTAGCGGCCCTGGCCAGTCCGACCCTGATCACAACTCGGCCAGTTGCCGAAGATCTGCCGAAGATTGCCGAAGATGCTCACTTTCGAACATGGCGGCCCGAAGTAAAGAATGTTTCAAAATGAATTAGAGTTTCCGTTCTGATTAGAGTATTCTATGGTAAAATGTCATTGAGGGTTATGACATTTTATGAATGCCTTGAAGAACATCCTTAAAGAACGGTTAAACCAACTAGAATTTTTCAGGAGGTTTTTTGAAGTTTGCCAATTACTTATAGAAAAACTTTTGCTTAGCCGTTCTTTTAAGGCTTCAATGTTAAACGCCTGCTTATATAACGTTTTATGACTTTGATGGCTGTGGACGCTGGACCGTTTGGGACGTCCATAAAACAATAGAAAATTTCGTATTTATTCGAGGTGGATTAAACCACGAGGATATTAAGGACGATGTATTTTGAGACCTTCTTTGGACGTCATATTTTTTGCCGATACCATAATATTAAAGCCGGGGAGCTCGTAAATTTTTGCGATTTTGGCACTTTTGACTCAAATTTTAACGAGAATTTTAATGTTAGTAATACGGAATTAGAAGCACCATTTCGAGCACAATGTCAAATTTTGTATCCAGGGCATTAATTATTACATTCGATTTTCAGTGGTGAGGCGTGCGATTTGGCAACTTTCTTTTTTCCCCATTCAAACGCATTAAATAGGTCAAAATGCCTGTTCATCGCCGATGACTAAAACGCTCGATTTTTAGATGCATTTAAATGAAGACGATACATTGTTGCCAAATTTCACGCTTCACCACTGTCAGTTTCATTCTTAAAATCGAATTAAAATTTCTCGCGAAATTCGAGAGAATTTCACAAAAAGTATCTCTGTATTAAACGATTTCAGCGATGAGAGTGAGATGGCAGAGCAAAAAGTGCTCACGAGGGAGCGAGAGAGACATAGTTGGGAACGTTCGGTGAAATTTTTCATCGGATAACGACATCTCTAAAATCGTCTAAGAACGTCAGAACCTACACGTCTGAACATTCGAATGAAAGATTTGTTTTCAGCATCGGAGCTTCAGAGAATAGTATATTAGGAATCGAAATAATGCAGTGGCGGCTCGTGCAATCTGACAACCGTGCACTTTTGCCATTTAAACGTATGCAAAAAGATCGATACTAGGTGAGGCGCTGCGCCTCACCAAGTAATCGATTATTTTACACAGTTTTAAATGGAGGAAATCCATTGTTGCCACATTGCACGAGCCGCCGCTGAAACAATGTAGGCAATCGAATGATAAATGGGTAGGGGGAGTGAAAGAGGGCTCCCTAAAATGTTTACATTGAAAGTGTCGCAGACGAACAGTACTGCTATGCGGCGGCGGGCGCTGACTCGAGAAAGAGACAAATTAATCGGTATGGAGGGAAATAAAAACTTGAAAAAGAGTCGTATAAACGCAATAATGGCCATTGTGATTGATCGTCCATAACTTTATGACTATCTTACTTCCTTCCAGTGGCGGGGCTCGTGATTGAGATGTATCAGTATCATCCCTTTCATAAAAACTTATGAAGATGGATCGATCGTCGAGAGGTCCATACTTGAACCTCGAAAAAAAAATCGATACTTTTATAAAGGTTTAAGAGCGGAGGAATAAAAATAAGAATCAATTACTCACAAGGTGTCCCTGATTTTGGTCATAAAAATTAGTCTAGACAGAGACGACTATTCCATAGTTTTAAAAAAGAACACTCACACACAAATAATATCTTACACACAGGAAATAACAAAGAGAAACGCTTTGGTAAAGCGCTGACAAAACCTTTGGTAGAAAAATGACTCAGGTAAAAAAATTTTGGTTGAGGAAACCAAATCTTTGTTTCACCGATTCAAAGGATTTGCAGACTTAACTAAAGAGATTTCACCCAGTAAAAACCAAAGTCTTTTGCTGTGTTTTTTCTCTACCAAATGTTTTGTCAGCGCTTCTAAAGCGTTCTTTTTCTATTTTTCTGTGAAGATGACAAAAGTATTTAAAAAAAAAAATGGTTTTAAAGCAAAAGGGGGGGGGGAAGCGGTAACTTTTCGTGTCCAGAAAAATTAATTTGTCGATCCAATGTGCGCCAGAAGCTTTGAAAGCCCTTCCTTTATTGCAACATAGTTAATCCAGCTGAAAACTTTCAAAATGGAAAGTGCTCGAGTACTCCGCTTTTATTCTTTTTAAAAGCTAGGCGGCGCGGCGTGGCGTCAAAATGTTCTCCGGGTTTCTTGCTGCGTGTCCTCGATTATATAGGGAGACATTTTTCAGCGGAAAATTACAATTAATTGTAATTCGGGGATGGTAAGCTTGAAAGAAGAGGGGGCCGTTAAAAAAAAAATAATACCTTTTATTGCGGGTTGTAAAACTCTCGCCGAAGTAGCGTGAGGAGATAAATAAATAATACTATCGTTCGGCAGATTACAATTTCCGTACATTTTAATCGCTTGTAAGTCGCTTCTAATCCGTTTTTCTTGAGTTCTAGCTGCTCGAGCTTCAAAGCTAAGGAGAAGATCTTGAAAAATAGAGTGGCGGTGGCTTGTGCAATGTGGCAACAATGTATTCCCTCCATTTAAAGCTATATACAACAATCGATTGCAGGTAAAGCGCCTAAGAAGGTGAAAAAAAAAAATTCCTAAGTGATAGAAATAGAGCTTGTGGGGGGGGGGGGGGGCTTACACTTTAATATCGGAAGACACATCAAGTGTAGCTGTTGTTTTTTGGCTTTTTAGTAATGATATTTCATAGCAAAAACTATGATACTTCACTCATTTACAGCTCTAAAATGAATGAGTTCACACATTGTAAGTAATCTTGATATTTATTGCTTACGCAGTCTTGATTTTTAATCGTAGAAGTATCTCTGGGAAATTTCCGCAATTCAGTTGTTGTTTTTTGGCTTTTTAGTAATGAAATTTCATAGCAAAAACTATGATACTTCACTCATTTACAGCTCTAAAATGAATGAGTTCACACATTGTAAGTAATCTTGATATTTATTGCTCACGCAGTCTTGATTTTTAATCGTAGAAGTATCTCTGGGAAATTTCCGCAATTCAGTTGTTGTTTTTTGGCTTTTTAGTGTTTCACTTCTTAGCAAACACTCAATGATACTTGTATTTGACTTATTAACAGTTCTAAAATGAACGAATTCTAGCATTTTTCATAGTTATCTTGCTATTTATTTATTTACCGTTCTTTAACTTGAGTTTTATAATCGTAAAATTGTGTGCGAGAAATTCCGCATTTCATTCCAATGTACGGTGATGCATTCAGTGGCGTCGCGTGCCATCTGGCAACAATGCAACTGCTCCATTTAAACTCATTAAATATATCGAATTTTTATTGTGCACTGTGCACCCCCTAAATTCGATCTTTTACATGAGTTTAAATGGATAGAGTACATTGTTGCCAAATTGCACGAGACGCCACTGGATGCATTAATGGCAGAATTTATTTCCAGAGGGGAAACAAAGTATTCCAACAACTAATGGAGGTGGAAAGAAATTCAATGCTTGGGGGTGGGATGGACGCGGACGGGTGGTTACAGATATTCGCCTTTCTCTCTCTCTCCTCCCATTTGAACGCAAGCGGTAGAAAAGAACGGAGATAGGGGTTAAAGTCACGTGGTGGCCCTTTTTGCTATCCTTTTCTAATAACTTCGTTTAAATGGGAGTAGAGAGAGGGAGGGACAAATTCATGTATCCACCAATGGCGCGATGACGCCGATTCTTTTATTCGTTTAATCGAAGAATGGTGCGCTAACCCCAAAAGAGAAAATAAAAAATCGAATAAATAACTTTAATTAAAATGAAATATGCAAGCACGTTTGCAGTTTGCAATTGAGTGCCATTGCTTCGAATTAATCAGTTGGAAGACATTTTTAATTTTTTGGTATGAGATCGATTTCATATATATTGGTTAATGGATGTGTGAATGAAACCGCAGATGTTAGGGAAGACGTTATGAATAAATAAATTCAGCCAGGGCAGCCTTTGCGGCCAGGGTTCAGAATAATTTAGACGAGAGGCTAATGAAATATAATGTAAGCCCTCTCCTAAATATCAGCATTGATTAAACTTGAATGAGCACACTCGTTTTTATAAGACAGCATTTTTATTTTATTTTTTATTTATTTATTATTTTTTTAATGGAAAACGCCTCTCATTACTATTATTGTCCGCAGTGCGCAGTTGTGCGCATAGTGTGCAATCTACGGGCATTTAAATTTATTCAAAAGATTGAGTTTTAGGGTGTTTGCACTTTGTCTCAATAATGGGTTTAAATAAACGAAATTTAAAATTGCCTCATTGCATGTCATTGGTTTTTCTTTGCCTACTATGAAAACACGGGATTTGTTTGTCTCAAACTATTGTTTTTAATTTTTTTCTGTATACATTAAAAGAGAGCTGATGGTCTCTTCTTTAGCATTGCTACTTTTCTTACTCTGACATTGGTAGCGCGTGTCCTCACTCAATAAGTTTCTTCCCTGGTTATGAAAGCACGCATTGGTTTGTCAATTTAATCTAATGAAGGAAAGCTGTATTGTTCTCTTGGTTTCCTTGAAGATATGGAAACAAAGTTATCAGTCATCTGACGAATAGTTTTGTCTCCATTGATAAACCAACAGAGGTTTTTTTTCACGTTCCTTCAACATAAAAACCGTCAAATTTAAACTGAAATCTAATTAGTGAACATTTGTATGGTGTCACAAGGAAAATTCGACAGCTATATGACCGAGCCTGCGGTAGAGTCCATAAACTCGTCCAATTAAAATAACGCTCCATTCTTCAAACATCTAACGGTATTTTACCTTCACATCAGTTTTGAGATAATCTCTTTAGATTTTTTGCCAAAAGCGTTCTTTATAATGATGATTTCAGGGAAAATGAAGATAAAATAAATAAATAAATAAATGAATTTGCGATCATATAAAAAAGATTTAGAAGATAATAGATGAACGAATCGTTATTTTTTTCAGACCGGCGGCCGCGGCAGTTAGATCGAAAAACAATAAGGCGGAGTTGAAGTCGAAGTCACGATGTGGTAATCTTTGAGGTATTTGGCAACTCGCAGAATCAAAAATAATTTGGCATGCGTTTTGATAAAATTATAGCATCTGTCCAAAATTTCTGTTCGGATTTTCAAGATGAGAACTGTTCAAGCTTTCCTCAAACAGTCGAGAAGTTGGTCGTAAATTGTCAATCCCATATTATGTGAGCTCATACCCTCACAAATCTCGTTATTTCAGGAAAGTGTCTGAACATCAGAAAAAAATCTACCATGAAACTAATTGATGAATAAAGAGAAAAATAAATCGAGCATTAGAGATTGCATTTTTTTCACACACAAATGTCAACCCCCCCCCCCCCCCGCCCCCCCTTTCCATAACTAGCTTTTTTTTTATCTTGCAGCTTGTTTAGAGGTATCAAGTAGGAATTAATTTTGAGTACATCTAAGATTTTTTTTTTTATTATTTTTTTATTTTTTTTTTTTCAGTTAAATATGAATATATAAAATAAAATTATCAAAAATAGTTCTCGGTGTTACTAGCTTCTCTTTTTTTTCTTCCCGCAAAATTGACAAATATATTCTCTGAGAAAACTAAAACATTTAAACAAAAAGAATGAGTATTGTATGTAAACATCATTCAGCTACAAAGCTGGGGCTGATACGCACCCTCAAATTAATTTTAAGACTCAATAATGCGGATGCAATGCGTGATTGAAAACCCTTGAGGGAGATCGACTCCATTTGCCAAGCTGAAGCGATAGAGGGGTCACAAGGGTGGTTTTGGTGACATCATCTTTTTGCCCATGTTTAAGAGTCATGAGTTGCCATGCATGAGGGAAAGAGCCTCAGATGCAAAAGATATGAAAACCAGCGTGAATACTAAATTATAAGACTCAATTTCATTACTTTAGAATTTGTTCCTTCGAGGATCTCATCTACGGTTGGCTGAAAACTTGAAAATTTTATATTGTCACTAGTCAGATTTGCACGGCTGCAAAGTGAGAAATTAAATATCCTCTTAATGGTTTTCCCCCCAAGATGTTGGTTAAAATTAGGCGAAATAAGCTCGAAATTTTGAAAATGCACCATGATAACACAAACAAAGTTGTAAAAAAAAATTAAATATGGACACCACTTAAAACTGTTAGTTTGACTATTTGAATTAGTAAAATTAACTCCGTGCCGTATTAATTTATTAGCACGGCACGGTGTTAATTTTACTAATTCAAATAGTCAAACTAACAGTTTTAAGTGGTGTCCATACCTTTAAGTAGAAATTAGTTAAATTTAGCTTATTTTTTTTTTCAGTGTAAGACAACGCAATTTTACCTACGTTCTTAATAACAATGTACTACAACTTTCCAAAGAAAGTCCACTGGTCAAAATTCTTGTTGTTAAATTTTCCCGTTGTTTCCAATAGAAGTTTCGATCGGTCATGGTGAACTTTGAAAGGGGCATTTTGATTAGTCTTTAATCACTTGAAAGCCACAAAACTGTTCAAAGGTTGCCGAGATTTAAAAGAGTAAACATTTCGATCAGGGAACTGTTTTTTTAAAAGCATAGTATGTCTACTCTCTTAAAACGATTCTTTCTACTACGATCATCGGCTCAGGAAACAAGCAAAGTATTATCGTTTGAATGAACCAGATACCAGATGCGTTCCTTCCCCCCATTGATTTGCGGCGTTCTTATCTTTCAAGGCCATTTTGAAGGAGTGTAAGAAAAAGCCCAATGTGTGTCCCAGTCAGCGTTTCTCTACCCTGCGCTGCCACCTCACAGAAACTTATTCATAGACATAGAAAGGGACGTTTCCGCTCAGATGGTGCGAATGGATAGTTTCCTACAATCATTTTTCAAACCAAGATGGGTGCTGATGACTGATGAGGTCCCAATTTTACAGTTTCATTATAGAGACGCAAATGTTTGAACGTGCAGCCAATAGCATCGCAAATTGCCTCACCCACCAGCATGAACATTGAACAGTGACGGTTCATGCAATGAAGGCAGCAGCTAACATTCTAAATTTAAACTTATGTTAAACAATCGATTCGTGCAAAGAGGCAATCTGTCACTCTCCGAGAATCGATATTTTACCCATGTTTAAACGGCAAAAAGCACGATTGTCGGATTTTCATGTATTGAAATAACGCAATTGTCTTCTGGAGGAATGTCAATTCAACCATGATTATTGCAGATTGTTACGAAAGAAATGGTTTGTTTTTTCCTACTTTTTCTCTCCTTTTCTACCCCAGTTTTTCCTACTTTGCAATTTTCAAGGGGATCCAAGCCAACTCCCCCCCTGGTGTTATGCCCGCTCGGAAATCCCTGGCTTGACTCCTCTGTAGTATCAATCAAAGTGATTTGGCTTCATAAAATCGTGAGATTGCCGTTCACAGAAAACAAAACAAAACAAACAAAACAAAAAAATGCTGAAGCAAACTCGGTCTTTTGAATAAAAAGTGGTATTAAAGACTTTGTTTTTACCTGCTTGATTGCCTTTACATGCATCAGAGCCTATCTATCTTTGACCAATGTTTCAGTGGTTATTCCAAGATTTATGAAAATCCGGATATCAGCACATATATGTATTATGACAGCTTGGATCGCAATGAAAAGTATCGTGCTAGTGAAAACAAATCAAAAAATCAGGTAAAATCAGATGACTTTTGTTCAAATTGTAATGTTCAGCACATTTAATTTACTGCTCGTGAATGTCTACTTAAACCATAGTCGTAAACAGAACTTTGTCTTTCTTACTCTTTGCTCAAAAAACGAGAAAAAATTATTATTTTTTGAGAACATTCGGTAGCGTTCTAGAATTCATCGGTTTATTACTGCATCCATGCAGAAAAGATTACATTATCCTGTGATGTTGTATATCTATGTATATTGAAAAGTACTACTATACATAATTTTTTCTGCACCAAGACAATAAAGGGATGAAGTCTAGAACGCTCTACCTTTGATAGAAAAGGATGGAGAGAAGGGATGTCACGTGACTTCAGCCCCTGCTTCTGTACTTTTCTAATGCATGCATGCAGCCCTTATTCCACAATTCTATAATTTGTCGTATTTTTTTATAATACGCACCCTTTTGATGCCCGAGCAGAAGGGTGGTCCAAAAGCTATACTTGGGGTTAGTTGAAAAAACCACAAAAGGAATCATCCGCTGACCGGAAATCCTGAATGTTTCCTGATAATTGAGTTGTTGTAGATTCCATCAAGGTCGAATTAGTCATAGATGCGCCGTAAATCCGGGCTGCGAGCATCTTAAGACTTCGGGAATAGGTGACTCAGAGGAAAAAAGGAACCTTTCAAGCATCACGGACCGACACTGAAAAAGAGGCCCATAAAATATTAGGTTTGCTCTTCACCAGATATCTCAATACTATTTTAATGTTGAGTTGTTATTATGGGCACATCTGAGAAAAAGGGAACCTTTCAAGCGGCATTGTACTGAGATAGAGGCCCATAAAATATTGGATTTGCTCTTCACCAGATATCTCAATACTATATTTTAATGTTAAGTTGTTATTATGAGCACATCTAAGAAAAAGGGAACCTTTCGAGTGGCATTGACCAGTACGTACTGGAATAGAGACCCATAAAATATTGGATTTGCTCTTCACAAGAGATCTCAATACTAATTTAATGTTGAGTTGTTGTAATGAGCACATCTGAAATTCTTGGCTTTTATTTTGAAGCTTCGATTGAGATATATTATTCTCTCGCTCTAAATTTTCTTTGTATATTCGTGACTTAAAATGCTCATTTTTTTCTGACAAGGAGGAACACGTTACGTGCGGAATGAAATCAGCGGATGGGATTTTTTTTCCTTCTCCAATTTCCACCGGTTCGCCGCGGTTTGGAGAGAAGAGGGTGAATGCTGAATAATGTTGGCGAGTTTAAAGAATTCTCGAGAGGAAACGTTGGTTGAGTCACGGTTAATTGATTCCTGCTTTACAGGTATGCCATACCCTCTCATGATGTTCAAACTCTCAGATTTTGTACAGTGTTGTCAATTTTTAAATAAATTAAACCCCTAGTAAAATATCTCTGCTTTTGAAGCGCAGAGAGCCATTTTAATCCACTCCACAACATTTTTAGTGATTGCATATTCACTCAAATAATATTTAAATATGATTTCAGTGTTTCTATGTCACAATAATGCATTAATCATTCATCTCTTTGATTTTACAATATACTAGAGGCTGGTGGCCACTTCGCGGCAATTGTTATTTGTTTTTGTTAATAATTTAATTGTAATTTATTTTAAGATTGTAAGTAAATAATTGTTCGGCTAATCGCAGGTTCCGGTGCTATTGCGTCTTCCGACGTTCTTTCGGGAAACAACACATACATCAAACTTTTAAGACCATAACCCAAAAACTTTTAAATCTATCCAGACTGGACAAAACGCCTCCTCGCTGAAAACGATCGGTAGGCGTAGGCAACAACAACCACAGTATGTGCTAAGATTTTCAAAAATACTTTGAAGTAGATGGGAAAATGATATTAATTTAAAAATTAATTAAAAATATTTGAAAAAAAAAAAACATATTGGTCCATAAAACTTGGAACTATTTGAAAGATCATATGCTAACAGCGGATTCTCTATTTAAATCTGCGTGAACTAATCGATCTTTTGGGGATTCACCGAATCCCTAAGAAATCGATTCTTTTTCAAAGATTCAATTGAATTCTTGTTCAATTGAACATTTAAATGGCAAAAAAATGTGGATGCCAAATAGAACGAGCTGCCACTGATCACGCCACATTACTAATACTCTTTCCAAGGAACACTGACTAGAACAAGGGCGGATCCAACAATTTGGGAACTGCGGATTCTCTCCATTTGAATGTATGAAAAACAATCGATTCTAGAGGGGGCCATGGCCTCATTTCTAATCGATTGTTTCTCATTCATTCAAATGGGAAGAATGCACAGTTGCCAAATTGCTAGCTCCGCCCATGTGACTAGAAGGCTGGAGCACGACTTGATTTCTGATTGGCCCTTGAATACTGCCCGCATACTTTCAATGACGGTTCGTGCATTTTTGCAACAGCGTTTTCCTCGATCTGCGAATCTATATAAACAACAGAGCTGCCGTTTTGCGTATAATTAATGGTATTTTTTAATTCGCTGATGATTCCTACGGTTGAGAAAAGATTATACTTCAGTGTATGACTAAACTGCAGGAAAATACTCGCATCTGTAATCTTTTCTCAACCGGTGGAGTTGTCGATAACTTTAAAGAACTTGCGGGTATTTTAATTAATTAACGGTATTTCCACCGATTGGGAAAATATTACAGATCATAGTATTTTTGTGCCGGGCGTCATGCACTTCACTGAACTGTGTAATATTTTCTCAACCATAGTGGAATCATCGGTGAATTGAAAAATGTCATTAATTATACGCAAAACGGGCAGCTCTGATAAACAATCGTTCATTGCGCGAGAAACGTGGATTTTTTATGGAATCAATTGTTTTACATAGTATCAAACGGAGAATTAACACGGTTATGACATCGCATTAGCCAACACTGATATTTTCATGCTATACCTATGGCACTCTGCAATGCTAGTAACAAGCAGAAAGGTCGAAAAATGGCAATACCCACTAAGAAGCTCTCTACTTTCCCAAAAATGGTCGCTCGTAATCAGCCCAATTCCTGGAGTTGAGATCAGAGCTGGAGGTTCTCCGACTTCAGCCAAGCCTATCACCTGACCACGCAACGCAGAGACTCAGAGAGCCAGTTTAGGAAACAAGACCGGTCAGGAACTGCTTCTTGAAAGGCGAGGAATCGAGGTGGAGTCTGCAGCGAGGTGGTTCACAGTGGAATCGGAACTTGGGAATTTCGATGTATTGTTGTTCTCCTTCGTATAATATTATATGGAAAAGAATCGATTCTCTAGAACTTCTCTATATAATCGATACTTTTGCATACTTTCAATGGGGCTCTTGCAAACTTTTGCTATTGGGAATTGAAGAGTTGGTTCTTGCATGGGCGCACCCAGGATTTCTATATGGAGGGGCCAAATTTGCATTTCATATGGGGGTATGGGGGTCCTCCCCCGGAAAATTTTGAAAATTTAGCTCTTCTTAGACGCAAAATTAGGCTACTTCTATTCAGAAACTATCTTGAATTAACTCTCGAAAAAAATGAGATTTTCCAAGACTATGCTGTTATTACGGAAAAATCTTCATCGTGCTGATAGAAATAAGACGGAGTCTTCAGGAAATCTAGATTTCAGAATAAAATCGAGCGAAATTAACAATTAAGGACATTGCTACCGGGAAAGATGTGTTCCTCCAAGGAAAAATATGTTTCATGACATTGATTCTTTGTTTGAACTCATTTCCTTTCCCATCTTTTCTTTTTCTCTCCTCCTCTTTTCCTCTTCTCTCTTTCTCTTTTCCTCATTTCTTCCTTTCCTTTTCTCCTTTTTTCCTTTCCTTTCCTCCTTTTTCCTTTCCTTTCCTCCTTTTTTTTCTTCCTATGGGGGGGGGGCCTTGGCTCCCTTGGCCCCCCCTGGGTGCGCCCATGGGTTCTTGAATACAAAAACCTGTAAAAATGACGATGAGTGCACTAAAAAATCACGAAACTCACTCTCAGAATCGGGCTTAATGGCGGAGAAACGGAAATTCATAACATGGGAAATTCCTATCTAAATTGAGACATATCGTATCTCTGTGTTTCCGTAGAGAAAGTGACACAATAGACAGGAATCTCCCATGATTCCTGCTTCGAACTGCCATTACGATCTTGCCATTAAAGTAGTTATGTAGGTTTACTACTGAATTTCAGACTTTTTATTGATAGTGTGATTTTCGTGATTATAGATGGTTCTCACATCAGACTGGACTATTCATTTGTTCACAGGAAAAGTTAGCAAGAGCCCCATTGGAAGAAAAACAACTATCGATTATTCATGAGGTCACATAGAGTAAAGTATAACATTTGCGGAAAGCATGTCTGAGTCTCATCAACCAAACATCAGTGTTCTTTTCAACTAAATGTTAACGTATTTTAATGAATTTTCTTATTAATTTCATTTAAAGTGTGCTCATACGTGAAATTTAGGACGCTGATGTTAAAATTCATATAATTTCCTACTTAACTCACCCCAATTTTACGATTTTTTTTTTTTTTTTTTTTTTTTTTTTTTTTTTTTTTTTTTTTCATTTTTCGCGATAAAGTTTAAATTGGAAAAAAGTGGTTTCGATCTTAACTATGTCTAAATTCGAACTTGCAAGTCAATTTACATTGGAATCATTGGTAACTACGCATATATAGAGGTCTACTAGTTGGAAAAAAAACCTAGTTTTGTATCTAGGGACCCTATAGGTTTGTGCTCATTGGGGGACTGACGCACCTATAAGTCGCATGAGCGTGAAAATCATGTTGTGTGGCATGTAGCAAGTAAAGTCCCTATATGTAGAGAGTTAAGACATCAAGTGAAACCATGGGCGCCGCCATTGGATGCGATTTTGTACATTTGTTTACATTCTGAGCAAATTCTGAGGGCCTTGTTGTGTTTTGGTCCACTTCAAAGATGACAGTGCCACTGAGTTTCTAACTATGTAATCTTTCACTGCTTTTGTTGATCGACATCTACTTACACTTTAAAAGATTCTTTGGGGATATATAGACATTCTTGAGGTGTATCATGATTAAAATTAACAGATTCATCGAAAATTAACTCTTTATCCGTAAAGACACCGTTGGTAAACAATTTCGATTGTAAACAAGAGCCTAAAACTCATAGACCAATCAGAAGTTGACTACCCTCTTGTCTTAACTCTACGTATAGGGACTTTAGTAGCAAGTAGTGTCAAAATTCATGATGAGCCAATCTTAAGTCTAGCCTTTATATTAGTTGATTTTTTTTTCAGTAGGTTTACTCTGAAATTTAAAAAAATAAAACACCTCAAAAATTTAAAATGGAATCTTCGAACCGATCTCTAGGTCATGTTGAGTAAAAGCCTTCTTCAAAAACGTTGCCGAATTCAAATCATACATTAATAAGTCTTAGGAAGCATCATTAGATTTTATTATTCCCACGAGGATCCGTATATTTAACACCTAAAGAATCATAGCAACAGCAAGGCATAGCAAGGCATGATGGGTACAAAACCCTTAATAAATCTTCCCGGGATCATAAACAAGAGGTACTTGAGAGAACGATCCGATCCTTTTCCTTATCGTCGCGCCCTTTCTTTCGAGACAAACAATCATTTTAAAACCCCGATCCAAACGGATAGACATTTAAGTCGCTCTTATTATTGAAAATGCGACAAAATGACCCGTGAACATCAAATTTTTAGAACTGACTGAGCTTAAAAACGCTTTTCCCTCGTTGAGAAAGAAGAAAAAGAGAAAACAAAACAAAACTTGGTATTTACACGGGGGCCCCCAGACGCAAAATCTAGCCGTCGGAACCTTTTATCAAAGCGTCCGTCTCGAAGTCATAACTCTGGGAGGAAGATATCAATTATTTTTATTCGCGAGCTATTTCATTTGATGTCATTAAACACAATTACGACGTGTTTTTATGGTAATTCTCTTCAATCAACAATATTATGGCTATATTTCTTTCTCGAGCGCGTCAGGCCTCCAAACACATCCATCTCTCTCGGCAGACACTCTGGCACACTTTGACCATAAAAACTCGGGATAAAATAAGGGCAATTGCTTTGGTGCCGGACGCCACTTCGCTGGCTGACCCGGGACCCGACCGGACCAACTTTTTTCAGTCCGTTCCTCTGTTTTTGTCCCCCCCCTCTCGTGCACTCCCGTTCACATTCCCATTGGAGTCCTGGTTGAATGGGAATAGACCTATCCCGGAAAAAAATCACGGATTTCGAGCAAGCGTGTGTGATGATGTGAGTGAGTGTGTGTGTGTAACGTGTGCTGTCGTAGGGTGTGATAGTAAGTGTTTTCTCGTTTTGTTTCGTGCTTCGTGTTTCGAAGTTTCAACAGTCGTTCTCCTCAAAAATAACTTATTTATTTCTAATGTCAAGTAGTCGGGTATTTTTAGGACGGAGCGGCGCGGCGCGGTGTGGCTCGATACTAGAAGGGGACACTCTGCACAGTGGGAAGATTCGAGTGATTTTTCAGATATCAGCAACAAAGCATATTTTGATTTTTAAAAATGAAGACTACGCGGTGAAATGCTAAATGATAAGTCCCATCAGGCGTTCGCAAAATTTTGCAGCTGACTCTTCACTTTTTTCTCAATGGGGCTGTTGCACACTTTTGCTTATAAGCGATTTAATAGCCGATTCAGGTATATAAAAACCTCCAAAAAGAACGATGGCAGCGCTAAAAATTCCCGAAATCCACTCCTAAACTCAACGAACGCTTTTATTTTCGAGGGCGTAATGGTGGCTGAGGGGGTAGTAACAATGGGAGATTCCCATCTAACAATACTGTAACTCTATCAAGAAGTAAGTCACCAATAAGAGACGACTTTCATTTGACACCGGTGTCACTGGGTGTTGCGGTACCGTTCATCGGATGTGGATCATCACTCTGATGACTAATTACTCTGTGAATCATCCATGTCAGCAAAGAAAGAGTGACGAAATTAAGATAGGAATCTCCCATTGTTACTGCCCTCGGCCACCATTACACCCTCGCTAATAAAAGCGTTTATTGAGTTGAAGAGTGGATTTCGGAAGTTTTTAGTGCTGCTATTGTTATTTTTCGATGTTTTTACAGCAGAATCGACTGTTAAATCGCTTATAGCAAAAGTGTGCAACAGCCCCATTGGAGAGCACTCATTAAAAGTAAAAACTAAATGTGATATTTTTGCCCCGCGTGTCTACAAAAATCCTTACTTTTTTCACTCATAATTCAATTTTTTGAGTGAGCCACATCGAGCAAAAAAAAGAGAAGGGTAAGTGCCAAATTTTGAAAACGCTTGAAGTGACTTACGATGTTCTCTCCATAGAGTTTTCGAATGTTCAAGATCAAAACGAAACCATACATTTTCTGGAGGTAATTATTCTCCAGTTACGACTCGTGTATAACACCATAGAGTTGATAAAAGTTCGGGACTCTGCATGGCTCACATATCGTTGTGTTTCTGGTAAAATTACTAAAATTAATAAGAATTATTTTTTTTTAATGTGGTATACAGCGATGCGCTTCAAATATAAACTCATTCAAAGCTTTCTCACCAGTTTTCGAATTTCTTTAAGACCAAATGCAAAGAAATTATAGAGGAGGCCTCTGCTATCTCTTTGCACGGGGGGTAAACTGTAAAGTGAAGCCGGTCTTGGCACGGGCTGATGGACAGGGTACTTCCCCGCGCGGGGGTATGAACCAATTTAACATTTGCTCTTATAGATCCTCGCTCTTCAAACCTATTTTAGTCAATTATTTTTACGAATAACAATCATATCATATCTGAGTACTTGTGAAAACTAAAAGTGATTAACATTCTTTTGAAACTGTTTTCTGTCTCGGCTCCATAAGCAGCAATGTTAATTTGGTTCATACCCAAGGTTATATATTAAAGAGGTATATGCTCATCTGACTCCGCGCCACAAATTCAGTGGCGCGCCGTTCAAAATCACTGCAGGCAAGATGGCCGACAAAAGCAGAAAACTTATACTCTTTGCAGAAAACATTGGATTGTTCTCTGCTCTCCTGCAGAGGGCAGCTTAATGTTTTCTGCAAAGAGTATACGTTTCCTGCTTTTGTCGGCCATCTTGCCTGCAGTGATTGTGCACTGCGCGCCGCTGAATTTGTGGCGCGAAGTCAGATGAGCATACCTCTTTAATCTATGACTTTGGTTCATGCCCCCGAGCGGGGAAGCCCTGCCTATGACAGTAACCGGCTTCAAATTCTTGCCGCTATAGACTGTTTTAGTAGAGCGAAGTATCGTATCGATTGCCGTCCGAGGGCCTCTAGTTCCAAACAAACTCTGGTTCAATGTAATTTCCCCATAAGCGAACTTTTGAACGGAAATTTAGGGTATTAAATCAAACAATTAATGCGACCTTTTTGCGATTATGAATTCTTCGTCCTCGAAAATGCTTAATTATGCCTGGTTCTTAGACTAAAAGTGCCGAAATCAATGAGATATTACAGATTAAATGTTGCATTTGTAGGTTAGAATCGCCCGAAATCCCTCCAATTCCACAACAACAACAATAACATTTGGGTGATTCCAACCTCCAAACGCGTCGTTTAATCTGTAATATCTTGTTGATTTTGACAGTTTTACGGGTGGAACCATGCAAAAGTAAGCATTTCCGAGGACGTAGAATTCATAATCGCAAAAAGGTCGCATTAAGTAATTGTTTGATTTAGTAGTATAAATTTCCGTTCAAAAATCCACTTATGGAGAAAATGCATTGAATCAGAATTTGTTTGGAGCCAGAGACCCTCGGACGGCAATCGATACGATATATCGCTCTACTAAAACAGTCTATAGGGTCATTCTTCTTCAATAATGTCTGTGGACCGAATATAATTTTCAATTTGTCGTTTATTTTATCTCTTCGAACTTTTTCTTTATTTTTCTTCACTGTAGATATACGTATTGTTTTAATTAATTTCCTCCCCCCCTCTCTCTCTCCATCTTTACCTAGCTCTCTCACTCTCCCTCTCCCTCTCTCTCTCTCTCCATCTTTCCCTATCTCCATCTTTCCCTATCTCTTCATCTCTCTCTCTCTCTCCATCTTTACCTATATCTTCACCTCTCTCTCTTTCTCTCTCTCTCACTCTCCCTCTCTCTCTCTCTCTCTCTCTCTCTCTCTCTCTCTCCTCCGTTGGTCCAGTCTACTTTTTTGATCCAATTAGCGAGTTTAAACCATCTTTACTTGGGGCAGTTCCTCCAGTTCTAGTTCTATTGTTCTATTTTTCCTAAATTTTATCAATTGCTCTTGTCAACGAATTTTGTTGCTTTTCCTTAATTTTTTTTAAGTTTTTTTAAGTTTAAGTTTTTTGTTTTTTGTTTTTTGTTTTTTAATTTTTTTTCTTTATTTTTTTTTATTCAACAACTTGTTCAATCATTTTTTTTTTTTTATTATTCTTTGTATATTCTGTAGGTGCGCCTGCGATGGGTTAAGTGGAGGAATGGACCCTGAGTCTAAACTTTGCCTGCAGCGGGCAGGTACCTTAACATTGTTCCTCCTTGATTTTTCTCCCTCGTCACTTTAGTTAGCTTATGTACTATTTATTTTCTTTCTTTAGTAAAACAAAAACGTATCATCATCATCATCATCATCATCTCTCTCTCTCTCTCTCTCTCTCTCTCTCTCCCTCTCTCCCTCTCTCTCTCTCTCTCTCTCTCTCTCTCTCTCTCTCCATATGTCCAAAATTGTTCGAGTTTCGTAACTTCTGTTTGCCATGGGACATCAGATTACGAGAGGAATCCCGCGGTGGATGGTAACGCTGAGTCGCAGCCCCTTCGCCATGCGTCGCCCCGCGCCAGGAAGTGCTGTCACAAGACGAGGCCTCCTCGCGGGAGGGGGGCTGAGAACATGTCTCTTGTGATATCGTGTCTTATTTCCAATTCAGTGCCCCTTCTATTATTTTCTCAGCGCGCTTCGGCTCCTATCTTGGGTCTCCCACCGCCATTTTTTTCCGTTTCACGCACCTTAGTAACATACTCCCTTGCCGTTTCTCCCCCCCCTCCCTCTTCAACAGCAACCATCGCCCGACGCTGTCAGTCTTAATTTATGGACTCTTTTTCTCCCTCTTTCTCTCTCTATCTCTATATCTTCTTTCTCCGTGGGGAGTTCTGTACACACTTGGAGTGGAGTGAGTCTCCTGATGATATATATTTTTATCTCAATGTTCCTGAAACCACGCGCAACTCCAAAGGAAAAAAAGACTGGTAGAATTTACCTTCGCTGCAAAGCTGATTTAGTCTGCAATCAACTGTGGTAAATTTTACCATCATATGGTAAATGCAACTTACCTTGTCGTGAAATGTACCGACAGGTTATCTTAATTTACCACAAGGTACGTAAATGTTACCATATGATGGTAAAATTTACGTACTTGAGATAGCAGACTCCAAAAGCAGCTACATGCAGCGATGGTAAATTCTACCCGTCTTTTTTTTCTGTGTCCGTTGCTATATTCGGAGATTACAGGATTTTATCCCTTTTTTTGTCTCGTATGTACAGAGCATGGCATTTTTTTGCGGCATTAAAATAACTTAAAAAAAAACAAAAACAAAATTCAAGCAAAATTGGGGGAGCTGTAAAGACGCATCCAGAAGAAAATTTAGGGGGAAGCAAATGTTCAACATTTTTCCATTTTTAGTCACTTTTAGGCATTTAACCCGCCTTACCCCTTAAGTTAGCGTTTTCTATAGACTGGGGGAGCACCCCTCTTTCTGTCACACTGTATGCACCCTTGAGGGATTGGACTTCTTGGGTTTTAAAACCAGGAATTTATAAGATATGAAAAAAAAAGGCCAACATTCCGAAGAATCCAAATCCATTAACTACCGAAAATTATGATTTACAGCCTTTGTAAAACACTTGATCGTTTAAAATATTATGTCCAATAAACAGGGTTGTTGAGTCCAGGCAGTAAATTAGGATGGACTCAGAGTTAAATTAGGTGTTATTTCCTTAACGATTCCCCGACTCTGACTCTGACTTCCACTCTGACTCTATAGGGTCAAACGTATTGCGTAATCTATTGTTTTTGTCGAAAAATATTTTTTTTTTAACACAATTTTCGCGCGTGAGGGATGTTTGGTAAAACTCGAATCAATTTTTTCTTTTTTTTTCTTTTCTTTTGAAGGTTAACTATGATTGTTATTTTTCATGAAATTTTTTTCAGTGTTCCTTTTTCTGCAAGGAATTGAATCCTCTTGCGGAACATTTCACATGAGAAAAAGTTCATGAATTTTTCAAATATAATAGAAATGTTATCAAAAGTTCTGCATCGTTCAAAGGAATTTCCGGGTCTCATTATCACACCGATAAAATTTTCTGCAAATCGGGGCTCAATATTTGGAAATTGTGCGGAATCGACATCAACAGTTTTATTCTATTTAAATATTATCTGGTTTCCGCGTTCGGATTCACACGTTTAATTCTTGTGCTACCCGATAAGGGGCAACTACTAGCCATCCAATTGATCAAATAAATTAAAACAGATCAGATTGCTCTGACAATGGAATAACTTGGAAAGTTTTTTTCTATTACTTAGATGATTGGGAATGTGGTTATAGAAAATATGGATTTTGGAAAATATTTTCAGCGCTCTGATCAAATTTATTTAGCCTCATGTCTGTAAAGAGGCCATTACAATCGTCAATCACTTCAATAATCTCTTCCTGCTTTTAAAAAGAGTAATATTACCTCTCTTTTACGTTTTTGGCAACAATTGCATCTTTAGTTTGATTAGGAGTATAACACACTTTCCTCGACGATTTACTTCCGATGTTGAGTTTTTAACCAGAGTAGAACTCTGGGGATGAAGAATAACGCAAGTGTGCGTTTTGTTTAAACTCAATTTCACCGTCGAATTAACAGTGCATGAACCCTTTTGAAAAAAACAGGGCGTTAAAGCTTTTTGATGAATCAATTTGCCACCGCTCTTCGACTTTCCAGACTCAGTGGCGCAGTCATTGAAAATTATACTTCTGACTTTCTGTAAAAAATTACTTTTAATGGCTCAACTCTCAGCAGAGATAGTAAATATTAACGCGCGATGCATGGTCTGCAAAAAAAAAAAAAAAAAAAAGGAAGCTAATATGGCGTGCAGCGTAATTTGTAGGTGTGCCAAAGATTACCATCTTTATGACATTCTGCCCGTACATGCAACCCTAAATTGAAAATTTACACATAAATACGACTTGTTATCACATGCATGCACTAATGTAATTGCACGCATACGTAATTGCAATCTATGTAATGCTCCATTATTTCTTCTTTTTCCCTCCCCTCTCTCCTTCTTGTTCGCAGATTGAAGTAGGTTTATGCAAGTTCAATTACCTCATCAAAAAAATTAATGTCTCTGTGCATGGACACGCAGTTGAAAACTGCAGTAGGAGTTTTACTCTCGTTTGGGCGTTTTGTGTGACAATCAAGTTTGACAATCCCAATTAAAACTTTACAAACTCGTCTATATAAGTACCAATCAATTTATAGAAAAAATCGGAGTGTAAGTAAATTACTCTGATGTCCAAATATTTACTTTTACGCCCGATTAGCGAAAATAGCTCGCTTGGATTCTAATACTATTTTATGGGCAGTGGCGGCTCGTGCAATGTGGCAACAATGGACTCCCTCCATTTAAACATATGTAAAATAATCGATTCTTTGGTGAGGCGCTGTGCCTCACCTAGAATCGATCTTTTAGCACAGATTTAAATGGCAAATTAGCACTGTTGCTAGATTGCACGAGCCGCTACTGTTTATGGGTGAAGATTTAAAATTCACAGGTGCCTCGTCTGCAGTGGCGTCGCATGCAATCTGGCAAGGCTTAATTTCGTCCTTTCTCTCACAAGAAAATATCAATTTGAGCGATTGCACTGTGCCCCTCTAATAGTTCGATATTTTCTATGCGTTTAAATGGAGAAAAAAGTCAGCGTTGCCAGATTGCACGCGGTGCCACTTGCTGCGAACAGCGTAGATTATGAAAATCAATAATTTCAGTGTTTAAGCACAGAAGCAGTTGCGGCGGCTCGCACAACTTGGCAACAACTCATTTTTTTTTTAATTAAACCTACGTGAAATAATCGAACTTTGGGGAGTTTACTAAATCCCTGAGAAATCATCGATACTTTTGCATTGGTTAAATTAAAATGGAAAAAAAAATGTGGTTGCCAAATAGCACGTGCCGTCAATGTTTGATGTTTGGTAGCAAAGGTACACGGAATAAAAAACTACGGTGAAAATAACCATACGGGTACCTGATTTTGGCACCTGCTAGATGTTATGGTATTGTTAACCAGAAGTATGCTATGTTTTGACTAGGTACTAGATGATGTCACCTGATTGCATGTCGAATTTACTCAAAGTATCGGTAAATGTACCATACTTCTGGTCAAGTTTACCATAACATCTAGCAGGTGCCAAAATCAGGTATCCGAATTCCGTATGGTTATTTTCACTAATCTTTTTTCCGTGTATCATTATAGTTTACGTTTCACCTTGACGCAACGCAGTGACTACGGACTTTGCAACTCACGTAAGCGTACATGCATCATTTAATACGCAATTTTTCAGAGGTCATACGTCACGTAAAAGAGGCCGATCATCGATCACGGAAGATATCGGGTATGATAATTATGGTCCTTGCGGCCTTAAGTTATCGTCGTTGTTGACTGTTGCTGTTGTTATTGTTGTTATATTCCCGTAGCATTTTAGCTCGTAGGGGCGGAACATTGCAGCCACGCACAAATAGTCGCGCATACGTCAATTTGTAAAAGTTGCCACCGTACCACGCGCATGCAATACCGGGTTGTCAGATTACAGGCAGCGCAGCCAAATTTGGCGGGAAATTTAAAATTATACTTTAAGTTACATAGAAAAATGCGTATAGTTACATAAAATGGTAGCCCCTGGGGACCGATCATTTACTTCATTGATAAGACTGTCTATATAAGTGATGCTATTGGTCGACAATAGGGCTCTAGAAAATTTTTGCTACGCGGGATTGTAGAGTTGATTCTTGCATAAAAACCTGTAAAAATGACGATGAGTTCACTAAAAAATCACGAAATTCACTCTCAGAATCGAGCTTAATGGCGGAGAAACGCAGGTATCATGGGAGATTCCTATTTAAATTGAGACATATCTCTGTGTTTCCGTAGAGAAGGTGACACAATAGACAGGAATCTCCCATGATACCTGCGTCGAACCGCCATTACGATCTTGCCATTAAAGTAGTTATGTAGGTTTATTACTGAATTTTAGACTTTCTCAGTGTGATTTTCGTGATTTTCACTGGTTTTTACATCAGAGTGGACTGTTCATTTGCTCACCGCAAAAGTTTGCAAGAGCCTCATTGTAAAACTTGACTGTTGCTACATGGTTGCCAACCTTACCATCGTTAAAGAGCCCATTTCGAAAATCATTCATAAATAGCCTGCTTCTTTATATAATGGGCACTTAAACGGTTGTTAACATAGTAACAGCCAAGTTTCACAATTTTCGACCAAGATAGAATCACTCATAAATAGTCTTAACCATCGGTTTAATGAAGAAATAAATGATCTGCCTCTAGATTAGTGACTACGCAAGTGCGAACAAAATGAGCGAAAAACACCCAAAAATCAATTCAATCGTTCGCAAATTTCTTTTAATTTATTCTAGTAGAGCTGTGGTATTACTTGCGTAAAACAGTAGCTAAACGTTAGTTTTACCAACGTATAGTTTACCCGGGTAAAATACGTATATTTTGCTTCACGGCAGTTTTACGGCAAAGGTTTCGTTTAAGTGCCGTAAAATTTCCCGTAAAAGTTCCGTCTTTGCAAAAAACGAGAGTTCTTACGGGAGTTTTAACTTGAGTTTTCCCAAAGGATTTCTCCAGTTTTACGTCCGTATTTGTTCCGTTTTAGGATCTTTTTTGCTACTTGGGTGAAAATGGGTTATTTGTTGAAAACTTTTGCTTCAGCGTTAATTTAGGGTCTTGTCCGCTGAAAAACGCGTTAAAGTCTAATTGAAATAATCTAAAAGTCTCAAAATACCCTCATGAACCCACGAAAGGCGGATTAGAAGAAATCCAAGATGACGGTTAAATGTGCGCGTCATAATGGGGCAGTCTTGTTTTTATAATTGCAGCTTCCACTGTGATGAATTACTTTTCTCAGCATGGCAAGTTTCGATTATAGCTCTTTTACTGGTAGGTTACGAAAACATTTCTCCGCTTGCTCGCTCAAATTCAGCGGGTAGTTAAATATTCTTACTCTGCGGTGTTGATTTTGCCTAAGCCGTTAATTGAAGGCACTCTACGAAGACTATTTTTTTAAATGGCAGACACTTAAAGTGTATAGCTTCTACTATAAAATTGAAACGTAAAATGAAAACAAATCATCGCTTGCTCGCTCAAATTTAGTGGGTAGTTAACTACTACTACTCCGTGGTGTTGATTTTGCCTATCTCGTAAATTGAAGGCGATCCACGGTATGGACTATTTTTCATACGCCGACAACTCGGAGCAAGTTTTGTCATGAAATGTGTCACGAAAACAAATCTTCGCTTGCTCGCTCAAATTAAGTAGGTTGACTTTTCCTACTCCATGGTATTGATTTTGATTATCTCATTAATTGAAGGCGCTCAACGGAACAAAATTTTGCAAATGTCAACCATTTTATAGTAGCTTCTTTCAATAAAAACTTGAAATGTTGTAAAACAGTTAGTGCAAACGAATAATATACTCGGGCATGGTATTGAAATGGTTGAATGTGAGACCCCCATATTCTGACCTGCTCATTTGACCACCATGTTGGAATTCTGTTGACAGGGTTTTTTTTTTTTTTTTTTTTAGTGTGAGAGTAAATTTTGGAGCTTTCTGATGCTACAAATGGAGTATTTTTCGAGGTATTCTACATCACCAGAATAGACAATCTTTGAAAATATGTTTTCCACTTAGATTCTTTGGCCATTCTAAAGACTCCACCAGAATCTCTATATTTGGGAGAGTTAAAACAAGAGGGTAGTCAACCTTTGATCGGTCAACTAGTTTTAGGCTCTATGGTCGCCGTCATTGGATGCGTTTAGTTAACGTTTGTTTATCAAAGTGACTTGTTTGTTCACATTCTCAACATGGGTCCCACGGTGTTTTATGGATAAAATAGATAATTTCTTATGAACCTGTTAATTTTAATCATGATGCAATGACCTCAGAAATCTCTATATTGCTCAATAGAGTCTTTCAAAGCGTTACTAGTTTGCAATCAGCAAACTTTGCAGTACAATATAAGATATTTGCATTATTGGAGAGTAGTCAACCTTTGATCGGTCAACAAGATTTAGGCTCTATGTCGTTGGATGCGTTTTTTAACGTTTCTTTATCAAAGTGACTTGTCCGTTTACATTCTCAACAAAGGTCTTACGGTGTTTTATGGATAAAATAGTTAATTTTTGATGAATCTGTTAATTTTAATCATGAGTGACCTCAGAAATGTCTATATTGCTCAATAGAGTCTTCCAAAGCGTTACTAGCACAGAATAATACAATCAGAACGGAAACTCTGTCGGATTTTGAAGTAAATTCATTTCGCGTCCGCCATGTTGGGAGATAGGAAGTTTACATCTGGATTCGCGCTCGAAAAAAAAAATTAGGACATGCTCCGCGAAATTTTCTTTCTGAAATGCCATTAGAATAAAAGTGAGGCCGGAAACTTGAGATTTCTTTCCAGAATTTACATAAATAAATGAGTTTCAACACAAATCACACACGCCGCCATGTTGGGAAATACGACCACAGCGTTGCTTATTGGTGCCGGTAAATTCCAAACTTGCTTCCATTGGCTCTTATGGGAGTTTCCGTTCTGATTGTATTATTCTGTGTTACTAGTTTGCAATCAGCACAAGCAGTGAAAGATTTCACAGCTAGAAACTTTGCAGCACAGCGATCTTTGCATTGGACGAAAACACAAAAACGGCCCCTGATAATGTAAAATAATGTGCAAAAATGCATGCAATGGCAGCGCCCGTGATTTCACATGTCTTAACTCTCTACCTTTAGGGACTCTAAACTGCTACATTGCCACACGGAAAAAAAGATTAGTGAAAATAACCATACGGATACCTGATTTTGGCAACTGCTAGATGTTATGGTAAACTTGACCAGAAGTATGGTACATTTACCGATATTTTGAGCAAATTCGACATGCAATCAGGTAACATCACCCCAGTACCTAGTCAAACATAGTACACTTCTGGTTAACATTACCATAACATCTAGCAGGTGCCAAAATCAGGTATCCGTATGGTTATTTTCACCGTAGTTTTTTTTCTTCCGTGCACGTGAAGATTCCCTTTATCCTCCCTACCTCCTTCCACCCACGCTTTGAATAGCCGTTATCGAGCTGTTGGTAGTGTTGGTGTACATGGGTATGGTGCTAAAGTATAGAGGATCTCTGAGACGCACTGTATGCGAGAAGAAGCGAGGCTAACGCGAGTGTAGGAGCGATTTGAAAGGGACAATAAAACAAATTTCATTTTTGCATGGCCGATAATTCACGGGTATTTTGCTGCCGCCGCGTAATAATTTCTGCTGCCGGGGCTATGCGAGAGCGCGATGCGAGACGGTGCGTCTCCGAACCGCGCGTGGTGGAATTGCCACGGATCAAACTGCGGTAGATTTACATCCTATTGTATTGTATTGTGTGTGCTCCACTATGCGTATGCACTGCTCCACGTGGTTACTCGTGGTTACGTGGTTATATACGTTTAGCCCTGCGAGCCGACAGTCTCGTCTCGTCTCGGCGTCTCTGGCTCGGCCTTCGCATCATCTCCCCCTGCGCTGCTGGCTTGCGCGTACCTCGTACATTAGCATCAACTAGAATTCGTTGAGCATTGTTGCCACAATACCGCAGTGAAAAATGAATTCATAACAATTTTTAAATGCATCACTGAAAAAAAAAGAAAAAAAAGAAAAAAAAAGATGTTAAAACATTCCGAAATGTGCGACACTCATTGAGATACTAAATTTACATCCTACGTATAGAGATACACTGAAAAAATAAAAATGGTAATTTAGCATTTAACATGTAGAAAAAGTGTCCGACATGTACTAAATGCTGATTTCACATTATGAAAATGCTGATTCAACATTTGAAAATGCTGATTTAACATTGGAAAATGCTGATTCCACACTTGAAAATGCTGATGTAACATTTTCTAATGTCGAATCAGCATTTTCATAATGTAATCAGCATTTAGTACATGTCGGACGCTTTTTCTACATGTTAAATGCTAAATTACCATTTTTATTTTTTCAGTGTAATAACTGTCCGGAAGGATAATTTTATGTTCTAGGATGTAAATATAGCATCTCAAGGGCTCTTGCACGTTTTGTTAACAGCAGGGATGTCAATTTAACACATTTTTTTTTTCAGTGCAGCAAACGTACCAAACAGAATATAGATATAGTTACAGCGATGACTATCCGCAATTTTTTTCCCCGCTGTCATTCCGATTAAATTAAATTACAGATTTTATTAATTAGAACGAAACATTTCGAACGAAGCTTTCTAATGCTTTCCTCAAGTTAAATAGTGGATTTTAGTAATTCAAAGTGCACACGCATCACTATATTGTTTGTGTCATTTATGTTGGGAGTGTTGCCATCAATGGTGGTTCGAGCATTTGGTAACAGTGTTTTTCCACCATTTAGATACATTTAAAACAATCGATTCTTGAGAAAGTTGACAGTCTCTAGAAGAATCGATTGTTTTACACGTATTTAAATGTAATAAGTTTCATGGTTGCCAAAACACATGGGCATTGAGCCACCTCTGATTGGTGGTCGAAATGGCTATGGCAAAATACGCCTAATTGAATATTTCTCGAGCCAAGCTAAGTCAAGGAGAATGTCAAGAAAAGTTTCTGAATTGCATCCTCAAAGGCTTGGAACTTTTTGAGACACACCAAAGCCCAAAAAAGAAACCTTTTCTAGCCAAGCAGGAGCGTTGTTTGTTGTTGTCTCTGACCGTTGAGTTACTCTTTTCGCCCCCCCCCCCACCTCACGGCACGGATATGAATTCTAAGGTTTGGGTATAGCATATCGGTGTCATCCATCTTTGTCGAACTAATAGGTTGAGTGCGAAAAAAAAAAAAAAAAAAATCATAACCGTTGGTTCGGATTAAAATTTTCGCAGGAACCGAATATTAAGATTAGCTTGGTTTTTACTTTTCATTTACATCCTTTTAAATTCTGAAGAAGACCAGATGTAGTTCAATGAAATACTCTTAAAGTAAGAGATTTTAGTGGATAATATAACTGAAGTTTTGATGAAAATCAATTTTGGAGTGCCATAAGTGAAAAGTTTTGACTTTTTAATTTTTCAGCTCGTGATTCAACTTTTATAGTCTTTTGTACCCGAACCGAATAATATTTAAAAAAAGATATTATGTTAGTGCTGGTTGACCCATATATGCCCAATGGGTTGTTAGTTGTTAATGATCACCCACTTGTTGAACCAAATTCCAGTAAAGTTAGGCCAATTTTACACAAAAACCAATTTTGGAATTTTTCAGCATGTATCATTTTGCTGAAAACATTTCACAGTTTTCAATTATTTTTTAATTTTTTTAACTCCAAAGATGAAGTTTTTTTTTGTTTTTTGGAAAACACCTTAAAAGTTCAAATAATGTTGGGCATGTATGGGTTAAAGTGAAAATATTAAGACTGGACGGAGGTGAAAATGAAGGACACGAATTGAAACGGAATAAAATTCTGGTGAACATTCAACTGCAAACGGTCATTCTCAACGTCTACAAGCTCACAATCAGAGTATCCTGATGAATACATTTTTTTTTTTTTTTTTTTTATTTAAATTAAGAAATTCAGGCCAGAAAGTTGGAATGAGACGCAAACGTAAATTATAATTTACGATACTTCAGGAGGTGATTTTTATTATTGAACAGCAGTCGCGTTAATTTCTTGGCTTACTCCGACGATGTCTTAACGAATCGAGTCGACATTTACACAAATACACGCGTAACCTGTAACCTGTTGCTTCGGTTCTGCGGATGATAACTTTTAGTCTTTTAATACCGAGACAAACTAATAACAAACACCGAGATATAGTGATCGGTTGCCATGAAAGCTACCTTAATTTTTTTTTTTTTTTTTTTTTTTTTTGGACAAATGTCCAAGCCCTCAGCCCATGGGCTCTCCCTCGGATCCAATTTACAGGTTGGAATCCTCCATCCCGTATCGGACCGAAAAGATAAAGATTGAACGAAAACCGCATTAATGTAAACGAGAATATAAATCACGGGCCACTAGCTCATCGTATTCAACATGAACGTATTAATATTAAATCGGGTTTTTTTTCGTGAATTGACAAATATCCTACGTTCTACGTTCTCTGCCTCGTGAGGAAGCCATCAATGTTGACCAGGAGTAATGTTGTCAGATTTTCTTCTTATTTACCAAATTTTACATAAAATAAAATGAGGGAAAATCGTATAGTTATATCCGTTAAATGGCAACACTGTGTCACAAGTTAAGCTTGCGCTTCGGAAATGTTACATAAAATTAGAAAAATCTAAATTATTATGGCGATAAATTCATCTTTTTATTTACTGTCCATTTTTTTTTCTGGGCTCACGGGGTATAGAAAGGAGAAGGGAGTTAGGGGAAAAAGAGAACGAATTATTAAAAGATACGATACTCACCGGACCCAGCGCAATGCACGCACGGGAGGATAGGATACAGGAGTTTGTCATTCTCTCTCTTCTCCTACTTAAACGCGCGCGTTAGATAAGGATGGAGATAGGGGATAAAGTCACGTGATAGCACCCTCAACTATCCTTTTTCTAACACATGAGTTCAAATGACCTTAGAGAGAGAAAGACGAATTCCAGTATCCGCCCATGAATGCACGAGCCCGGACAGTATGGGGGACCGAATGAAAATGGTATCTGAACACAATCGTGGAGTCTTGTCTCCCAGCAAGTCGCGCGCACTGAAAATTTAATAAGTGATGTACGGTGACTTATAGGTCGACAATTTTTATCAAATTTTTATGCGACGCTTTTACGATCCTCCGAGATTCGAAGCTGCTTTTTCATTTGTTTCCTTTCCTTTTCTTTTTTTTTCAGGCCTCGGTGGTATGAAGAAAACGACGATGGTGCTCCTATGAAAGCTCACAACTTTCGCCACAGTATTGTCCTCTTTCAAAAGAGTCTCGCCTACTTGTTTTTTCCAAGACATTCTTTTGACTGTAAGAGATTCAGTATCCGCTTCGCCTGAAGTTCTCGCATTTTTCGTCAGAGCGCGCCAAAGCTCTAAATGCTCGTAAAAATTCGAAAAGCATTCCAGAAATGTTTGTGTGGGCTTGTTTCACATCGAAAAACCATATGCTGCGGAGGTATTGCGATTATTAACTTTATCCTATTTTCTTCTTTCTATCGATCAATATTTTTTTCAATTTCCTCTCTTTTATGTTTTTATCGTGACAGTGGCGTAGCTAGGAATTTTTCTAGGGGGGGGGGGGGGGGTCCGGGGTTCGAAAATTGTCATGGGGGGGGGGGTCCTAAGATACTAATTTGGTAAAATTTGTCTGAAAACGCAAAAAATGACCTTTTTTTAGGACAAATTTTGGTGTCATATCACCCCCCTCCTGGCTACGCCACTGTATCGTGATTGTTTTTTAAGTAAACCCTGTTTTAGACGCAGCTCCTGAAATATTGGGGGTATGTGTTGAAACGAAGAAATCCAATAGTTTTAGACATATTATAGATTGATAGGACCTATAATAAACTATATATATTTACTCATATGGGCGGAGCTAGCAATTTGACAACTGTGTGGATTCTATCCATTTGAATGTATGAAAAACAATCGATTCTTGAGGGGGTCATGGCCCAATTTCTAATCGATTGTTTTTCATACATTGGAATGGGAAGAATCCACAGTTGCCTAATTGCTGGATCCGCCCATGTATTTACTATGAGCCCTTCTCCCGCAGTTAGCCTCTGACATGATATTAAAACTTCGCAAACATTTTGTACTTGAACCGATTTCCATCGATAAAAACAAGTGACTGTGAGTCCTTAAGGGATCCTTTCAGAGCGCTGAAAAAATAATTACTGAATTCAAGTAACATTACCAGACACGATGATTTGTGGAACGCGGAGAGTCTGGTACTTTTACCAGGAAATGCTGGTGTTACTAACAGAATATGATCACAGTACCAGAATTTCCTCTACATTTTTAAAAACTATGTGGCACAAACACTAAAAGTCTGGTAACAGTACCATACCCTACCTCCGTTCACATATATTTTTATGATTCTAGTAGGTAATCTTTTTTTCTTTCAGTGAAGATCCCTTCAGAGATTTTAATAGCATAGTAAGAGACTCTTAGAATGTCTTCTAGCAAGCAAGCGTCATTACAGGAACATGCATATAAAATTCCAAATGGTTACAGGGTGGCCCAGAGGTGAAACAATTGATTATGGTATGAAGGCCCCTCAACCGGAAGGGGGAAAACAGGCCAAAGGACCCCCGAAACCTTTTTGTTTTCTCAGACCACTGGATTTGTCAGGGCAACCCTGATGCTTTCATGTACTTTACTTTTTTGTTTTTTAAAAGCTTAAGGAATCAAACTTTTTTCTGAATCAACTAAATTAAACGAATAGGTTTTCTTTTGTTCATTCAATTATTTATTTGTTTATACTTTTTGTTTTCAGGAAGAACCACATCCATCCATTGTAATTTATTACATCGAAGAAATGTCGCTGCTTTTTGCCCCAGATCTCAATACTGTCAACATTTTTAATTCATGGTACGATTTAAAAAAAGCAAAAACATGTACTTTGTATTTGCTATGAGGTTAATCACAATTTTAAAAAAAACAAAAAACAAAAAACAAAAAAAAAAGATTTTCTTCCGGACTGAAGAAAAAAAGTTGCGTCGTAACTAACTACAGAGACTGAACTGCCTTGCAAACATCGAGGCTAAGCGCGATAGGGCAAAAGTTAAAAGCCAGGAACAGCAATGAGGGTCCTTGGATTAATTTGGTAATTTTATATATCGAAGCTTACATACATATACGTATACAGTATTGCCTCCTCAATGGTGGACGCAATGACTCACTTGACTCAGATCCTCTAGATAAGGTCGAACGTCGAATCCTCCAATTCCTGCCCGAACCGCGCGCAACTTTAATGACCGCAATCAATTGTTTATCAGCAGCCGATCGATTCTGGTCGACCTCAATTCCGTTTCGCGCCGCGCAGAACTGACATGTTGCCCAGAAAAAGACGAGAGAGATAGAAAGAGAAACGGAATTAGCCAATCGTAGAGATTGGACGGAATTCCGGGGAGGGGGGGATTGAATACATACATAGAATTTAAAATCGACCGGCTTTGATGCTTCAAAAATAAAATTATATTTTAATCTTAAAAATCACTATACTTCCATCTATAAGAGGTGCTTCAAAATAGATGTTCTGAAGTTTGTATGTTTCACTCAAAATGTATGTATCCTCAAATTCGCGTATAAAAGCAAAAGATTTCGGCATTTGCGAAAAAAGCGAAGATACATGCTTGGAGTTTCTTGATTCTAAAAACAACGACTGTACATAAAGTTGAAAAGATATGCTTACTTACCAAGTAAGTTACAAAGATTCTGAATCAGAATTTGTAACTCACAAGTTGTAAAGGCATGGTTTGTGGTACATCACACGGAAGATCTTTGAAAAAGTATTTAAAAAAACCGTCGCACCTTTAGTCTTTACCTACCCCAACCTCGTCCAAACTGGCTGTATTTTGAATTTTTAAAGGTTATAGGCCCCCAGAAAAATTGTTCGGAAAAAATAACTTATGCTGATGGCCTATGCAAATGGCTTTCAATAAGTTTTAAAAAATAAAAAAAAAAAATAAAAAAAAAAAAATAAAAAAAAATAAAACGAATAACAGGAATCGCAGGTCATAAAGCTACTTTCCAATCAAAATTTTATTTAACGTGGGTTAAAATTGGAGAACCACTAATTTCTAAGATTTTCTCGCTAAAGTCTTTAGAACTGTTGAATGTCACCAGTTCGGATGGAGTCATGGTGGCGACTTTTGTACAATAATTTTTTTTTCCTGTTTAAAAGACCCTTCGGATGATGTATTGCAATTTGCAAACTCTTTTCCATTCGAAAAATATTTACCTGCGGGACACCCCTGAATGCGCCAAATTTTCAACCATAGTAAGATTCTTTCAAATAAGTGAAGTTTCTTGCCTTCTTTAATTATTAAATAATGATCTGTATCGAAGCGTGCAATCAGGAAACATTACAGTTGGTCAGTGGCGGCTCATTAAATGCGATATATCGATGTCCACTCCATTTAAAACTATAGAAAATTATCGATTTCTCAGTGGTTCAACTGCACCCCCAGACGATCGATACTTTTCTATAGTTTTAAGTAGAATGGGCATCGATATATCGCATTGCACGAGCCGCCACTGCAATTGGTTCATTCAACCCACGAAAAATGTCTAACTATCCAAAGATCGGTAATGACCATCGAATTCGACCTTTTGTAGGGATTCAAATGGACAGAATGCTACGTTGCCAGATAACACGATTCGCAACTGATACTGATACTTTTCAAGGCCAAAATAGACGAATAATTACGGTCGCTGACAAACTAATCAGGAACAGGATATAACAAAAAAAATTGTTATCAGGCAGCTTTTCACAAATTATGATTTTGTCTGTTTCTTTGCTAATCTTAAATTGTATTTATTAGATAGAGCATTCTATAACCTGGCAGAATTTCTTCCAAATTAACTATTAATTGATTAATCCAATAATATTTTTTCTCCTTTGTTATTTATGATATAGAGCTTGCATTACCTTGACCCATACTATAGCCTGTGGCTCTCATGTATTAGAATAAATTAATATAAATAAAAATAAAAATGGGACATAAGGCAGGAATAATAAGTGCAACCCTCTGACGCCCGATCCTCCACGCAGTGGCGTCGCGTCGCGTGCAATTTGGCAACAATGTATTCTTTCCATTTAAACTCATATAAAAGATGGGATTCAGGGGGTGCACCGTGCACAAGGAAAATTCGATATATTTATTGAGTTTAAATGGAGCAGTTGCATTGTTGCCAGATGGCACGCGATGCCACTGCCTCCACAGGATTTAGAAAAAAACGTTAATTTCGTATGTCATAAGAATAAAGGGATGAAAACCTATTGTTTGCCTGATCCTCTCCTCCCCAACAAACTTTCGCCCCTAACAAAATAGAAATGACACCACTGGTAAAGCTCGCTTGCGAATGCAAGAAGCTTTGGGGGAAGGGATTCATAAGTACCGGAATTTTACGATTAGCACCTTTAACTTTTGATCCTTGACGAAAAATATTAATTCAGAACACGTAGAGGCTAAATTGTTCGACTAAACTGCATGCTTACGACGTGGCGTCCCCGCTCCCTACCCCTTCATTTTAATCCCTCCTTTGCTTGCGTTTCCTCCCCCATGCACCAGAGCGCCAGCCCACCTCAAATTGCCTCGGTTAAAATTCTGTTCAACGCTCAATCATATTTATGGTCTTGAGCTTTTAATAACAGTGCTGAAATGACGGTCCCTGGGCCCCCTCCCTCTTAGCTCCGTCACACAGGGATTTACGTTTAAGACCATTAGAAACAAAAATAGTACTCGGACAGTGGCGAGGCGTGCGATTTGGTAACGTTCCTTTCTCCAATTTTAAACCCATTAGAAAGATCGAAATGCCTGGTCATCGACGATGACTAAAGCGTTCGACCTTTTAATGAATTTAAATGGAGAAAGAACATTGTTGCCAAATGTCATGCTTCGCCACTGTACTCGGACCATCACAATATGGTGGCCCTATCTACTCGAAAAGAAAAATTGTATACTATAGCAGTAGTGGATTTAGAAAAATTCACTGGTTGGGCCTTCGATTAACGGGTCATTTCAGACCTCCTTCTCCCCTTAAACACCTGTAAAAGATCGAATTCAGGGGGTGCACAGTGCACAAGGAAAATTCGATATATTTAATGAGTTTAAATGGAGCAGTTGCATTGTTGCCAGATGGCATGCGACGCCACTGGTACTGTGAGTAAATATACTTTGTATGATTCCCGCCGTTCAAATTTAATTGGAGTAGTTCAGTGACGGCGATCGTGAAATCCAAAGTATTAATGCCTTGTTCATATAGACCTATGGCAAAGAATCGATCCTCTGGTGTACTTAAACCCCCAAAAATCAAAACTTTTGCACAAAGTCAATTGGCGGAAGAAGAATAAGCGATTTTTCAAGAGCCGCCCGAATCCGCCATTAGAGTGTTATATGCATTATAAAATGTTGGACCTTTAGTAATGCTCCTTAACGGATGCTTGCTGAGTAGCGGTTTACTGACAGTTGATCAATTGAAGTTAAAACTCTCTAGATTTTACTATTTACCCAATCTTTGTAGTAAGTAGTACCAATTAAACTATAGTTTCAGACGGCAGATATATACGGTGTATTGAAGCTAGTGCTATAATTAGTCTGCGAGTCGAATTTATATATTTCAACACTACGATTTTTCGTCAAAATTGCCAGAATTTTTCGGCATTCGGTGGAGATTTCCTGGAAAAAATCACAATTTTTCCGTCAAATCGACCAGAATATTTAATTGAAATTATAAAAACAAAAGAATTCAAATACCCCCCCCCCCCAGTGAAAAATGCAATGTGTCATATAATGTGTCATAGCTAATGTGATTCTGTGTACTGGTACTATTGTAATAACAAACGCAGTACACAGCACCGAGTGAAAGCCAATAATGTATCCATAAAGAACGGCCACCCTCCCCACTTTAATTTTCGAGCACCATAGCGTGTCCTCAAATTATTCTCAGAGCAAATACAGCGTCCATAAGAAGGAGGAAAGCGATAAAAATAGATATATAGGATAAATGAATGAATTCCGCGGTAGCCCTCCAAAATTGGAGCGCGGGTAAAGGGAGGTTTCGGCGTCTAATCAACGAAGTCCTACTGAAAGATGGCGAAGGATGAGGGGAAGGGTGGAAGAGTGGCGGGTAGTCTACCCTCTCGGAACTACTGGGTTATTTATGGTTTGCACAAAGCAACCCACCCACCGCTGTACATGACAATCCCCCCCCCCCCCCCTGTTCGTCTTTGTTTTCTTGTCATGCTTTTTCTATCTCTCCTTCTCTTTCTCTTTTTCTTTCTGTTTCTGTTTCTCTCTCTCCTCTCTGTTCTTTCTCTCTATATCCCACTATCTCTCTCTCTTTCTCTCTCTCTTTTCTCTCTTTCTCTTCTCTCTCTCGCTCTATCTTTCTACCTCTCTCTCTGTCTCTCTCTTTCTCTGTCGAAGGCTTCCTTTTTACGGCGGAAGAAAAGTGATAAAGAAAAAAAAAGAAAATTGTTCGCTGTCATGACAAACACATTTTTTTTCTATGTTGTCTGCAGAAGCGACCGGGAACGCTATCACGAGGCGACGCGACGCGACGGTGGTGCCAGCAGAGGTGGAAATAATTTATACTCTCAAACAAAAAGTTTTATCTTCCTTTTTTTTTTTTTTTTTTTTTTTTTTTTTGTTTCCGAGGAAAAATGGTTTCGTGCCAAACATGGTGGAAATAAATATTGAAATCGGGGGAAAGTTTTACGCGCCGGCTGAGCGGATACCGGCGCGGCTCGGTGACAAACCGGGCCCGTTGAAAGGGTTAGTCTGAGTCCGGTTATTGATACGGGACGCACAGTGAAGAGAAAGTATGATATTCATGAGTGTTAAGGGGTCTCTCCACCTGCGAATTTAAAAGCGCGAATAAACTGATTGAGCTAATTAGCTGCCTTGAAGTCGATACTTCGAGTCCGATGTATCGACAACAAAGAGGCCCATTTGGCTCAAGCAGTCAATTCGCGCTTTTAAATTCGCAGGTGGAGAGACCTCTTTAGCGAATTGCTTTCTTCTGATTAGTGTTTTTAGTAAGTGACGTAGCCAAAGGGGGGTCCAGGGGGTCTGGACCTTCCCCCCCCCCCTTTACACCAAAATTTGCCCCAAAAAAAAAAAAAAAAAAAAAAAAAAAAAAAAAAAAAAAAAAAAAAAGGTAATTTTTTGCGTTTTCACACAAATTGTACCAAATTAGTATCTTTGAACCCCCCCCCCCCTTGACAATTTTTGGACCCTGGACCCCCTCCCCTAGAAAAATTCCTGGCTACGCCACCGTCCTTAGTTTAAGGTGGTGAAAAATATCGATACAAGCACTGAAAAGTCATTCCTAAATAATTTGAACACGTAATATTATCAGAATCACAACTATAAGTCAACCGAGGAATTTCTAGAATCTAATATCTTTACAAGATGAATATTGAATAAATCTGTTCCGAACTTTTGCTACAGCGTTACGGAGGGTTGATTCATAATTAAAATCCCTCGAGGGGGGAAAAAAACAACAACATTGAGGGAATTCAGGAAATTCACAAATTCATAGTAAGTGTGTTTAAACTATATTACAAGATGGTGGTTGAATTAGCGGGTGATAATCGGAGAGCCCTTATCTAACATTCTAACTGCAGCTTTCTATGTTGAAAACAGTGAGTAATCATAGAGAAATTTGTCATTAGAGGTGACTCCCCCACTGTCACTCACTCATTCGATCGCCATCTTGGAATTTCGTTAAACGCGTTCATTGAGTTTGTGAGTGGATTTTGGAACTTTCTGATGTTCTTATTTTAAGTAGATTTTAAGAATATACTTATTTATTTTCAAGCGATATTACATAGATAAAGGACTGTGGATTTCAAATTATTATAGTGCGCAATACTTTTTTTTTTTTTTTTTTTTTTTTTTTTTTTTTTTAAACGCAATCCGGTAAACAATTTGAGTAAACAAACGGGTTTCTTGTGTTGGGACCGGATCGACCTGTATCTATATGATCTTTGATGAAATTCAAAAGTTCCTTTGCTTAACTACACTATAATAAACACGTTGTTAAAGTCCTGAAATTAAGGAGAACCCATGTTCTCCATGTTTCTGGGTCAGTTCAAGCAGACTGAGATTAGCTTATAAGTTTGAGTGAAGTTCAAAACAGCCGCATTTTCTAATTTTCTATACGAACATGTTGACAATGTTCAATTTACATATAAGTACCGCTGTTAGTATAAGTTTAGATACAACGACCATCATGAAAAAGCTTCAAAATATTTTTCTCGGGTGAAAAAAAAAAAAAAAAATAAATATATATGATGGTTTGTTTTCGAAAGTATAAGGTAGGATGCGCAGTTTATCGCAGTGGTGTTAAACAATACATTTCTGAGATCAAGAAAAATGGTTTGATTTGAATTTAGAGCATAAAATTGAACGAAGACGATTTTTTTTTCCAGGGTCTTTTACTATAAGCCAAAGTACCTCGTTGTCAAATGCCGGTTTTACAAACCAAAGCCAAGTATCAGCTTAACCTTTCACTTATATCTATGAACTCGAGGACATGGATTTGCATTTCTCTTAAAAGCACATGCGTTCATGCTCAAACATTAAAACTGGCCGTGACAAAACACGATAATCGATTAATTTTATTTTGATAGATAGATATATTTTATCATCACCCCTCAAAAAATATGGAAATGGCGGATACAATGGAATTAGATAGAGGGTGAAAATTGCGTCAAACTGAGTCGCATGCATGGGCCATTCTTATCTCCATTTTCCTTTCCATCATATTTCATATCGAAAGAATCCACGGAGCGGAATTGAAATTGTTTCCAATAAAAATTTATTACTCGTGTATAACAACATAAGAACCAAGTTTATTGCTACTTTTTTCGCGCTACATTTATTTTATCTCCCTTTTTTTTGTTTTCGTATCTTTTTTTTTCTTATGATTCCCCTCAACTTTTGACTCCCAATCTTGTCAGAGACTTTCGCTTCTGCGTTTAATCGATACTTGTCTTCGCAATATCCAAAAATGTTTGGAAACAAGCGCTTTTTAGAGGCTGAAAAAACGTAATCAAACAAACATTATTCTTTATTGATGAAGGAACCCTCTTTTCTTTAGGCTATAAAACCTACTATCTGGTGGATCGATTAGTGAAGTAAAGCGTAATTTTTGGATTCGATTCACTTGAAAAAGGGAACCAAATTTTTATTGAAATTACTTTTTTGACTGCATGTTTTCAAAACAAGACTATATAGAGACAGTTTTGTATGAATATTTGATAGCTGTGTCATCCGAAGAACAAAACGTTCAGTTTTAGGGTATTTTTGTTGTTTTTTTGGTTTTGTTTTTGTTCTTTTTTGTTTTGTTTTTTATTCTCTGGTTTTTGTTTTTTATAAAGGCCATTTGAGATTTTATAATTAACTTAACCTTTTTTTTTTTTTTTTTTTTTTTTTTTTTTTTTTTTTTTTTTTTTTGCAGGATGAACATTATTTTGGTGATCCTATGATTTGCTTGGTTTTCATTTTTGTTTTTTTTGCTAAAACTAATTAAACTTTATACATAAGTAATTGAAGAATGGACAATACGTCAAAGAAAGGTATTTTGCTCTAGACTCTTTCAGGATGAAAAAAAAACGACAGAGTTCCAGGAAAAAATTAAGTTAGGTTAAGAAACAATTATGCTTTAAAGTGTCTATGCTTATCTTAATTATTTTTGAGAGCAAGATTTATACCACATACTCCAATGTCCACTTAGTCTGAAAAGTTGTTTAAAATTTTGAAGGCCAACTGAACACGATCGCCCCTATGCCATTTAAGCTGATTTGAAAGGTCTGAAAATTAAATGCCATTTTTTTTTTTTTTTTTTTTTTTTTTTTTTTTTTTAACTGTTCAATAATGTTTCCTTCTCCCTGTTTTTAATGACAGCCGTACTTGTAATTACATCTGCTAAAGAGTTGATTTATAGATCATTACATTCGCAAATAACGCAGAATGTAAACTGATTAAATCTAATTCGACAGCAAAAGCTCGATTTACTTGACAATTTATTCGTATTGGACACGAGGAGAAAAAATTTGGGGTCTTGATGAAATACTGTACGATTCTTTTATATGAAAAACTTTTCGTTAACCTTGACACGAAATTGACTTTAAAACAAGCCCCGTTGTAGATAGGAAACCATTAGTTTAAAAAAAGTTTTGCAATAAAATAAGAAATAATAATTTGACGGGGTCAAATTATAGCCTTACCGAACTCCAGTGGTCACGCGGCAAGCTTGCGATTAACACTGCAAAAGAAAATGAAAACTTTCAAAATAAGGTATAGAGAAATATAAAGTCAAATTGAAATAGAACTGCATCGTTGAAAATAAAATTCATTTACTGTTCAACACTCTTTTTGGTTGTGAATAGAGCTTTTAATATAATTAACAACGGCAGAGCAAAATTAACGACAGTGTTAGCACACTATTAAAAATTACAGGTAGGTACATACCAAGGTTATATATGATTAAGAGGTATGCTCAATATGCTCATCTGACTTTGCGCCACGAAGTCAGTAGCGCGCAGTTCAAAATCCAGATCCAAGATGGCCGACAATAGCAGAAAACATTGTATACTCTTTCCAGAAAACATCGGGCTATTTTCTGCTTTTCTGGAGAGGGAAGCCCAATGTTTTCTGGAAAGAGTATACAATGTTTTCTGCTATTGTCGGCCATCTTGAATCTGGATTTTGAACTGCGCGCTACTGACTTCGTGGCGCGAAGTCAGACGAGCATACCTCTTTAATCTATAACCTTGGGTACATACTAGCGGGGACAAAGATACCTGGCCAGAGTATGCAACACGCAACACACCTAATATACGTGTTGAATGGGATGCTGTGTATTGCTTATTGTATACCCTGGCTAGGTATCTTTGTCTCCGCTAGTACATACTTATGCCCGGGCCGCATCATCGCGATTAGAACTGAGATAACTCTTCGTACACGCCCGTTATCAATTTGCGTCTTCCGTTTTTGAAGGCGCATTAAGAAAATCAGAAAATCACGTTGATGAAAATATTTTCGCCAGGTTTCAAGGCATCCAGTTCTTTTAGTCTAAAGGCCAGAGACCGGCGGTCTTTATGGAGAGTAAAAAAGATGCTACCTTTAAAACGGAAGTTATACCCCCAAGTACAGAGTACTGCAATCGGAACGGGAACTTTAATTCATGTTGAAACATTTTTTGTTACTTTGGGTATCTTGTCGGGACCTCCATGTTAAAAAGTGAACATTTTCGGCAGTCGTCGGCAACCAACCAGGTTGTGATTGGTTGTGCGTCAACCCGAATTGTAAATGTAATCTCGAAAAGCGCGTCGGCCATATTAACCCTTTAATGACCACGTTAGTTGAAGAGAACACCACTCCTCCGTTTCTCGAGGGAAGGTAGTTAACTGTTCGTACTCGGGGGAGTTGGAATTGCCTATCCTACGAATTGAAGGCACTCGACGAGACCTCATCTGTTATAATGTTTTTATCTAGATTTGCGTTTTTCTGAAATGAAGACGGACTCAATGTGAAATAGACTGGAGGAGAAAAACGAGTATACTCGGGCTTGGCCCGTAAGGGGTTAAGAAGTAAGCAGGCATGGTTGCCAGTTTTGTGCAGGTAAATGCTAAACCTCATTTTCATTGGATGCTATGGGAGTATCCTTTCAGATTACATTATGATGCGCCCTTATAAGGTATCACGATCGGCCAGTATATAACAGTCCCAATGGGAGGAGTTCATAGATAAAGGGATCTCAGTGTGGGAAAATTTGAATCTAATTTAGTTGGAAAGTACAACACTTGATTCGTCAATACTAGAAGGTAGATTACAGCAAAGGTTTACAGGAAATATTCGTCATATCTTAATCGATCACTCATGATAAAAGTGATCCTTGATTTCGTCTGTATCCGATCTGTAGTTTCGGCACTAGCTCAGAGCTGCCGATTTGCGTAGGTTTAATGAAATTTTTAAATTCACCGATGATTCCACCGGTTGAAAAATATTACATAGTTCAATTCAGTGCATGACTGTAATGCACGAAAATACTCTGATCTGTACAATCTTTTCTCAATAGCTGGAAACGCCGTAAATTAATTAAAATATCCGCAAATTTTCAAAGTTATCGACGACTCTACCGGTTGAGAAAAGATATAAGACGCTAGTGTTTTCGTGCATTACAGTCATACTCTGAACTAAACTCTGTAATCTTTTCTCAACCGGTGGAATCTTTGATGAATTTCAAAATGCCATGACATCTACGCAAATCGGCAGCTCTGCTGACTAGCTGTCGGTCAGTCAATGAATCAACAGCTTTCATTTCGATGACTTGAATCGCTCCTTCCTGATTGGTCATTGCTCCAAGCGTGTGACTATAGCACTAGTTGATCGTCAACGCATGTTGCATCTGCTCACAATGAAGGCGTTTCATAAGTACCTTGCCCGGAAAAAAAACTACGGTGAAAATAACCATACGGATACCTGATTTTGGCACCTGCTAGATGTTATGGTAATGTTAACCAGAAGTATACTATGTTTTGACTAGGTACTAGATGATGTTACCTGATTGCAAGTCGAATTTACTCAAAGTATCGGTAAATGTACCATAATTCTGGTCAAGTTTACCATATCATCTAGCAGGTGCCAAAAATCAGGTATCCGTATGGTTATTTTCACTAATCTTTTTTTTCCGTTTGTTTTTGGAGTGCGTATCAATTGAAATACGGAAATGAAAGGGCAAAACTGTGTGTTATTTCAAGACAGGCAGATCCCAAAAATCTCTCGTTTTAATTTACGTTAGAACCTCGAGTATGGAGTGTGTATCCCAGTAATAAATAGGCTTTTCCCTAATTCGAAGGGTGCGGACACATATTCTGAAATTCCAGTACTCATCTGAGGGCGTATAGCTTTACGGCGGTATTATCCAGCGACCGACCATACAAATGCCGCTTTCTTTTAAGTGGCCGCAATTAAAAGTCAAAAGCTGCGGACTGTAAAATTGTAGAAAAGCCTCTTGGGCGGGAGGGCGGGGTGAGGTAACCCTTCGGACAGTGATTCGGAACTTGGAATTTCCCGAGCATAATTTTAACTAAATCAAGTTTGGTTGTATTCAAGTAGCGTACAATTTTACGGAATGAAAGGCAAACTGTGTGTTATTTCAAGACAGGCAGATCCTAAAATCTCGTTTTAATTTACGTTAGAACCTCGCGTATGGAGTGTGTATCCCAGTAATAAATAGGCTTTTTCCTAATTCGAAGGGTGCGGACAAATATTCTGAAATTCCAGTACTCATCTGAGGACGTATAGCTTTACGGCGGTATTATCCAGCGACCGACCATACAAATGCCGCTTTCTTTTAAGTGGCCGCAATTAAAAGTCAAAAGCTGCGGACTGTAAAATTGTAGAAAAGCCTCTTGGGCGGGAGGGCGGGACGAGGGAACCCTTCGGCCTTCGGACAGTGATTCGGAACTTGGAATTTCCCGAGCATAATTTTAAGAATAAATATCAAGGTAATGTATAGTAAATACCAAGAAAACGCAACACTTTTCACTGTGAGACCTTTTTATTTTCATCCAAATATGGATGTTGTTTCACTTCACTAATTGGTCGAATAAATGTAAAAATAGTAAAACGAATTTTTGGATGGTTTCGGTTGAGTCCGTTTTCTTGTAATGTGGCACTAGCGGCAATAAGAAAGAAATGAAAATATTTAGTACAGTGTTTGATTTAGGGGTTTCTACTACAAGTGAAATCAGTGATACATATGGGAAAAAAATAACTGGTAGAATTTACGTTCGGCATAGCTGATTTTGGAGTCAGCTATCAAGTATGGTAAATTTCACTAAATGATGGTAAAATGTACCAACAAGTTTGCTTAATTTACCACGGTGTACGTTAAATTTACCGTCTACTTGATTGCTGACTCCAAAATCAGCAGCAGCGTAACTAGAAATCATTCTATCTCTCTTTTACTCATCCGAATGTACCTACAGGTAGAAAAAGGATAGGAAGAGGGGATTGATCCCCCTTTCCTATCCTTTTCTAACTTACACATTTTAATGGACAAAGTGAGAGAAAGGTAATTTCTATTTACGCCACTGAAAATCAGTGCAGATGGTAGATTCTACCAGTCTTTTTTCCGTGCACTATGCAATGTTGGGTTAAAAATGAGCAAACTAGTTCATTAGAGAGCTTAAAATGAGTTGAAGAAATGGTTTTTGCAGTAGAATATCATGACTAAAACGTTTTTGAAAGTATAAACGAGCTTTTTATGTTCAGAAAAATCCATTTTCTGATAAGTGGCGTAGCTTGCTATTTGGCAACATAGCTGTTCGTCCATTTAAACACATGAAAAGAATCGAATGTTAGGGTGTTCGGTGAACACCTTCACATTCGACCTATTCCACGGCTTCAAATGGACAACGTTGCCAATTGCACGCTACGCCACTGGTTCTGATCCTGTGTGCGGTGCGCAGCGCCGCGCCCGCCGGCCGCCAGCCGCTGTTGACACGGAAAAAGTAGGAAACGCCGTTAATCCAAGCTCGCTCAAAGCTCGCGGAAAATGAGTCCACGCAAGACTCGCAAGACTTATAGGAAGTGGGTACTTATTTCGATTGTTTTCAGCCGCGGCTTCACTTGTAAGGGTTGGTTTCATGGAAGATAGAAGAGGGGGAATCCAGCGGAAGGTTGGGGTTTAAGGGTTGGGGGGTTGGTATTGCATTGCATGGCAGCCCTTTCGCGTTCTCTGCTCGGTCCTTGCCGCGGAGACTTCCTGACGACTCCACTCTCCTGTCTGCATTTTATTGGTCGCATGTGTTTGAGTTGAGTGCGCGGAATGGAATTGGAAATGGAAGCCATGTGTCTTGAATGACTTTCCGTCTGTTTCTGGGGCGCTTTCAGTCTTTCCCTTTTCTAGCGTGATCCTGTAATTAAGCTTTCGGTTTGGCTGACAAGGCTTGTTGTTGTCTGGTTCACCGCATATCGGGCTCAAAGCTCGTTTTCGTTGTGGTGTTTCTTCATTCATCGTGAAACACAGTGGTGCTGCGTGCGATTCAACAACGTTGCGGTCCGTCCCTTTCAGAGCTGCCGTTTTGCGTATAATCAATGCTATTTTTCTATTCACCGATGATTCCACCGGTTGAGAAAAGATTACACAGTTCAGTTCGGTGTATGACTGTAATGCTCGAAAATACTATGATCTGTAATCTTTCCTTAATCGGTGGAAACTCCGTTGATTAATTAAAATATCCGCAAGTTTTTTTAAAGTCATCGACAACTCCACTGGTTGAGAAAAGATTACAGATGCGAGTATTTTAGTTTATTACAGTCATGCACTGAACTGAACTGTGTAATCTTTTCTCAACCGGTGGAATCATCGGTGAATAGAAAAATAGCATTGATTATACGCAAAACGGTAGAACTGGTCCCTTTAAATCCATGAAAAAGATTGAGCTTCTACACGGAAAAAAAAGACCGGTAGAATTTATCATCTGTATAGCTGATTTTGGAGTCTGCTACCAAACAGGTATGGTAAATTCACCGTACATTGTGGTGAAATGAACCGACAGGCTATCTTAATTTACCACAATGTACGTTGCATTTACCATACTATAGAGAAAATTTACCATACCTGCTAGCAGATGCCAAAATCTGCTATCGGGTGGTAAATTCTACCTGTCTTTTGTTTCCGTGTAGGATTTTAGTGAATATCACAGCTTTCGACCTCTTACATGGGTTTAAATGGACAAAATTCAACGTTGCCAGATGACACGCTGGTGGCACTGGTGTGAAATATTCCACGACAGTGTTGTGAGTGTTCAGTTGAGTGGTGACCAGTGGCACGGCGAGAAGCAGTGGCGGTTCGTGCAATCTGGCAACCGTGCACTTTTGCCATTTAAACGTATGCAAAAAGATCGATACTAGGTGAGGCGCTGCGCCTCACGAAGTAATCGATTATTTTACACAGTTTTAATGGAGTAAATCCATTGTTGCCACATTGCACGAGCCGCCGCTGGCGAGAAGTCCGAAAACGTTGCAGCTTTTCCATTTAAACTTATACAAAAAATCGAATTCACGAGTGATTTGTGTAGACTCAATACTTCGATCTTTTATTCCTATGGGTGTGAGTGGTCATAATGCAACGTTTATAGATATACGCTGCTGCCACTGGTACATTATTATTCAAAAACAAAGTGAGACAAATAGAACACTGCAAGCCAAGTGGTGTAGTCGAAACCACTGGCGTCGCGTAAAACTCAAAAATAAAAATTGGAATAAATGCAACTGAAATCCGTTTAAAATGAAAATGTAAGCTTTTAAAAGTGGTTGACGGGACATGGAAAATAATCTGAGCTTTTAGAGTATCGATTATAATGGAGGTTCACTAACTCACAACTTTAACAATGTATTCAAATTTTCTAAAACGGTGATTGAAACTAGTATCTCTAATCAGTTAATCAAGTATCTTGTAAGACCAGTCTCTTGTAATTTAATATTTTCATAGTAATCCCAGACTAGGGCAGTTGCAAGGGTCTGAAATGTTACGTTTTTTATAAAGAAAATGAAAGTACTTGATGAGCTGAGTACAAAGATGCCTTTGGTTTCTAATTACGTCCCTTTGTTCCGAAGATACAATTTTGGCCCAAAATACATTGTATTAAATGAGAATTCCGCGTAGTGACGTCACTACACCCACAATTTTTTCAAACTTTACACGTGTGTATCTCCGAAACCTGGACACTTAGGAAAAAACCAAAGGCACCATTGTTCTCAGCTCATAAAATACTATTATTTTCTTTATAAAAAACGCAACATTTCAGACCCTTGCAACTGCCCCATTCGGGAGAGTGAAAACTGCTGCAGGATCTCGGTCGCACGGGCGTGGCATTTGTGTCCAAGTAAATACTTATAAAGGTAGCATTTTGTTTCTTTTTTTTCAGTGTAGTATTGCTATGATGATGCAAAACGCAGGAGGCCAAAAAATTATTGATAAATATTGGTAGTTTAATACAACTGTTTGCGTTCAACTAAGACAGTAGATACAAGTTGAATCTGACTGTCAAACATTGAGAGACGCATGATAAATATTAAACGTGTTCCAAACCAGATTACAAACAACGGAATTAAAAAAAAAGTGCAAGTCTACGCTATAGCGTCTGTGATCAAATAAAAGAGCAATAAAAATCATTGTGACGATCGAGTTTATTTTTAAAACCTCTAAAATTGCTTAGCCTACTGATTTCCATATAATTATGTTCCGAATAATAATGACGGTGAAAGTGTTTGATTACATACGCAGGGAATAAAATCAGATTTGGGGATGAGGAAGCTGAGGAAGCTGAGCTGTGCAGTCTGCAGTATTGAGTATACCCTACCAATACATAATCCAAGCCAATTTTAATTTGCATTGTAAAAAAGAACTTCAATTGGCTTACGCATCTGATACAAATGTGATGTCTTCTAAACACCCCTTTACAAGTCGAGGGTGAATCTGAAGTACAAAAAAGTAATTAAAAAGGATCAGCTCGAGTATTTTATGACTTTCTGATCGTATGGCAGTCTCAATAACATTTTTTTTTTATGGACGGGCTGACTCGTTGAATAAATAATATTAAAAAAGACCTGCCCACAGAATGTATTTGCTTGATTGAACATCTGGCAAATTCCAAAATTCTGAGATTCTGCGCATATATTTTGAGCAGTTTCTCAATTGTAGACTTTTTAGAATTTTGGCTGGACTGAGATCCTTGCCATTTTACACATTTAGCGGCGTATTTAAAAAAAATTAGCTTTTGAACTTTTTAAAGTTTTAACAAATACTGTACCTTTTAAAAGTTCTGTGCATTATAAAAAATCAATACTAAGAATTAGATTGCTCAAAAAGCGTTCGAATTGATGAAGTATGCAATTTCAAAGTCTTTTAGATTATGTTGAAAAGCCTTTAAAAAAAAAGTCACGCTTCAAAAGGAAAACACTGTGTTTGTACTTTCACATCCTCAGACAACTTACATTGAAGAGTGCAATAAAGAGACATGCTGGCTGCTAGCAACCTTGTGTGTTTTATAGTCGAAGAGGAAAATCGATACTTTAGTTCGAACGATAAGTTTCAAGAGAAAAGTTCAACAATTTCCAAGATTGTAATCAAAAGTGTTAATGGAATCCTAGCTTCCTTGATGAGAGTTGAGATTTTTAGTATTTTCAAACAGAGATGCTCTAGCATTTATGACCAGAATGAATCCGGAACTTTTGATCAGAATAATCGGGTGATTTTTTTTTTTTAGAATTTTTAGCCAACAGGGCCAGCATTTTTATCAAAAATACAAGAATTTCTTTTAGAACTTTTACTAAAATTCTGACAATTTCCAAGAAAAGTTTTTCTATCTCAGAGTTAAGGAAGAAAAATTAAAGCACGCATTCATATTTTTTTAGGGAGGGGGGGGGAGAGCAAAATCTATAATGTAACTTTACATTAGTTTAGTATTACATTAATATTTATTCGTGACTTGTAACGGGTCTTAACTTGCTCTGTTTTTTACTTAATTTATTTTTTTATTTTTTTCAGGGTGTGGTAATACTGGTAAACAGCAGCATTTGGTTGAACAAAGCCCTCGCCTGCTACCGTTTCCGGCTGTATCCAGTCCCCCCCTCCCATAGCCCACCACCTCTCATGTCCCCTCTTTCCGGCTCGAGTACAGCGCACCGTCACGTGATCACGTGATGCGGAAAGGCTCACCAACGTTGCAAGATGGCTAAAAACCGTCAGTAATTTTAAAGCGAGACCCTACAGACTATATATCCGTCGCGACTGATGGTAAGAACAAGCAAAATGCAATCACACCAGTCTCAGGCTATTAAAAGCAGTTAATTTTACATTTGCTCTATTGAGGACTGAACGGTTTTTTTTTAGCTTTAAATGTGGCACCATCGCCAAGCAGTGTTGTCATATTTGAGGTAAAAATCCGTTCATTTTACATTGGTTCTTATGGGCAGTAAATTGGTATAAAACGGTTCATCTGGCAACACTGTCACACAACAAGCCGGCCTAATCAATAAACAAGGCGCCTGCCGGAGAAGCTTTTGCACGGGTCCTCCACGGAGGCTACAAACAACAATGACTCTCGCAGCGTACGCCATCTCTCGGAGAATCGGAGGAACTAAAATGGACGGACGTAAAATCGTAGTACTCGCGTAGTCGTAGTGGAGGCATTAAAAGCGTATAAAGGTAATAAAAATATTTTAATGCTGCACCAATTTCGAATGTCATAACAATTCACCTTGAATTATTTTTATTAGCACGGATTCATTTCGTCGAATTATTTTTGCAGCTAATTGCCACTCCGATTAGCACAAGTAGTGATGAGCGTTAAAATAGTTTGACCACCGGTCCTTTTCAGACTTGCAAATTGAATTGGAATGGGAATGTGTTGATTATTATTTCCGACTATTCCGCTCCGTTCCCGACTTTTAATTTTCCTTTCCGAACGAGATGTTCGAATTACGCAATAACTTTCTTTTAATCAACACGGATTTGACCCAGACATGTTTCTTGGGCTCAGCGTTTCTCGAGTTGTTCAGAGATTGAACGGTTTTCGGATTCTCCGCTCTATAAAATATTTCATGAGAACTTGAGAACGGTCTAATGAAACTAAAGGGATTTTTTTTTTTTTATGAAAAACATCGTGCAGAAGAAACATTTTTGAAGATTCCTTTAAGTGTTTGTTAAAAGTCTCAATGGATTTATTGAAAACTTGCTATAGCAAAACGCGTATACAGCGTTGGAGGGTCGATTTGACCTATATGTAAAGTCGAAAGAAAATCACATTGCAAGCAAAATCTACTCGCAAACTCAATTCAACAATATTCAAATATGGCGATTGAATGGACGGGTGAAAATGGAGGAGTCCCATCTCATTACAACTTTCTCTAAGCTGAATCACTTTTCTTAGCATAGAAAATTTAAATTAGATGAGACTCCCGCATTTTCAGCCGCTCATTCTTTGAATTTTGCAAAACGCATTCATTGAGTTTATATAAGAGTGAATTTTGAGACTTTTTGATGTTTTGAATGTGATTTTCGCTCGGTTTTACACTGGAGTTAACTCTCCATAGCGCTTTAGCAAAAGTTTGCAACATGTATACCCATCGTTAATAACATAGTGATGGCTCGTGCAATCTAGCAAACGTTCATCCTCCCCCCCCCATTCAGTTCCGTTCAAAAAATTGATGGTAAGAGGGGCAGATTTCTTTCCAAGAATCGATTATTAAACGTGGATTTAAATGGAGACAACATTACAGTGTTGCCACAGTGAACAAGAGAGAAAAGCATTGCGCTTCAGCAAAAATGAGCGTGTAACCTGGATACATGCAGGTAAAAGCAATTTGAGAGCCCCCAAGGCATAAGGGTGGAAGTTGTTATTAAATTCGAAAATCGTAAGAGAGTCTTGGAAATCGCCCTGGGGTAGAGAGAAGACTGAAAAACCGGCTTAGAGAATTATCATGAGATAGAATTGGATTTAAAGAGGGAGGAGTGGGGGGGGGGGTTTGAGAATGTAGAAGAAGAGATGAAGAGGAGAGGAGAAAGGAAAAAAATGAGACGAAGAACTGATGAACCAGTAGCGGCTCGTGTAATCTGGCAACAGTGCTATTTTGCCATTTAAATCTGTGCTAAAAGATCGATTCCAGGTGAGGCACAGCGCCTCGCCAAAGAATCGATCATTTTACATAGGTTTAAATGGAGGGAGTCCATTGTTGCCACATTGCACAAGCCGCCACTGTGATGAACTGAAGAAGAGTCAGTCCATGCAGTCACTGTTGACGGTTCAACGGATAAATTCCAGAGATTATACCAATTATGTCAATGATCAAAATATTTTATCAGATTTTCTTTTCTCCAAGATGATCATGTTATGATGATGATACTTTTTTTTTTAAAAAAAAAAATCTAAACTGCAAAAAAATTATTTTAAGTGACTTCGATAAGCAGTAAAAACTAGACAGACTATAGATAAATTCATGTAAAATTAGCAAAACAAGTTGAGACTTATGTAACGCCTTTATGGATGGATTTTGAAACTACTAAGTGAGTCAATCTTTGTTTTTCAGTTACACCTCATGATTCCGAGCCATGGATGGGAATGCATACTTCATATTTCTGATGCAAAAGTGTGCGACAGACTCAAGTTCCAATCTTTTCAACAGTAGGTAAGAATAGACCTAGCACAGAACAAAGAGATTATTAGAGGCACCACGATTTGTCAACCGAGGGAAGGTCTATTATCAGAATTCTGGTATATTGGTACATTAGTTCTTTAAAAGGAGTGAATGTTTGTAGGTACCTCGGCTGGATTCCGATAGAAACACCAGACTTTTTTGATTGGAATACTGGGAAATACCTCAGTTGACTTCTTGTTGTGCTTTTGGCAGTATTATACTTGAATTTAGGAATTATATTTTTCAGTTTGTAAATGAGATTATGGGTCATTCAGTTTTATGTGTCACCTTTCAAGACAGAAAACTGCTTGAAAAATACCAGAATGTAAATTTTTGACGAATGATGATCATAGAGAGAACATAATTATTAGAAAGTCATTTTTTTTTTAAAAAAAGAATAAATAGGAGTATGTTTACGTTTGTTTCCGTTAAAGAGATCAACTTTTGAAGTGGATTCCAAGAATGCCTCAAAAATGTCGTTCAATCGTAAAATGTGGTCTTTAGGCCTTACCTGCTTTTAGGTATAGATATAATTTTGGACTAAGTTTGAGGATACTATTTTAGTGTCTTGACTCATTAAAATTTAGAGCCATTTAATTACTGTCTTGTATTGAAAGAAAGCTCACATCAGTTTACAGCATTTACAGGAAATTTAGTCACATTGAATACAATTTTTTTTTATTTATTTATTTATTTATTTATTTATTTATTTATTTATTTATTTATTTATTTATTTTTTTTTTTTTAATTTCAGTGAAACGTTCTTATTTATCCATTTTCTTTCGAGTATACTGTATACACGGGAAAAAAAAGACTGGTAGAATTTACCACCAACACAGCTGATTTGGAGTCTGGTATCAAGTATGGTAAATTTTACCATCATATATGGTAAATGCAACGTACCTTGTGGTCACATGTACCAACAGGTTATCTTAATTTACCACAAGGTACGTTCCATTTACCATATATGATGGTAAAATTTACCGCAGACTTCATTGCAGACTCCAAAATCAGCTATGCAGATGGGAAATTCTACCAGTATTTTTTTTTCGTGTATTTTTACTATCTTCTCACACTTGGCAACGCTTTGTGCTCCGCGCGGTGCTTTGCGCATGCGCATTGGTCTTCTCATCGAATCGTGGCGTGTACTTTACATAAATTAGGAATGTCGGAGGGAGGAAAAGTGAACCTGGACCTGACAACGGCGGAGTTTAATGTATAATGCTTGTCGAGTTGCAGAAAACATTAAGCTGTTAAGTTATAGGATCGGACGGGTGACGGGCCCAACGGCCCGACAGCCCGACATCTCTCTGATGCAACTACAGATACATTTATGCGTAAACGAAAAAGAGTTTATGCAGAAGATTTATGAAACCCCCTTCCCCCCCCCCCCTCTCCGCCACCACCCCCTCTCACACCTTTTTCTACGTGTCCACCGTCCACCGCTTCACCAAGCATGTATGTGTGGAGACGAGAGTAAATGCGCTAAATTTGAAACTTTCAATGCGCTGCCTCGCATGTCACGGTTTCTTGACATTTGTGATGAATTCAATGTCAGAGCTACCTTTCGGCGTTAATTTTAACACTTTCAGTGTCGAGTAATGAAAAAGTAGTTTCACAGCTCTTAGACTTTTATTAGTGGATCGAAGAACTTTCGTTATAATTTAGGTACCTGAAATTTTTTGTAATTTATGTTAACCAGAAGTATACTATGTTTTGACTAGGTACTAGGTGATGTTCCCTGATTGCATGTCGAATTTAATCAAAGTATCGGTAAATGTACCATACTTCTGTTCAAGTTTACCATAACATCTAGCAGGTGCCAAAATCAGGTATCCGTATGGTTATTTTCACTAATCTTTTTTTTCCGTGTTAGTGAATCGAACGAATTTTTCTTTTATAATTTCAGGTGCATGTCAATTCTTTTGAAGAATCATAAGAATCCATTTTAAGATGATTCCAGGGTCGATTAGTTCCAACTGTGGACACCACGTCGCGCTGCTCAAAAAGTCAACAGTTTTTTGCTTCATTTGACGAATTCACGCTAAAAACACAAATTTGAGGAATGTCAGCACCTGCGAGCATACTTCAGGAAGATACCCTGAAAGTTTCAGGCTGAAACACTCAAAAATAAAGCCGGGAATTATGAAATGCGAAACTTCCCGTAAGCCGTAATGAGTGCGAGTGAGGCAGATAGACGTATCATCTCTTGCGCTCACTCTCACTCACTAAGCTTATGGCGAAACGAATTTCGTAATTTACACCTTTAATTTTAAACCAATTTTGCTCATTTTGGGCTCAAAAAATCCATAAAATATTTTTGCAGGTGCTGACGTTATTGGATTTTGCGTTTTATCTATAGTTTCATTTTAAAACGCCAAAAACACGACTTTTCCAAAAAGCGACTAGTGGCGCCGCGCCATCCATCGGAATGAAATCTGGAAAAGTTTCGCCTGGAATCACCTTAACAAACGTCAACCTCTATAAGGGACTAAATGTATAGCGGAAGGGTTAGTGAAATTTCAAAGGTCAGTACTATGCCCTTCAAAAGAAAGTCCTCCCGTCGAAACGGGCCTTGATTATGCTGTCCATTATTTTTCCAAGATTTTTTTATTATTTTTTGAGGCAGGCATAGGTATACTTCCAAGTATCAATGCCGTTGGACTCTAAAATACCTGAAAACTGCAAACATGTTTAGACTGGTCGAGGAATGGAAGAATGAAAATTTTAGTGGCGAGGCATGCGATTTGGCAACGTTCCTTTTTCCCATTTAAACACATTAGAAAGGTCGAAATGGCTGGCCATTGCCGATGACTGAAGTGTTCGACTTTTTTGGTGAAGTTAAATGGAGAAAGTGCATTGTTGCCAAATTTCACGCCTCGCCACTGACTTTTTTTTATCAAGATACTTTTTTTCGAAAGTCATAGCACATTCAAGGGGGGGGGGAGGATTACAGACCAGAGTGTTTTCATGTTACATTGTCTATCAGTTGCTTGCGGTGGTTATGAAATTAAGGCAGGCATTACTTATTACAAGGATGAGTGTTCAGAGTCTCTTCTTAGAAAAACGTGTATGTTCTACTTTTTAAGCGCAAGATTTAGTCAAATGCCAGAGAAATCATTGAAAATGGGTCTGTTGCAAACTTTTGCTACAGCGATAAAGAGCGTTAATTCTTACAAGTAAAATCACGTGAAAAGTCCATTATGGTGGTATCAGAAAGTCATAAAATGTAGTATTGAACTCACAAGAGACGTTTAACTGAAATCCAAGATGGCGGTAAAATATCGAGCAACCTGTGTGCACGCACCGTGAACACCCATGATGGCCAACGTTTAACAAACTCACGGCATCGGAGGTTATGAGTTTGTTTGCGTTGTGATTGGTTGTGATCGATGTTGTGAGGTTGGCCATCTTGAATGTTCATGGTGATTGCATGAAGGTTGCTCGATATTTTATCGTCATATTGGATTTTACTTAAATGCGTCTTGTGAGTTTGTTATTGCATTTTATGACTTTCTGTTGCCACCAATGGACTTTTCACGCGATTTCACATGAGATTGATCACTCTATAGCACTGTACCAAAAGTTTGCAGCCGACCCATTAATGAGATATAATAACCACTAGGCGATAAGGCGTGAGATTTAACATCGTAATAGTCGCACAATTTAAAACCAAGCATAAGTTTTCTCATAGTTGCTGACCTATGGAATACGTTCGCATAGAACACCCTCTACGTTCGATATTTTTAGGGGATTGAATTTACCTTGTGCAACGTTGCCAAAGTAGACACGTCAGGCATCACCACTGGACAAATCGACGGAAACGATCACATTGTGACGTTGAACAATAAACCAGTCCATTTAAACCAGATCAACTCCGTCCGACTTAAAGTGAGTAGAACGTGATTGCCTTCGATAAATGTGCTGATACTGCGACTGCAAAATACTCCGATCTTTCATTCATGGCCTTCATTGAGAAAACCTTTTGTATCTAACGCCATTCATAAATGATTTGATACGTGGGATATCATCGTATAACTACACGGAGCTATGAAGGATAGGACTGGCAAGTTTTAAGCTGACTGATGAAAAGACGCCATCAACACTGCTATTGAAAAAGCACGAAAACAAAATCGAGAAATGGAGAGTTTCGGATTTGCTTCTCTCAATTTTAGGCGTCATTTTCTTAAAAGGTTTTAGAGTATAACCTGGAATATTTCTCGGAAGGTGAATACGCTAAATTTTCTTGCATTTTTGAATATTGAATCCATCAACACATTTATAAGTGTAATGGGTATGTTGCAAACTTTTGCTTCAGCTTTATATAGTGTCGCTTATTTGGATGTGAAATCGCGTGAAAATCCTATTGCAAGCATCGGAAGGTCTCAAAATCGAATTACAAACTCAGTATATGCGGTTAACCAAATTTAAATATGGCGATTGAATGAGCGGGCCACAATGGCCAATGGGGGAGTCTTATCTAATCGCAACTTTCTATGCTGAGAAAATTGATTCATCATAGAAAAAGCTGCAATTAGATGGGAATCCCAGACACCCTTATTGTGACCCGCTCATTCAACCGCTAGCTTTGAATTAGGTTAAATATTATATGTATGTGCATACATTAACTGAGTTTGTGAGTGGGTTTGGAGACTTTCCAATGTTTTTAATGTGGCTTTCACGCGATTTTGCCTAAAAACTGATCCTTCATAAGGCTGACTTAAAAGTTTGGAATAGACGCATTGCATCAATAAGGCCGCTGGGAGCTTTTGCTACTGATTAATATGATATTGCGGAGGAAGTAACAAAAATATTTATTTATTTTATATTTTTTTTTTCAAGCCGGCAACCTAGCCCTTGATAAAATATTGGAATCTGGAGGATGTCAACCAGAAAACCGGTTTGACAATTTTCATGTTTTAGCAAAACTGGGGAGATAAACATCGATTCAGAGAAAAATGAATACATATAGCTCGCGAGATACCATTCGAAAAATGTGGGCGGAAAGGTGGGGCATCTGATCGGACCCCCGATGAGAGTGGGAGGCTTACACAATTTGAGGAAGAATCTTTCCATATACATGAAATGGATATTGATGTATTGTGAGGCGAGGCGGTGGGGTTTAATTGCGACGTATTGATTTTTTTCTTTCCTTCCTCTTAAAATAAAAGGTCCATCTCTATGAATCATCACCGATCACCACACATGAAAATAGATTATATCTGCATTTCGGATTTTTCATGAGCGAGGATGAACCACGTTATGTGTGTTTTTTTTTTTCTTCCAAAATTGAAGCAAAAGAACCAAGTTTTGAAAAACCAAGAAACATCCCCCCTTCCCCCCAAAGTGTCATCAATTTGAAACTCTGTATAAAATTGGAGAGGAGAACAGAACCCATGTCGAATTTGGTTCTGGTGATATTTATTTTGTTTTGAAGGACCTCTGAAACATATGATGAGCAAGGAAATCTTCGGTGATTTTCTGTTAATTAGGAAATTAACTCCAATAGGGTAATTGAAACCGTTAAAATTATAATTTCCACTTATTGGATAGTTAATCATAGACAAGAACTAAGGAGACAAGACAACAGTGGAGACCCGTGACTGATACATATTAGGTTTCTAAATATGAAGGTTTTCGTACGTTATGTCCGTCATCAGGAGCAACAATGGGTCTGTTGCAAACTTTTGCTTTAGCGCTATAGTGTGATCAATCTCATGTGAAATAGCGTGAAAAATCCATAGGTGGAGGCAGAAAGTCATAAAATGCTATAACAAACGCACAAGAGCCATTGAACTGAAATTCAAGATGGCGGTATAATACCGAGCAACCTGTATGCAAGCACCATGAACATCTAAGATGGCCAACCTCACAACATCGATCACAACCAATCACAACGCAAACAAACTCATAACCTCCGATGCTGTGAGGTTGTTAACGTTGGCCATCATAGATCATCACGGTGGGTGCACACAGGTTGCTCGGTATTTTACCGCCATCTTGGGTTTCAGTTAATCGCCTATTGTAGTTAAATACTGCATTTTATGACTTTCTGATACCACCAATGGACTTTTCACGTGATTTTACTTAAGTTTTAACACTCTACATCGCTGCAGCAAAAGTTTGCAACAGACCCATTTAGGTTCAGGGTTTCAAATGAAATTAGCTTATTTTTCAATTAACTGTTCAATTAACTATTTTTCTTTCTTTGGGTAATGAGATAGAGAGAGATAGAGAGAGAGAGAGAGAGAGAGAGAGAGAGAGAGAGAGAGAGAGAGTCCCTCGATTGTTTGTAGCTCGTTGCATTCAACATTTATTTTGAGTGAATTAATCGGTACCATACGAAAATGTATCAAATATTGAACGTCATTTATCTCTGTTCCTCATTCTTCTTCTTCCTGTTTAATCGAACCTGACAACACTGTAGAGGATCTTAAGATAGAGAGGTGAGAGGGCCCACACACGAACTGGTTAGGCGAATGGACGATGCCAAAGCGGAGATGAGATGGGCGCTGCAAAATGAAAACGCGCAGCGTTGCCAAGTTTTGGATATAAATAGCCTGGTAAAAGAAACGCTATCACGTGAATTTAGCCCCTCTATTGCATGTTATATTCAAACGCAAACGCCCAAAGGGCTAGGATACTCCGCCATATTGGATAGTCACAGAAATAGACCGAAAAATGTTCCCATTAGCTCTATGGGAGTTTCCATTCTGATTGTATTATTTTATTCCACAATTAGGTTTGAAAATAAACTGTGGGGAATAATACCCCACGAACACTTTCTCACATCAAAATTAAATCAATCTGGGGGGACTCCAGAACCCCTTAAATTTTCTGAGGTAGACCCTTTAGTATTCTAGAGGAGACCCTCCGACTCCTTATAATATTCTGGGTGAGATCCCCAGACCCCTTTCAAGGCGTTATTTTTACAGTAGGCTGGTTGCATAATGCCTTTACAAATTTTCATCAAAATTTAAACAGCTATATTTGAAAAATTCCTATTTTTCCCTATGTTTGCTCCTATTGATTTTAATGGGAACTTTTTATCCTCCATAACTTCCTAACGATTAAAATTTCAAAAAAACAAGAAAAGTCCCTCTGGAGAATGGTATAAGCAACTTCTATGGAAAATGTGGATGCATTTGGACCATTGGTTCAAAAGTTTTGCTGCGGGATACAGACATACAGACATCTCCTCCATCGCAATATTTCTCAATTTTTAACTTTCTTAGTTGTGAGAAAGTAAAAAGTGTCTTACAATGTTCCACCCTCAAACTTCGAAAGTATAATGTGTCCTAAAGTTTGACGAGCCATTTAATAGATAATCTTAAATTAATTTTCAATTTCGTCCATATTTCAGACCTCGGTTATGTGGACATTCCCCCTGAAGTTGAATATACACGGAAAAAAAGAATGGTGTAATTTACCATTCGCATAGCTGGTTTTGGCCCCCACCAGAGTTAAGATAAACTTGACCAGAGTTATGGAACATTTGACCAGGAATCAGGTCAATTTCACTTGATACTTGGTCGAATGTTCCATAACTCTGGTCAAGTTTATCTTAACTCTGGTAGGGGCCAAAACCAGCTATGTGAATGGTAATACACCATTCTTTTTTTTCCGTGTACAAAAATCTGGCAACTGTGGTAAGAAGGAGTAAGAGGAGCCGCTCCAATCTCCGGAGGACTGAACTGGACTCCAGCCTCCAACCTCCGCAGCCGACCAAGACGAGGACCAAGAGACCAAGAACCAAGAACCAAGAACCAAGAAGACGATGGAGGCAAAAGCGAAGCAGAGCAGCCCAACACAGAATCCATCGGCAACAGCCGCAGAAACATGATCATCATCTACTGACCGACCCGCAGTGATCAGAAAAGAGCGCTTCGGTGGTCAAAAATCAGGAAGTTAATATCACCGAAGATTATCGCTTAAAAGTTTCCTAGACTCGTTTTGTACAATGACTTTGAAAAGGAAACAGTGCCCTGGTCGAAATTCTTATTGCTAAATTTCCCCTTTGTATCCAATAAGAAGTTTCGACAGTGGCGAGGCGTACTATTTGGCAACGTTTTTTCTTCCACTTAAACTCATTAGAAAAGTCGAAATGCCTGGTCATCGCCTATGAATGACTGAAGCGTCCGACCTTTTTGGTCAATTTAAATGGGGAAAATACATGGTTGCCAAATTTCACGCCTCGCCACCGAGTTTCGATCGTTCGCGACGCACTCTGAAAGGAATAAACGAAATCCACTCCTAAACAAACTCAATAGAGGCGTTTATTTGCGCGAGTGTAATGGTGGCATAGGGCAGTAATGAAGGGAGATTCCTATCTTAATTCCGTCCCTCTCTCTATGTTGACAAGTATGATTCACAGAGTAATTATAGTCATCAGAGTAGTGATCCAAATCCGATGAACGGTTCCGTGACATCTAGTGACACCGGTGCCAAATTAAAGTCATATCTTATTGGTTCCTTCTTGATGGGGCTGCAGTATTGTTAGGTGAGAATCTTCCATTTACCTTAAGCCACCATTACGCTCGCCCAAATAAAAGCGTTTATTGAGTTTAGGAGTAATTTTCGGAAGTGTTTAGTGCTGCCATCGTTATTTTTGGAGGTTTTTCACTAGAATTGACCGAGGGAATCACTTATAGCAAAAGTGTACAATAGCCGAATTTGCGATTGGATTTATGAGACTAATTGTTGATGCTTTCATTCAGATTTTCCAAGCGATCTTACATGAAAACCGACCCTCCCATAATGCTGTAGCAAAATTTTGCAACAGACACTCATTCCGGTTGGGAAAATACTAAATAGAATTGTTACTACGTCGTAACTGACTTAAGTGAATTCGATCATCTAAACCTAATGCTGACAATGGGTCTCTTCCTATAACGTTTGCTACAAGTGATTGAATAATTAACTATGGAGTAAAATCCAGCGAAAATTACGATGTGCACATTCAAAAATCACGATTTTTACAGTTAGACTCACAAAATGACTTTAAAATTTAAGGCGTTCTGGTGGAGCCACGCAGGACGGAGGTGCCATGGGAGATTCCTATCTAATTTGAGGCTTCACTCTGTGTGTTTCTGCGGAGAGGAAGACAAATTAGATCTGAATTTCCTGTGATATCTGCATAGCTCTGCCATCTTTGGTTGTAAATATCGGAGCTAGGCAGGTCTAGCAGGTTAGAATTCCTATCAAATTTATAATGTGTGTGTGTGTGTGTTTTAATGTTTTTTGCGTTTTTTTGTGTTTTTTGTGTTTTTTTTTTTATTTCTCAATAGAAACACACTTACAAAAACCTCAAATTCGTTGGAAATCTCCAATGGTACCTGCGCAGCTCCATCACAACGCCTTAAAATTTGAAAGTAATTTTGTGAGTGTGAGTGTGAGTGTGAAGTTGAATTTCGTATTTTTTTAAAGTGCTCGTCATAATTTTTGCTCGATTTCATACTCAAGAATCAATTATTCAATCGCTTGTATAGCAAAAGTAACAGCAAGAATCCAAAGCTATTATATACTTTACAGACACGCAAATGTTTCAGAGGAATTGGCTCCGATTTCAGGGGCAGATGCAACCTGTTAGCATTTCGGCACATATATATAGATATACATTTACATTGTGTCGTTGGGCTAACAGGTGGTATTCTCTCATTCTTGCAGGCGCATTATATACCCCAACCCAGACACATTTTCCCCGCCATAAGTATGCCACATCTGCATATCTGTATTACATAAATATTACATAAATAGTTATTAATTTTGATTTGCAATTTCATGTGCTTTTAAAGTTGCTTAATTATTTTTCAGTCCACTGTGCGACGACCGTCTCACACTCCATTCCATTCTATTTCATTCCGAGGTCCACGTCGCGTCCGTCGCACGTCGTGATGGCTTATATGGACATTCATTACACGAGGGAGCCTTGAACTTGTATATACATATATACGATATACCCTATACCTTATGTACCTTATACCAGATAGTCTATCAGGCCTACGCAGTACCTACCCAGCATACCCAGTGCGGAGTATGCGCGACCAAAGGGTAAAGAGCTTTGGCAAAGCCAGACGCGCGGTCAACATCACCGTCAAAATCCAGAGTTGCCGGTTTTAAGTTCACAGAAAGAAAAACATTGGTTACACTAATCACTAATCATACTTATAGAGCAATTTAATTTCACATAGTTTAAGTTTAAGGGGGGAAGTCACCCTTGGTTTGTGAAAATAATGAATTTTACTGGATTTTTTTTTTTTTTTTTCACTTTTCTGATGCTGCATATCCTCCTGAAGAAGGGGATAATTTTTGTTTTTTTTTTGCCAACAAAATATATTTTAAATAATTTTTTTCAAAGTTGTAGGGAGAAACTCGAAATTGCAAGAATTTGCGCGAAAAAAATCTTAGTTTGTGAAAATAATGAATTTTACTGGATTTTTTTTTTTTTTTTTTTTTTTCACTTTTCTGATGCTGCATATCCTCCTGAAGAAGAGGATAATTTTTGTTTTTTGTTTTTTTTTGTCAACAAAATATATTTTAAATAATTTTTTAAAGTTGTAGGGAGAAACTCGAAATTGCAAGAATTTGCGCGAAAAAATTGCAACTGTATCTTCTCTTCTCTCTCCTGAAAAGTTCATTTTTCGCCTGTTGTTTTGCACGAAAAACAAGATATTTCTAGTTCTAAGCTACCTAGAGACTTCATTTTTTTTTTTTAAAAAAAATCAAAATTGAATTCTCTATGCTTTGTCTTGAGGATTTTTCATTTTAGTAAGTAGCCATTTAGCCACAGCCAATGAAAGTATGAAACTATGTTGAAAAAAGCCAAGTTTATAAAATAAATCATATCTATAGCTGTAGTGAAAAGAATGAAAAACAGTCAAGACAAAGCATAGAGCACATCTTCAGCTATATTTTGAGCCAAAGTTCAAACAAATTGAGCTAATAGATCAAGAGTTATCTTGTGTCTCATGAAACTCTGAATGTTTAGAAAAACCCACAAATTCAGGGGCAGTGATGCAACCAGCTCGACAAAAATTTCAGGATTTTGTGCCATGATCATGTTGAATCATGAAAAAAAAATTCAGACCTGTAGGATAAATAGGGTGGTTTTTAGGGAGAGGGGTGACTTCCCCCCTTAAAGAAGCACAGTTTAGGTTAGGTCACCATGGCATTGAATAAACCCCCAAGCCCTCAGAAATCATATGTTCCAACTATCTTCAGAGCCCTCGTATCCTTTAGTAAATCTTGAAAGCGCTCTCTTTTGAGGGTTCTGAGAATTTTAGGGGTAATTAGAACTTGATTTCTGAGAGCCTGAGGTATTTTTCTACTTGTAAAAACGCATTTATTATTATTATTTGTGTGTGTGGAGAATATAATTTTGTTAGTCGACCTATTTACTTTCAAATGTGTGTATTCATACTTTTATAGAATTATAGGAGTATAGCATGGTTAGTTTGAGTAAATTTTTGATTCAGCTACGAATCAGTATCGGGGTAAAATTGTCTTTTAAGCACAGTTGATTGCACTGAGTATATAACTAATGGTAATTCACATGTTTCAACTATCGGCAAACCAGTAAATCCGTAGTATTGATATTTCATTGATATGCCATCTGAATCTCTAGTTCCCACACTGCACGAAGCTAGTTAAAACAGTGAGAGGAGCTGTGAAACACTGAGACACTGTTAAATAAGTACATAGGATCGATGTTTTTTATTCGTCCATGCAATATCGATTGATGTTAATTATTTTGGGGATGTATTTTCAGGGGATGATAACACAAAGAAGGAAGGAGGCAGATTCTGCTCTTCATTATTGTTAACCCTTTCATTACCACCAGGTTCAAGTTACTTGAGGAAATTAAAAAATATAACTCCCTCAAATTTACAAGGGTATATAGTTAAATGTTCGTACTCCGAGGTGTTCATTTTGCTTATTCCTGTAATTGAAGGCGCTCGATGACACACACATTATTTTACAAATGATTTGGAATAACTTTTACTAAAAATATAACTCCCTCAAAACAAGGGTATATAGTTAAACATTCGTACTCCGCGGTGTTCATTTTGCCTATCCCTGTAATTGAAGGCGCTCAATGACACACACATTATTTTACAAATGATTTGGAATAACTTTTACTATAAATATAACTCCCTCAAAACAAGGGTATATAGTTAAACATTCGTACTCCACGGTGTTCATTTTGCCTGTCCCTGTAATTGAAGGCGCTCGATGACACACATATTATATTAAAAATGATTTGGAGTAACTTTTACTGTCAATTAGAGGTATATGTGAAGATACGAAAATCAATTAATTTGGACGTGGTATCGAAGGGGTTAAGTTCAGTCAGGTCTCTTTGAAAGCTTGTCACAACCTTCCCTTAAGATCTGACAACAATGGTTTCCAATCAGGGAAGACAAACGCCTCCGCTCTATGAGAGCACCTCCTACACAACTTTTAAGGATTGCTGTTCATAAGAACCGCTGGTATATACGATAATATTTGTATGTGCGCAACTTAACGCAGACGTGATATAAGTATATACATTCTTTTTGCTGGAAGGTAAAAAGGGAATTAACGATACCATGCAAGCTTGAGTCGGTTATTATGCAAGAAGGGGATGTGTCCATGGGGGCCCGCAGAAAAATTTCCAAGGGGGGGGGGCAAAATTGTTGAACCTCAATGGAAGGTCTAGAAGACCCCCCCCTCCAGGGAAAATGGGAAAACTTTTTTTTTTTTCATCCAAATGGTGTAAAACTATTAAGCCATGGTAGGTGTATCAAATAATAGTAATAATTTTGACGTGTTTGATATAATGGATAACGGGACAGCAGACGAAAATGATATCAAGAAAAATGTTTAATTCTACTATTCCTTGCAAAAAATGAGTTAAAATTACAAAATAAACGAATAATGAAGTTTGTTAACTATTACTCCTTTAATTAGCGTTGCATTTTCTTTTTTTCCTTTCATTTTTTACAGTAAAATGTTGACTTTTTTGAATTCCAGGGGGGGAGGGGGCAAGTGCCCCCTCTTGCCCTCCGCTGTGGGGGCCCATGGATGTGTCCATTGGAGTGTAGAAAAACTTGTATACTGTTGCTTTGTTATACTTCAGAAAAAATAATTTTGCTTTGATTCTCATCTAATTTTAAAAGCATTTTCTCCTTCTCATCAATCCTTCGCGCCGACACCTCTAATTGATCGATGAAAAGTTGATTCTTAATCGCCAAAGTGCAAGTATATACTAGAGATAAAATCCACAATAACAGACATAATTTGTCGATTTTGTCGAGTCAGCAAATAATCAAAGGGCGATGGTGAATGATCAACCTAAGGCAGTGGTGGCTCGAGCTATATGTGAACAACGAATTCTCTCCGTGTAAGCCTACATAAAATAATCTACATGTAGAAAGCTCATTGGACTCTCAAGAGATCGATACTTTTGCATGCTTTACTGAAAAAAAAAAGATTACCAGAAGCCGGACGATATTATGTGAACCTATGTACGGGATAGTATACTATTATCACAATTCTAGTGTTTGTATCATAGTTCTTGAAAGTGTTTAGGAAATTCTAGTTTTATGACCATATTCTGGTATAAACACCGGTATTTTCTTATCAAAGTAGGTACTAGACTTTCTGTGATTCACAAATCGTTGTGCCGATAATTTCGACAAGTTCTGTCATGTACATTTCTTTTGAGGTGATTTCTGAATTCTATCAAAAGTGTTCTTTTGTCTCTCTCCAAAGGAGCTCTTTGATTCTTAAGGTAAGGAAACTTATCTTCAATTAGGGTTTTTCTAAAATCTGTATTGCTTGCAGGATATTTCTTGTGATTTCTTTGAGTTGTCACAAGCGAGGATGTTCCATTTGTATAATTAGTTAACCTGCATTATTTTATACATATAAATACATTTCATTATTTGTCGCACTATTAAGCCATTAAAATTCTTATATACATATAATCATACGTAGTCTTTGGTACTCATTTATAGAAAAGTCGAACCAAGTTCGCAGTCCTGATAGCCCCATCCATTCATCCATCTACCAATAGCTACGTCCACCCGAATTACCAATATTGGAATTTTATAAACGTATTATTTAAATTAGGGGCCGGGGACCGCGTATAACAAATGTAGGAATTATTTTTTTCGCAGTGTTGAAACTGAAAAAAGTGGAAAAGTAAATTTTACCTCTAGATAGTTCATATATTGTGTAGCAATTTTGATGGCTAAAAAATTAACTATCCATTGGTGCATATTAACCGTATGATTGTGAATACTAATCACATTACCTGTAAAGAATAACTAAGAGTCTTGCATTATTCAAATTCAACCATCGCGTTATGAGTATTAATAATCCTAATTGAGTTGTTGAATGTCCAAAGGGTGGATATCGACATCCGCCCTTTTTACTTTCATCGGCTTTGCGAAATCGTAGATCTCATATGAGTATACGTTTGAAATTTCAATTAGATATCTTCAAAATTGAGATGGTTGGGGATATTTAAGTGATGAGGACTCGTGTGAGACTTATGAAGCTTTGAAAACTTTGCGCTTCATTTTCTCAAAACTGGTTTTGTCACATCCGCCCTTTGTATATTCAACTACCTAATTGCTACTCAATATAAGAATCATCTAATGATATAATTGACCCTTCTAATTTATTCAGTGCAAATCATATGGTTGCCAAATATGGTAGGATTCATTCATATAATCTGCCCATATAATAATAATAAACGCGATTAATAATATAAAAAGAAAAATGAGGAACGAAACAGGACTTGAGAATATTGCATATAAACGGAAGCAGCTATATAGCTTTGCACCTTCCTTCAGAGGAAGATCTATGACCGACAGAGACAGGGAGCAGGGGCGGGTGTATGGCACAAGCCCTTGACCGGGCTGACGAGAAAAAAGAGTAACTTGCAAGTTACAACCGCAGAGAGGACCAACAACAGAAAAGAGAAAGATAGTATATAGTAAGAGTGGAGTAGAGTAGAGTATTCAAACTATAATTGAAGCCATCAAAATCAGTTGTTTGTTTAGTTTTAATTTTAAGAGCCTCATAAAGCCAAGGAACGGGGGTATAAAATCTATTTAATATCCGAGAAGGTCACAAATTTATCACCCAGCGTGGAGAGGAACAGCTGATTTTTATGGGGCTCCCTCCTCTGTGACGTCATAATGTGAAAATGGGAATGTACTTACCCGCCGTGAAACAGTACATAACCGACGCGTCACCGGCTCAGACGCACAGTGGAACGAATTAAGAATATCCTCATTTAAATCGACAGTGATATAGTATTTAAAGTGTAGACTCTTAAAATCTACCGAGAAAATGAAAGGTTCAGTGGATGAATTGATTGTAAGTCATTTGAAACTTCAATCTAGTCTTGAAATACTAATTCTGTGAGACGTTATTAACGCAAAAAATTCAAACTTTTTATGTCCTGAAAAAAAAATGTTTTTAATATACTGTGCGTTATCTTTTTCGGCTTGGTTAGCGCGGTTGGTTTGCGTTGCGCTGTCTTCTGTTGCGTATTTAACACACATTGTTTTAAGTCTCTTGAAGTACAACTCTCTCTCTCCTCTCTCTCTCTTTCTCTCTCTCTCTTTCTCTCTCTCTCTCTCTCCCCCTCTCTCTCCCTCCCTCTCTCTCTCTCTCTCTGTCTGTGTGTCTAAAAATAGTCGGACGAAATAAGCTGTCCAGACTCGCGCGGCAGCATTCAAATATTATGCGGCTACATTTTTGTATAGTCCTCAAAATATTTATTGCTGACGACAACTTTTATTTCGATTTCGCGTGCATTTATTCATTCACGAGAGGACAAACTTCTGTTCTTTTCAAAGATGCCATTTTCCGTATAATCAATGGAATTTTTCAATTCACCGATGATTCAACCAGTCGAGAAAAGATTACAAAGTTCAGTCAATGTATGACTGAAATGAACAAAAATACTTGCATCTGTAATCTTTTCTCAATCATTGGACCGGTCGATGACTTTAAAAAATTTGCGGTTATTTTAATAATTAAACGGCGATTGCACCGATTCAGAAAAGATTACAGATCAGAGTATTTTCGTGCATTACATTCATATCTAGTAAACGAAATTGTGTAATATTTTCTCAACCGGTGGATCATCAGTGAATAGATGCGGTAATGGCATTAATTATATGCGAAACGGCAGCCCTGGTTCTTTTAACTCGTCATGAAAACCGGCATCAATGTTAGACATTGTTACACAGAAAAAAAAAGATTAGTGAAAATAACCATACGGATACCTGATTTTGGCACCTGCTAGATGTTATGGTAAACTTGACCAGAGGTATGGTACATTTACCGATCGTTTGAGTAAATTCGACATGCAATCAAGTAACATCACCTAGTACCTAGTCAAAACATAGTATACCTCTGGTTAACATTATCATAACATCTAGCAGGTGCAAAAATCAGGTATTCGTATGGTTATTTTCACCGTAGTTTTTTTTTTCCGTGTACCGGATGATATCGATTGCTTATTTGATGACTTTATGTGAGCATTGCAAAGCCAAAGATGGGATTTCCTTGTCGAACTTTTTGCAAGTCCGAAATCAAAGATTCTAAACGTAACTTTGAACGAACGTTGTTTCAAAATGCTGATTTGTTGCATCGCAGTTTAGTAGGCCGTTAGACAAACCAAATGGGCCGATCCTTTGTTTACATTTTTTCGTTAAACCGTTGGTTATTCCTGCGGTGACCATCTTTAAATTGTACAGGCACTGGCGCAACCAGGATATCTTCCATCTCTCTCATTTCTCATTTGAATGTATGAGTAGGAAAAGGACAGAAGGAGGGGGTTTTATCCCCTTGTCCATCCTTGTCTAACATACGTTTCTTAATGGAGAAAAGAGAGAGATGAAGAAACTCTCGGTGCGCTACTGTGTACAGGTATTCGTAAATTATAGAGCAATTTATCGATGAGTATACCATAACATTAGCCAAGCCATACAATTCTTGACCAATAGCATCGCTCATTGATAGTCTTGACCATCGGTTTTACGAAAAACATAAATGATCACGACTCGCAGGCATTTAATAAAATACGGGAGAAAATAGCGAATTCAGTTGTGCAATTTGGCACCGCTGCACAGTGTAGTGAGAAAAAAGCTTCAACAACGCATTAGGCAGCTTTACTCCGCAAATTATAAAGTCACTTAAAAGCTGAGAAAAAAAACCTTTTTTTGTGGGTAGGATGAGATTGTCTTTTAAGTTCTTATATACGTATCTCAATTTTCGACCGGAAATGCTGCCCCTGTGAAAAATTATTCGGGGCAGGATTTCTCGGTCAAAAATTAAGTCACGCAAGAATTTGGAAAGGCAATCTGTTCCTTTCCACATAAGAAGAGGCGGTTTTTTTTTCAGTTTTTAAATGTCTCGATACTTTGCCGAATAAGTTGCCTATAAAGCAATTTTGGAGCGTTTTTCTCACTGCGCTACGCGCTACTACATTTTGTACATTCATACTCATGCCGAAGGTCGAATACTTCGTCACTAATTCTGAGCCAATTTTGATACCTGATTTTTAATAACTTCAAAAAACTATCTCAACTTATCAAACTCTCAAACAAGTGAAACTAAGAAACACAAAGGGAAGGTGTGGAAGAAATTGAATCGATTGCTATGAAATTCAATGATACTTAAAAACTTCGTTACGCTTTTCAAAACGGGTTTTGCACCTTTTTGTCTGAGGAGCATTTGACACTTTCAACATATTTTCAGTAATTTTTTGGTTTTTTTTTTCTTCCTTTTTTCAGTTAATATTAACCCTTAACTGCAGATGAGCCCAGATCTGGAACAATTACTTTGAAGTCTTATCTAAAAGTAGGGGACTGGAGTTGTACTGTCACTGCATGGTGGGTCACATGTGGAACAGTCACTAAACGAGGAAGAATTGTCGATTTTGTCCTAGAGCGCGCAGCACAGGATAAAGAATGTGTAGAGTGGTAAATATAATGGAAAGAATTTTTTCACTAGCTTTCCCTGTCTCAAGGATCAAAATTGCACTGAAAAAAAATTATTTTACTGAAAAAAAAATCATGCAGTTAAGGGTTAAGTATTCTTTTGCTTCAAACCCACCATCGGCATTAATGAGGACATTTTTTGTTGACTGTGAGACTCGATTTTCGACAAAAACTTGGAATTTCAAAATATCTTGTTTCCTTAACGAATGAAACAAAACTGGAAGAGATGAACGAGATATCGGAATTCCATTGCCAAAAACGGAAGTTGTTTGAAGGTTTGACTTGATGTGATCGTGAACCGAAACCATGTTTTTAGAAACCTGGAGGGCATGCGCTTCGACCGCGTCCTTTGAGCGCGCAGCGCACATAGCCCCTTGCATTCTTGCATGCTGCCTGACCTCGTTCATTTCATTTCACGTGTATAATGCTTTCTTATCATACTCTTGAAATTCGGAAATGCTACCTGTGTCCCAGTGGCGTAACGTGCAATTTGGCAACGTTGTAATGTGTTTATTCAAACTCGAGTAAAAGGTCGAATGCAAAGGTGTTCACCGAACACCCAATAGTTCGATCTTTTAAATGCATGTAAATGGACACTTTACAACGTCGCCGAATTGCACGCTAATGCCACTGCTGTGTCCTAATATTACACGGAAAAAAATCAGTGGTAAAATTAACCATAGCATAGTTGATTTTGGCACCTCCTACAAAGTATGGTAAATTTCACCTGATGTTTGGCATGATGGAGTACACTTTTGGTCAACGCATCCATCTGCGCGTTATATTAAACTAGTAGTGTGCTTCATCATACCAAACATCAGGTGAAATTTACCATACTTTGTAGGAGGTGCCAAAATCAACTATGCTATGGTTAATTTTACCACTGATTTTTTTCCGTGTATGAGCATTCCTCCTAGACACGACAACATGTGTAGTTGAGAAGTTGTTCGTTTCTGAGTTACAAATATTGAATCCGCAGGACTTTCCGAGTTCGCGTCTAGTCAAATTAATTTCAAGAATAAAGTCTCTGAATTCTACTCTAAGTTTCAAAAAGGGCGTTCCTAAAAAAAGAAGTATAATTGCGTTATTTCAAAATTTGTGAATTTTCCTTCGTTCAAAAAAAAATATGAATTTGTCATTTTGAACCTGTTTTTTTTTTTTTTTTTTTTGGTAAATTTTCAAGTGAGAAAAAATTGACTCCTCTGATAGTTGCATTCATATAAGTGCACGGTCCATAAAAGCTCTTGAAAAAAATTTGGTTAACCTGTATATTTAGAAACGTGATTCAAAGACAAGTTGAATAAATTCAATATTAGTTATTCCTCGATAAACAGGAACAATTGAAGAATTCGTTGGCATATAAGACCAAGGGTGTAAAGAACAGAGGATATGAAACTGATCAAAAATCCTCTCTACAAAATGTTTTAGTATTAGATGAGGATGCATCAAAGAATTTTTCATTCAGGCGAGAAACAGGTTGTGCTCTGATTGACTATAATCAAAAAATAGGGTCTAACTTTTCAGAATCTAATCTTACTCAGTAAGATTTTTAAAGAAGGGATTTTGATCAGTGGCACACTCTCCGTCCTTTTATACGCCCGTGCGCCAAAAAATGCTTCAAGTTTTTATTTTAAATAACATATACCTACTACTATTAGGAGGTGTTTCAATTATTACGCGCCTGCACCGAGCCAGACATGTAAGTATATTGTAAGTCGATCAAAAAAATCATGTCAGCCATGACGTACGTTTTTCGTCGCATTCGAAATGCACTATAGGCCATGTGGTATTGAGAATAGCATCCTAAAGTTATGCTGTGATTGTGAGTGCACTCTCTATCACTGTTTCCGTGCTGCGAACCTACACATATATAGAAAGTATATTTCATCCCAGACAAACCGGGTTATAGGTTTGACTGAGCTTTTTAAATTCGTTGATATACTTTCTCCGTAAATTTGTTTGTATTGACCAAATCACTTACTGACTATCCTTTACTTATATCAATTCTTTGCTTTTGTCAAAACGGATTTTTTAAACGAGTATTCTAAGTTTATAGATCATCGAAGAAAAAGTTGAAATAAAACCACTAAAAAGTGTAGTTTTGTGATTTTGAGTATAATTACATGGCATGAGACGATAGCAGAGTTGGAAATAGTTGAAGATGTACGTGAAATGAGATTTGACATCAGTGGCGTCGCGTGCAATTTGGCAGCAATGTATTCTATCCATTTAAACTCATGTAAAATATCGAATTCAGGGGGTGCACAGTGCACAAGGGAAATTCGATATATTTAATGCGTTTAAATGGAGCAGTTGCATTGTTGCCAGATGGCACGCGACGCCACCGTTTGACATAGTGTCCAAAAACGTCAATCGTCAGTCGTCACTGAAATATTTTATTAGATCTTTAAACCTGCAGGCATACTATACTTGTTAAATTTAGGATTTGGAAAACGAACAAAAAATAAAAATAATTACTTCAAACCTGTCTCAAATCCGTTCAAGAACAAGCAATCCATTTTTGAATTTTAACCATGAAAAAACGTTAACTCAATGTCGAATGATGCATTTTACTTTTTTGGAGAGACAAGAACTTCACGGTGTTCTCACCAAAAATGGTATTTTTCTCATGAATACCTCAGGAAGTCGAAATGAGCTCTCTAAAAGGCTCTACACAGTTGTATTTCTTGCTAATTTTAGGTTTTTTCTGTCTTGTATTATGATTCTTTTGAATTAAAGCAATGTTATGTGTATATTACCTCTACGCTTTCTTGGTTTCTTTTCTTTCATTCCTCAAAACGAATTAAGAGTGCAACTTGCGTTTATGGGGATGAAAGCAGTGGGGGCAATGTGGTAGCAACCTGTGGCGTATATCGTGCAATTTAGCAACGTTTCAGTGAGTCCATTTAAACCGATAAAAAGATCGAACAGTTGGGTGTTTGATGAACACCTTCGCATTCGACCTTTTACATGAGTTTAAATGGAAAAAATACCCCGTTGCCAAATGGCACGCTACACGCTACGCCACTGGTAGCAACGGATTTTTTCTCCAATTAAACCGATGCAACATAATCGACTCTTTCCAAGAGCAATTTACCTTTGATTTTTTTTGTACCTCCATCTGTAAACATTTAAAAATGTTGGTCCAAAAATAAAAAAAAAAAATATCTCAATCTCCTCTTCGATTTCCGTTCGAATTCTTAACCGGCCCTTACTTGGACTATATAGGTAGGTATGTCCTTAAAAAAATAGTTCTGTTTAGTAAGTTTTGTAAGTTCTCTATTGTTAAGCAGGTATGTGTAAGTCAATAAGTGTTTCAACTTTTAAAAGAAATTCACAGATTTTTTATCCCTGTTATAAATGAAAACAGCTCTGAATGGGGGTATGGAAAAAGCACTGGGTAATATTACATCAAAACTTTAATGCAACTACTTCAAAATCGCAGTATCTTGAAATTCGGTGCGACCTGAGGTAAACACATCAAGGTTTTTGTTCTTCACATATTTTAAGTATAAGTCAATAAGTGTTTCAACTCTTAAAAGAAATTCACAAAGCTATCGTCGTTATATGAATGGAAACAACTCTGAATAGGCATCTGGAAACGTACTGGGTAATATTATATACATCTAAACTTAAATTCAGATACCTCAAAATCGCAGTATCTTGAAATTCGGTGTGACCTGAGCACAGAGAAAAATACTTCGGTAAAATTTGATTACCGAAATTTTCGGTTAGAGGAACCGAAATGTTCGGTCCTGATACCGAATGCTTCATTAGTAATACTGAGTATTAGGTAGGGGCGGAGTTTGGGTCATACTTACCGATTTCTTCGGTACTTCTGACCGAACATTTTGGTTTATTCAACCGAAAATTTCGGTGATCAAAATAAGTCGAATCTTCAGTTCTAACAACTGAAGCATTTTTCTCCGTGAGGCAAACACATCAAGGTTTTTGTTCTTTACAAATTTTAAGTAAGTATAAGTCAATGAGTGTTTCAACTCTTAAAAGAAATTCACAAAGCTATCGCTGTTATGAATGGAAACAACTCTGAATAGGGGTATGGAAAAGTACTGGGTAATATTATGTACATCTAAACTTAAATGCAGATACCTCAAAATCGCAGTTTCTTGAAATTCACTGCGACCTGAGGTAAACACGCCAAGGATTTTTATTCTTTACAGATTGTGTTTGAGCAATGCGCATATAGCACAAGTCATTGGTGGATCCAGCAATCTGGCAACTGCGCACCCTTTCCATTTGAATATATGATAAACAATCGATTCTTGAAGGGGCCATGGCCCTGTGACAAATCGATTATTTGGCATGCAATCAAATGAGACGAATACACTGTTGCCAGATTGCTGGATCCGCCTATGGCACAAGTGTAAAAAAAACTAAGTAGTGAAACCCCGTAAGGATATACCTATTCCCTATGAGGGCTATACGCTTATTGAGTCTCCTTCAGAAACGTAAGCACTGCTGCCTCACCGCGGGAAAACGACGAACTACGAGCAGAGAACTCCAGAGCGATACATCGCGAATCGATAGGTATCGAAGTGAGAAACTCGAGTATCGTTCTGCGCAGGTCTGGAACTGTTGTCTTCTATACCTATACATTGTATTGACCATCAAGCCGCCAGCACGGCACAGCGGGATAGGTGAGAAGGGTGCGCGCCGCCGGTCGGGATGGAATCCTCTCCGTTGTCATGGCAACGGCAAGTCGGCAACCCCACCTCACTCTGACACAAATGTCTCATAAATTAGGACAACTTTGTCGACCATAACTTTTTTTCCTCCAAATGGGAAGGACCCAACGCGTTAAATAAGTAGTAGTGCTTGTCTAAAGGACCAATCAAATTCGTCGCCTCTCCCATCTTTTTCGTTCCCATTTTTTTTTTTTTTTTTTTTTTTTTTTTTTTGATGGTTCAGGCTGCGGATCCTCGAGTGTCCTCATAGACGGAGACATGTTATAGGTTTTTATGATGTCAATGGACTTCCCGTGTATTTTAAACTTTCTCGATGATTGCTTGTCCATCAATCGAAATTAAATCTAATATGTGAGGTAAGCATCTAGTGTGGGATGCAATGATTAGATCCTGTGCTACATCAGGTGTGCTGATTATGGGCAGGTCCACCCTCTTCCCCTCCTACATGGTGCACTCCCACGAATCGATAAGTTACTCAAGCTATTCCAGTGGCGGCTCGTGGAATGAGGCAACCAGTGGCGAAGCGTGCTATGTATGGCAACATGTCATTTGGTCCATTTAATCCCATAGAAAAGGTCGAATCCGATGGTCATCGGCGATTCCTAGATAGTTCGATATTTTTCACGGGTTTTAATGAGCCAAATGCAACGTTGACAGATTGCACGCTTCGTTACAGGAGGCAACTACAAATTATGTACATTTAAACCTAAGTTAAACAATAAATAATCGATCGCCAGGTCAGGGGATTCACTGAATCCCTGAAAAACAGTCGATACTTTTGCCTAGATTCAAATAGCAAAAATACATGGTTGCAAATAGCACGAGCCGCAACTGGGTTATGATGTAGTGTGCTCCGGTGCTTATTTCAGAGAGATAGTACTCGATGTAAAAATAAAAGCCCTGATTTACCTACACCGAATTTATTTACAGCAGCACAGAGCAGACGCCATTGCCAGTGGCGGCTCGTTCAATTTGACAACACTGTTTTTCCTCCATTTGAATCTATGTGAAACAATCGATTGTTGGTGAAGCGCTGCTTCACTATCAAAACAATTGTTTTGCGTGATATCAAATGGCAGAAGAACACTGTTGCCAAATTGCACGCGAGCCACCACTGCGGAAGATGCAGTGAAAGCTGCGTTTGTATATAGCTTTTTCGAATGAAAAGGTTATTTTTAGTGTTCTATTGGCAATGCCAAGTTCGCACCACAGTACGCTCAACGAGCTATATATTTACCTAGAGTGGCGGTTTAATAGGTACACGGAAAAAAGGACAGGTTTTAGCGAGGAATATTTTGTCCGTTTGTTTTCGTGTATTTTGTTGCGGTGCGACGCACAGTGGATCAAAGTATGTTCCGATCCACTGAGCGTCGCGCCGCACCAAAATAGACGGAAATAAATGGACAAATTACTCCCTTAAACCTAACCTAAAAATCCCCCATGGTGGTTACGCAGGTAACCCAATAAACCGCCACTCTAGATAAGTGTATGGTTCGTTGAGTACGCGCTCTCTCTGTCTGGCGAACATCGAGCACTCGAACCCCATTGTTGCCATTTGGGGGATAATTATCAGATTTTTCCCATTTCAGCTCAATGTAAAAATTTGACAATTTATAGGCAAATCTGGCAACATTGAATAGGACTTCAAACCAGAGTGGGTCGTGATTGCAGTTCTGCCAGATTTTATACAATAAAGATAGGCACACATTTTCTATACAATCAGTGGCGGCGGGTGCTATCTGGCAACGCTGCATTTTTGCCAAACCAATGGAAAATATCGATTGGAGGGAGTGCAGGCACTGCGAGCATCCCCAATTACATCGACCTTTTTTGTAACTGTCAATGGGCAAAATAGAACGCTGCCACATGATAAGTGGCGCTGGATGCTATCTGGCAACGTTGCATTTTGTCCATGTAGACCAATGTAAAAAATATCGATTCGAGGGAGTATACTGAGCAGTGGCGGCTCGTGAAATTTGGCAACAGTGTCCTCCTCGCATTTAACCAATGTAAAAGAATCGATTCTCCCGGAGGCTGTCAGCCTCCTCAAGAATCGATTCTTTTGCCTAAGTTTAAATGGAAAAATTGCATGGTTGCCAAATCGCACGAGCCGCCACTGATACTGAGCATCCCCAAAAACGACAACCTTTTTTCATAACTTTATATTAATCATTATGGTGGAATCCAAGAAATTTTCCTTCTCTCTTTTCTCATAAGAACGCATGTGGTAGAAAAGGATAGGAGAAGGGTGAATATCACGTGAGTGCCCCTGATCTAACCTTTTTCCAACACAAGCACTCAAATGGGAAAAGAGAAAGAATGACTAATTCTTGTATCCGACAGTGTGCTATACAGGGTGTTGAAAAACTGTTCCCGAATATTTCAGGGGCGGATTCTACAGGTCAAAATAAGATTTTTTTTTCTTATCAATATGTGTCCGAAAATGCCCCCCTTTCGAACTACAGCCCCCCAAAGTTTTAAAAAATTTACGGTTTTTGGAATAGCGACCACTATTATGAGCCAAATGTCCTAAAACTTGGTGTCCTAAGGTAATTTCACGTGTAAAATCCATTAATGACCTCGAGACTTTCAGAAATTGATTTTGACTGTACTTTTCACGCAATCTTGTACCTTTCACGGCGCGAATTTTATGTTACGGATTAAAAATTTGAAGAATAATAACCAAAATCAGATGCAAAAAACCCTCAGAAAGATTTTTGGTCCTCTTTGTTTCCTTCGATACGACGCGTTTTAAGCGAGATAATCGCTGCACAGTGTGGAAAAGTCAGCGCTTTTAACATGAAAAGCGGCAGTGAGTATGCAACCCGCCTCTCCGCTGCTTCTTCGGGCCGGCCGCTATGGTAAAAGCGCTGACTTTTCCACACTGTGCAGCGATTATCTCGCTTAAAACGCGTCGTATCGAAGGAAACAAGGAGGACCAAAAATCTTTCTGAGGGTTTTTTGCATCTGATTTCGGTAATTATTCTTCAAAATTTTAATCCGTAACATAAAATTCGTGCCGTGAAAGGTACAAGATTGCGTGAAAAGTACAGTCAGACTCAATTTCTGAATGTCTCGAGGTCATTAATGGATTTTACAAGTAAAACTACCCCAGAACACCAATTTTTAGGACATTTGGTTCATAATAGTGGTCGCTATTCCAAAAAGACCGTAAATTTTTTAAAACTTTGGGGGGCTGTAGCTCAAAAGGGGGGTATTTTCGGACACATATTGATAATAAAAAAAAATCTTATTTTGACCTGTAGAATCTGCCACTGAAATATTCGGGAACTGTTTTTCAACACCCTGTACATGCCACATGCATATGCTGGAATCAGTGGCGTAGCGTGCGATTTGGCAACGTTGCAGTCTGTCCATTTAAACCCCACGAAAAAGATCGAACTATTGGTTGTTCGGTAGACACGTGAGCATTCGACTGGTTACATGTGTTTAAATGGAAACGGTCCAACGTTGCCAAATTACATGCTACGCCGCTGGCTACAATGCAATGTGCAGTGGCGTAGCGTGCAATTCGGCAATGTTGTATTGTGCCCATTGAAACCCATGCAAAAGGTCGAAGGTGTTCACCGAACGCCCAACAGCTCGATATTTTTCATGGGTTGAATTGGACGAACTGCAACGTTGCCTAATTGCACGCTACGCCACTATGGTGAAATGTGTATCTTTTTTTTTATAAATTTGACATCACCGCGAGATCGTCGCGCCGCATTCATTGGCTGAAAAGTAGTCAGCGGGAGAGTACGCAATTGCCCGGTCACGTCCCCACTCGGAAAGCTCCGGCGGGAATGAACCTCTCGCGGAGCGCAAAGACTTGCGCGCTCCACCGAGCAACAGAAGCACCGGCCTCAAACAATGATGGCCGCTTCGACGGCAACCAATCACCGCGAAGGAACGGAAAAGACGTCCTTACTCCTCGTTATCGGCGCAGCGGCTGGCGCATAAAGATGGGCTGGCGCGGCGTCACTCTCCTCACTCCATCACTCCATCGTCTCGTTTATCCGCACTCAAAAAGTCCCAGCGCGCAGTGCAGCTGAACCCCTCTTCCTCTTCGCATCCCGTATCTCCTCCATGTATTGTATGCGGGAACAACTTTTTACCCCCTCCCTTTCCTTCTGTCACACAGTCTTGCGTCTCCACCCCCTCTACCGCGCCATGCTTGCTTGAAGCGGCCACACTCAGCAGTCTACACGGAGCCTTCAGTCGCTGCCTAATCCTAATCTCTTCTCCCCCTTTCTCGTTACTTTTTTTTCCCCCCTGCCTCTTTTTGTCAGCCTCGCTGTTTTTTTTTTTTTTGTTGTTTTTGTTTTAATCTACTCTGCCCTTCTCCTCTCGTCTCTTCGCCGTGTTTTACACAGCTACACTCTCCGAATCTCTCTCTCGCACCACGCCTCTTGTCTTGAACTCACTTCGTCGTCATCTGCCTTCTACCACTCCCCCCCCCCCTCTCTCTCTCTCTCTCTCTCTCTCTCTCTCTCTCTCTCTCTCTCTCTCTCTCTCTCTCTCTCTCTCTCTCTCTCTCTCTTACATGGCGGATCGACGCTGCCGCGTCGACTCGATGCCCGTATGTGCCTGTGTATTTTATCCGTATATGGGACATGTGTATTGTGAGGGTCTGAATTTTGGTATTTCTTATAGAAGCGCAACAAAAATAAAAGTATTGTTATGAGCTGGGATGTACTCCAGGTTTTTCCTCAAATTCATAGCGTCGCAAATGCAATTTTGGCCCAAAATACATTGTTTCAGTTAAAGATTCCACTTTGTAGTATCACACTGAACAGTTGCAGCTCCTAAATTAATTCTGATTAGATTATCAGAAGCTCGACGCGATTTGTCAACCGAGAAATTTCTGATAGTTTCTTTGAAGAATCGTGGCGTTTTTCTATCAGAATCTGCAGGCTGATTTTTTTAAATCGTTGGATAAGGCTGGGTAGACTGGATAAATAAAAGAGCTGCTATTGGCCCTCTAATTTATCGAAAATCTAGAGCTCTGTAACCAAAAATCCCTCCGCTATCGATAAGCTATCCCCATGTTTTAAGCAGTATTTATAGCTAATCGATGTATCGGAGGGATACTTGGTTACGCTCTAGTTTTCGATAAATACTCGTACTTTGGAGTTTAGTTTAAAAGGACCAATAGTAGCCCTTCAATTATCCAGGCTTATCCAATGATTTCAAAAATTAGCTCGCTGGTCAGAAATTCCTCCAAATGTTCGAGAACTATATGGTATGAAAGTCAGAATTATCTGCGGGCCGATCATTTACTTTATCGTTATACCGATCGTTAAAACTGTCTACGAGTGATGCTATTGGTCGAGAATTGTAAAACTTGGCTGTTGCTATGGTAACCATCGTTAAGAGTCTCGTTTTATAAAGGATATTCATGAGTAACCTTTAAAAAACGGGCACTATAACGATGGTTACCATAGCAACGGCTAAGTTTTACTATATTGAACCAATAGAATCACTCGTAGACAGTCTTAACGATCGGTTTAACGATGAAGTAAATGATCGGCCCGCAGGTTTCAGTTCCAGAAAGCTCCTCGGTTGACATATTTCGATGTCGCTGATATATGCTCCTGGTCGCCTTTATTTCGTTACTTTATTCGTTACTTTATTTCGTTACTTAAATGTATACACGAGCGTATATTAAAATCAGTCATATACATGAGAAAAAAATCAAAAGCACTTTAGTCCTCAGCTCTCCGATTTCTTCCATTTTCTTCATAAAAAGCACATGTTCCACAATGGAACTATAACTCTTATGCAAAAAAAAGCTATACTCTATTCACGATAAGAAGGCGGGTGAGAATTCAGGTAGTAATGCACTATTTAGCAACAGTGCGGCTATACCGGCTACTCCAACCCTTCGCATAGTGGCCGTTGTTCTTCCGACTTCTCTCTTGGCACGGAGGATTTCCAAGAAACGACCGACTCGAAAATTTACGCACGTCCAATAAAAATTGCGAACGATCGAAAATACGAAAAAACGGACTAAATTTTCGCCCTAAAAGACCCGAACTCGGCAGAAATAGTCGACTTTGAATACTGATGACTCTCATAAATTCGATATCAGACGAAATATCCTGAATTTAATTCGGACTGAAAAATACGAATGTCTGAGAGTCATCAATATTCAACTTGACTACTTTTGCCCGAGTTTTGGTCCTTTAGGACGAAACTTTCGTCCGTTTTTTCGTATTTTTGACCGTTCGCAATTTTTACCGGACAAGTGTAAAATTTTGAGTCCGTTGGTTCTTGGAAATCCTCCGTGCCAAGAGAGAGTTCGGGAGAACAACGGACACTGCGAAGGGTTGGAGTAGACAGCATAGCCGCACTGTTGCTAAATAGTGCATTACTACCTGAATTCTCACCCGCCTTCTTATCGTGAACAGAGTATAGTAAGTTCACGAGAGTGAAGTCACTTTGAAATAATACTGGGAGCAGTGGCGGCTCGTGCAACTTGGCAACCACGCTTATTTGCCATTTAAACCTATGCAAAAGTATCGATAGCTTGGGGGTGCAATTGCACCTCCTGAAGATCGATTATTTTACATAGGTTTAAATGGAGAGAATACGTTGTTGCCACATTGCACACGCCGCCGCTGACTGGGAGCATCAAAAAGCTGGAAGCTCCAACAGACTCACAGACTTAAAATAAATGAGTTTGAACAAAATTTCAAGATGACGGTCATACAGCGAGTTGTAATGAGGGGATCCATTTAATGTCACTCTATGATGAATCACTTTTTTCGGCGTAAGAGCTAGAAATAGGTACGATTTCTTTTACAACAGCCGTTTTTAATTATTTTTTGTTTGTTTTTTTAACTAATTTATTGAGTTTGCGGGACATGTTTGGGACTTTATGGCGCTCTCATTATTATTTCCATGCGGATTTACTGCGGGTCCAAGCATATTCGTTTTCGTGACTAAATCTGTCTTGCAAACTTTCAATTTCTTACTGACAAAAAAACGAATGGAAAACAATGTATAAATTTGCGCCTTCAATTAGATGGATAGGCACAACGAGCTCCGTGATGCAGGTATATTTAACTACCCTGCACTGAATTTCAAACGATCCAGCAAAAAAAGAAACAAACAAAAGGAATGAACTCAAATAAAAAGGGAACCTTCTAATTATTTCTTTTTTCTTTTTTTTTACACACTCAGAGTTGAATCTACGAGTAGGACCTTATCACTAGAAAAAATTATTCAGTATTTCGATTGTTCCGCTTTGCCAACTTTGTACATTTGCCAGTGCTCTAAGGTCTAAGATCGTGAAAAAGTGACCGAAAATCAGAAAGTAAATTTCTAATCAATTTATTGATTATAAACTTTAAAGATCAGTTTTAACCACAATAAACACTTGAAACAAGTAATACAAAAAATCTAGAAATGTCACTGTTAAGTTTTAAATTAAGCTAAAGAGGTAGAAAAATATAATTTTTAAGGACTTTTCATCACTATGATTTTAGGTCACCTTTTTTCTATCTCAGGCAGTGGCGGCTCGTGCAATGTGGCAACAACGTATTTACTCCATTTAAACCTATGAAAAACAATCGATCCTCAGGAGGTGCGATTGCACCCCCAAGAGTTCGATACTTTTGCACAGGTTTAAATGACAAAAAACATAGTTGCCAAATTGCACAAGCCGCCACTGATCTCAGGCCATAGTGCAGTGTAGCTCGTACTATTTGGCAACCACTTTTTTTTTTTTTTTTTTTGGCTATTTGCATCTATTCAAAAGAATCGATTTCTCAGGGATTCAATGAATCGATTGAAGATAGATTATTTTACTTAGGTTTAAATGGATTTGATCCATTGTTGCCGCACATTGCATATTGCACAGTGCACACGCCACCATTCAATTTTACCCTTACTCGCTCTACTTATTACTTTTAACCTAAAGTAGAGACTTTTGAGAATCTGCTAGACATCAATAAAATATGATCAATCGCTGAAATATCAACATTTTTACTTTCTCACTATCAACAAAGTTAGAAATAGAGAAAGTATTGCAATGGCGCAAAGATTTTCAAAGTATTTTGTTTCGATACATGGCCCACTGCGACTAAGTAAATCACGATAATGGGTCTGTTGCAAACTTTTGCTACAACGATAAAGAGTGTATAATCTAATGTAAAATCGCCCGAAAAGTCCATTGATGGCATCAGAAAGTCATAAAATGCAATAATAAACTCACAATAGGCGTTTAATGCAATCCAAGATGGCGGTAAAATATCGAGCAACCTGTATGCAGGCACCTTTAAGATGATTCCAGGGTCGATTAGTTCCAACTGTGGACACCACGTCGCGCTGCTCAAAAAGTAAACAGTTTTTTGTTAAATTTGACGAATTCACGCTAAAAATACAAATTTGAGAAACGTCAGCACCTGCGAGCAGGGCATCGGACCGAACCGAACCGTGAACCGAGAACCGCTCCGAACCGCCGAATTTCCGAACCGCGAACCTTTTTTCCACTGAGGCGGAGAACCCGAACCCGAACCGAACCGACTGGCTGAACCCGGTTCGAACCGGTTCAACGGCTTAAAAAAGAGATCTTGTAAAATAACCTGAAAAGGGAAAAGAGCGAAAAGTTTGAGAATTTACTCTGTGAGTACTCGATGGATTTCAAAATCGCATACTTTTCGCATAGAAAGATTACACAGTGTCACGCATCTAAACAAATTTGATGCAACTGAACGTTGATTGGTCTACTGTTTCGTTTGAAGTTATGAGGGTCTCAAAAGTCTGTGGCATGCCGAGTCACGTGATACGCGGGTTGCAATCAGCGCCCAACCAGCACATTTCTGACTCACTTTGTCATCTTTTAGTCCACTGTTTTTTTTTAGAGCATGAGTGTCATGCTCTATTGAAATCGTTTCTACAAGGTCAATAATGCTTTTCTTATAGGAACGGCATGGTTCGGGGGTCCGCTCGGGGGATCGCTTGGTTTCAGTATCGAGAACGGGTCCTCGAGGATCGATTGACCCATGTGATTCCGCCAATCCGGTGTCCTCCCAATTTGTCGATATTTCTTTGTGGCGGGAGTTTTTGGCCAAGATTGAGGTTAAGCATTTTTGGGAATAAAATTACGTTACTAATTTGGATCAGACTTCAACGAAATCTTCTGTATGAGATATTGGGGTTTTATATCAGAGGATTGTGTCCATGTTTCGTGTATTCTGCGATTTAAAATGCATTTAGATGATTTCAAATTTCCAATCCTGTTATTGTTGATGTTTCGGTCCGCTAAAATAGTTCGTTTGGGGAACGCGATCGGCGTTGCGTTTTAAGGTGAATCCTCAGCGACCTGTAGTAAGATTCTCATCCGCTAGATAACGTCACTGTTCCGCGGTCCAGAAACCATGCTTTTTCCGCCTTTAATCGTTAATTGCGAGAGCTAGAGTTAACTTTTTGAAAATGTAAGAACGTTGCGTTCTAGATCAAATCCTATGGAAAATTTTAAGACCATTCCGAGCCATGGACGAAGATATATCTAAGGACTGCCGACTCCCTATCTCCGCCCGTGTTAAAACCTGTTAGCGGGTTTTCGAGCGCGACCGCAGCGTTCCAAGCAGCAATAAGAGTCAACTAAAAGCGAACCGCTGCAGCGGTGGGCCGCTCCGGCTCCCTTTCTCCCATGCCTTCCCGCAAATGTATACCGTGTAGGTAATTTGAATCACGATTGAACGAAGGGAACAAATGATCAGCGAATTAAAAGGAAGCAAAATCCGCTAAAAAGCAAACGTCTGGAGTATTTCTTGAAAGATTCCTGAATTGTCGAAAATGATTAATCAAGGACTGAAATACTATACATCACAGTTAACCTCAAAACGGAATCAAACAAGAAAGAGTACATAGACATTTGTTTTATTAGTAGAGATCAGGCGACTCTTTTAATTTGCTGATGATTTCTGTTACCTTGTCCAAAGTTGATTCTGAATTTCCCTTGCTTTCGATCTTCCATTGAGATACTGAGTTATCTGATCCTCTTGGGTCGCCGACAACAGTTGACAGCCATGCCATAACAGACCAACTCCAACAACGGTTTTAGCAGTAGCACAGCATGTGAGCATGGACACATCGCCAGGATCGCTCACTTGAAAGAGTAGTTCAGCTGACCGCTGCTTGGAGCGCTGGGGTCGAGAGCAAAACAGGACTAACAACAGTCGGCAGTCCTTAGTTATATCTTCGTCCATGGTTTTGCGACGACCTCCCGTCCCCTTTGCCCTCCCCACGAACTACTGCACCTATGCCTACAACAGTTGCTTGCCGCGTTGTGCAGATTGCATGAATGATGTGTGTCCATCTACTTCATCCCAATTTTACAGCCATCACGGATGCCACGCCCGCCACGGGTCTTCTACCTGGTTTTATGCGACATCGGTCATCGTGGCCCAGTGTTACATGGTAATTAGCGGCGGATTCGGGAAAGGCACGCCCCCCCCCCCAACTCACGGTAGCCTTTGCCTTTTTTCAACAGAAAAAATCCCATAAATTCCTCTCTGCAAATTTGAAAATTCAAAGGCGTGAAGCCCCCCCCCCCTAAAAGAATTTTCTGGATCCGCCATTGGTAGTAATTTTTGCGGCACACTACGCCGGATTCCCGTGCGCTTTCCCACACTTACCTTTCTCCCTTATCTGTCAATGGGCGCTCCCCGAGGGGCGGCGCGGCGCCTCCCCTCTAATTCAGAAAAATCAAAACTTTACAATAGAAAAGAATCGGAACATTCGAAGATCAAATAATAACGAAAGGAGTAAGAGTTAACAAACTTTATTCTTAGTTTACTTTACAATTTTAATAGGGGGCGTAATTTAGGGGGGGGCAGGGCGGGAAGTAGCCCCCCCCCCCCAAGCAGTGGTGCCCAACCACCCCTTGCCACTATACAGCTCGCCCCCCAGTTTCAGGATTCCTCTCCCCCCAGATCTAGACCTCCCCTGATTTTTACCCCACCCCTCCTGATTCAGACGACATCATCCTTCCCACCCGTCATCTCCCTCGCCGAAAGAAGTTTTAAAATCTACTAGTATGAACGTGTCTACATTGGCAACTACCGTTGGCAACGAGAATTTTGCGAACTTCCTTGAAAATTCAGAATCCTCTAGTCGATAATTACATGATTAGAGAATGTATAGGCAAGAGTTTGGTTTTGTTAATTTAAATAGGTTAACTCTTAGAATTCATCAGGACAATGAAAATAAAGAAGGAATAGTTGTACTTAGCTTTTTACTATTTCTATCATCTGATGCTGTCACTTTTTTCATAATATCAAACACTTCAAAAATAGAATTACTTTTGATACAACTACATGCTACAATCACTTACAATTTCTACCATTTGGAAGGATAATTGATTTATTTTCTATTTTGGGCGGAAGTGGGGGGGGGGGGGGTTCTCTAGACTTGCTCGTCTCTAAGTGAAGTCCCCTAGACCTTCCATTGACATTCAAAAAGTTGCCCCTCCGGGCAATTGTTTTGCGGGTGCCCATGTCTTTGTCCATGGTCTCTGAACCAGAAATTGAACGTTCTTCCGGTCTGTGGTTGCCTTCTTTTCTCATAAGTTTAGACACGGCCACCCTGTAAACCCCACAACAAGTTAAAAGTCCGCAATCCGCACCATCGACCCGCAGCCACTATCAAAAGTAAATTGCCGGTTGACTTGCAGGTACTCTCCTCCTCCTCCCCCAACTTAGATTAGACACAAATATAAAATTAAAAAAAAAAAAAAAAAGTGAAAAATAGAATGTATGCCCCAGCAAAGGGCCCCTCCACAGTTTTCCAAGAGAGGGAGCGACCCCCTTGCCAGCGTAACTCCGAAAAAAATAATTCCAACTGGGGTCCAAGTAACTCAAGTAAGGTCTCAAAATGAAATCAGATGGATCCAAAATTTTAACGGCGAGTACCGGTAAGCTTACTCTTTTGATCGGTCCAAACCGGATTGCGATACATCGATTTACTCTCGAGATATCGATTTTTCAAAGGCGCGCGGTATAGGGTCAGAAATCTAAGATTCTCTAAAATCCGCGAATTTCGACTCTCATGGACCTAGCATGCGCCGTGAGAAAACATATGTGAGTTTTTTGAGTTCACATGAAGTTCATTAAGGGCCCTGACAAATGTCGGACCGATAAAGTCTATATCGGGGGGGCGTGGCCCCAACTCCAGCGTAAGTCTCACGTACAATGTCTCACTGCGGCCGCGGGAGGTCCCATAAGATCCGTTTAAAACTTGGATGGATCTGAATTTTTTTCAAGAATTATCTAAAAGCTGAAGCTACCGCCCAATCCAAACCGCAGTGCGCAATCCATCGATTCGTTCTCGAGATATCGATTTTTCAAAGGCGCGCGGTCTTGTCAGATCGACCTTAGAGGGGCGCTGGAGGCTGGAAAAAGGCGAATTTCGTCTCTCACGAACCAGTCGTGTGCCGTATTATATCGGTTCCGCTTTTTTTCGGGTCCCAATGATGTCCCGAGAGGGCCCAATGCAGTTTCGAGCCAAAAAATATCATCTTAGGGGGGGAACTACTCCCCGTTTCAGCGTAACTCTGACAAGAAATGTCTAACTGCGGCCGCGAGAGGTCCTGTAAGGTCATTAAATAAACTCGGATGGATCTGAAATTTTCGAGGTTGTCAGTCACAAGCAAGCGCTTTTGACCGGTGCAAACCGAATTGCAATACATCGATTCACTATCGAGATATCGATTTTTCAAAGGCGCACGGTCTTGTCAGATCGAACATTGAAACAAGCTGTGGATACTCTGTATCCGCGAATTTCGTCTCTCATGGACCGTTTAAGCTCCCTTAAAAATCGAATGAGCTTTTTTCAAGTTCATATTACGTTCCTTAAGGGCCTTGATGAGTGTCGGATGACATTTGATCAATATTAACATTCATTTTTTAATCTGAGACAAAAAGAGCTGAAACCATAAAGACGAAGAATTTCCATCGTGATGACTTTGGTTCAAGCGAGGAAAATTCTATAGAAGTCCCAAATAACTAGACTAGACTTTCCGGCTTGCTAGGATTGGTATTAAGAATTTCCTTCCTGATGACTTTGGTTCAGGCGAGAGAAATCTAAAAAAGTCCCAAATAACTAAACTAGACTTTGCGGCTTGCTAGGATTGGTATTGCGTCATCCGATTTTAAAAGAACTATCACTATCGAAATCGATTTTCAAAACCACAGTATTCACCTCGCCTCGTGAACAACTGTTTCAACACGCTATAAGTAAATTTTCATTCCCACTTTGACCTATCAAGTTATTTTTACAGCGATCACTGTTATACCAACACAAATGCAGCGTTGCGATTGACTTTGTCGCAGTTTTGTACTATCAATATGGAACTCCACACTTACAATGATTTACGGCCGACACTCATGCTCTCTTTGCTAACACTGTTCCAGTGTTGCAAGTTCCAACTTGTTTTTTTCTGAATTCTGAGCAATGTGTCTGTTGCGAAACTTTGCCCCAGCAGCAAATAGGGCTGGTTGAAGTATAAAATCAATACAACTAAGCACGTTCAAGATTGTGTGACCCTCTCAACTGCCGCCGCAAATGTTCGAACTCGACCAAATTTTCTCCAAACCGAACCGCTCCGAACCGGTTGACAAATGTCTGAACCGGTTCGGAGCGGTCCGGAAAGTCGCGTGGACCCGAACCGAACCGCGAACCTTTTTTTTCGTGAAGTGTGAACCGCGAACCGAACCCGAACCGATTTTTGCCCCGGACCGATGCCCTGCCTGCGAGCATACTTCAGGAAGATACCCTGAAAGTTTCAGACTGAAACACTCAAAAATAAAGCCGGAAATTATGAAAAACGAAACTTCCCGTAAGCCGCAATGAGTGCGAGTGAGGCAGATAGACGTATCATCACTCGCGCTCACTCCCACTCACTAAGCTTATGGCGAAACGAATTTCATAATTTATGGCTTTAATTTTAAACCAATTTGGCTCATTTTGGGCTCAAAAAATCCATAAAAAATTTTTGCAGGTGCTGACGTTATTAGATTTTGCGTTTTATCTATGGTTTCAGTTTAAAACGCCAAAAACACGTCTTTTCCAAAAAGCGACTAGTGGCGCTATCCATCGGATTGAAATCTGGTAAAGTTTCGCCTGGAATCACCGGATTGCCAACGTTGAAAACCTCACAGCTTCAGAGGTTATCTGTTTGTTTACCTTGTGATCGGGTGTGATCGATATTGTGAGGTTGGCTATCCTTGGATGTTCGTGGTGCATGCATACAGGTTGCTCGATACTTTACCGCCATCTTGGATTTCATTAAACGTCTCTTGTGAGTTTACTATTGCATTTTATGACTTTCTGATGCTACCAATGGACTTTTCAGGGGATTTTACATGAGATTGCACACTCTATAGCGCTGTAGCAAAAGTTTGCAACAGACCCATTAAAAAATAATTGACTCTCATCATACTTAATACTTTCCTAAAGAATATTCATCCATGAAGTTTCAATATTATTTAACCATTTGTGGCTTGGATGTGTAAATGCACATACACATTCTGTGGCGTCTGTCTGTCTGTAACCCAAATGTGAAACCCAGCATAACTTTTGTTGATCCATATGCATCCAAATTTGGCAGAGAGGTTAATGTTTTTAACATTCCCTAGAGGATTTTGTTGTTTTTTTTTTAATTTTAATTTTTAGGTTAGTTATGGATGAAAATTTGGTTTCCAATAATATCAATGGGAAATTGGGTTAAAAAAGGAAAAATTGAAATATTCCAAATATGGATCTTTGGATCTGGATACAAATATCAAAGGGGGTCGGGGGGGGGGGTCTCCCCCAGATTAAATGTGATAAACGAAACAAAATACTTTGGCTACAAGGTGTAAACAAATGCTTTTGAGTTGGGCAAACTCATCAGCTGAGGTAAAACAGCCAATTAAATGTGATGTGAGAAAGTGTTCGTAGGGTATTCTCTACAGTTTATTTTCATGAAGTACTTCTCCAGTTGTTAAAGAAGGAGGGTAAGAAAATAAAAAATTAACGGAGGGTAGGCGTCGCGTCGGTCTTTCGGTACGTGTACACAATTACACATACTTATATTCTGTTGCAAGTGTCGGAGCCCGTGAAACTTCTTGATTTATATGCGGTCGTATATCATGGATCTTAGAAAAAGGGGGAGTAACATATCACACCCGTATATATCTACAAAATACATTGAACCTAAGGCGAAGAAGATAGATGAGAAACGTCAGAAACGGATCTATAAGCCACACCGCCCCTATGGCGGTGTGTTGATCTCATTTTTCACCGAGCTCATCACCACTATATATGACTGCGATTGACTGTACAAGGTGGTCTGAAATTCTCAGCATGGCTGAGACAAACGCAGCGTATTGATCATGAATATTATTGAGCGGTTTGAATAGAGAGAGCAAACATAAAATGCCTCTTAGGAATAATTATAAAAAATTATCTTAAGCTCGTTAGATTAAATTCTTCAGGTTTAGCATGTGGAGGCATTACAGGAAGAGCTATAAGTCAATGGGTCTGTTGCAAACTTTTGCTACAGCGATTTATAGTAATCAATCTCAGGTAAAATCGCGTGAAAAGTCCATTGGTGGCAGCAGAAAGTCATAAAATGACATAACAAACTCACAAGAGGCATTTAACCGAAATCCAAAATGGCGGTAAAATATCGAGCAACAGCTGCATGTGAGCACCATGAACATCCAAGATGGCCAACCTCACAACATCGATCACAACCAATCACAACGCAAACAAACTCATAACCGGCCGATGCTGTGAGTTTGTTAACGTTGGCCATCAATGGATGATCACGGTGCGTGCACACAGGTTTCTCGATATTTGACCGCCATCTTGGGTTTCAGTTAAACGCCTCTTGTGAGTTTAATACTGCATTTTATGACTTTCTGTTACCACCAATGGACTTTTCAAGCGATTTTACTTAAGATTTAACACTCTATATCGCTGTAGCAAAAGTTTGCAACAGACCCATTGCCGCATGTTGTAAGTAATAAAAATGTGTTACTATATCCTTTCATCTTTCCTCATTACAGCGCTTAAAAAATGTTTTGTGGAAAAACTATCAAGGTTTTTTTTAACTCTGTCGTTGGAAAAAAACCCCCAATTTATTTTCATTCTTTCATCGGCGCTTTTCGTTGGAGCCACAGTGAGCACTGAGCAGAGAACGAAAGTGAGCCCGTGGTCCTCTCTTGGTCGAAGATGTTGGGTTGGAAGCGAAGAATTAGAGAGAACACACGGACACAAGAGACAAGATAAATACCACGAAAACAACAAAGAGAAAAGAAAAGAAAAACCAAAAAGGAAACAGGGACAAGATCACGCGGATTATAAAACGGGGAAAACGAAATCAAAAGAAGATAGTAACAAGATTAACAAGAAGGGAGACAGAACTAAACACAAATAACAAAAATATAAACCAAATTTTTAGAGCAAATAACCATAACCGAATGAATCCTAGCTACTCCAACAGTTGGATCGGAAGTCTCCGTAGTTTGGTGTCGAAGAGCCAGCGTTGGTCGGCAGTTCGAACGCCACCCCCAATAGGTGGAAGGACAGCGGAAGGAAATAGGTGGGTGGTCAAGGGAATCCCCCGATTACGGAGAGAAACAGACGACAGAGAATGAGGAAAAGTGAAGAAAAGAGAAAAGAGCGAGAGACAGAGAGAGCAAGCAAGAGAGAGAGAAAGAGAGAGTGTGAGAGAGAAGGAGAGAGAGGTGAGTGAGACAGTGTGAAAGGGTTAGCAGAAAGGGAGGCCCCCGGCAGAAGGCACGAGAGAATAAGGCAAGGAAGAAAACGTGACGTAAAACGGCACAAAAGTATAAATTCAAAATCGGGGCAAAATGCGGTAGTTGGCCTGATTCATCCGTTCAAAATTACAATCAAACGTACCGTGTCTTTTGGACTATCCTGTATACGAATGCGATCGTTAAATAACAAGCTACATTTATTGTTAGTTACAACCTTAAAGGCTCCGGGTCTGGGTAGACAATATGGGTCAGCGGTAAGGAGAAGAAACTTTGAAACAAGGTGAACACGTAATAGCGTTTAAAAGTAACCGGCAGTGAATTTTTATGAAGTTGAAAAAAATAAAGAAAAAAAAAAGTGGTTGATGACAATACAACTAATTTAGTGTATAGCCAACGACGAGAATGACACAGTAGGAGATGTAGGTCGATTCAGCGGTCAATGGGTCTGTTGCATACTCTTGGTACAACAATATAGAACCTTGATTCTTATGTAAAATTCGGCAAAAATAACGATGCGCACGTTCAAAAACGTTCAAAATCAACTCATTAACTCAGGAAATCACTTCAATTTCAAACAGCCCGCGCTACACTAGACACTATTTGCACCGGTATACTACTACATAGACGGAACCGCATAAGTAAACAACATCGTAACTACAAAATGATGGACTTTTTTTTTAATACGTAAAATAGAAGCTGCATTTGCTGTCTGATCTTTTCGGATTATCAAAGATTACAAAATAACATAAGAAATGTACGCATCTAAACGAAACATTCCAATGTTTGTAAGTTCTGTTCATGTTTACATAAACGAGATGGTTCCATCTATGTAGTTATAAGTCGGTGATATAGTGTCTAGTGTAGCGCGGGTTGTTTGAAATGGAAGGTATTTCCTGAGTTAATGAGAGGATTTTGAAAGTTTTTAATGTGCGCATCGTTAGTTTCGCCGAATTTTACTTTAGAAACAATGAGTTATATTGATGTAGCAAAAGTACGCAACAGACCCATTATTCAGCAACTTGAACTCACCAAAAATTAACTCTCAAAAGCATCCATGACAAGTTCCAAACACCTGGATTAAGTCCAACTGTAATTGAAGCTGGAAAATGAGTTTTGAAAAAATACAGTTCTGAAAGCTTTTAAACGATAGAGTCAGGCGTTTTTCATTACTGATTCTTGGCCAAACAATCGGCTATTTCTAACTGTGCGTCGTTTCAGCAATGGTGTTGTGGTGCTCAGTGTTGTCATATGAACGGATTATTTAGGCTTTAAATATTTTCCATATGAATCAATGTAAAATATATGGCTTTTAACATCAAACCTGGCAACACTGTTGGTGCGGCTGCTTATAGAGCCCGTAAAATTCCGCGGTGGGATATGTATAAAGCGGAGTTATGATGCATTAATGTCTTCATGAATTAAATGTTGTATCATATTATGCGCGCATTAGCTCATAGAGTACTTGTAAAAACTTACAATGTTCGCTCTAACGCATACTTTGGCAAATAGACATGTAGACGTGCGTTAATTCCACTTGTGATGTGCTGCTTTGTATATGTAAGTACCAGGGCTGCCGTTTTGCGTATAATCAATGCTATTTTTCTATTCACCGATGATTCCACCGGTTGAGAAAAGATTATCAAGTTCAGTTCAGTGTATGGCTGCGTAATGCACGAAAATACTCTGATCTGTATTCTTTCCTTAATCGGTGGAAACTCCGTTGATTAATTAAAATACCCGCAAGTTTTTTAAAGTCATCGAGGACTCCACCGGTTGAGAAAAGATTACAGGTGCGAGTATTTTAGTTTATTACAGTCATGCACTGAACTCATCTGTGTAATCTTTTCTCAACCGGTGGAATCATCGGTGAATTGGAAAATAGCATTGATTATACGCAAAACGGCAGCCCTGGTAAGTACCAACGAGCTATAACTATAAAGAGAGGTTTTTTGGGACTTGCTTTTGAGGCATCGCGACAGAGGCAGCCCAGCGGCGGCTCGTGCAATGTGGCAACAATGGATTTCCTCCATTTAAAACTGTGTAAAATAATCGATTACTTGGTGAGGCGCAGCGCCTCACCTAGTATCGATCTTTTTGCATACGTTTAATTGACAAAAGTGCACGGTTGCCAGATTGCACGAGCCGCCACTGAGGCAGCCATGATGGAACCAGTGGCGTCGCTTTCGTCCATTTGAGCCCATGTAAAATATCGATTCAATGGAGCGCACTGTGCACCCCCAACGTTTCGACTCTTTTCATGGGTTTCAATGGACTAAATACAACGTTGCTAGATTGCACGCGACGCCACTGGATGGAGTTCTCTTATGGGCATTCATTTTTACACCGGCTCGATTTTATTCTCCTTTTTTTTTTTTTTTTTTTTTTTTTTTTTTTTTTTTTTTTTTAGGTTGAAAGAAAATCAAAATTGTAACGAATCAATTTGAAACTGGTTTGAAATAAATACGAGAGTCTTCAAGAGTGTTTATCTGGACACAAAGTTATAAACGTTTCTTTTGGAAGGATTTGCACGATGAAGAAACTGACGCATGATAGAAATAAGCAAAATTGGGTAACCTGTACATTAGAATTCTGGTCAACGTTGCACTTTCTCCGCATTTACACCCATGGAAAAAGATCGAAGCACTGGGTGTTCAGTGCACACCTTTGAATTTCGATTTTTGACAAGGGTTTAGATGTAGAAAATGCAACGTTGCAGAATTGCACGCTGAGCCACAGGTACCGATGGATATTGAAACATTAACGGCAATACCTCCGATATAGACTATAATGATGATCGAACTATGGAAAATGTAAGGTTATTTTTAAAAACAGACAAATAATTACCTGCAGTAGACTTTCGAATGACGCGGCGTTCAGAGACGACCAGAGGGCGCAAAGTGACGCACAAAATTGGTCAGAAATAGAGGCAAAGGTATATAATCAGAAAAATTCAACTGTAATTTTCAATCGTTGAATTACTTAGTCTTGATTTGTTTTTCATTTTATTTTAAAAAATGTACTGTATCATTCCACCTGGATCTTTTATCATACTTTTTTTTACGTCATGCCCTGTTGAATTCTTTAAAATTTCAAGAGCCTATTTATCACTTTTTTGGTCCGAACTGTAGGCACTACAGAAACTCCTCAATTAATTTGCTTGTATGAGACTATGTATCCAATTGGTGATCGATTAAAAACAAACCGCATATTTCTCTCAAAGCTACAGTCGTTGATGTAAAATCGGCTATTTTTCTTCTTTTATTAATCTGGCAACTTCGTCATAGGGACACTGGCACAACTAGGATCTCTTCCATCTCTCTCATTTCCCATTTGAATGTATAACTAGGAAAAGGACAGGAATAGGGGGTTTTATCCCCTTGTCCATCCTTGTCTAACATACGTTCTTTAATAGAGAAAAGAGAGATACGAAGAAACTCTAGGTGCGCTACTGCATAGGGACATTTGATACTCCGACTTTTTAAAGCCTCCAAACCTCGGACTCAGTTGTTGACCCGTTCCTGTAGCTGCACGAGTTGGTCTAAACCATATGTTGCCAAATTTACAGCTCCGGAAAAATTGTATTGGTATAAGATCAAATAAGAAAATCAAAGATGGCTCGTGTACAAATGAGGAGGTAGCTGGAAAAATGGCCTATACTCTGTTCACGATAAGAAGGCGGGTGAGAATTCAGGTAGTAATGCACTATTTAGCAACAGTGCGGCTTTACCGGCTACTCCAACCCTTCGCAGTGGCCGTTGTTCTTCCGACTTCTCTCTTGGCACGGAGGAATTCCAAGAAACGACCGACTCAACAATTTACACACGTCCAGTAAAAATTGCGAACGGTCACAAATACGAAAAAACGGACGAAATTTTCGCCCTTAAGGGCCTAAACTCGGCAAAAATAGGCGAGTTTGAATACTGATGACTCTCATAAATTCGATATTAGACGAAATATCCTGAATTTAATTCGGACTGAAAAATACGAATTTCTGAGAGTCATCAATATTCAAAGTCGACTATTTTGGCCGAGTTTTGGCCCTTTAAGGTGAAAATTTCGTCCATTTTTTCGTATTTTCGACCGTTCACAATTTTTACTGGACGTGTGTAAATTGTTGAGTCTGTCGGTTCTTGGAAATCCTCCGTGCCAAGAGAGAGTTCGGGAGAACAACGGCCACTGCAAAGGGTTGGAGTAGCCAGCATAGCCACACTGTTGCTAAATAGTGCATTACTACCTGAATTCTCACCCGCCTTCTTATCGTGAACAGAGTATAAGTAGCAAAATCGCTTTCTGAGAAAACGGCTGTTGAAGTTTTTATTTTAGTGCCAAACTAACATAGATGAAGAATCAGGCTTGGGTTGGATCAAAAAAGTTGATCCATACCCTCAGGTTGAAGTTGGTACAACTGAAATATGCTTTGGCTGTATAGGAAAGAAGAAATTGGATAAATACGAAAGATCTACTAAGGTCGTTTTTCCATAGAACGACCTGTTGCACAGAGACAAGTCCTCACTAAACGCTGAGTATTAACTCCGTTTTTCCAGAGAACGACTTTCTGTATGGAACATATGTACTACATGATAGATGTAAAAAAAAAAAAAAAAAAACCAAAAACCAAAAATCTGCAAAAAAAGAGGCGAATTGATTAGAAAATAAAGAATATAAAATTATTCGTCCTCGTACTCACTCTTGCTTTCACTGTTGCCCGAGTCCTCTTCACCATCTTCAATTTTCCCCATTATGGTCATTATAGTCGCAAGCAGAAGTGGCAACCTCTACTCATATAAACTCCCATATCTCACTCAATTTTTGACGTACGGTCATGAAATTTTGTGGAGATATTATTGAGCCTATGTTCTCTCAGAAAAGTTGTTCTCCGGAAAAACGGCCTTAGCCGACTAAGGCCGTTTTTCCAACTAGCTCCTCAAATACAATCGAAATAATATCGTTTATATTCCCATTCAAATATATGTCAAAGTATCGATAATTTCGATGCTCAGTTGAGAATGTTAATCAACTCTTTCCTATAGGTCACCATAGGTGGGTTCAAATGGAACTCACAAACTGCACGAGTTGAGTTAAGCCATGATTTCAAATTTACAGCACCGGAAAAAATTGTCTTGGTACAAGAGCAAATAAGAAAAACAAAGATGGCTCGCGCACAAATACAAACGATATAATATCGTTTACTTTCCCAATCAAATCTGTTTGAAATTATCGATAGTTTCGATGTTCAGTTGAAGATGTTAATCGACTCTTTCCCTTATGTTCAAATGGAATTCACAAACCACCATCAAAAGGAATAACGTGTGTTATTTGGCAACACATGGTGCTGATGCCTCGTTCTCATTTTTCCATTCAAATCTATTTCAAAGTATCGATAGTTTCGATGCTCAGTTGAGGATGTTAATTGACTCTTTCCCATGTGTTTAAATGGAACTCACAAACCACCATCAAAAGAAAAGTATGTTATTTGGCAACACTGGTTCTGATACTTCGTTCTCGGGCGCTTGACCGCGGCGATAGTATCGTTTTTAAATACGATTTGTTTCTCCTGGAAATGCCAACCTGTCTCTGATAGAAGGCAGGTAATAAATTTCCTGGAAGATATTATTAAAAATGATTCCACCGAGGAAACGAGACTTAGCTCTTCTTCTTCTTGCATTCGTCCAACTCTCCTCTCGTATTGGAGATGAGAGAAGAGAAAAAAAAAAAAAAAAAAAAAAAAAAACCAGTTTCCAAGAGTTAGCCCATCACTGGGTGTTATTTATTCAATTATGTAATTTTATTTATTTACGATCCGTATCTTCTATAATATCCTTTACCACGGGGGTGACCGTCGACCGACCACCATCCGAGTCCAAGAGAAATTTATTTTCCTTCAGATTGTGATCGCAAGTTTGGCATTGGGAACGGTCTCCTGGAGATTTCACCTCTTTTTGGACGCAATAAAAATGGGATGGAAAGTCTATGAATATATGAATCTCATAGCTCGATGATTGAATTTTTTATTTTGGGAATTGAAACCTTTTGGTCTCGTGTTATTTTAGGTTTTCTTCGTCTTAGATTTTTATAATTTTTGACCCTTGCAACCGCAGATCCGCAGCCTGGAATTTGTCTTTCTCTCTCTCTCTCTCTCTCTCTCTCTCTCTCTCTCTCTCTCTCTCTCTCTCTCTCTCTCTCTTTGCTCATTCAAATATAAGTGTTAGGAAAGGACGGAGAGAGGGCTATCAAGTGACTTGAGCCCTTGTCTCTGTCCTATACTATAACAATTGTAAGGTGAACTCACCAGTACACGGAAAAAAAAGACCGTTAGAATTTACCATCTGCATAGCTGATTTTGGAGACTGCTATCAAGTATGGTAAATTTTACCATCAGATGGTAAATGCGACGAACCTTGTGGTGACGTGTAACAACAGGTTATCTCAATTCACCATAAGGTACGTTGCATTTCCCATATGATAGTCTTTACCATACTCGATAGCAGACTCCATAATTAGCTATGCAGACGGTAAATTCTATCAGTCGGTTTTTTTTTGTGTGTAATTATACAGTCAGCGTCCAGGAAATTAAGTAATGCCAGCTGACGCCTTAGATTTTAGCTGAGATAGGCAACCTGGAATACTTATAAAAATGACTCAAGCATTGCGGGTTGCCTATCTTACCCAGAATCTAAGGAGTCGACTGACATTATTTAGGTCACCAACTGCAGCAGACCGCGCCACGCCGGTCCAGTAGCACTTCTCTTTTTCATTCAGAAATAACAAGACATCGAAGCTGATTTTGCTTGTGTTGATATTTTTAGAGCAATTTTATTTAGGTACTGTAGATACAGAATGTATTAAATGCAAAATTGTGTAAATATGATGCTCCCAAAGTATAGAAATTGAAGGGGAAAAAAACAGCCACATAATGTAAACAAGCGTTTACCTCATTCCCTGCTGATTCAAGCGTGACCTTTTAACCCATAAATGCCTATTGGGTCGTTAACAACCCACTTAAAATGGTTTTTTGGGACCAAATTACAGTAAATTCAGGCCAATTTTACTCAAAAATCAATGTTGTGGTCTTTCAGCACCTATAATTTAGCTGGGCCAGAAAATTTCACAATTTTTAAATTTAAAATTTGTTTAACTCTAATAAGATGGTGTTTTTTGAGAAAAACACCAAAAACACCCAAAATGTTCAAATAAAGTTGGACATACATGGGTTAATGGATTCCCACATTAATCGCCAAGCTTCCAGGTCTAGGGCTTTATTATCTCAAAGCAGTCTTTTCAGCCAGAAAAATAAAGACAGTTTACAAGTAATGTCTCTCACTAATAAAACGAAAAAATATCACTGAAACAAAGTTACTGTGGGGTGTTCCACTGGAACATCTGTTTTTATTTTCATTTTGGATTTTCTGAGCTCGTCAATGTTTAATGTGGTCATTCAAATGAAAGCTTAAAGTCTAAACTTTCATTTAAGCCCAAAATATTTGTAATCCGTTGCGTGTTTATCAAAATTAATGGTCCACATCCTTTAAAATTTCCCTTAAGGATGTTTGTTACCGGTGCATTCACTTTATTTTTAAATGATTTGAGGTTTCAGCCACCCCGTTTTCATCCTCAAAAATCGAAAATATATCATTTTGCAGTTTGCACAAAAAACCGTCTGCTCGCTGTAGGTCGTATAAATTTAAGCGCAGTTCTAAATAACTATGCCTCGAAGAGGGAAGGTACCTATATCGCTAGAGGTGTGTAGATATATACAACACAAATAGGGGGAAAGGAGGAGGGTATAGAGATAAAAAAAAGAAGAAGAAGAGGGAAAGAAAGAAACTATATAATGAATACGTTCGAACACCACCATCACGTTGTGTTGAATTGAAATTTTTCGCCATAAAATTAACAATAGATACGATTTTCTCAGTCATTTGTTTTATGACTTTATGGATGTATAGATACTAGCTAACTATAGCTCTCTGCCTGTCGAGTGTCGAGCATCTTATCGGTGTTTTTTTTTGCACGTTTCCAATTCGTGGAAACCGCGTTTCACCTCGCGATTGTTCCAGTAATTTAACTTCGACGAGAGGAAAGCGGCCGGGTGCCTCTCTTTCTCTCTTTCTGAACGAGGACAAGATAAATTCAACGAGACACAGAATATGATGACCGAGGTGGCATGGTGGTTAGAACACCTGCCTGTCAATTCATAGGTCCTGAGTTTGTATACCGGTAGTAGCGGCGAAATTATTGATAATTTGTCACTCGGACTCGGAGACAAAAATAGACCCAGCTCTAGAGCTGGGTAAAATCAATGGCATTTTTCCCCCACCAATGATTCCACCTGTTGAGAAAAGGTCACACACAGTGGCAGCGCGTCATAAAGGGGTGTCTCCACCTGCGAATTTAAAAGCGCGAATGAACTGATTGAACCAATGAGCTGCCTTGAAGTCGATAGGTCGAGTCCGATGTATCGACAACAAAAAAGCTCATTGGCTCAATCAGTTTATTCGCGCTTTTAAATTCGCAGGTGGAGACACCCCTTAAGGGCTTAGGAGGGTATCAAGCCCCTCTCCACTTTTTCAGGAAGCCCGGGTTGGTAAAAACAATTTTTTTAACCTATGCAAGCGGGAAAAAAAAGAAAAAAATCGGTCGTCAAGCTCAAGCCCCCCCCCCACTTTTTAGACCCACGAGCCGTCTTTGGTCACATAGTTCAGTTCAGTGTAACTGTACTGCACGAAAATACTAGTAACTGTAATCTTTTCTCAATAGGCTCTTCAGATGCAGAGCTGCCGTTTCGCGTATAATTAATGAAATTTTTCAATTCACCATGATTCCACCGGTTAAGAAAAGATTACAGGGTTCAGTTCAGTGTATGACTGTAATGCACAAAAATACTCTGATCAGCAATATTTATCTCAATCGGTGGAAACACCGTTCATTAATTAGAATATCCGCAAGTTTTTTTTTTTCTTAAAGTCATCGATGATTCCACCGGCTGAGAAAAGATTACAGGTGCTAGTATTTCCGTGCATTACAGACATACATTGAACTGAACTATGTAATCTTTTCTCAACCGGTGGAATCATCGATGAATTAAAAAATGCTATTAATTATACGCAAATTGGCAGATGCAGATGCGAAGGTAAATGCATCTTATTTTTGTTCGTTAGAATGTCTGACCATGAGCGGATCCAGCAATTTGGCAACCATGAACTCTTCCCATTTGAATGTATGAAAAGAATCGATTCTTGAGGGGGCCATGACCCTGTAACTATTCGATTGTTTCTTATACATTCAAATGGGAAGGATACATAGTTGCCAGATTGCTGGATCCGCCCTTGTGTCTGACCTTCTTTGGATTTTGAAAGAAAACTTGAGTTGGTTCCTGACCAAGTTCGAAGAGGTGAACAACCGAAAAAAAACGAGAGTTGAACCCGGAAGGGCAGAAAAAAAGGTCAGGCAGTGTTCTCTGGCTTGAGAGTAACGCCGGGGGGGGGGGGGGGGTTGTAAAAAAAAAACTCCACGCTGAACTCTTCATCGGCGATTAGTAAAAGGAAGGGATAGGTATAGAGAATGAAAGCGAGAATGAGGAACACTTCCTTAAACATGCTCTGCGCATATTCAAAACAAATGAGACGAAACAAAAGAGCTCTGAAAGGGTGGGATGAGCACGGGGAGAGTTATCAGCGCCGTTTATGTAAATTACCACCCCCGACCACTGGCGCAACCAGGATCTCTTCCATCTCTCTCACTTCCCATTTGAATGTATATGTAGGAAAAGGACAGAAAGAAGGGGTCTTATCCCCTTGTCCATCCTTGTCTGACATACGTTTTTTAATGGAGAAAAGAGAGAGACGAAGAAACTCTCGGTGCGCTACTGCCACCCGACACAAGAACGAGAGGCTCTTTTGAGAAACTCCGAAGAAAAGGGAATCTTATTTATTTCTTTACGAGTCTCCTTTCTCACTCGATAGCGGGGGTGGCGGGGACGAGGGAGAGTATTTTCTGTAAACAAACTTAACGCATCGCAGATGATTTCCTTGAAATTTCTGTGTTTACAGCTGGGTTAATTATCAACCAGATTTTTTTTTTTCTGTCTTCTATTTTTTTTTCTCCTCGTTTTTTTTAAAAAAAAAAAAAAAAAAAAAAAAAAAACCAAACAGAAGACGAGAAAAGGAATCGATTGTGAACGCAAGTCAGAATGTGCTGGATTTCAAAATTCGATTTCAGTTTGCGTTCGATGCTATTCCCTTCCGCGGAAGTTCTATCCTTAGGCTTAGATGTTTTCTACTTTTGAAACTTAGAGCATTTTCAAACTGTTGAATAAGAAAATAGTTTCAGCGGTAATTTTTTTTTTTTTAAAATTTCTTTTCTTTTGAGAGAACACTGAGAGAATTATTTTTTTTTAATTTAAGGTGTATTTCGTTTGTAAAGTTAAAAAAAGGATTAGTGAAAATTAACCTAAGATAGCTGATTTTGGCACCCAAGAAAAGTTATGGGAAACTTACAAGAAGATTACATTTCCCTACATGATACTCCCTCATGCAATCAGAACATTTACCAAGGGAACCTACTCAAAAACATGTATACTTCTGGTTAAATTGATAACATCTCAGGGGAATAGTTTTTAGGATTTTAGTTTTTGGTTTAAAGAAATCGCACAGTGAAATTTACCAAGAGAAATTACATTCATAAATATGAATCGCATAGATATAGTTCCGTTGAAGTGACTTTATTTAATCAAAATTTTTCACGCAAGGTGTCAAGTAAACATATTTCCTTCAGTAAAATTTTCTAAGGATAGTGTAGCTTTGATGCGGTGTCAAACTGTATGAAATTTAAATTTAAAATTGGGTTCTTGGATCGATGTAAGGGTAAGTGTGTCATATCAGTGACAGGTTTTTAAATTATATCGTACGTTTAGCTTTGGTCACTGAAATTATGTACATTTTTCTTTCATTTAAACCCCTGGAAAATAAAAGTGTTCGCCCCCCCGAAAAGGGGGGGGGTTTTAGGGTCAAAACCCCCCCTAAGCATCAAGATATTGCTCTAAAAAAGGTCATCTTCGGCCAAAATTGCTTTCAAACCCCCCCCCCCCCCCAAGGCCACAGAAAATAGAAAATTTGCGGTGAAAACCCCAACAAACTAAAGTTCTCGGTGCGCCACTGATGAAATAAATCCAGTAATTAGGTGTTCAGAGAACACCGTTGAATTAGATCTTTTAACAGCGTTTAAATGAACAAAATGCAGCGTTGTCGAATCGCAAATTCTGAAAAAGTCGAATGACCCCTGAAAAGTTCTTTCAAAGTTTCTTCCTGAATCATCATTTGATGTAAGTACTTACAGTGGTAGCTCGTGCAATTTGGCAACCTTGCTTTTTTGCCATTTAAATCTAGGCAAAAGTATCGATATCTTGAATGGACAATTGCATCCTCTGAAGATTGATTGTTTTACATAGGTTTAAATGGAGAGGATAAGCTGTTGCCACATTGCACAAGCCGCATTTGTTGCTGCATATCTTCGAATGCAATTTAGGAAAAATACTTATACTTTCAGATTGTTCCTCTCTCCAAAGGTACTTCATTTTGCACTCTGTTTCCCCCGATTTCAACTTGATTTGTAGAGGACCAATGAGGCTCTTGCAGACTTTTGATGCGGGCAAATGAATAGTCCAATCTGATGTAATAACCATCGAAAATCACGAAAATCGCACTGAGAAAGTTTAAATTCAGTAATAAACTCACATAACTGCTAAAACGTCAAGTTCGTAATGGCGGTTCAACGCAGGTATCATGGGAGATTCTTGTCTAATTAGTCACTTTCTCTAGGAAACAAAGAGATATGTCTCAATTTAGACAGAAATCTCCCATGATACCTGCGTCTTTCAGCCATTTAAGCCCAATTCTGACTGTGAATTTCGTGATTTTTTAGTGTACTCATCGTCATTTTTACAGGTTTTTGTGCAAGAATCAACTCTTCAATCCCCTGTAGCAAAAGTTTGCAAGAGCCCCATTGTATTCTTCTACCGGAGAGAAACTGATGTATGAATTTTAAATTCAGCAGAGCAATTTTATCTTTGATGAACAGTCGGTGAAAAAAAAAAAATAAAAAGCTTCGATGTTTTTCGTCATTAGTTTTGCATTTCCGAGTTTTAGAGTTTCAGTCTTTCAAAGTAAATTGATAAAGTTTTGCTCCTCACTATATACAGTTTGCTCTACATTTGAGAGGGAATTTCATTTTATCGAACATTTATCCTTTTGCGTGCCAGAACACTTAAACTAATGCACCTAAACACTTCTGAGTAATGTGAACGCGAATTTGAACACATTATGTTGACTACGAATTACGTCGTTGCAGATCTTAATCTTAACTCTAATCCCTCCCCTTTTTGCCCATGCAGTACCACAATTATTAATGACAGCTAATTGCACTCTCATTACGAATGGGGTTTTTTTATATCTTTTTGAGTTTCAACAAGGTAGAGTTATGTGCCTTTTTCTTGACGAGCAAGAATAGGATAAGTATAATAATTATTAATTGAATGGCTGAAGGCAAGAAAATCTAGTGAGCGCAGGATCTTTTCCTCTTGTTATTTCCATCCTCTTAGGACGCATTTGCATTCTTCGAGCGACGAAGAAGGAAAAGCAGATTACATTTTATTCGTGCACTTTGTTTGCGTTTGTGCTTAGATAAAGGATACAGTCGGGTTGTTCAAGAAATATACTCTGTTTTTCTGATCGTGCGAAAAGAATCACAGTTGTCAATTTTCCGATTTGATTTAAAAGAATATATATTTCAAATACATTTAAAAATGAAATTCTGACAAAAATGGTTTTTGCGAATAATGAATTAAATTGCCCTCGAAGAGAAATTGGGCTATATCTGAATGGCTCTGGTCATAGAGAAATACATTTTTCCTTGCCGGATATTTTGCTTCATTTTATATTTTGATTGAATTTAAAGGAATAATTAAAATACATTGAAAAAAAAAAAAAAAAAAAAATCGAGCAAAAACCGTTTTGCGAATAGTTAAAACTTCCCTCGAGAAGAATTCAAGTTTTTTTTAAACGGTTCCGGTCAAAAAGGCAAACATTTTTCCTTGCCAGAAATACTTCATTTTATTTTCCGACATGAATTAAAGGAATAATTAAAAAAAAAACATTGAAAAAAATGAGAAACAACAGGTGTCATTGGAGATTCCTGTTTAATTTGCACTCTCCGTATAGTAACACACAAATAAGAAAATCCTCAAATTAGACAGGAATCTCCCATGGCCATTATGACATAAACTTCATAGTCATTTTGTTAATCTGTGAAAGAATTTTGTAATTTTTTAATGTTCTCAACGTAATTTTTGCTGGTCTTACACAGCAATTGACTATGCAATCGCATATATGGTAAAAGTTAGCAAGAGTCCCAACCCAAAGACATTATAGAAGAAGACTGGCCCCTTCTATCTCTTTGCACGGAGGAAAAGTGAAGCCAGTCTTGGCACGGGCTGATGGACAGGGCGCTTCCCCGCGCGGGGGTATGAGCCAATTTTACATTGGCTCTTATGGAGCTTCGCTCTTCAAACCTATTTTAGTCAATCATTTTAGCAAATACCAATGTCGAGTCTCATATATGTTATACAGTGTAATGTGACATACATTTGAACTGAAAATTTGGATCAATTTAAGGCGTCCGTTCTTTAATATTCGAAGTTAACGATCGGTCCGTCATTGTTTACTTTAGCACCCATAACCTATCCGCCGTACTTTCTATCGCAAATATCTAGCGGATAAATTGACCGAAACTTTCGTTTAAGTTCGTCAATTTCAACTTTGGGATAAGCTGCATATCATATCTGAGAAATTTTGAAAACTAACAGTAATTAACATTCTTTTGAAACCGACTTATGTCTCGGCTCCATAAGCCGCAGTGTTAATTTGGTTCATACCCCCGAGCGGGGA
>VMOF01000369.1:7650907-7716391 GCA_011764245.1 Trialeurodes vaporariorum
CCGGCTTAAAATCTTCTATTCTGATTGACTCGAGCGACAAACCTTTAATTGACGAGGGGCTGGCTGGGGTTCGTTGTTGTTGGTTTCTCTTGACGACAAAATATACCTTATATCTTGGATGTTGGAATAAGAAATACAATTAAATTAATTGAATAAATAATGGAGTGTCCTGGGTGGATCGAACCCTCGTTATGTATCGCAGATCAAAACCAACTATTCGGGTTTACAATTTGAGAGAGGAGCATCCAATGGGGCAGTTGGAAGGGTCTGAAATTTTGCCTTCTTTATAAAGAAAATGATAGTACTCGATGATTTGAGAACAACAATGCGTTTGATTTTTTCATAGGTGTCCCGGTTTTGGAGATACACAATGGGTCTGTTGCAAACTTTTGCTATTACACGGAAAAAAAACTACGGTGAAATTAACCATACGATAGCTGATTTTGGCACCTGCTAGATGTTATGGCAATGTTAACCAAAAGTATACTATGTTTTGACTAGGTACTAGGTGATGTTACCTGATTGCATGTCGAATTTACTCAAAGTATCGGTAAATGTACCATACTTCTGGTCAAGTTTACCATAACATCTAGCAGGTGCCAAAATCAGCTATCGTATGGTTAATTTCACTAATCTTTTTTTTCCGTGTACGATTAAGAGTGTGTAATCTAATGTAAAATCGCCCGAAAAGTCCATTGGTGGCATCAGAAAGTCATGAAATGCGATAATAAACTCACAAGAGACGTTTAATGAAATCCAAGATGGCGGTAAAATATCGAACAATCTGTATGCATGCACATTTAACATCCAAGGAATTGTTCGTGGTGCATGCATACAAGCTGTTCAATATTTTACCGCCATCTTGGATTTAATTAAAGGTCTCTCGTTAGTTTTAAATGGAGTTTTACTGCAGTTTATGACTTTCTGATGCCACAAATGAACTTTTCACGCGATTTTACATGATACTGTTCACTGTACAGCGCTGTAGCAAAAGTTTGTAACAGACCCATTGTAAAGTTGTAAAAAATCGTATGCGTAGTGACGTCACTATGCGGAATTCCCATTAAGAACAATGTATTTTGAGCCAAAATCTTATCGTCGGAACAATAGGACTTAATTAGAAACCAAAAGCATATTTGTTCGCCGATCACAAGTACCTACTTTTATTTTCTTTATAAAAAACACAGCATTTCAGACCCTTGCAACTACCCAATTATTCATCACGAGTGTACTGGGAAAGTCTCAAAATCCACTCTCCCACTCCATTTTTTGCATTGAACAATATTACAAGAAGGCAGCCGAATGAGCGGCTCACATTTTTAAAATGGGGGTGCTCCATCTAATTACAGCTTTCTCCATAATGCATCAATTTTCTCAACATCGAAAGTGACCATTTAAAACCATGTAAAATATCGATTCGAGGGAGTGCACTGTGCACCTCCAACAGTTCGACATTTTATATGGATTTAAATGGCCAAATCGCAAAGTTGCCAGATGGCACGCGACGCCACTGACTCTCCCATCGCGACCCGCTCATTTTACCGCCATTTTTGAATTTTGTCGTGAAGTTGTACCTAAAGGGATTTTGAGACTTCTCGCGATGCTTTCAATGCACTGGCGCAACCAGGATATCTTCCATCTCTCTCATTTCCCATTTGAATGTATGAGTAGGAAAAGGACAGAAGGAGGGGGTTTTATCCCCTTGTCCATCCTTGTCTAACATACGTTTCTTAATGGAGAAAAGAGAGAGATGAAGAAACTCTCGGTGCGCTACTGTTTCAATGTGATTTTCTAGTGACTTTACTTATGAATCCATAATTCTGTAGCAAAGATTTTCAATATACTATTATTTTTTTCGATATGGCGTTAATTGGATTAAAGATGATGCTTAAAACTTTGACCTTGTTGTACCATATCCAAAAAGTAAGAATAGATGCTTTGGATAGAGAATAACGTACGTACTGAATACACCAAGATTTTTTTTTTTTTTTTTTTTTTAATTACGGAACATATTAATTTAATTAATACGAAATTCATTCCTTTTAAAATTATCTGAATTCTTATTGATTCAACGATTTTTCTTTCGAATTATCAGAGTGAGAATTCCAGTAATTCTAAAAATAATTTTATTTTTCGTCCATGCTTGAAAATAATTTATTTTCTGCGTGTGCGTACAAAATCAGAAACCCCCAGTGGCGTCGCGTGCCATCTGGCAATAATGCAACTGCTCCATTTAAACTCATTAAATATATCGACTTTTCCTTGTGCACTGTGCACCCCCTGAATTCGATATTTTACATGAGTTTAAATGGATAGAATACATTGTTGTCAAATTGCACGCGACGCCACTGGAAACCCCCGAAAAAAGTGCTGCGGTACGTACTCCTTTCGCACACAAAACTTTGCTTATGCAACGCCGTATCCAAAGGGTACGAATAACAACTTTTGATCGAATACGACCTACCCGCCAATAATACGTTCAGGGTATCATGATTTAAGTTTAGTTCAACTTCAAGACTTTGTTTACGCAACATTATGTCCAAAAAGAGCGAATCGGTTTTTGTTTTTTGTTTTTTTTTTGTTCGAAAGCCGCCGCATCTATGCCTGCCGGATACCTACATGTACTACAACATATGTACGTGTTGCTGCGTGTAAGAAGTGTTGGAGTGTTGAAGTGTTCTTGGAACTTTCTGCATGCAACACCGCGTCCAAACAGAACACTTTTAATTCTTATTTTGTTAATGTTATTGAGGTTGAAAACATGCCGGATTTGTAGCGCTGCAAGAATGTAGTGTTGAAGTCTCCTCAGGGCAAGGGGACTTTGCTTGCAACACCATATCTAGTGGTATAATTGCTTTGAATTGATGAAATTAAATGTACTGGTCGAAAATATTATGTTGCAATAGCTGATAGCTACACTTTTAGAGCATTCATTAGGTAATATGTTGGTTTCTGGTTAGTTCGCAAAATGTTTCGATCTTATACAACTTCATACGAGACTCAGAGGTGGCTCGGCTCGCGCTGAGAAAAATGTCTGGTTATCGAAACAAGAATTTTATTTGGTATTTTCTCAACCGGAAATGTGCTTGTGAATAGTGGGCGGTACTTCCGTTGATTTTGATTAAAATCTCGATTTTCTCTAAGTTCCCAAGAAAAGAAGAAAAGAAAAAAAACATGATAAATTGTCCTAGATATCCTAATCTTAAAAAACGCTAAAAGGGCGAGAAAATTTCTTTTTGACACTTTAAGAGAACAAATTATTTTAAAACTGTAAAGTTTGAGATTTTTTAATAAAATACTGATTTCTCAAAAGCGCATTGGTTCTTCGACAGGCAGTCGCAAACTGCATATTTGCTGTATTTTTCTTCAACAATATATTTTGAATTTGTTTGTTTTTGGACCATGACTCAAAGACTAAATATGATTCAATAAATTTATGAGAAAACATGATTCCACAAAGAAATCTATACATGGAATAAAAATGATTTAAAAGTGAGTCGTGGATGCAACTTGGTATTGCATTCTTATGCAACATCTTTGCGACTATAAACATTGTAGGAATTTGCATAACAAGGCAATGCGAAGTGCATCTTATCAAAATTGGAACCGCCTGATCAATGTATGAATTCAAGACGCACGTATTCTAACATTCTAAAATTTTTGTCTAAACCATATTTTTATAATCTTGTAGGGGGGCTTGAAGAGAAACGGGTCCGTTTCGGCTCAGCGAAACCATGGCTTCAAATCGAGCCGAACCGCGAACCGAAAACCACTCTGAACAGGCTGAACCGTCAAGTTTCTGAGCCGCAAACCGTTTTGCAGGACATGTCTTGATTGCCTTGAACCGCACGGGTTGAACTTGATCTAAGCCGGTTCAAAAATTTTCTAAAAGTGGTTCAAGTTACTATGACTATTTGAGTCCTAATACAGAGTCCTAGTACAGAGTTGCTGAGACCCAGAACATGACTAATTTCACAATACGAGCAAAAATTCTTCTATCGCTTAAACGTTCTTTTAGAATCGAACCCATTACCTCCGTGCGAATCCGAACTGCGTATATTTATTCTCAAATGTTTCGATTTATTTCTTTTGTTTCAAATGTATTCAAATATTTCGACATTGTTTCAAATTTATTCGAATATTTCAATTTATTTCTATTTTTTTTTTCAAATCTATTCGAAAGTTTTTTTTTTCTCTCTCTCTCAACAATTTATTCTCGAATTCTGCACCTTGAACCGAACCGACATTGGAGCCGGTTTAAAGCTCTAGTTGAAATTCCGAGGCCCAGGTTTTCACAGTATACTATGTGGTGGCCTATTTACAGAATAGAGGCCTCCAGACAGAATAGAATAAAGAAAATCGGGACCGTGCTTGGGATCAAGCTCCTCCAGCGGGAGCTCAAGAGCTGACCCGAGCTATGGTCTAAGATCGTTTTGGTTCGGAAATTCTTCGATAATTAGTAGTCGGGGTTTGCACGCATGCGCGAGAACAGAGTCGCGAGTATAAAGGAGGAGAGGCAAAGGATACGGTTGCCAGTTGCAGCAGCGAAAAAAAAAAAAAAAAAAAAAAAGAAGAAGAGAGAGAGTATTTTTTATTTGAGTAAATGGGGCTTGGAAGAATTTTTCCACCGAGGTCTAGCAACCCTGGAAGCTTTAAAAAAAAAAAAAAAATATTTAAGGTTAAAAAAATGAAGCAAACAAACCGAGCTTGCGTGAAAATGTCCATAAAAGCAGTGGTGTCGCGTGCAATTTGGCAACAATGTATTCTATCCATTTAAACTCATGTAAAATATCGAATTCAGGGGGTGCACAGTGCACAAGGCAAATTCGATATTTTAATGAGTTCAAATGGAGCAGTTAAGATATTTCCATCATGGCTGTTTCCTTGGAGTCTCAGACTCACATATCACAAATCTTCTTTATATACGCTGAAAAAAAAAATCAATTGTTAAAGCAACAATTCAAAATTTGCTGATTTAACAAAAATTGAAAGTTGCTAAATCAACCAGGGTTTTCTGTTAAGTTAACAATTTATCTGCTGAGTTCACAAAAATAGTTGTTAAATCAACCACTTAATGGTGTTTTTCTTAACAAAATAGACATTGTCAATTTAGCAATTTTAAATAGTTAAAAAACATACAGAACTTAACCCAATTAGTTGATCTATAACAATTCAGCTTGTTATATCAGCGAAATAAATTGCTGATTTTACTTACTAATTTGTTATTCCAGCAAAAAAATTGTTATTTTTACTATTTGATTTGCTGGTTGGGCAAATTAGTTGTTAAGCTAACAAAATGAATTGCTGATTTAGCATTTGAGTTGTTAATTTAACAGTATTATATGTTAATTCAGCATAACATTTCGCTCTGTACTTTTTTAACTATTTTTTTTTTTTTCAGTGTTGGTAATGTTTGTTGAATTCAAAGTAAAAATGTGTTTATTTTTTGCCAAATTGGCAACATTGACTTCTTCTGAGCCTGGTAATTAGACGTTCGTCGTCACACTGGCGCAACCAGGATATCTTCCATCTCTCTCATTTCCCATTTGAATGTTTAAGTAGGAAAAGGACAGAAGGAGGGGGTTTTATCCCCTTATCCATCCTTGTCTAACATACGTTTCTTAATGGAGAAAAGAGAGAGATGAAGAAACTCTCGGTGCGCTACTGCGTCGTCACTCTCTCAACTCCGGGTCCATGTTATCGTCCGCATCGTCATTGCGTCAGTCGCAATTTGGTCTGAGATCATCAAAAAGTGGCAAAAAAACCAGGAAAAAAAATTATCATAAATTTTTCATTTATAAACTTTCGAGACCAAATTTAAGCACAGAGAACAATTTCATCAAACAATTTACACCTAGAAATGTCACTGGGTGTTCTTAAATTAAGCTTAAAAGGTCGAAAACGATGATTCTTTGTGACTTTCATAGAAAAAAAATAAATAGTTAAAAAAGTACAGAACAAAATGATTTGCTAAATTAACCCAAGTATAATTTTGTTAAATTAACAACTCAAATGCTAAATCAGCAATTCATTTTGTTAGCTTAACAACTAATTTGCCCAACCAGCAAATCAAATAGTAAAAATAACAATTTTTTTGCTGATATAACAATCTGAATTGTTAGATCAACTAATTGGGTTAAGTTCTGTATTTTTTTTTTTTTTTTTTACTATTTAAAATTGCTAAATTGACCATGTCTATTTTGTGAAAAGAACACCATTATGTGGTTGATTTAACAACTATATTTTTGTAAACTCAACAAATAAATTGTTAACTTAACAGAAAATCTTGGTTGATTTAGCAACTTTCAATTTTTGTTAAATCAGCAAATTTTGAATGGGTCTGTTGCAAACTTTTGCTACCAACCATTAAGAGAAATTAACTAAATGGAAAATCGCCCGAAAAGTCCATTGGTGGCATCAGAAAGTCATGAAATGCGATAATAAACTCACAAGAGACGTTTAATGAAATCCAAGATGGCGGTAAAATATCGAGCAATCTGTATGCATGCACCTTTAACATCCAAGGATGGCCAACTTTGACAACCTCACAGGAGGTAAAGGTTATGTGTTTGTTTACGTTGTGATTGGTAGTGATCGAGGTTTCCGTGATCGATATTGTGAGGTTGGCTATCCTTGGATGTTCGTGGTGCATGCTTACCAATTGCTCGATATTTCTCCGCCATCTTGGATTTCATTAAACGCCTCATGTTAGTTTATTATTGCATTTTATGACTTTCTGATGCCACCAATGGACTTTTCAGGCGATTTTACATTAGATTAAACTCTCTTAATCGTTGTAGTAAAAGTTTGCAACAGTCCCATTGTTGCTTTAACAATTTATTTTTTTTCAGTGTTACTTTCACTGATTTTTGGCCACTTTTTGTTCAAATTTAGACCATAGTGCGTCGTTGGAAGTTGGAAGTTGGAAGCTGGAAAGCATTCGTAATTAGTGGAGCGATAAAATTCGATCTGAATTTTAATTGCCCCGCCGCCTTGCCGTTCCGTTCCTCAGCTCTGGTTCAGTTCAGTTCTGTCCCTCCTCAGTCCTCCCATCCACCATTCCCTCGTGCGAAGTCACGATCCTTTGTTCCATTCCCTTGTAACCAAGTCGCGACTTTACTTTTAAGTCGATTCATTGGATTTTACTCTGTTCTAGAATATCTTTTTATGTTAGAGTCCCTATACATATATACATATGAGAGTTGCGCCATTGCTGAATCCATTTCTGATTGGCTCTCAGATTTAGGCTGTCAAGAAAGCTCCAGGAGGCAAATGCAAATGGTGAAGGATTTAATTACTTTTCGCGAACTCCCTTTAATGAAACATTTGAAGCGGTAATTTTTGCTAATTTTTCCTCCGCTTGAATGTTATTCTGGAGAACACTATCTCTCTCAATAACGATTTTTACGCCTTAACGACATAGTGTGTCCGGCTGTTATGAACGTAAAATCAGGTTTGCTCATAATAAGATACCTCTTCCTCACCCCTCTTGCAACGTTTTCCATGTGTTTTGACCCGCTGATTTCAAATTCGATCTTAGTGTTTACTCAAAACTCATAATTTTTCCAGAATTTCAAATTTTTTGCTAAGAAGACGTAATTTTGATTTTACGTAAAATCTAGGCCAGTTTAATGAAAACTGGTAGAATTTTTGAAATCAGCGTCTCAAAATACATAAGATAGCGATGATGAAGTGAAATTGTAGGAGTAGAATTATTCTAAAAAACTAAAAATTAGTAAAATTAACACTGATGGATGGTGAATGTCGCGGACACATTATGTCGTTTTTGATGCTTACTTCTCAAAAACGACCGTTATTGTCGAGAATTATAGAACCTAACCTGTAAGAGATAGCGGAATAGCGGCAACAGCGCAGAGGCAAATGGCCATCCGCCATATGCATTTTGCCTCTTGGGAGCTTCATTGATCCGCTTCTTCTTCTTCATTGTGAAGGCATTGGCGCAACTCTCATAGTATATAGGGACTCTAATATATATGTATGCTCTCTTTTAACGCCTCAGAAATGATTTTTTGGCCTTAAATTTTTCGTCTTTGGGTATACTTTTTAGTTTTACTCAATTTTCTCCCATGGTTTAAAATTTGCGGGAAAAAATAACGTAATTTTGTGTGAAATTTGAGCTGGTTTGAGAAGAATGAAAAAAGTCTTCAAAAATCATCGTTTTCGACCTATATAAAGTTGAATTTAAAACTTTCCAATGACATTCATTTCTTTAAATTACATGTGATAAGCGTTCTTTGCGATTTAAATTGGTCTTAATAGTTTATAAATGACAAATTGATGTAATTTCTGATTTTTGGCTACATTTTGACAATCTCAGACCATACTGTGCAGCGCTCTATGGTCGTTGATCGTATATAAAAAGTTGCCAAAATAAGTGAAAAAAAGCAATAAAACATCATCGTTTTTGTAATGAAGTAATAAAACATCATCGCGCAAAAGAACAAAAAGAAAAAACTTTAGGATAACCATGAGTATACATCGATTACTCTTGTTTTCTTCAAAATATAAGAATGCGATGTATATGAAAGGTTATTTCGACGTTTTTCTACCCGTTCCTTTGCGGCTTTACCGCGGGAAAGGTCCGTGTAACCGCAGGAAACCCTTCCGTAAAAGTTCCGCTTTCGTAAAAAATGTGATTCCAATTTGACTGTTTTCCCGGATGAAAAACTTGTGTAAAACCTTACATTTACACCATAATATTATTTTATTTTATTTTTTTAATTTATTTCGAAAAATTTTTTTAAAAACGAGAAAGTAAAAAAAAAAAAAAACCCTATACTTACCTTTCTACACTTCTACAGGTGCAGGATAGTTTATAATGTTACTTATTTGTCTATTGTTAGAATTTTTCACTCAGTGGTTCTCTCTCACGGAAAAAAAAGATTAGTGAAATTAACCATACGATAGCTGATTTTGGCACCTGCTAGATGTTATGGTAAACTTGACCACAAGTATGGTACATTTACCGATACTTTGAGTAAATTCGACATGCAATCAGGTAACATCACCCCAGTACCTAGTCAAACATAGTATACTTCTGGATAACATTACCATAACATCTAGCAGGTGCCAAAATCAGCTATCGTATGGTTAATTTCACCGTAGTTTTTTTTCCGTGCTCTTCTCCAGCACCCTCCTTCATTTGAGTGTCAAAAACAATTAAATACTAAATAAGAAAAAACTGTCAAAATCATTTGTGAATAGTAGTGAATTTTTGTAAATAATAAAATCATATTTACGAATATAGGAAAGAAAAAAAACAAACGTAAAAAAGATGATTCCAATTTGAGTGTTTTCCTGCAGGAAAAAAGTGAGGAATACCCGTCGGGAACCAAGAATATAGACCCACCGTTGTGCACCATATCGACCCAAATAGTGCACAGCTGCGCACCATCGAGAAAATTGCACAATCGCAACTAAATTTAAAAAAAAAAAAAAAAAAAAAAAAAAAAAAAAAAATCCTCAAAAATATTGTTGAAAGAAAATTGCAGTAAATTTGATCAATTTAAATTTGCTCAAAACTTTGCTCGCACAAAAATTGTAACTGAAAGACTTGTGTAAAACCTTACGTTTTCGGTCCATTTTTGTTAAGGTAGGTGACCTAAAGGTGGCCCGGCTCTTAGGGTGGCCCACCCCAGCTTATTTCAGTTAATTACAGTGTTGAGTATAGCAGGATGCTATCGCTTTTCCCACTCCAAAAATCAAGAGCATCAGGCGATTCAGTCGGCGCGGAACAGTGCAACGTCCATTTTCGCAGGTCTTCAGCTAATTTTCACGGAAGTAAACAATCGTAAAAGCTAAGCCCTTAAATTGATTCCTCCTTTGACTTTCAATTCATCATAATCATTATAATATCTGGTGTAACTAGGGTCTAGATTCCGTTTTTGAACGATAAAATAGCATTTGAATACTTATTAATGAAATTTAAAAGAGAATGTCCACCTTTAGGTTCATAAAAAATATTAGGGGCGGCCACCTTAGGTGCATGTTTTGCGCGATGTCAAAACTCTACTTTTTTTTAAACGCAAAAAAAACCTCAAAAACAATCAAATTTTAAAAAAATTAAATTAACATATGATAGCCAACTCTCTGAATAGTAAATTGACATATTTAGTTTTTTTTTATCTCTCGTGACTTATACGTGCATATTAGCCCCAAGCATATGTATGGCCACCTTTGGGTCACTTACCTTAGTGAATTTTTGTAAATAATAAAATCATATTTACGAATATAGGAAAGAAAAAAAAAAAACAAACGTGAAAAAGATGATTCCAATTTGATTGTTTTCCTGCAGGAAAAAAGTGAGGAATACCCGTAGGGAACCAAGAATATAGACCCACCGTTGTGCTCCATATCGACCCAAATAGTGCACAGCTGCGCACCATCGAGAAAATCGCACAATCGCAACTAAATTTAAAATATAAAAATAAAAATAAAAATAAATAAAAAAAAAATCCTCAAAAATATTGTTGAAAGAAAATTGCAGTAAATGTGATCAATTTAAATTTGCTCAAAACTTTGCTCGCACGAAAATTGTAACTGAAAGACTTGTGTAAAACCTTACGTTTTCGGTCCATTTTTGTTACTTACTCGAGTATTAGAATGCACGATTCAAAAAATAGGCGCGAAAACGATTCACCCGTGTTTACTATACATAGTTTGAAACCATGCCGCAAAGGAGCCATGGAGCATTTATAACTAATCGCGAATCGAGGTGTCAATGGATCGGCGGGAATTCGAACGATCAAACGACTCTTTACGGCCAAAGTGTTTTAATTTAATTGTTTTGCCGGAACTCTCATCTCCTCATCTCGCGAGCAATCGAGGAATTGAGAATGAATTGAGAAGCTCGGAATTGAAACAAGACCGTAAACCAAATCAATGGGTCATGTTTAATAAGCATGGCCGCAAACTGCCGACTGCCGACTCTACAGTATCACTGGCGCAACCAGGATATCTTCCATCTCTCTCATTTCCCATTTGAATGTATGAGTCGGAAAAGGACAGAAGGAGGGGGTTTTATCCCCTTGTCCATCCTTGTCTAACATACGTTTCTTAATGGAGAAAAGAGAGAGATGAAGAAACTCTCGGTGCGCTACTCTACAGTATGGAGCATGGCAGAGGCTAGACTCCATAAATGTTTTTAACTGTCCATAACAGTGTGTTTATACTAATAAAAGATGCCTTTATGAAGTTTAAATAAGCTTTTATATGCCTATAATAAAAAAGTAGCTACTTGCACATTATGCGAGCGTTTATGAATTGGAATTGGCTAGCGCGGCCAGGTTAATAAGCCCGTGTTATAAAGTGCCGCGTTGCCAATGGTTACGACCGTGTCAAAGTGCGCGTGCGAATTTTCAGATGAACATGAAAAGAAACAACTTTGTTTGCTTTTAATTTGTCAAATGAATAAAAACACTATCGAGAAAATGAAGCTGAAAATTGCATAAGAAATGGCGAGCGTTTCAAAATTTTACAGTTTCGTTATCATCCGCAAATAATCACACACAACAAATCAAAAATAACCTCAAACTTGAGTCGCCGCTCTAACAGCAAGGCCAAGACAAATTTAGTCTCAATTTTTAGGTTGTTTTTAATTTCATTTCCCGATAATTTTTTTATTTATTTTCCAGATGAATCTCGAACCATCATAAGCGGCGGCAGCCGCACAGGCCCAGTAAGAAAACACCCGTGGGATATGCAGATACACCAATTAGTCTCTCTTTTTTTCTTTCCATTTGAACGCCAACGTTAGAAAGAGACGGCGAAAGGGACTAAAGTCACGTTATGGCCCCCTTTGATACCTTGTCTAACATAATAATATGAGTTAAAATGGAACGAGAGAGAGAGAGAGAGAGAGAAGACAAATTTCTGTATCCGCTCATCTCTCGAAAAAACAACCCCGGCGTGTGCTGGCGTTTTTAATTCTGTTTATAAATTTTTGACAAATATTTATAGACCTGTGGAGACATTTGTCTAACAATAAATGATGATTTCACTTCAGAAAAAATTACACCGACGCAGTTTGATTTTAAAGGTTATCGTTGGTGCCGGCAAACAATTTTTCTTGGGAGACAAATCCTCAAAACCAAATTGCAGAGGGGAAAGAGAGCCAACTTCACAGACACGAGAAAAATATCAAAAACCACATTAATGAAGGGGGCAAAACCTCAATTTTCATTTTGTTTTTCTTGTTTTCAGCTCAATTTGGGGAAATTAGCGTGATAAATGGTATATCCAATTTTCAGGGATGGGCAACTGTCCCTTGCGCATCCCTTGTCGATGCCCCCGCTTTCTTTACTTTCGAGAGGGTAGCAAAAATCATGGTTTTATCGATTGAGGCCGTTTCCGGAAAAAGGGTCCATGTAACACAGGGTGTGCTCTTCAGACAAGAGTCTCTATTCTATCTTAATTTTGATTTCTCAGGAAGACCTCATTCAATGTTTTATGGGCCCCTTTTCCGGAAACGGCCTCAATTAATCTCAACTATTTCTTGCTTCAAAAAGAGTGTTTAAAACTAAGTATTATCAAGTGAGCTATAGTCTGCAGCCATTTATCTTAAAGAGAAAAATTAAAGAACATTTTATAAAACTTTCCTGATTTACCGTGTCGGTTGACTTTAGAAACTGAGCCTCCGCTCGTTGCGGAGATAGAAAACATTTTTTTTTTTTTTTTTTTTTTTTTTTTTTTTTTTTTTTTCATTTCAAGAGTCTAGGCTTTTCATCTTATTAAGTACTCTTTGTTTTGATGACGTATCTGACAGAGTGACAGCGATGTTTGATGTATCTCAGGGTATATTTGGCGAGTGTTCAACTTAATTGTTTTTAGTGACATCGATAATACTTAAAACCGGATTCATCGTTTATGAGTGTGGATTGCATCTCGAGATCCTTTGACTGGATGCGCGCTTAAAGTAGGGTTATTTATATGCAATATTTGTACTCGAGTTCAGCCTCGCAATTCGCGTTTAATGTGGATTCAACTTTTCGCTTGGTTGTGATCTTACGATAGTAAAGAACTTTTAGCTATAAACGCTTCGGAATTGAGTGGAAATGACATATTTACTATACTTACATAATTAGAACTTTTAATGCTATAGTGGGCGAATTAATAATTCGGTCAAAGAAATGGCGAATTTCGGGCCAAATCTTTCCATGTTCTAACCGATCTTTATAACCATTTACGGGAAGATTCTAGGCGAAAATTTAAAACTTGGTTTGCTCTGGAAACGACCCCGTTATGGTTCGTTTTAAAATGTTTGCTCTGAGCCTTTAAAAACGGTGTTAATAGATCGTGTCCTAGAAACATCCAATTTTTTTTCGTGAATTTTCGGTCAAAACATGGTTTATGCAAAATTCCCCTGAACAATATTGTACCATAAAAATAAACCATCGAAACCAAGCAACTTCTTAAGACTCGAAAGATCACTGTGTTAATTCTGAGGCAGAATGGCTTTTCGTCGTGTAAAAAAGTGGTTAATTTCAATGATTTATCGTTAAATTTGCTGGGGGGGGAAACGAATGAAAAGCAAAAAACAAAAAGTAGTGACTTTGATCAAAATTTTAAATAATTAGTCAGGCTGCTTGAAAAGTTCCAATATTGTGTACAACTAACAGTGGCGAGGCGTGCGATTTGGCAACGTTCTTTTTTCGCCACTTAAACTCATTAGAAAGGTCGAAATGCCTGGTCATCGCCGATGACTGAAGCGTTCGACCTTTTTGGTGAATTTAAATGGAGAAAATACATGGTTGCCAAATTTCACGCCTCGCCACCGACAACTAAGCTATATTTCCTTAAGAACCCGCGATGAAAACGAGAATATCTCAATACCTCAGAATCACCAATAAACGTAGTGCTTTGGGTGGTTTCTCAGAGTTTTAGTTCCATACGTTGTCATTGGTTCAGATAATATTAATTGAGAATTTGGAACATATGATTAAAATTAAAAAAATAATGGATGTGAGGATTTTTAAGAAACTGAGACTTTCGAACACGGGGAGGATTTCAAAAAAGTTTTGTGCGAAATAATAATTCAATAATATGGAATGTGTTGTTATGAGTAAAACTTGTCGCGGATCGAAAGCAGCAATTTGCGATGAGTTTTAATTCAACCCCAACTTGTGTGCCTTCTTGAGCCCTCCCCCCCCCCCCCAAAAAAAAAAAAAAAAAAAAAAAAAAAAAAAAAAAAAAAAAAATAATCGAAATCAATTCGACAAGAAAGGAATAAATGAGCATAGATATTAAAAAGTATTCACTTTCAGGTAAAGTTTACTAATATTGTTTCTTCTCCTATAGCTAGAGGAATCTGTTGTCCAGAGTAATTAAAATGAAATCGTAAATTACAAAATTACAGTAACGAATCATTTGATACAAGAATAATATTACGTTAATGTCATTGATGTTTCCATATTCTAATTATTATTGTATAACCGGTGATGACTGATGAGGATTGAGGAGCCGCATTGCGAATAGGTGCCTCTAAAGATGCTAAGTTTTCTTGTTCTGAGCAGCCTTTGATATAATTCAAAAGGTTCGATTCAAAGGGGTTTTTGCTAATCATCGAATAAAGGTTTCAATGATCTTGTCCAAGTGAGATTTTACTCAGGAGTACCACGAATGCGATTCTTTCGCAGATGAACTTTTTTTTTTTTTTTTTTTTTTTTTTTTTTTAAGAAAGATATCGAAAATCTAGGAGGCGATCAAACTTCGACTCAGTGGCGGCGCTTGCAATCTGACAACGTTGCATTTCATCCATTTAAAACTCAAGAAAATTATCGATTCAAGGAAAAGCAGCCCCAATATTTCGACCTTTTTCTTGACTTTAAATGGACTGAATGCAAAGTTGTAAGCGCCGAGTAATAGGAAGAGTGAATGAAATGTATAAAAAATTAAAATATATTAATGCACCAGAATTTCCCGCGCATTGCTTCCAAAAAAAAGAAAAAAAAAACCGCAATAAAATGCTTACATTGTAATTTCCTGTTTCTCGTTCGATCCTTACTGACAATGTCACCACATTCTCTCAGTCATGATGTTTTCACGGTATATTCACCTCTACCTTTTATAATATTCTCATGAATTTCGATATTTCTTTTTTTTGTCCGCTTCAACAAAAAGCTAATGTCACCCTCCAATTCCGTTTTTATGTCCATTTTTAATGTCAGCTGTCACAAAACTCTAAGATTCTGTTAAACGACTTAATGAAATAAAATGATATTAAAAAAAGGGGGGACGAGAAAAGTGCATGAGAAACAGGAACACAACTGCTTTTTTTAATGGGCGACCAACTTCCTTCAACCGTTACGAACTGATGGAGGAGGGGGTCATATTTTTAGAACTCTGAAATGAAATTCTATATTATCACCCCGGATGTCCCCAAAAAAACTCTTCAAATAGTTTAATAAGATGTAGATATGCTTGACATTTTTAATTATCGGTATTTTTTGGTCTTTCAGCAACCGACAAAGCACCGCGCCCTCTTGGGCTCAATCAATAACAAGCATGTGTCATCTTAATGGGTATTTTCTTTTGAATGTCAAGAAAATGAAATTGTCACCGCTCATAGTTTGGTTGTCAAGAAACAAGCTGGTTGGAATAAATCTTGGCTAAAACACGTGTGAACTTAGTTTCGACGAATTTAATATTCATTTTTACAGAAAATCCATCATAAAGAAGCAGTTTTTATTTCGGTGATTAATTTTTTTATGAACCTCCATACATCTAAAATCACACCTAAAAAAACTAAATATCCGAGTCATCTAGGACAAACATATACGCTCACATCATCCAACAAAATTGTATTTCATTTGTAATGTGAATGCAATTTACACAAGAATGAATGTGTGCATCCATGTGAATATGTGTACAGTTTTGATTTTTTTTCCAGCGCAAATGTACGGTTTTTTCTTGTACTTGTAACTTGCTTCAAAAGATATGAGAGGCTTCAAAATGGCTTTCCCAGCATTCAAAGAGACCTCATTCCAATTTAATCGTTGGGTATAAAGTTCCTCGACCGATTAAATCCTTTTGCTGCCAGGTCATGAAGACAAATCGAAGTTTGATATCGCAAATTAAGTGGGTAGTTAAACAATCGTACACAGCGGTGCTGATTTTGCATACACAATTGATTGAAGGCGCTCTAAGAAAAATTCTTTTTAATTTCGGTTTTCGAGTAACGATTAATGGAGCTCTTGCAAACTTTAGCTGAGAGTAAATGAATAGTCCAGTTTGATGTAAAAACCAGCAAATATCGCGAAAGTCTCACTTTAGAAGTTTAAAATAAAGGAATAATCTCACATAACTGCGATATAACGACAAGATCGGAATGGTGGTTCAACGCAGGTATCATGGGAGATTCCTTCCTGCCTAATTCGTCACTTTCTCTATACGGAAATCAGAGATATTTCTCAATTTAGATAGGAATCTCCCATGATACCTGCATCTCTCCGCCATTGAGCCCAATTCCGAGAATGAGTTTCGTGATTGTCAAGATATACTCATCGTCATTTTTACAGGTTTGTATGCAAAAATTGACTCTTTAATCCCTTGGAGAAAAAGTTTGCAAGAGCCTCATTCATGTGAATTAAAAGCTGCAATTATGTGAGGCATATTTCGTCACACAAACGAATATATTCGGGCGTGGTATGGAAAGGATTAAAATAATTGAAAAATCAACGGTGTAGTGATACGTTTGGTAATATGAATTTCAAAAGAAAGTATATTGGTGGACATTATCATTCCTCCATTACTGGGCTAGTTTTAAAGAATTTGGCAGTTTTCAGTTAATTCAGATTCTAACAGAATTACCATCTTGAGAGTACTCGTACGTCTTGAAAAATCTAAAAATTTTTGGAGAATACTTAATGGATAAAATTAACAAGGGTGGCTTCGAATAGGGGACTTTCTTTAGTAGGTTATGGTATAGCTAAATCCATTTAAAAATGCTATCTCAGAATACGAAAATTGCGCAGCCGTAAGCAACCAAAACTTTTAGCTAAAGAGCTTTGAGAGTGAAAACACTTCTTTAAAACGCGCCCGGCTTTCATGGGGGTGGCCAATGTTGGTTATTTTATTAAGAATTTGAACGTAAAAAACTTGTATGATTAGTGTTAATAGTAGGAACTTGGAAACTTTAAAAGTACCTACACAATTGCTAATGTACAGTTGAATAAAATTCAAACCATTTGATTTGAAAGCCATCGCTTGACCCCTTTGAACATATAAGCTAGTTTGTTCACTCAAGGTCATAGTAATGAATCCATAAAGTTTCTAATATATAACGAGCACTTAACGTCCTCAAAATGAACGGATTGGAAAATAGATGTAAAATGAACGACATAGAAAATTCAAGCATCATCGTTTGCTTTAAGCTCAAAGCCAAAATTTTCTCGGTGGATTACGACTTTGGTTCTTAATCGATGATTCTTGGCTTGAAATATCTGTAGGAATAAGTTTACTAAGATGACGCCACCAGTTTATGCTAACCTTGTTTCCTTTCTTAAATCATCCGAATATAATGCGCAATCTAAAAAAATTAGTCGGGACTTTGAGTAAAATAAACAGGAAACTCTAGCGGCGCGTGCAAGTCGAAATATCTATCTTCGCTTCTGTTACGTAAATAATCAGTAACAATAGTTAGAGTAATGATTCACAGTTTATTTAACCAATATTTGATAGTAACAAACTTACATTAGGTGTCGTATACCTACAGTAGCGCGCACGTTTATTTACATGAATTTTATAGTATAAACGTCTGGGTTTTAAAGATTTTCAGTGTCCTCATAATTTATTTTTCTGGTGTTTACCGCAGGTATACAATGGCTCGTTCGTCGGTAGAAAAAAACTTGCAAGATCTCCGTTATGATCAAATAAGCTTTCGGATTTTTTTTTTTTTTTTTTTTTTTTTTTCAGTAGATCGTTTTAAGGATGACGTCATGCACGATCAAAATTGGATCCAAACAAATGGTCCATCTCGCCAGTGGCGTAGCGTGCTATTTGGCAACGTTACAGTTCGTCCATTTAAACCCATGAAAAAGATCGAACGATAGGGTGTTCGGTGAACACCTTCGCATTCGACTTTTTATACGGATTTAAATGGACACAATACAACGTTGCCAAGTTGCACGCTACGCCACTGCATCTCGCTTCACTCTTGTGAAATTAGTTACCCATAAGAAATGGGATCCACATTTTCTAATGCAAATTCATGCTGTATAATAAACAACCAGTTTTTTCACACTTCACTGCACCAACGTATTTCACTTACATTAAAGTATATTTTCACTTCAATTTACACGGAAAAAAAAAACTACGGTGAAAATAACCATACGCATACCTGATTTTTGCACTACTAGATGTTATGGTATTGTTAACCAGAAGTATGCTATGTTTTGACTAGGTACTAGGTAATGTTACCTGATTGCCTGTCGAATTTACTCAAAGTATCGGTGAATGTACCATACTTCTGGTCAAGTTTGCCATAACATCTAGCAGGTGCCAAAATCAGGTATCCATATGGACTGTATGGTTATTTTCACTAATCTTTTTTTTCCGTGTATAGTTCTTGAAAGATCCCAATTGAATCAATCACAATGGGTCTGTTGCAAACTTTTGCTACAGCGCTTTAGAGTGTTCAATCTCATGTAAAATAGCGTGAAAAGTCCATTGGTGGCATCAGAAAGTCATAAAATGCAGTATGAAACTCACGAGAAACATTTAATTAAATCCAAGATGGCGGTAAAATATTGAGCAAACTGTATGCATGCACCACCAACATCCAAGGATAGCCAACCTCACAATATCAATCACACCCAATCACAACGTAAATAAACGCACATAACCTCTGAAGCTGTGAGGTTGTCAACGTTGGCAATCCTTGGATGTTAAAGGTGCATGCATACATATTGCTCGATATTTTACCGCCATCTTGGATTTCATTAAACGTCTCTTGTGAGTTTATTATCGCATTTCATGACTTTTTGATGCCACCAATGGACTTTTCGGGCGATTTTACATATGACGAAACACTCTTAATCGTTGTAGCAAAAGCTTGCAACAGACCCATTATATCGAACGAAGTACCATGTTTTATCCTTGTCTTACTCACGTACTTTTATGAGCATATCACCTACTTGACATTCAATAACACTTGATTATTTTCCTAAACCTCTCTTTGTCTCGAAACTTCCTCAAGGTATGACACAATATGTGATGGTGCCGATGATCCCATATCCTATATCGCCGTGGCCATAAGGAATAGTGAGTGAGAGGAGGATAAAACATAGGACTGAACTTCGATTTATCTGTGATTTAAAATTGATACATGATGTTTCGGACATTTTGTTGAAACGCACACATAGTTTAAGGTTCATGGAATCTATGCATATTAGTGCAATAAAATCTTAGAGTTCCGTTTGGTTAGTTGCATGGATTTGCATTAGAAAATGTGGATCCGATTTCTAATTACGGGAAACCAAGTGAGCGTAAGTGAGATACATCGTTTTTTTTTGGATTCCATTTATTTCGTGACGTCTCACTGAAATGGTCTGTAACTGCGTGCACTCTGACAATGAATCACATTTTGAGAAATTCTTAAACCTTGTGAGAGAGGCTTGATATACCGTGAAAAACTTCTAGTGAAAAACCTTTAGTCCTTCAAAATACTCCCTCAACGTCCTCCAATTCCGTCTTTCAATTCTAAATGCTTATATCTATAGCTCAAGCATAGGGCAACTTGCGCAACTATTTATTCTGATTTTTATTAAGAATACAGCTAAAATTTTAAATTTTTTAATTTTTTTTTTTTTAAATTTTCATCAGAATTTTAGGAAGTATTGTAATGGGGAGCGTTCGCTACCCAAATATGGGTTTAGTATTCATGTATCTGATAGATTTGGCAACGCTTAGATTGCACTTCGGCCGAGTTCAATCTAGGCGAGGCCGCGAGAAGCTGCGTTTTGGCGCTAGGAATGCGAGATGTTTGTGTGATTTGTATGAATCTTCGAGTTTGAGATGCGTTTGTTTTGGAAAATCGTGTGTAATGACGCACGATTGCGATTTTCGGATATGTCATTGCATCCGAGGTGATAAAAGGGCCTGAAACGCTAACAACGACGGCTAGAAAGCGAAGAGTGCGAAGAGTGCGAAGAGTGTGAGGATTTGCGATATTTGATTTGCGAGATTAGATTTGCGAGATTGTGTTTGTGTGAGTGCAGGTTCGAGTCCTGGCACGATTGATTTTGGAAGGGTGAATCTGAGAATTTGGAAGTGTGAGCCTGATTTTGGAAGTGTGAATCTAAGTTTTACAGAGATTGCTCTTAAAACAAGAGTTTGTAAGCGTTGAAATCCGAAGTAAGTGTCGCGTTTTCATCAAATAAAGTTTTTAAGTTAATTCTGTCGCGTATTTCTGCATTACCGTGATCATCCCGAGGGCTTCGAACCGACCAACGTCGCACAGCTCTCACCAGCAGGGCCCCAACCCCCCCTAGAACGCTACAGTATCCAACAGCAGATTTTTTTCTTACCACCATCAGTATTTATTTCCAGTAAAAACGTACCTTTTTCTCAAAGCGACTATAGAAATAAGTATGGTTGAACCACTGGCTGCTCGTGGAGGTTAGGCGACGAAAATGAGAGATGCACAGGATTTTTTTGGAAACGCTTTTCATCGAAACTTTTCTGAAAATTCTATGTTCACGGTGCTCTCCAGGTTGCGTTTTCTGACTTGGCCTGGGCGGCTACCGCCACTTAATGATGTTTCATTCACAATTTTTGGAATCTTGAAACAAAGAAAGATGGAATAATAACCAAGTTAACCTTTTTACGTTGTTTTAAAATTTTTTTTTCCTCCATCAAAAAATGTGAGGCGATGGGCTCCCTATCGCCTCACATGCCTCACCTGGCGAGCCGCCACTGGATTGAACTAAAAATGATGTATCACATGACAAGAAATTTCGATGTTGAAATATTTCTCAAAATATTGACTATCCTGGTTTTTTTTTTTTTTTTTTTTGTTTTTTAGGATAATCAGTGGAACTGATTAGGCAAGCTTAGACGAAGAATTTTTGCCGGAGAAATTTTGAACTGTGAACGGCACCGTGCTTTTGTGAACCCAAATGAAATACGAGTATTATTATAAAAGATTATAAATACTAAAAAGAAACGCGAAACTATGAAATCAGAGTACTTATTGCCGTGGTTCCCGAAAACTGATTCCAAATTGCAGATGAACTTGACGTATATATAGTGCGAAATTATCATCAACGAACATCCGCATATCCTCCGTTTGAAGTTAAATAATCACTTTAAGTTATGGTAACTGTATAGTTATAAGAAAAGTGCAACTTTGGAAACTTACCACCAAGAAGAACACAATCATTTTCTAGTGATCAAAAGAACCGCAAAACTATGAAATTTCGACTACTTTTATGGTTCTCTAAAACTGGTTTCAAATCGCTGATGAACTCGCTATAGTGAAATACCTATTATCAACGAGCGCAGCAGACATAATTTTATAACTTCAGTTCGAAGTTAAATAATCCACGTCACTGGATAGTGTATAGTTATAAAAAAACGCAACTTTGGAAACTTACCGAAATCAAGAAAAACACTGTAACTTTCCAGTGATCTGTAGAGCCGCAAAACAATGAGATTTGAGTATTTTTATGGTTCTCTAAAACTGATTTGAATTCGTGATGAACTTATTACGAACACGGCAAACATGCTTATATACACCTTTCTTTTGAATTTAAACAACCACGTAATTGGATACTTATAAGAAAAGTGATAACTTTAGAAACTTACCGAAATCAAGAACACTATAATTTCCTATTGGTAAATAGAGCCGTCACGTGTCATTTGATTCACAAATTAAAAAAATCAATTTTGAAAGGAACTCGACTAAACACGTGAAGAAAACGAGAGAGAAAAACAACTGAACCGGTGCGATAACACGGAAGAAGAAGAAGAAGAAGAAGAAGAAACAGTTTCGAAACTTGAGATCGCACGCTTATCACTCGACAAAAACTATAGAAACCGTAAATCACGTGAGTTAGCGCGCAACTTTTCCAAGCTCAGCTTTCAAGCGACGAAAATCGCAAAGGGGGAAAAAAAGCTGATGGTTTGGAAGCCGCTTGAATCAGGAGGGAGGGAGGAGAGCTCGGGGAGGGGGGACTCAGGTGTTGCTATAGCAACGACGACAAACATGGCGGCGTCATAAAAACAGCCAATAAGAACATTGAAGGAAACCGAGTGAGATAGAAAGATAGAAAATGAGGGAGAGAGAGAGAGAAATAGATGTAGGAGGGGGAGGGAGGAGAGAGAAAAAGAAACCGCAAGACGAGAGAAAGAAATAATAGCCCCGATACCGTCCAATTCTGTCGGAACGCACACACACCCATATAAAAAGTTTACTTACTAACACACTGAATTTACAAACACACTGACAAAAAGTCGTCAATTATAATTAATTTTGAAGACAAGGAATAATACTGGACGATGTTTATTTCTAGCTCTTTCGCGTCCTCCTCTCTCGAAAACAATACTGTTTATCTGATCGGGATATAAATTCAAACCCGCGACGTGAGATCAGTGTTGCCGTTTTGGCAATTTTTATCCTATTTAACTCGATGAAAAATTCATTTTTTATGTTAAATTCGGCAACACCGGGTGTGATGGAACCAAATCCTCCAGTCTCGAGTCACTTCGTCGACTGTCGACGTTCCTTTTTGTGAAGGATTTTAATGAAATTCAGCTCCATAAATCAGGTGTCTTTTCCATCCTTTCCTACGACGCGGATACTTTCATCTACCTTATGACAACGGATTTTTATGGCCTTGTATATTAAACTAAAGGAGGGAAACTGATAAGAATTTTTGAATGCAATGAAAAATCTTCATTTTTTTTTTTTTTTTTTTTTCTTAACAGGATTGATACTTATCAAAACATTTTTGAAACAGAACATCTTGCCGTGCCGATGACTGTCACCGTTTTGTAAGTTTGTGTGGTGAAGGGGGGGATGCTATTCAGAGTTTTTAGGGTGAAATTCAGAGGATCAATAAAGAATCCTTATTATTCAAGGAATAATCCTTGAAATTCGGCCATTTAACCAACACTGGTGGATCCCGAAAATTGTCCTTCAGTGGCAAAGCGTGAAATTTGGCAACAATGCATTTTCTCCATCTAAATTCACCAAAAAAGTCGAACACTTCAGTCATCGGCGATGACCAGGAATTTCGACCTTTCTAGTGTGTTTAAATGGGGAAAAGGAACGTTGATAAATCGCACGCCTCATCATCGCCACTGTTGTCTTCTCTCTCTTAGTTCATAAGGACGCATGTTTAGCATAAGACAGATCAGAGGAAGTACCTGATTTTGGCACCTGCTATGGTAAACTAGACCAGAAGTATGGTACTTTCACCGATATTTTGAGTAAATTCGACATGCAATCATGTAAACATCACCCTGTACCTAGTCAAATAAAGTATACTTCTGGTTAACATTACCATTACATCTAGCAGGTGCCAAAATCAGGTATCCGTTTATGGTTATTTTCACAGTAGTTTTTTCCGTGATAGCTTTAAATGCTCATAAAAAGAGAACCACTTGAAAAAACTTAATCTATGGATATCAGAACGATCGTTAGCTTATTAGCTTTAGAGTGAGCTAAATCAAATCTCGATATAATTATTTTGCACGTCACCATTACGCTTGATAAGGTGTGTGACCCAAAGGTGGCCCGGCTCTTAAGGTGGCCCACCCCCGTTTATTTCCGTTAGTTTCATGAATTGGCAATAGATGGCGTTAGTGCTGAGTAACAGGATGCTATTGCTTCCCCCATACCAAAAATCAAGTGTGTCGGGTGATTCAGTCGGTGCGGAAAAGGGTGATCACCATTTTGGCAGGCCTTCATACAATTTTCACGTTACTAAACAATCGTAAAAGCTAAGCCTATAAACTAATTTAATCTTGACTTGTTATACATTTTTAAATGCTTATTTACCCCTCTTTCATGAGTCATGATTATCTTTTCGTAAACTTTACCTGTTTTGACGATATCAGCAAATATTTGTGTAAACACGTGGTTTGACTGGTGCACCAAAGGTGGCCCGCTCGTTTTTGTAACATGTTTATATTAACCTACGGTAGGTGAAAAATTAATTTTAGCGAATCGTAGGCCGGTATCATTAGCATAAGGTGTCAAAACGCACAACTGGACCAAAAAGGAGTAAAGAAAAATAAAAAAAAAAATCCGCTGAATACAAATTTTCACGGAAAAGATGAAAAAATAAGTTTTTCTCTCTCTATTTCATTTGCACTCACTGGTACTTATAGTCCCCGTTAACTCCCTGATGGGTACTAATATTTAGTTTATAATTCCCTGTATTGGTAATTAGTATAAAGATGAACTAATTATACTATCATCAGCTAATTAATTACTATGAACAACCATTTTTGGAATATTATCATCAATTATAAATGGGAAAATTAGCGATAAAAAAATGAAAAACTGTAAGGGGGCCAAAAAGGGTTAAAACCCCCCTTTAACATTATAAATTTATCATTATCATTGTAATTTTTGATTAAACAAAGGTACCGATTCCATCTGTGAACGAAACAATAGCATTCGAATGCGTATTCATGAAATTTGAAAGGGGGTGGCCACCTTAGGTGCATCAAAAATAATAGGGGTGGCCACTTTAGGTGCACGTTTTGCGCGATGTCAAAACCCTACTTTTTTTCAAATGCAAAAAAAAAGCCCAAAAACAAAACAAAATTATAAAAATGAAATCAGTTTATGATAGCCAACTGTCTGAAGAGTAAATTGACGTATTTCGTTTTTTCTTTCTCTCATTCCTTATTAGTGCAAATTGGCTCCAAGCTTAGGTATGGCCACCTTTGGGTCATCTACCTTATGAATTTTTCTCTGATAGTAAATAAGCGGCTTGTTCTTTGCCTATAAGATTGCGATTTGCCTGCGACATATATACCACTGATAGATCTCTCCAATCAAGCTGTGCCTGTGCTCTCTCGTTTAAGCATATGTTTTTACTGCCAAGTTGTTCGATTTAGTCATCAAATTATGTTGTCCTCTTTTGATTAGTCTAAACTGAACAGTGAACCCTTCATAAGGACCCGGACGAGGTCGCAGCCGCCACCCTTCGATATCCCTACTCGATGCTCGTAAAAACGTTAATTAACTAAGCCTCTTCATACGCACAAGAACCGCAGAGTGAGGAGTGTTATCTCTCCTTCGATTCGATTCCTTCGGTTTTTATACCGGCCAGTGTTGCCAGACGCGAGGCCAATAAATTATCCGATTTCCCATGGAGGTCGATGAAAACCTGTTGAAATGTTTGGCCCGTGGGCGGATCCAGCTATTTGGCAACCATGCATTTTTCTTATTAGAAGGTGTGAGGAAGAATCGATCCTTAAGGGGGTATACCACCCAAATTAAAAAAAAATCGTTCCTGATGACTTAGAGCCCTCAATTTTTTTTTTGGTAACACATACTGATGTAAATTAGAGATCCTGAAATTTTTGTGAAGCTGGTTGCATACCTGCCCCTTAAAAAAAAATATTTCCTGAAAAAACGTTGACAACTTTCAAACAGCTTTTTTAGAGTTAGAATTGCTCAATCACCTTGGTCTTGGTCTCAAATGAAAGGTATCAGTGTCCTCTAGGGTCTCTTGTATGGACTGTTTTTTTTGTCGAGAGGAAGTATTTTTTTCTTAATGTTTCTTCGATGTGACATTTTTTTCATGGTTTTTTTTTTTTTAAACATTAATAGATATTTGAGATGTTAGGTTGAGGGCAAATCCATACAACAGTACCTAGAGCATAAAATTCTGCACATTTTTAAAAAAAACTGAAGTCTCTAGCTATCATAGTACTCGAGAAAAGCTGTTTTGAAGTTGAAAAAACAAGCGAAAAATTGATTGAAAAATCCGAACCTTTTTCCAAAAAATTTTCCAATTTTCTCAATTTCGCAATGTTGACTCATGAACTTTAAAATTAAGTTAAAAATACTTTCCGACCTCCTAAAAATTAAAAAAAAATATCCTCGTATTCCCTGAAAATTAGGGTGGTATACCCCCTTAAGAGGGTCATGGCCCTTTTGCTAATCGATTGTTTTTCGTACATTCAATGGAAAGATTGCGCAGTTACTAGATCCGCCCTCGGTTTGGGCTCATTTGGCAGCGATGATTCCGACCTGGAGATCATTCTAAGTTTATTAGAAGAGTGTTTATCGAACTGCCTGTGTGAGTTTGTGAGTTGCGAGGAGAGGGAATGTTCGCGGCTGGCGCGCCGCGCCAGCACTTTTGACATAGATGTCAAATCTTTAAAATAAACAACATTTTTTTTTTTTCTACTGCGTGGTTTAAGTATAACGTTGCGTAACCATGCATTACCTGACAACAATGCTATAGTGATTCCTCGATTTATTTATAAGCTCTCAATATTGACTGAGTTTCATCGACATGCGTGATTCAATGGCCTTATTTCCATGATGAATATACTTGAGGCAGTATTCACAGCGGATAGTTGATATTCTCTTCAACTTGCATGTGAATAAAGGGTCAAAGTCAGAGGAAGTCAAATGTGAAAACTTCGTTTGGGTTGAGGAAAATAAAGGCCAGTGTCGAAGCGTGTAGTCGGGTAACGTTGTATATCAGTAGCGCACCGAGAGTTTCTTCATCTCTCTCTTTTCTCCATTAAGAAACGTATGTTAGACAAGGATGGACAAGGGGATAAAACCCCCTCCTTCTCTCCTTTTCCTACTCATACATTCAAATGGGAAATGAGAGAGATGGAAGATATCCTGGTTGCGCCAGTGTTGTATATGTTCCATTTAAATCCATTCATTCTATCGAACTATCTACTAATCGTCAATGACCGTCGTATGGGTTCAAATTTACAAAATGCGAGATATTAAGCTTCGCCGCTGATACAGGCAAAGAAGAATATGCAGAAGATGGCAAAGATGCAGTCGGATGGGGTAGGGGGGGGGGGGGGGGTTGCAAAGTATATTCTAGGAAATACTCCCTCGCTCCGCCACCCTCTTCTTCATCATAGTGACGTATGGGACTATACATATAATGGAGTAGTTGCAAAGGTCTGAAATGTTGTGTTGTTTATAAAAAAGAAAATGAAAGTCCTTGATGAACTGAGATCAGATGTCTTTGGTTTCTAATTAAGGCCATCTGTTCTGGATATGAGATTTTGGCCCAAAATACATAGTTTTGAATGGGAATTCTGCGTAAAGACGTCACTACGCACACGATTTTTTGCAACTTTACACGAGTGTATCTCCAACACCGGGACATTTATGAAAAAACCGAAGGCAGCAATGTTCTCAGCTCATCAAGTACTATAATTGTCTATGTAAAAAACACAACATTTCAGACCCCTGCAACTACTCCATTATTGTTTTGCTGAAGAAAAATCAAATCAGCGGTTTATTTTGGCTCTCGAAGGAGTTTTGGTCCTAATTTTTATCAATCAGTTGCATGAATGCTGCTTGTAGTTAAAAAAAAAAAAAAAAAAAAAAAAAAAAAAAAAAAAAAAAAAAAAATCGACTTTGTGATGCTTGAATCTCATAGATTTTGTCGTGAGAAAAATTTCAATACAAAAGTTCTTCACTGATGAGAAAAATCACTTTTTAAAAAACAAAGAAACACGTTTACTTGAGACAGATTTTCTTGCGTGGTATAAAGTTCTGATTGCACGAAGTATAATAACCGTCACAACAAGGAATCTTTTATTTGTAGCAGCAGACGTTTTCCTTGGGTTAAAGGAATTTCCCAATATGGTAATATTTTAATGTCCTGCAGTTTCTTTACCACAAACGAAATTACACTTTGGATTTAAAAAAAACAATTCTCTCAGTGCTCGTTGTGTTATATTTAAGAATAATATGCAGCGTCTGAAATAATTAAATGAGCCGTAATGACAAAATTAGGTCACCAATAGCGCGGATACGATTTGCATGCATGCATTTCGGTTGGCCAGTTTGACACCCACTTTAAAGAACATTTGGTGGAATAGCCTGCTGCAGGTTGATTATGAACGATCGTACCTCAATGATATCGAGTCTACATATGATCGAATACTTGTTATTCCTACGGGTGGTGTCATTACGATTAGATATAGGTTTTATTCCGATAGAAACTCTCCCATCTCTGCGGAACTTCTCCGATAGCTCAGAGTCATCGGCTGATTTCCGCAGAGATAAGAGGGTTTCGATCGGATTTTACGTTCTGCAGACATCTGCGCTACCTAAGACTTTGAGTGCTACTATTAGTTGAACAAGATAAAAGGTCTCAACAGCTTCACTAAAAGTGCGGAATTGCAACCGTACGCTCTGAAAAATAATATTTAAGCCCTCTGATAGCTACTTCTATTCACTTTTCCTCTTTAGAAGTGATTTTTCCCAAAAAACTTAGTGTTTTGATGAATTTGAGGTTATGTTCTGGGAAAACTAGATTCAAGATGAATTAATGAAAATTCACTCCAAAAGCTATCAAATTCGATGTCAGCGTTCAAAATGGAGGCAAACTAATAAAATTTTCAAAAACTTTTGAGAAATTTTTTTTTAAAGTTTATGTTTGTTTTGGTAGCGCAAATGTCTGCAGAACCACTCACTTGTTTCGATCGGAATGAAACCTATGGGTCAGTTGGACTGTCAACAGCATCGACTTTTGATGCTTGATTCTCATAGATTATGCCGAGAAAATAACAATGAGTCTTGTTCCATCGAAATCCGTTCAGAAATAAGCGAGATATATATCCATTTGAAAATGACGACATTATTGCGACATTACGTCGTTTTTCGCCACAGTTCGCCACCCGTGTATCTTTCCACTAAGCGCGCAGTGATGCAGCGATGAGTCATTTTTAAAAGAACAACGATTGTCAAAGAAATTTCAGACTATTTGACTTTAAAATTCGTCAATTATTTACAGTGAATAAATGATAAACAATGATAAAACACACCCTGATAACACTATAGCAACGGATACAGCAACAACTACGAACGTAAACAATGAAATGAAATACGCGAGCTTTCGTGAGCATATTGGTTGGCAGCACTGCACAGCGTAGCTGTAGTGCAAGCATGCAAGTCGGTCCAAACTTGACAACGAAATGACGCAATAATGTCGTCATTTTCAAATGGATAAATCTCGCTTATTTCTGAACGGATTTCGATGGAACAAAACCCATTGTTATTTTCTCGAAATAATCTATATAAGAACCAAGCGTCAAAAGTCGATTCTGTTGACAGTGCAACTGACCTTTATCGTAATGACACCACCCGTCGGAATAACAAGTATTGGATCATCGACTCTATAATCATTGCATTTGGGATACGATTGTCCATAATCATCCTGCAGGCACTAGAATTGTCCTTCTCTCCCTTATATCCCATTAGAATGCATGTTCTAGAAAAGTATAAAAGAGGAGGCGAAAATCACGTGACTCCCCCTAATCTTTCCTTTTCTAACATACGCGTTCCATTAGGATTAGAGAGAGAGGGGCAACTTCCTGGATCCGTCAATGCCTGCAGGCCATAAATAAAATTAGTCTACGATTTATCATGCAGATGAACGATCAGGAACAGTGGCGCACCGAAGGGGGGGCTGTCGGGTTAACACCCCCCCCCCCCCCCAAAGCTTTAAAAAATAAAATAGAGAGAGAGAGAGAGAGAGAGGGGAGAGAGAGAGAGAGAGAGAGAGAGAGAGAGAGAGAGAGAAAAAGAGAGAGAGAGAGAGAGAGAGAGAGAGAGAGAGAGAGAGAGAGAGAGAGAGAGAGAGATGATGATGATGATGATGATGAACCGTTTTTATTGAAAAAAAGAACTAATGCTAATAACATAAGTAAACAAAAAAAAAAAAACAAAACAGTTTTTTGGCAAAGTTTAAGCTCTTGGGCCCATTCTGCAACTTAAACCTAAAAACAGTAAGAAGATAAGAGTAAATAAAATAAAATATAAAGCTAAAGAAAGAAACAGAGTTGATGAAATAGTAAATTAAATAAATAAATAAATAAATAAATAAATAAATAGATAAATAAATAAATAAATAAATAAATACACAATGAGACAAATAAGCAAATGTAAACAAGATTAAAAAAAAGAAATAAAATACAATATATATGTATAACTGATAATAATAAATAATCCTATATTATATTTGTAAGAATGAAGCTAAGTTCCTGGAGAACCGTTGCACCGTTCGGTAGGGGCCTGGTACCGATCGGTAGGGCTCGGCTTCAATGCTTCGGGAAAAAAATAAATTTTTCCGTGCGGGCCCCCCGTCCCTTTTTAAAATGCTAAAAACTTTTCTCTGGAAAAGTTGTGCGAGTGCGAAAAGGATGCGAATCAGTTCGTTTTGCAAGGGTGGGAGAGAGAAGCGAGATTTTGTCATCCTTTTTTAAATGCATACGTGCGGACGAGCATACGATTTTGTACGCGTGTGAGCGAGAAACGTGCTGCTCTGTCAATTTTTTTTTTTTTTTTTTTAAATTTGATCGAGCGATTTGACGTTACCGTCGCGATTGTGATCATATGTTTTTTGCGCGGAAGGACCAACGACCTCTATATAAGACCGGCGAACGAATACGAACCAGCGTAACCCGCAAGAAGGAAAGTTAGGTTAGGAATAGAGGTGCTTGGCCGGATAGGAGCACCTCTGTTTACACGTATTTTTATGAAGATGTTCTCTTCCGTTTTTCGCTTCTAAAACTCCTAATTTTACACGGAATTTGCTTTTCTTGGTCTTAATAGAAGGAGGATAGCTTGGGCTTTGACCTCCGCCCTACCGGGTCCGGTAACGTTTTTTCGAAAATATATGGAAAATATAAGTCGTTGAAGTGGACACCCGTTGGTATGCTCTGTAGACCTTGCAAATCACGTTCGCCTGTATACGACGATTCAATCTGTCTACAAATCGGCTTTTAGTCATTTTTTGAGTCTACTCCTTCACTCTCAGTCCTTTTAGTGCTAGATTCTTCAAAATCCGAAAAGTTTTAGTGGCTGAGGAGGTAATTTTTCTATACTGTGTAGTGTGTACCAGTAAACCCTCCTGTGTTAGAGTTCGTAGTTACTTAACTTGAGTTCGTAATTTCTGTACATTTCCCTTCTGGATGATTTTAACATTCCTAATATTGTTTTATTAATCTGCGCCATCATCAGTGTCTATTAAATATACTGTGATTGTGGTGAAACCCGCCCGCCGTTAACTCGGATGTCGGATCGAGCCGACCACTGAAAGGGTTCTGGTTAGTCATCATCAATTTTGTGAAGTACTCATCATGTCAGGAGTGATTCCCTCTTATTCCTTTGTTTAGTCGCAGCATAATTCAGCCTTGAATCAGGATTCATCGTAAAATTCCTCTCTTTGAACCATCTGTGGTTTTTGCACATTCTTCGGAAACTTAAAGGTGAGCTTGGAGGGGGAGGCTGAGAAAATGGCCTATAAGATTTGGGTCAAGATTTCTACGAACAGCACCTAGAGGCTCATTCAGTTAAGTTCATGAAGTCGTATCAGAAAGTATTAGATGGCAGTTATATGAGGGGCCCTGTTTCTTCATCACACATTTTAGCATTTTTAGCTGCTGTGACTCGGACTGCTGTGAACCGCAGTCGCATACAGGAACGCTTTGGGAAACGGACCGAACCGCCATAAGCCGCAATAAGTGCGAGAGAGAAACCTTAAAACGCGAGAGATCTCTCTCTCGCACTCGCAGTCGCTTACGGGAACACTTTGGGAAACGGACCGGACCGCCATAAGACGCAATGAGTGCGAGAGAGAAACCTTGAAACGCGAGAGGTCTCTCTCTCGCACTGGCAGTCGCTTACGGGAATAATTTGGAAACGGACCGAACCGCCATAAGACGCAATGAGTGCGAGTGAGAAACCTTGAAACGCGAGAGGTATCTCTCTCGCACTCGCAGTCGCTTCCGGGAAAATTTTGGAAAACGGACCGAACCGCCATAAGACGCAATAAGTGCGAGTGAGAAACCTTAAAACGCGAGAGGTCTCTCTCTCGCACTCGCAGTCGCTTTCGGGAACACTTTGGGAAACGGACCGAACCGCCATAAGACGCAATGAGTGTGAGAGAGAAACCTTGAACCGCGAGAGGTCTCTCTCTCTCACTCGCAGTCGCTTACGGGAACACTTTGGGAAACGGACCGGACCGCCATAAGACGCAATGAGTGCGAGAGAGAAACCTTGACACGCGAGAGGTCTCTCTCTCGCACTGGCAGTCGCTTACGGGAATAATTTGGAAACGGACCGAACCGCCATAAGACGCAATAAGTGCGAGTGAGAAACCTTAAAACGCGAGAGGTCTCTCTCTCGCACTCAGAGTCGCTTTCGGGAACACTTTGGGAAACGGACCGAACCGCCATAAGACGCAATGAGTGCAAGAGAGAAACCTTGAGAGAGAGACCTCTCGCGTTTCAAGGTTTCTCTCTCGCACTCATTGCGTCTTATGGCGGTTCGGTCCATTTCCCCAAAAAGGGTTTCCCAGTAGCGACTGCGAGTGCGAGAGAGAGACCTCTCGCGTTTCAAGGTTTCTCTCTCGCACTCATTGCGTCTTATGGCGGTTCGGTCCATTTCCCATAATATTCCCGTAAGCGACTGCGAGTGCGAGAGAGAGACCTCTCGCGTTTCAAGGTTTCTCTCTCGCACTCATTGCGTCTTATGAGGGTTCGGTTCGTTTCCCAAAATATTCCCGTATGCGACTGCGAGTGCGAGAGAGAGACCTCTCGCACTCATTGCGTCTTATGGTGGTTCGGTCCGTTTCCCAAAGTGTTCCCGTAAGCGACTGCGAGTGCGAGAGAGAGACCTCTCGCGTTTCAAGGTTTCTCTCTCGCACTCATTCCGTCTTATGGCGGTTGGGTCCGTTTCCCAAAATATTCCCGTAAGCGACTGCGAGTGCGAGAGAGAGACCTCTCCCGTTTCAAGGTTTCTCTCTCGCACTCATTGCGTCTTATGGTGGTTCGGTCCGTTTCCCAAAGTGTTCCCGTAAGCAACTGCGATTGCGAGAGAGAGGCCTCTCGCGTTTCAAGGTTTCTCTCTCGCACTCATTGCGTCTTATGGCGGTTGGGTCCGTTTCCCAAAATATTCCCGTAAGCGACTGCGAGTGCGAGAGAGAGACCTCTCCCGTTTCAAGGTTTCTCTCTCGCACTCATTGCGTCTTATGGTGTTTCGGTCCGTTTCCCAAAGTGTTCCCGTAAGCAACTGCGAGTGCGTGAGAGAGACCTCTCGCGTTTCAAAGTTTCTCTCTCGCAATCATTGCGTCTTTTGGTTTATCCGTCCGTTTCCCAAATTTTTCCCGTAAGCGACTGCGAGTGCGAGAGAGAGACCTCTCGTGTTTCAAGGTTTCTCTCTCGCACTCATTGAGTCTTACGGTGGTTCGGTCCATTTCCCAAAGTGTTCCCGTAAGCAACTGCGAGTGCGAGAGAGAGACCTCTCGCGTTTCAAGGTTTCTCTCTCGCACTCATTGCGTCTTATGGTGTTTCGGCCCGTTTCCCAAAGTGTTCCCGTAAGCGACTGCGAGTGCGAGAGAGAGACCTCTCGCGTTTCAAGGTTTCTCTCTCGCACTCATTGCGTCTTATGGCGGTTCGGTCCATTTCCCATAATATTCCCGTAAGCGACTGCGAGTGCGAGAGAGAGACCTCTCGCGTTTCACGGTTTCTCTCTCGCACTCATTGCGTCTTATGGCGGTTCGGTCCATTTCCCAAAAGGTTCCCGTGAGCGACTGCGAGTGCGAGAGAGAGACCTCTCGCGTTTCAAGGTTTCTCTCTCGCACTCATTGCGTCTTATGAGGGTTCGGTTCGTTTCCCAAAGTGTTCCCGTAAGCGACTGCGAGTGCGAGAGAGAGACCTCTCGCGTTTCAAGGTTTCTCTCTCGCACTCATTGCGTCTTATGGCGGTTCGGTCCATTTCCATAATATTCCCGTAAGCGATGCTGGGCGAGAGAGAGATCTCTCGCGTTTCACGGTTTCTCTCTCGCACTCATTGCGTCTTATGGCGGTTCGGTCCTTTCCCCAAAAAGGTTCCCGTGAGCGACTGCGAGTGCGAGAGAGAGACCTCTCGCGTTTCAAGGTTTCTCTCTCGCACTCATTGCGTCTTATGGGGGTTCGGTTCTTTTCCCCAAAAATTTTCCCCGTATGCGACTGCGAGTGCGAGAGAGAGACCTCTCGCGTTTCAAGGTTTCTCTCTCGCACTCATTGCGTCTTATGGTGGTTCGGTCCTTTTCCCCAAAGTGTTCCCGTAAGCGACTGCGAGTGCGAGAGGAGAGACCTCTCGCGTTTCAAGGTTTCTCTCTCGCACTCATTGCGTCTTATGGGGGTTTGGGATCCTTTTCCCCAAAATTTTCCCCGTAAGCGACTGCGAGTGCGAGAGAGAGACCTTCGCGTTTCAAGGTTTCTCTCTCGCACTCATTGCGTCTTAGGGGTTTTTTCGGTCCGTTTCCCAAAGTGTTCCCGTAAGCAACTGCAGGCGAGAGAGAGCCCTCTCGCGTTTCAAGGTTTCTCTCTCGCACTCATTGGTCTTATGGGGGTTTGGGTCCGTTTCCAAAATATTCCCGTAAGCGACTGCGAGTGCGAGAGAGAGACCTCTCGCGTTTCATAGTTTCTCTCTCGCACTGATTGCGTCTTATGGGTTTCGGCCCGTTTCCCAAAGTGTTCCCGTAAGCAACTGCGAGTGCGAGAGAGAGACCTCTCGCGTTTCAAGGTTTCTCTCTCGCAATCATTGCGTCTTATGGTGTTTCGGTCCTTTTCCCCAAATTTTTTCCCGTAAGCGACTGCGAGTGCGAGAGAGAGACCTCTGTTTTCAAGGTTTCTCTCTTGCACTCATTGCGTCTTATGGCGGTTCGGTCCATTTCCCATAATTTTCCCCGTAAGCGACTGCGAGTGCAAGAGAGAGACCTCTCGCTTTTAAAGGGTTTTCTCTCTCGCACTCATTGCGCCTTATGGCGGTTCGGTCCTTTTCCCCAAAGTGTTCCCGTAAGCGACTCCGAGTGCGAGAGAGAGACCTCTCGCGTTTTGTAGGTTTCTCTCTCGCACTCATTGCGTCTTATGGTGGTTCGGTCCGTTTCCCAACGTGTTCCCGTAATTAACTGCGAGTGCGAGTGGGATACCTCTCGCGTTTCAAGGTTTCTCTCTCGCACTCATTGCGTCTTATGGCGGTTCGGTCCATTTCCCAAAAGGTTCCCGTGAGCGACTGCGAGTGCGAGAGAGAGAGACCTCTCGCGTTTAAAGGTTTCTCTCTCGCACTCATTGCGTCTTATGGGGGTTCGGTTCTTTTCCCCAAAAAATTTTCCCCGTATGCGACTGCGAGTGCGAGAGAGAGACCTCTCGCGTTTAAAGGGTTCTCTCTCGCACTCATTGCGTCTTATGGTGGTTCGGTCCTTTTCCCAAAGTTTTCCCCGTAAGCGATGCGAGTGCGAGAGAGAGACCTCTCGCGTTTCAAGGTTTCTCTCTCGCACTCATTGCGTCTTATGGTGTTTCGGTCCGTTTCCCAAAGTGTTCCCGTAAGCAACTGCGAGTGCGAGAGAGAGACCTCTCGCGTTTCAAGGTTTCTCTCTCGCACTCATTGCGTCTTATGGCGGTTGGGTCCGTTTCCCAAAATTTTCCCCGTAAGCGATGCGAGTGCGAGAGAGGACCTCTCGCGTTTCATAGTTTCTCTCTCGCACTCATGCGTCTTATGGTGTTCGGTCCGTTTCCCAAAGTGTTCCCGTAAGCAACTGCGAGTGCGAGAGAGAGACCTCTCGCGTTTCAAGGTTTCTCTCTCGCAATCATTGCGTCTTATGGTGTTTCGGTCCGTTTCCCAAATTTTTCCCGTAAGCGACTGCGAGTGCGAGAGAGAGACCTCTCGTGTTTCAAGGTTTCTCTCTTGCACTCATTGCGTCTTATGGCGGTTCGGTCCATTTCCCAAAATATTCCCGTAAGCGACTGCGAGTGCGAGAGAGAGACCTCTCGCGTTTCAAGGTTTCTCTCTCGCACTCATTGCGTCTTATGGTGTTTCGGTCCGATTCCCAAAGTGTTCCCGTAAGCAACTGCGAGTGCGAGAGAGAGACCTCTCGCGTTTCAAGGTTTCTCTCTCGCACTCATTGCGTCTTATGGCGGTTGGGTCCGTTTCCCAAAATATTCCCGTAAGCGACTGCGAGTGCGAGAGAGAGACCTCTCGCGTTTCATAGTTTCTCTCTCGCACTCATTGCGTCTTATGGTGTTTCGGTCCGTTTCCCAAAGTGTTCCCGTAAGCAACTGCGAGTGCGAGAGGGAGACCTCTCGCGTTTCAAGGTTTCTCTCTCGCACTCATTGCGTCTTATGGCGGTTCGGTCCATTTCCCATAATATTCCCGTAAGCGACTGCGAGTGCGAGAGAGAGATCTCTCGCGTTTCACGGTTTCTCTCTCGCACTCATTGCGTCTTATGGCGGTTCGGTCCATTTCCCAAAAGGTTCCTGTGAGCGACTGCGAGTGCGAGAGAGAGACCTCTCGCGTTTCAAGGTTTCTCTCTCGCACTCATTGCGTCTTATGAGGGTTCGGTTCGTTTCCCAAAATATTCCCGTATGCGACTGCGAGTGCGAGCGAGAGACCTCTCGCGTTTCAAGGTTTCTCTCTCGCACTCATTGCGTCTTATGGTGGTTCGGTCCGTTTCCCAAAGTGTTCCCGTAAGCGACTGCGAGTGCGAGAGAGAGAGACCTCTCGCGTTTCAAGGTTTCTCTCTCGCACTCATTGCGTCTTATGGCGGTTGGGTCCGTTTCCCAAAATATTCCCGTAAGCGACTGCGAGTGCGAGAGAGAGACCTCTCGCGTTTCATAGTTTCTCTCTCGCACTCATTGCGCCTTATGGCGGTTCGGTCCATTTCCCAAAGTGTTCCCGTAAGCATTTGCGAGTGCGAGAGAGAGACCTCTCGCGTTTCAAGGTTTCTCTCTCGCAATCATTGCGTCTTATGGTGTTTCGGTCCGTTTCCCAAATTTTTCCCGTAAGCGACTGCGAGTGCGAGAGAGAGACCTCTCGTGTTTCAAGGTTTCTCTCTTGCACTCATTGCGTCTTATGGCGGTTCGGTCCATTTCCCATAATATTCCCGTAAGCGACTGCGAGTGCAAGAGAGAGACCTCTCGCGTTTCAAGGTTTCTCTCTCGCACTCATTGCGTCTTATGGCGGTTGGGTCCGTTTCCCAAAATATTCCCGTAAGCGACTGCGAGTGCGAGAGAGAGACCTCTCGCGTTTCAAGGTTTCTCTCTCGCACTCATTGCGTCTTATGGTGTTTCGGTCCGTTTCCCAAAGTGTTCCCGTAAGCAACTGCGAGTGCGAGAGGGAGACCTCTCGCGTTTCAAGGTTTCTCTCTCGCACTCATTGCGTCTTATGGCGGTTCGGTCCGTTTCCCAAAGTGTTCCCGTAAGCGACTGCGAGTGCGAGAGAGAGACCCCTCGCGTTTCAAGGTTTCTCTCTCGCACTCATTGCGTCTTATGGTGGTTCTGTCCGTTTCCCAAAATATTCCCGTAAGCGACTGCGACTGCGAGAGAGAGACCTCTCGCGTTTCAAGGTGAAGAATGCGCAAAAACCACAAATGGTTCAAAGAGAGGAATTTTACGATGAATCCTGATTCAAGGCTGAATTATGGTGCGACTAAACAAAGGAATAAGAGGGAATCACTCCTGACATGATGAGTACTTCACAAAATTGATGATGACTAACCAGAACCCTTTCAGTGGTCGGCTCGATCCGACATCCGAGTTAACGGCGGGCGGGTTTCACCACAATCACAGTATATTTAATAGACACTGATGATGGCGCAGATTGATAAAACAATATTAGGAATGTTAAAATCATCCAGAAGGGAAATGTACAGAAATTACGAACTCAAGTTAAGTAACTACGAACTCTAACACAGGAGGGTTTACTGGTACACACTACACAGTATAGAAAAATTACCTCCTCAGCCACTAAAACTTTTCGGATTTTGAAGAATCTAGCACTAAAAGGACTGAGAGTGAAGGAGTAGACTCAAAAAATGACTAAAAGCCGATTTGTAGACAGATTGAATCGTCGTATACAGGCGAACGTGATTTGCAAGGTCTACAGAGCATACCAACGGGTGTCCACTTCAACGACTTATATTTTCCATATATTTTCGAAAAAACGTTACCGGACCCGGTAGGGCGGAGGTCAAAGCCCAAGCTATCCTCCTTCTATTAAGACCAAGAAAAGCAAATTCCGTGTAAAATTAGGAGTTTTAGAAGCGAAAAACGGAAGAGAACATCTTCATAAAAATACGTGTAAACAGAGGTGTTCCTATCCGGCCAAGCACCTCTATTCCTAACCTAACTTTCCTTCTTGCGGGTTACGCTGGTTCGTATTCGTTCGCCGGAACGCTTGGCCGCGAAGCTGCCACCGGCCTCTAGGGTAATATAATATAATACCTCACAGCGATAATAGAAAAAAGAAAACCAAAAAAAGAAATTATAAAAGTAAAACAGTAAAAACTACAACAGAAGCTTGAAAAGAGAACAGAAATAATAACAATAATTAAGAGAGAAAAAATAAAATACTAAATAATAGATAAGATTAATCAAAAAAAAGATAAGAAGTCTCGCCAAAAATTCCCACCATAGATCCGAAAGAGCGCTAGACTCACCTCCCTAGGAAGCGACTCTAACACTCTTTTCTTAAAGGCGACAGAGAGAGGGAGAGAGAGAGAGAGAGAGAGAGAGAGAGAGAGAGAGAGTGGGGATGTGGTTCCTTCCGAATAGAAGAAAGAGAAAGAAAAAAAATCGTGATCAGCGAGGAAGGGGGTTCACGGTGATAACTCGAATTTAAACATTAAAAAGTTATTAACTATAAATAGTCAAGTGGATGAAGGGGCTGTAAGATAAAAGTGACAATTTTTTCAACGTCTCTTTCAATTTCTTCATACGCTTGAGAGCAGTGCAGTATTTGCATAAAATCCTTTTATTCACTCTCTTACATAGGGTGCTCTCTCATCATAGTTCAGTGGACGACAGATAGATTGCAGCGTAACTCTTTCCTCCACCCAGTAGCGTACGCAGGGATCTATCTTTCTCTCTCATGCCCCATTAGAACACGTGTGATAGAAAAGGACAAGAACAGGGGCTAAGACGTGACTTCAGCCCCTATTTCTTTCCTTTCTCAGCACATACATTCAAACGGGAGAAGAGAAAGAAAGACAAATTACTGCGTACGCTATTGCCTCCACCCATATATACTGCAGTGTCTCTTCCCCCAAAATATTCCATGGCTCCTTCATACACATTCCACTTGACTCTTCTCCCTCCAATTATGAGTCGACATCAACGATTTCATGCAGGCAAAATTGAAAATATATTTGAACGTTTCAATTTTACTGTATACCCACATGCAAGTACCGTAAAATTCAATCTGAAGCTCAGGAAAATTGGAAAAAATTACCGGGGGAGGGGGCCGAACCCCCCGCTTGTTCTGAGGGATATTCCATACCCCCCAGACCCCCCAGAGTTTGAGTCGTACCAACCCCCCCCCCCCTCCAAGGCAAATTTCTCGGTGCGCCACTAATCGGCAATATTGTATATTGTCTGTGCTATTTAAACAACCTTGTAAAACATAATAAGTGAATCTAGTTGAATGTATTTTCTTGAAGTTTCTGGTATTTTGGAGGAATGTCGGTATCCTGTGAGAGTTTCAAGAGCATTTCAAAATTCTGATCCGACATTTAGTTTAGAATACTATCGATCAAAAATGTAAATTATAATTTACGAAAAGATGCAGACGATGCAGTTGTTTTTTTAATAACTTTTAATTTTATGCACGACCCTAATGAGTGCATATTGGTTTCGGTCTGATTTTTGTTTTGCGGTGTTGTACAACGTACTCTGCATTTTTCAGCATTGAAATTCGTACAAATTATCTGTTCTAAGCTGTTATTCTAGAACTATTGGGCATCACTGCGTTTCTCAGCTATTTTGTAGCCAATCGAATTCCTTTACTCGTTCGGTGGATCGATATTTCGTCGAAAGTATTACCATTAAATCCTGATTTTTAAGCGCGTTTTTAAGATGTCATTCGCTGCGAGAATGCAATGAGAGAGAAAGAATACGAGAAGAGTCCCCTCCCCCTTCTATGGTGAACCTGCTATCTCCAGTTAAACCCAGAGATTACTAAGCCTTATAGAAATGGCACTTCCTATATCTCCGTCGTGTTGAAAAACACGTACACCCCCCCCCAACTTAGAATTCTTATACTTCGTTTCTTTACAGGCGTTTTGTAACACCAAAAAAAATTTTGTAACCCAAAATTTTAGGGGTAAAATGTACTTTTACGTTGGGGGGGGGGGACGGCAGCCCCCCTCCAATTTAGGATTTTCAAATTTTGACGAAGCCATTATTTTGTAGTAGTTTTGTAACGATTTGTAACCGCGCCTTTAAAAAGTTGTGTAACTCAAAATTGCGTCCTCCAGGCAATTTAAAATTTGGGGGGCTGGGGAAATTTTCCGCTATTTGTACAGTTATACATTCTAAAATCCTCTCATGGTTTTGTAACAGTTTTGCAATGTTTTGTAACACAAATCAAAAAAATGTTATCCCGAAATTTGACGGTTTAAGGAAAAATTTTTTGTGGGGGGGGGGGGGGCTGGGAAACGGCAGCCCCCCCCCCCAATTTGCGATTTTCAAATGTTGATTAAGCCGTTGTTTTGTAGTAGTTCTGTTGCTTTTTGTAACGCCTTTAAAAAGTTGTGTAACTCAAAATTGCGTCTTCCAGGCAATTTTGAAATTGGGAGAGGGGACTAAGGAAATTTGCCGCTATTCGTAAAGTTACAAATTCTAAAATCCTCACATCGTTTTGTAACAGTTTTGTAACGTTTTGTAACACCAATTAAAATAGTTTAACCCAAAATTTGACGGTTTAAGGAAAAATTGATGGAGGGGGAGGGGGGTGCATGTGCATCACTCGTAGATAGTTTTAACGATCGGTTTAACGATAAAGTAAATGATCGGCCAGCTGGAGGACACTTTTCTTACAATATCGACCATTGTTGCGTAGAATCTTATCCTCACCTACAGTAGCGCACCGAGAGTTTCTTCATCTCTCTCTTTTCTCCATTAAGAAACGTATGTTAGACAAGGGTGGACAAGGGGATAAAACCCCCTCCTTCTGTCCTTTTCCTACTCATACATTCAAATGGGAAATGAGAGAGATGGAAGATATCCTGGTTGCGCCAGTGCTCACCTATATTAAATAGCGGGAACAGTGGTATCTACCATTTGCATTTTTCCTCTTGGGCGCTCATTGATCCGTTTCTTCTTCTTCGTTTTTTAGAAAGAAGAATATTCGGTATATTCTGCAACTCTCATAGTATACTATACATGTACAGGGTGTTGACTAAAATACAGCTTTCACTCGACTTTTTTCGGTTACGAGTACGAACTTCGAAAATGGTGGGGGGGGGGGGGGGGGAGGAAATGGGGGAGGGGGGGAAATATATGAGGAATTACTGGGGCGTAAGTGGAATAAGGATAAATTAAAGGTAAATAAGTAGATGTTGGGGTAAATAGAGCAATAAAAGGGAAATTAGTGGGAAATAGGGATAAATTAGTGGGAAATGAGGATAGGGATACATAAATATATGGGGTAATACGAGGAAATACGGGGAATTATGGCGAAATTGGGAGAAATAAGTAGAAATAGGGGCAAAAAAGGAGCAAGTGGGGGCAAAAGAGGGGAAAAGAGGGTAGGAAAGGGTAAAGAGAGTTCCAATATGGGCCGAATCCTTTGGTGATAGGTGTATTTATTGGTAATTAACAACAAATATGGGCAAATAGGGTCAAATTCGAACCCACAAAAGATATCGAACTATTGGGTGTTCGATGATCACCTTGGCATTTGACCTTTGACATGGGTTTAAAATGACACCGTGCAACGTTGCCAAATTGCACGCTACACCACTGTTGGAGGTATGGAAGAAGCTGGTATTCATCAGAGCCATTATTTAAGTGTAAACATAATTGACGTTTGTCGTTTACAACAAGCGTACCACCGCATTTCAGAATTTTTGTTTTTTCGCTTTGAGCTATAACAGGAACGTTATTAAAATGCCTTATAAAGCTCGAAACATGTGAAAAATATAACTCACTGTCTGCCGCAAGCAGTGGCGTGTGTGCTATGGCGGGTGGGGGGGGGGGGGGGGGGGGGGGGGGGGGGGGTGCCACCATCTTCGGGGTGACACCCACCGGAGTGGAAGAAAAAGAAAAGGAAAGAAAAAGAGAAAGAAAAAGGAAAAAAGGAAAAAAGTAAAAAAGGAGAAAAGGGGGGGAAAAGAAAAAAGAGAAGAAAAGACAGTGAAAGAAAAATATGAGGAAAACGAAAGGAAGGAACAAATAAAGGTAGTTGAAGGTAAAGGGGGTGGGTGGAAGGAAGAAAGGATAGTTTGCCACGGGTTCTACCGGACTTTAGATAAGGGTATATGGTCGGGAGCCTGGGGGTGACACCCAACTGGACCGGTCAAGAAAAACCATTCTAAATAGTTAGAAACTGAAAGTCGCAAAGAATAAATATCATCAGGATGGAGAAAGAGCCCCCCCCCCCAAAAAAAAATCTCCACCCCCATAAATTTTTCTCGGTTCTCTCAAATAAAACCCGGAAACCCCATTAAGCTGGGTTTACAAGGGGTAAAATTTTCAAAATTTTCCAGGCGTGGACCCCCGACCCCCGTTAACCTGGGGGGTATTCCATACCCCCAGATCCCCCGGTGAATGGGGTGTGTGAACAGTAGGTGCGTCAACTCAAACCCTCCCTACCCCCGAAACAATTTCTGGCTGCACCACAGCTTCATTACTTTTCTGTTAAGTCAGCAAACATATTAGATCATTATTTTATCAAAGTAATAGTGAGTATTCAAAAACTTCAAGGATAAAGAGCAATAATTTTGCTTTTCTCTTTACCTTATGTCACTGAATTTGGATTTTTAAATCTGTATCTTTTGATGAGCAAGGATTGAAAAGGGAAGGGGAAGGGACGGGGAGGGGGAGGGGGAGAAGGTGAGGGGGGTCAGTCGAAATCGTCGTTCTGAGTTACCTTTTTAATGGGGAAGGGGGTGACAGTGTCACCCGGCACTTGGGCCCCCCCTAAAAAAAACACCTAGCGACGCCACTGGCCTTAAGCAGCTGTGTCAACGAGAATCCGTATCATCATAACCTTGAACCTGAAACCAAAGTCAAACAACTAGCGTGAAGTGCGACACCGCATACGGGAGCTATGAGAGCGGTCCTTAGGGCGGTGCAATTGAGGCGGCCCCTGCATTAACAGCCCATGCGCGTATGTGCTGTTTTTGCGCCCAACAGCGCAATTGAAAATTATACTCAAGAAGTATCACCCCTGTGAATTTGGTGACTTGACGATGATTCTACGCGAAGATATCGCGTCGATGGGTGCAAAAACAGCACATACGAGTACATGCATTATACGTATAACTGTGTGCATGTAACTGTGTACTATTCCCATTTGAATGCATGAGAAACAATCGATTAGTAAAAGAGCCATGGTCTCCTCAAGAGTCGATTTTTTCTCATGCGTTCAAATGGGAAGAATTCATGGTTGCCAAATTGCTGGCTATGCTCATGTACTTTGAGAGGTCATTTTCCTTTACATTTAATTGCGAGCCAAATATAGATGATTTATTATTTAGTTTTTACTTTTTTGTTTCAGTTTGCGTTGTTACTTTACTTTAAATTTTTATGTTTCAATAAATTATGGCAAAAAAATTATTATTCTCTCATTTAACGGTCAAATCCTATTAAATTTGCGTTAATTTAATTGTTGGGTGCAAATACCGCACATAACTCACTTTTTTAAATTGGCCGCGAATGAACTCAAACCATTTTTTTTTTTTTTTTTTTAAATTTGTCCTTGGATTCTCTTCAAAAAGGGTTCAAAGCATAAAACCAAGAAAAATTGTACTCATTTCCAAATCATATCAACGCGTTATTAGCAAATGAAAACTTTAAATGCGTTTTCTGGAAATCAGGTTTTTCGGAATGTGCTGTTTTTGCAGTCACCGCCTCAATTGAAAGATGTTTCGCTGGCTGCCGTTACGTATAGCTCTCTTCAGTCGTTCAGTTTCTACAGTGACTGGATAAACCACAGTGCGGCCATTTCGGCTTTCTTCCTGATTGGTCGGATTCCTTGGATCGCGAATTTGAGCATTTAGAAGTATTTTTTACGGTATTAAGGTAGGTGACCCAAAGGTGTCCATACCTAAGCATGGAGCCAATTTGCACTAATAAGGCATGAGAGAGAGAAAAAACGAAATACGTCAATTTACTCTTCAGACAGTTGGCAAAAAAAAAAAAAAAAAAAAAAAAAAAAAAAAAAAATCAGGTAAAACAAATTGCGAGATTCACCAGACTATGACGAATGGAAATCGTGCATATCTTTAAAGCATTTAGCAAGGGAAGAATCAAAGATTTTTTATCTCATTTTAAGTCCATGTTTCGGTTTTATCTTCACCAAAAATGTCAAAAGTCTTAGAGTTTCATACCCTTGATGAGCTTAGAGTCCCTATATACTATGAGAGTTGCGACAAGACTCTCAAAATGAAGAAGAAGAAGCGGATCAATGGAGCCCCTAAGAGGCAAATTGCAAATGACGGATGGCCATTTGCCTCTGCGCTGTTGCCACTATTTCGCTATCTCTTATTGGTTAGATTCAGATTCTCGACAATAACGGTTGTTATTGAAAGAGATAATGTTCTCCAGAATAAAATTCAAGCAGGGGAAAAAATTTAAATAAAAATTTACTGCGGTCACTGTTACTTCAAATGTGTAATGAAAGCGAGTTCGCGAATAGTAAACAAACCCTCCGCCATTTGCATTTTGCCTCTTGGAGCTTTATTGACAGCCTAAATCTGAGAGCCAATCAGAAATGGATTCAGCAATGGCGCAACTCTCATAGTATATAGGGACTCTAGATGAGCTAAGGTAGGCTGCCCGACTCCCCTTAATGGAAACGGAAAGGTGGCGAATTTCCTCATTAAATGTGGCAATCCTGTCTAGATGGGCCGAGAAGAGAGATCAGAATCGCATGGGGTTATAAGAGCTCATCCATGGTGGGATGGCGGGCGTAGCGAAAACAGTTAAATTTGGGTTTAAAAACCATTAAAGATGGCGTTTATAGGCACATTTTTTTTTTTCTTTCGTATTACAATTTAGTTTTGAAAAACATTAAGAAGTATGAACTTATGACGGTGATGGGTTTTTAACTACGTAAGTACCATTTATAAAAAGCGTTTTAGACCACCCCGCTTCGCTGGTAGGCTACAACCATGTCTGTCTGTAGTTGCATTTATGACGCGAGAGAAGCTCTCTGTCTCTCCTCATCTATGTGCAAGACAATATTCACGCGGCATAGCAAAAAGGTGGTCTGGGGAGGAATAGGAGTGGGGGGGTTCATGTAATATGTACTTACACCTATGTTGCCATTCAGTAGCGCACCGAGAGTTTCTTCATCTCTCTCTTTTTTCCATTAAGAAACGTATGTTAGACAAGGATGGACAAAGGGATAAAACCCCCTCCTTCTGTTTTTCCTACTCATGCATTCAAATGGGAAATGAGAGAAATGGAAGAGATCCTGGTTGCGCCAGTGTTGCCATTCGTTTCCTCCAAAGCTTTGGAGGTTTTATTTTATTCACGAGTAAACTTTCATCGGAAACAAATTGACTCAGGATTGGAACTTTGTAAAAAAGGTTCCATTCAAAAAGCACGATAGCAATACAAAAAGCAATACATTGTTTTAAATGGGAATTCCGCTTAGTGAGGTCACTACGCACACGATTTTTTCAATTTTACACGCGTGTATCTCTAAAACCGGGACACTTATCAGTGATTGTTTTTGTCACGGACGTCACATTTTGACAGTTAAAATCAATGTATTTTTCAAAAATATGTTTGAAATATAACAAGAAAATTACCAAGTAAAGTTGGTGGTGATAAAAATAGTCCCTGAAATTTTCACAAAATTGTATCAAACAGTTTTCGACTAAATTGAGAAAATGATCTGTCACGGACGTCACCAAAAATAGCCACCCACCTCTGAGACCGCCTCTTTAAATTAAATTTTGTAGCCAACACAAAAAAAAGAATGTTTCATTTAGGTTGCCTAAACCCAAAGGGTATGAACTTAATGAAAATGCCAAACTAAAAAAAAAAATAATGTGAATTTTTAAAGTTATTGACAGTTTTTCACTGTCACGGACGTCACAGGAAATCGTCACGGACGTCACCTAGTTACAAATTTTTCCAGTAATTGATTTCTGTTCTTCAAAATTCAAAGGCAATAGATTCAGGATGTAGATTTTACAAAGCTTAATCTCTCTGCAGTAATTTTTTTTTTTTTTTTTTTTTTTTTTTTTTTGCTTAAATTATCATTTCCTTTGTTGTTTAGTCTTATTTCTGATCAGATTTTTTGATAAAAATGAAGAGAATTTTTAAATAGAATCAAAGTTAATTCAAACAAAAGTTATTTAAAACAAAATAGAGAGCAAAAGAAACAAAAATGACGAAGAAAAACAAATAAACAAAAAAAAAAAATAATGAAAAAATTCAAAAAGCACAGGTAAAAAACCAAAAACAAACGAAAACAAAATTGGTTCCATTACATTCATGATATGTAGATTCTCATGGGATGATTTTTTTTTGGAAATTTACAAATTTAATTTTTTACTCTCAGGACCTTTTCGTGGAGAATCACTGTCATGAAAAAACCAAGGGCACTATTGATCTCAGCTCATCAAGTACTACCATTTTCTTTATAAAAGACACTTTTCAGACTCTTACGACTGCCCCATTACTGATTTAACATTATTTTACGTTTTATTTAAAAACAAGGAAACACGCTTACTTGTGACAGTTTTTCTTGCGCGAAGGAAGTTCTGATTCCATGAAGAAAAATCACTGTAACAGCAAGCAGTGGCGGCTCGTGCATTTTAGCAACAATGTTTTCCCTCCATTTGAATACATGTAAAACAATCGATTGCAGGTGAAGCGCTGCTTCACTATCGAATCGATTATTTTGCATTGAATCAAATGGAGGAAGAACATTGATGCCAAAATGCACGAGCCGGACAGCAAGAAACCTTTTACTTGTAAAAGCAAGCAACATAATTTCAAACACAGCATTCGATTTTTTTTTTTTTTTTTTTTTTTTTTTTTTTTTATTTGAAAGGAGTTTTAATACTTAAAGTCTGACGTCATGAATGCACATAGGTCTCAAAATGTTTTTATTTGTTAACGTATTTATAAACTTACGTATTTTCATTATTTTTTTTTTGTATTTCTAAGGGTTTCCCCTTGGTCAATATATCACTGTGCAGTTTCTTTAACACAAACAAAATACACCTTGGATTGAAAAAAAAAAAAAAAAAATAGTGTATACGGGACAGCATGGCACGGCATCGCTGTTGTTTGTGGGATAAAGCTTGAACTCTTATCCTTTGACTGCCATAAGCACTGCTCGGAGTCATGTCTAGTTTCAATGCTACAATGTAGCCGAGCTACGTGAGGCGTGCAAGACTTAAAGGATAGAAGGCGCTTAAAGCGGGGGAAAAAATCTCTCTCTGCAGTCTGCACTGTGCAAAAGAATAAGACGCCCATAATAAAATAAAATAAAAAACGCTTTGATAATACTTATTGCATGCTTTCTTTTTTCTCTCTCTCTCTTTCTCTCTGCTTCTCTCTACTTGTAAAACCTAATAACCCTTAAGTTACTTCTCCTCCTTCTCATTTCTCATCTACATACACCTCTTTCTTCACCCCCCTCGCTCACTCTCTGTCTCTCTCTCTTTCTCTGTCTCTCTGTCTCTCTGTCTCTCTGTATCTCTGTCTCTCTGTCTCTCTGTCTCTCTGTCTCTCTCTCTCTATCTCTCTCTCTCTCTCTCTCTCTCTCTCTCTCTCTCTCTCTCTCTCTCTCTCTCTCTCTCTCTCTCTTTCTCTCTCTCCCTCTCCCTCGTAATAACCGATCGTTGATGTGTGAGATCGCCGGCATGGTGGGCGTTTCAAAGTGTTTCGCAGACACGTGATAAATATGCAATTTAATTACGAGGGGGCGTTCAATAAATAAGCTCATATCCCCCTCCCTCGAAAATCCACGCAAACTGACCAAATTGGCCCAACTTTAGACAAAAATCTTCGAGAAAATACACTGAAACCAGCATTATAAATTTCAAACCAATCTGATTAAATGCGGCTAAACGCGGGCCGCGGATGCACGCAGCAGCGCGCTGGCTGGCTGGTCGGGTGAGCCTTTTTTATACTGAGACACTACCTCCGCTGTTTCAGAGGAGGGAAGGAAAGGAGACTTTGAATATCATGATTGGGGCTCTTGCAAACTTTTGCTACAGTTCGCGAAGGATTCACTCTCAGAATGGGGCTTAGAGGCGGAGAGACGCGGGGATCATGAGAGAGTCCTATCCAAAATGAAACATATTTCTGTTTCCGTAGAGAAAGTGGCATAGAAGACAGGAATCTCCCATGATACCTACGTTGAATGATCATTACGAACATATCGTTATAGCATTTAAAAAAACATTGGTGGTGCCCCGGAAGAGCAGAGTGGACGTTTTGAGAGCCCGGCGGCGCCTTGTCAGCGATAAAAAGATCACCAGAAAGACAGGGCTGCTCGTAAGTCTGTTTTCCCATTTAAAATAACATTGGCGGTGCCCCAGAAGAGCATAGAGGCCGTTTTGAGAGCTCCGTGCCTTGTCAGCGATTTAAAGCTCACCAGAAAGACAGAGCTGCTCGTAAGTATCTTTTCCCATTTAAATAACATTGGCGGTGCCCCGGAAGAGCAGAGGGGACGTTTTGAGAGCCCTGCGCCTTGTCATCGATTTAAAGCTCACCAGAAAGACAGGGCTGCTCGTAAGTATCTTTTCCCATTTAAAATAACATTGGCGGTGCCCCGGAAGAGCAGAGGGGACGTTTTGAGAGCCCCGCGCCTTGTCAGCGATTTAAAGCTCACCGGAAAGACAGGGCAGCTCATACGTCTCTATTCCCATTTAAAATAACATTCGCGATGCCCCAGAAGAGCAGAGGGGACGTTTTGAGAGCCTCGTGCTTTGTCAGCTATTTAAAGCTCACCAGAAAGACAGAGCTGCTCATAAGTCTCTATTCCCATTTGAAATAACATTGGCGGTGCCCGGAAGAGCAGAGTGGACGTTTTGAGAGCCCCGCGCCCTTTTCAGCGATTTAAAGCTCACCAGAAAGACAGGGCTGCTCGTAAGTATCTTTTCCCATTTAAAATAACATTGGCGGTGCCCCGGAAGAGCAGAGGGGACGTTTTGAGAGCCCCGCGCCTTGTCAGCGGTAAAAAGCTCACCAGAAAGACAGAGCTACTCGTAAGTATCTTTTCCCATTTAAAATAACATTGGCGGTGCCCCGGAAGAGCAGAGGGGACGTTTTGAGAGCCCCGCGCCTTGTCAGCGATTTATAGCTCACCGGAAAGACAGGGCTGCTCGTAAGTAGCTTTTCCCATTTAAATAACATTGGCGGTGCCCCGGAAGAGCAGAGGGGACGTTTTGAGAGCCCCGCGTCTTGTCAGCGGTAAAAAGCTCACCGGAAAGACAGAGCTGCTCGTAAGTATCTTTTCCCATTTAAAATAACATTCGCGATGCCCCAGAAAAGCAGAGGGGACGTTTTGAGAGCCTCGTGCTTTGTCAGCTATTTAAAGCTCACCAGAAAGACAGGGCTGCTCGTAAGTATCTTTTCCCATTTAAAATAACATTGGCGGTGCCCCAGAAGAGCATAGAGGACGTTTTGAGAGCTCCGTGCCTTGTCAGCGATTTAAAGCTCACCAGAAAGACAGAGCTGCTCGTAAGTATCTTTTCCCATTTAAATAACATTGGCGGTGCCCCGGAAGAGCAGAGGGGACGTTTTGAGAGCCCTGCGCCTTGTCATCGATTTAAAGCTCACCAGAAAGACAGGGCTGCTCGGAAGTATCTTTTCCCATTTAAAATAACATTGGCGGTGCCCCGGAAGAGCAGAGGGGACGTTTTGAGAGCCCCGCGCCTTGTCAGCGATTTAAAGCTCACCGGAAAGACAGGGCAGCTCATACGTCTCTATTCCCATTTAAAATAACATTCGCGATGCCCCAGAAGAGCAGAGGGGACGTTTTGAGAGCCTCGTGCTTTGTCAGCTATTTAAAGCTCACCAGAAAGACAGAGCTGCTCATAAGTCTCTATTACCATTTAAAATAACATTGGCGGTGCGTGCCCCGGAAGAGCAGAGGGGACGTTTTGAGAGCCCCGCGCCTTGTCAGCGGTAAAAAGCTCACCAGAAAGACAGAGCTGCTCGTAAGTATCTTTTCCCATTTAAAATAACATTGGCGGTGCCCCGGAAGAGCAGAGGGGACGTTTTGAGAGCCCCGCGCCTTGTCAGCGATTTAAAGCTCACCGGAAAGACAGGGCTGCTCGTAAGTCTCTATTCCCATTTAAAATAACATTGGCGGTGCCCCGGAAGAGCAGATGGGACGTTTTTAGAGCCCTGCGTCTTGTCATTGATTTAAAGCTCACCACAAAGACAGGGCTGCTCGTAAGTATCTTTTTCCATTTAAAATAACATTGGCGGTGCCCCGGAAGATCAGATGGGACGTTTTTAGAGCCCTGCGTCTTGTCATCGATTTCAAGCTCACCGGAAAGACAGGGCTGCTCGTAAGTAGCTTTTCCCATTTAAAATAACATTGGCGGTGCCCCGGAAGAGCAGATGGGACGTTTTTAGAGCCCTGCGTCTTGTCATTGATTTAAAGCTCACCAGAAAGACAGGGCTGCTCGTAAGTATCTTTTCCCATTTAAATAACATTGGCGGTGCCCCGGAAGAGCAGAGGGGACGTTTTGAGAGCCCTGCGCCTTGTCATCGATTTAAAGCTCACCAGAAAGACAGGGCTGCTCGTAAGTATCTTTTCCCATTTAAAATAACATTGGCGGTGCCCCGGAAGAGCAGAGGGGACGTTTTGAGAGCCCCGCGCCTTGTCAGCGATTTAAAGCTCACCGGAAAGACAGGGCAGCTGATACGTCTCTATTCCCATTTAAAATAACATTCGCGATGCCCCAGAAGAGCAGAGGGGACGTTTTGAGAGCCTCGTGCTTTGTCAGCTATTTAAAGCTCACCAGAAAGACAAGAGCTGCTCATAAGTCTCTATTCCCATTTGAAATAACATTGGCGGTGCCCCGAAGAGCAGAGTGGACGTTTTGAGAGCCCCGCGCCTTGTCAGCGATTTAAAGCTCACCAGAAAGACAGGGCTGCTCGTAAGTATCTTTTCCCATTTAAAATAACATTGGCGGTGCCCCGGAAGAGCAGAGGGGACGTTTTGAGGGGCCCCGCGCCTTGTCAGCGGTAAAAAGCTCACCAGAAAGACGGGAGGCTCGTAAGTATTTTTTCCCCATTTAAAATAACATTGGCGGTGCCCCGGAAGAGCAGAGGGGACGTTTTGAGAGCCCCGCGCCTTGTCAGCGATTTAAAGCTCACCGGAAAGACAGGGCTGCTCGTAAGTAGCTTTTCCCATTTAAATAACATTGGCGGTCCCCCGGGGAAGAGCAGAGGGGACGTTTTGAGACCCCCGCCCCTTTGTCAGCGATTTAAAGCTCACCGGAAAGACAGGGCAGCTCATAAGTCTCTATTCCCACTTAAAATAACATTGGCGATGCCCCAGAAGAGCAGAGGGGACGTTTTGAGAGCCTCGTGCTTTGTCAGCTATTTAAAGCTCACCAGAAAGACAGAGCTGCTCATAAGTCTCTATTCCCATTTGAAATAACATTGGCGGTGCCCCGGAAGAGCAGAGGGGACGTTTTGAGAGCCCTGCGCCTTGTCATCGATTTAAAGCTCACCAGAAAGACAGGGCTGCTCGTAAGTATCTTTTCCCATTTAAAATAACATTCGCGGTGCCCCGGAAGAGCAGAGGGGACGTTTTGAGAGCCCCGCGCCTTGTCAGCGATTTAAAGCTCACCGGAAAGACAGGGCAGCTCATACGTCTCTATTCCCATTTAAGATAACATTCGCGATGCCCCAGAAGAGCAGAGGGGACGTTTTGAGAGCCTCGTGCTTTGTCAGCTATTTAAAGCTCACCAGAAAGACAGGGCTGCTCGTAAGTATCTTTTCCCATTTAAAATAACATTGGCGGTGCCCCGGAAGATCAGATGGGACGTTTTTAGAGCCCTGCGTCTTGTCAGCGATTTAAAGCTCACCGGAAAGACAGGGCAGCTCATAAGTCTCTATTCCCATTTAAAATAACATTGGCGGTGCCCCGGAAGAGCAGAGGGGACGTTTTTAGAGCCCCGCGCCTTGTCAGCGATTTATAGCTCACCGGAAAGACAGGGCTGCTCGTAAGTAGCTTTTCCCATTTAAATAACATTGGCGGTGCCCCGGAAGAGCAGAGGGGACGTTTTGAGAGCCCCGCGCCTTGTCAGCGATTATAAGCTCACCAGAAAGACAGGGCAGCTCATACGTCTGTTTTCCTGTTTAAAATTACATTGACGCGGTGCCTCGGAAAAGCAGTGGCCATAAGGGACGTTATTCGAGTGCCGTGCGCCTTGTCAGCCACCAACTGAACTAAAGCGTGTGATCTTTTCGCAACCGGTGAAATCATCGTTGAATTGAAAAGTGTCATTAATTATACCTACAACGGCAGCTCTGCAATGGTATTATCACAACGATAATCTGAGAGTGAGACCATCGTACCAAAATTATTTGTAAACAGAGACTTCTCTGATGAAATAAATTTCGCTGATTTCGGATAGCCTCTGTGGCGCAACGGAAATATCAATAACATGTGCAGAAAGGGCGGTTACCCAATGTATTTCAAATGAGAGATACGCTCTTTTTGCACGTTTTAAACTACTCATTTCAAACTTACCTTCATGCCATGGATCGCATCGGCTTGAGTTTGTTCGTAATGTCTGTATCCATTTGAACTCAGATCCATGGGTTGCTACAAAAAATTGTCTAATTCTCTCTCTTCCCATTTGACTGTGTGTGTTGGAAAAGGGCGGAGATAGGGGCTAAAGCGATGGCTTGCTCTGCTATCCTTTTCTAACTCATGAGTTCAAAAGGAAGGAGAGAGAGAAGGAGACAAATTCCTGCATCCGCCTCTGCTGAGCCCGCCTCGTTACGCTTGACAGTATACTCGCAACGGAACGCTTTGCGATAACTGTTCCTGCATGCCGGACATGGAATTGCGTCTCCGCAAAATGAAGGCGCCTTATAAATGTTAGCAACATTAAGCAATGATTATTTGCTGTTTGCCCAGAAACTTTAATATTTGTTCGTTGTATAATACCTTTCGATCATCAAGAGCGTAATGTCGTATCCAGAAGGGATTTCTTTGGTGTCCTGTTTCAATTCAAGGTCAATTTGAGTCAGTTCTTATGGTTCCTTGACTAATTCGCTAGCCTTGGCTTGAGAATAGCGGCGGCTCGTGTGATGTGGCAACAACAGATTCGCTCCATTTAAATCTACGTAAAATAATCGATTTTCCGGGAATCAATTGAGTCCCTGAGAAATCGATACTTTTGTATGGATTCAAATGGCAAAAAGACGTGGTTGCCAAATAGCACGAGCCGCTACTGTTTGAGAAATGTCGAGATCAAAAGGTGTTTTTGGGCCGCGATATTACTCACAATCAGCTGAAATGTCAAACATAATTAAACAATCTATCTTCCACTGATTTAAGTGAGTGAGAGATTAGTTGTTACAATTTTGAGTACCTTTGAGAAAAAAGCTCGAATGCGTAGATTCAGCCTTGAGAGGGTTTTTTGTAAAATTTAATGCCAGTATGTAAATATTTATTTTTTTTTAAAAAAATAAGCGGTTAAAATTGGGCATGATAATAAAAAAGAGAAAGGATACTTGGACGATTTGGAGGGATAGGAAAAATAAATCATTACTTACTTTTCTATTTTTAGACGAGTCTTTTGTACGATCGTATCTAGCGGCTGAAATCCCCACATACGGTCGCTTTTTTAATTATATTTCAAATTCATTTCTTTTCTTCATCAATAAAGTGTCATTAACGGCATAGGTACAAACATAACACTCTCTGTTGTATGTCAGTATTTTAATTACTTTGCTGCACTTAATTTCTGTCTGTTTCGATTGTAGTTTTCTCGTTTGAGCATTTATTTAATTGTTTATTGAACGCATTTTTCCCCCATCCCAACTATCCCAAACGGGTTTGTTTTGATTCGCAATGTCAAATTCATTTTTTGTGAGTATTTTGTATAGAATTGTGCCCTATTTTTATAGTCAGTTTTTCTTTTCTTTTCTTTTTTCTGATTTATTTAATCTTTACTAAACGATCTGAATTATTACCTATTTAACAGACCATATTTTTTTAATCCAGACATCACTGGCTTCTATTTATTATCAGTGCAGTATTGGGATATACAAATACAAAAAGTGTCCCAAAAGCACTGCACACTTTTGTCTGGGAGCGAACGGAAGCAGATATCAAAAAACAGTGTAAATGGTTCTATTTTCCTAGTAATTACCTACAAATCAAGACCAAATTCAGCTCTGTAAGTTAAATATTCACTGAGGTACAGTGTTTTGTAGATAACAAGTTGAGCTGACCTCTCCAGGATTTTTAGCATTCTTTTTGTTTTTTTGTCCCCCCCCCCCCCGAGAAAATAAGAGAGTTAAAAAATCAAAAATTCTCAAGAGAATGAAGGGAAGAAGATAAAAGAACGAATTCGCAGTCCAACACAGCGTCAAAGGGTGGTAAAATACAAGCATCACATTTTTGTTAGTCTTGGTAAGATTCTGCAAAATTTGTTTAAAATAAATAAAACCACTTGATATCTTAACTATCTTTTTTCCCATTTGAAAAAAAAAATGTTAAAAATCCTGGTGGGGTCAGCTCGACATGTCATTTTTAAAACGTTGTAACTCAGTGAATATTTAACTTAGAGAGCTGAATTTGGTCTTGATTTGTGGGTAATGACTAGGAAAATATCCTGTTTTTTTATATCTGCTTCCGTTCGCCCCCAGACAAAGGTGTGCTGTACTTTTGAGACACCCTTTACTGTACAAATAGCACGAGTTTAGTCCAAAGTCTAGATAGCGAAAAAGATAAACATCGCTCAGAATAATAGGTTGAGGAGCAGCTCGACAGCGTAAATTAGCTCAGACTCAAACGTGACTAGAGATAAAAACAAGAAGGGGGGGAATTTCTGGAAAGGTAGTAAACGGAGAATCATAAATCACGTAACTTCGGAACTGTCATCCACGAGTTGACGCAAATGTAGAAGTGAGAACTTGCACAATGCACACTCTGGCCGTAGTCGAGCAACACATACATAGACGCGAATCTCTCTCTCTCTCTCTCTCTCTCTCTCTCTCTCTCTCTCTCTCTCTCTCTCTCTCTCTCTCTGGTCATTAGAATTCATGTGTTGGAAAAGGATAGCATAGGGGGGCATCAAGTGACTAAAGAACCTATTTCTATCCTTTTCTAACGCACGCACTTTAATAGGAGGGGAGAGAGAGACAAAATCCTGTATCCACTCATGGTCGAGCAGCAGTAGCGCACCGATAGTTTCTTCATCTCTCTCTTTTCTCCATTAAAAAACGTATGTTAGAAAGGATGGACAACGGGATAAAACTCCCTCTTTCTGTCCTTTTCCTACTTATACATTCAAGTGGGAAATGAGAGAGATGGAAGAGATCCTGGTTGCGCCAGTGTCGAGCAGCACTATTGGGTCGGACCCGGAATCCGGATCCTTATAGCTGGATCTAGCGTCTTGTCCGCTTTTTCGCAAAATCCATTGAGCCGGTCACCAGAAAAGGAGTAGTCCTTAAAACATGAGGCCTGGGGCAGTGTCGTCGCGTGCCATCTGGCAACAATGCAACTGCTCCATTTAAACTCATTAAATAAATCGAATTTTCCTTGTGCGCTGTGCACCCCCTGAATTCAATCTTTTGCATGAGTTTAAATGGATAGAATACACTGTTGCCAAATGGCACGCGACGCCACTGGCCTGAGGTCTGCTCTTTATTTGAATCCCAAATCTGCGGTAAAATTCGTAATTCTTCGGAAGAATATACCAGTTGTTTTCCAGCCCTTTTTTTAGGATATTTTTTGAATTTTAGAGGCTGCAGAGTTATGGGTTTTTAGAATTATATTTTACAGACTCGCTCTAAAATACAACAGAATATATTTTATAAATATATATATCACGTATGACTCAATTTTAAATGTGATTCCGTAGTATGCAAATACGCTGAATAAACGGGATGAGAAAATACGTTCAGATGGTTCACCATCTAATCGTAAATTTTAACCGCATAACTGTAAAGAATACTCAAGAGTCTAGTATTATTTAACCATCTCGCTGTAAGTATTAACCCAACTCTAATTGCCACACAGTATAGGAATCATCGGAGGTTAAAATACCCTTCTACTTTTTTCAGTGAGCTTGGAATCCTTAAAACGAATGGATTAACTTTCAATGTATGAATAATTCAGAAATATAGTTATCAAGACGATTAGCACTTGTGAGAAGTTTCATGAGCACCGAGCAAAATCAGTGGCGTCGCGTGCCATCTGGCAACAATGCAACTGATCCATTTAAACTCATTAAATATATCGAATTTTCCTTGTGCACTGTGCACCCCCTAAATTCGATATTTTACATGAAATTAAATGGATAGAATACATTGTTGCCAAATTGCACGCGGCGCCACTGAGCAAAATAGATTTCAGAAAAAAAATCGGGGGAAAAATTGGAATAATTGACATCAGAGAATCTTACGAAGCACACTCGATTGAATCAATCAGTTATTGATGCAAGAAAACCCAAGTCCGCCAGCTTTTCATTTTAATTTTTTATTCCGCTGTTCAATGTACAGTTCATATGAATTTTTTCCCTATAACCACTTTCAAAAAAAAATTGCCAGTGCGGTCTAAATAAGTATATATAGTACAATCAGAGAAATCAATTCTTTAAAAACAAGGAAGCACGTGCACTTGTGACAGTTTTCCTTGCGCGAACTAAGTTCTGATTGCATGAAGGAGAATCACTGTCATATAACAAAGAATCTTTTACTTGTAGCAGCAGACATTTTCCTTGCGGGCTAAAGATTTCCCCTTAATCAATATTTCGCTGTGCAATTTCTTTAACACAAACGAAACACACCTTGGATTAAAAAAAAAATACTTCTCTCAGAGTACATTGTCTCTGTTCCCGACTTCTAGTGCAGTGCAGTGCAGCGTCGTGTAGCTTGAAATCGGGCAAAGCCACCTTTCGTCCATTTAAACGCATGAAAAAAGGTCGAACTAAAATGCATATCGGAGGTGCACACTACTTATAGTGCACCCTTGAATCGATATTTTGCAAGGGTTTAAATAGATGAAATATAGCATTGCCATATTTATTTCACGAGATGCCCACTACCTTCTACTCCTACATTTTCCTTTCTCAGCTGCACAGAGTAAAATTTCTTATTGGAATTACGGAACGTACTATTAAATATGGGGTAGAAAGAAAATTATTTTAAAATAACAAGGAATTCTTATTGATCCAACGACTCTTTCTTGTTATTCTTCTGAATCATCAGAAAGTTCTATTGGACGAATAATAATTCTCATTGATCCAATTGAACGTTCAGATAATTTATAAGAAAAAATCGTCGAATCAATAAAAGAATTCATCTTGTCGTTAAAGGATTTTATTTTTACCCCATATTTAATCATATGTTTCGTAATTCCAACATGAAATTTCCCCCGTGTGCGTGTTGCATACCGAAATTTTTTTGGGCCTCATGAAAATGCGGGTGTCATAGCTTGTCCCATAATCTGGAGGTATAATGAAATCTTTGATACGTTTTCTTCGATGATTCTCATCTCGTTTCGATGTTTCAGGAGAACGGAAGAAAGGAATGTCACTGTGGATTGAAATTCTCCTCTCCTCGGATTTCTACTCCTCACATGCACGCACCTCGAAATAACCATCAGGGGATCAGTCGAGAAAGCAGCCATTTTGTTTCCTACCCTCCTCCGCTGGACTAATTGGACGAAGAATCGGTTTCGAAGGAGCTCTTTGCCATAAAAAAATAGAATTGGGGGGGGGGGGGAGACAACTACGAAAGAAGGTCCAGAGGTCTTGGAGGTTGGACCCATAGAGTGGATGCCTGATGTCTGATGCCTGATGTTAAGTTAAGGCACAGCCAAAGCCAGCTCAACCGTGTCCACCGCACCGCCGGGAGTTAACGCTGGGAGAGGTCATAAATCAACGCATACAAGGTAAGATACCTAACCCCCAAAGAGCGGGTGGGGAATGGAGGGGGGGTAGAGATCTGTGGCAGCTCCATAATCTTTTCTCTCTCGCTCGCTCGCTCTTTCAAGACTAGCAGGAAAATTTACGGCTCTCCGATAATTTCAAAGCCGATTTCTGGTCTTTTTTTTTTTTTTTTTTTTTTTTTTTTTTTTTTTTTTTTTTTTTTGCGCTTCTCTGAGATTCACATCCAACACTCCGATTCTATTACACGGCTAATTGTACGGAGCGAGAGGCTTCACCTCACCGTTGCATTTGATAATGAGAATGATTTCAATGATAATACTGCTTCTTAACTCTGGTGGTGCAGACTGCAGGAGCAAGATTACTACGACTCTAGATCTACCCTGAAAAAAATAATACCTGAATTCTAGTAATATTACAAGAAGCATAACGATACGTGAACCACAGAAGGTCTAATTATTTGACCAGAAAATTCGGGTGTTAACCCTTCATGCACGCATTTTGGGATATGAGTTTTGTTGAGATTTATTTAGACCGTTCGAAAGAGGAGACTTTCCTAAGAACTTTGATGGGTCGCACAACTTTTTGAAAAATGTCCATTTAAATAACTCCATTGAATCACATGTTACCTAAAATGGTAGAGGTAGTTTCAGAAGTGTAGGCGGACCAAAACCATAATCTTTGGTGAATTTTCAACTTTCATTCCGTCAAATCAATATCGAATTTGCTCCTGACTTTGTTCTTTTTTGTTTAAAGTTTTCCTCATTGGAAAGTGAACACTTAATTTCATTTTTATTCATTTTCATCGAGTTTTTTTTTTTTTTTTTTTTTTTTTTTTTTTTTTTTTTTTTTTTTAACGTTTTATTGAGTACAAGGCAACTACAAAAATGTATTAATCCTAATATTTATAGCTAGTTATGAATAACATAGGTTTTTTAAAATTTTACAATGTAGAACGGGTAGACTCTGCGGTACAAAGTCTTAGCAATAGGAATTATATTTACAAGGGACCTGTAAATATTCTGTGCATTATTATGGAGATTATTATACAATCAAACATTACATTTTCAATTCACTCATCAACTCATCGAGTAATATCAGAAATAATGTTGACAAATTCCAAAGATTATCCGGTCTAGGTCCGCCAACACTTCTGAAACTACCTCTACACATGTGTACCAGTATCCAAGAGAAGGTTAATACCAGAATATGATTATAGAGCTAGAATTTCCGCAACATTTTCAAGAACTATGCACGGGGAAAAAAAAGACTGGTGGAATATACGAACTGCATAGCTGATTTTGAAATCTGCTATCAAGTATGGTAAATGCAACGTACCTTGTGGTAAAATGTACCAACAGGATATCTTAATTTACCAGAACAAGGTACGTTGCATTTACGATATGATGGTAAAGTTTACCATACTTGATAGCAGACTCCAAAAGCAGCTATGCAGATGGTAAATTCTACCAGTTTTTTTCCGTGTGGTACAAACACTAGAATTCTGGTAAGTAATAGTACCATCCCTTACATCGGTTCACAAATCTTCATGCATCTGGTAATCTTTTCTTTTCAGTGTACTTACAACAAGCTCTTTTCTCGAAGTGTAAAATGATGTGGAACCTACAAAAAAATTGCACGGAACATGACGCAACTCAGATGGTTCCAACCAAATACTGAAAAAATAATTCCTCAAGTACAGTGAATCAATCAGAAGCAATGCAACGATGTAGACGGAACCACCATGTTTATGTAAACATCAACAAAACTTAGAAACATTTAAAAATTTTGTTAGATGGTGCATGCAACTCTTGTGTTATTTTCTAATCTTTGATAGACCGGAAAAGACCAGACAGAAAATGCGGCCGATATTTCATCTTTTTGTAGTTACAATGTTGTTTACATGTACACTGTGGTTCCGTCTAGTAGTACGCTGGCGGTGCTGGCGCAATTAGTGTCTAGTATTAGGCGGGCTGTTTGAATTTGAAATAATTTGCTGAGTTAGTGAGTGGTTTTTGAAAGTTTTTATTGTGGGCCTCGTTATTATTACCGAATTTTACGTACGAACCAAGGTATCCAAGGTTCTACATATATTGTTGTAGCTAAAATACGCAACAGGCCAATACCGTTATTACTCACACCAAGTTGCTTTTTTGAGGTTAGGGTCATCGTGGTATGGATTTCACACATACTCTTATGGTAGTTGAGAGTAAAACTGTAAAAATGGAAATTGAACCCAACTTTCCTGTTAATTCTTAAACCTTTTCCAACGACGTGAAAAGTTTGTTGGAGTTCAAGGAGCAAAATCAAAATCCTCAGAGAAGTCATTTAATCAAGAAAAATTGAATATAATGACTATCTCCAGGTGGGAGGGGTGGAGAAAGTCGTTACGCCTCCACCACCCGTCCCGCCTGGAGGTAGTCATTAAATTCAATTTTTCTCGGTTTGGAGTATCTTGGTTGGCTTGGTTTGGTCATTCATGAATTTTATTTGCTCGGGTAAGCACTCAAAAATCACTTCCTGAACGGTTTCAAGAGATTTCTGCTCCGAAAATCAGGTTTAAACTATAAATAACTGGTATAGTTCTCTACTTCACTCCCTTAAGAGTGTATGAGTAGAAACGGTATTGAACACACCCATTTGGCCATTTTTTTTTTTTTTTTTTTTTTTTTTTTTTTTTACTAAATGCACTCATTTTAAGCTTAATATAATGATAATGAAACAATCTTTCAAATAAAACCAATGTCAGATCGTTAACTTGTTTAGTTTTTTAGCTTGAAGCATCTGTCTCAGTACTTTTGGGACACCCTTTGAATTAATCAAAATAATAACCGCACGACTGTAAAGAAGTCCTGTATTATTTAACCACCGCGCTGCGTAAGTAAGAATTAACCATCAAAATCGCTTCAAAATATAGGAAAATACATCTAATGGTAAAATATACCCTTCCCCTTTTTCAGTGTGGTATGACAAATATACGTGCCGTGGCACCAAAACTTCATTACAAATGAAAAGTTACAAAGAATTAATCCCGTCATAAATTGATCGATCGTGCTCGCGATGCACTCTTCTCCCATTAGAACGTGTGTGTTAGAAAAGGATAGATTAAGGGCAGTCCCGTGGTTTTTTCCCCTTATTCTATCCTTTTCTAACACATAAATTCAAATGGCCAGAGAGAGAGAGAGAGAGAGAGAGAAGGACAATTTCCTGGGTCCGCCGCAATGTTGCGAAGGATTTATCTTAATCTCTTTCAGTTTTGCTCACTTGCCCGCAAATCTTTTTTTTCTTTTCTGTTCTCGCCTTTTCCCATTCATTTCCTGACGAAAAGAACCATATCTTACTTCAAATCCAAGCAGTATACAAGGGGGTAAAAAGACGAGCCCTGTGCAATAAAGCCCATAGCCTCTATTCGTTCTATTTGATCGCGGATCAAAAGATCAGCTACACAACGCAACGGTCGTGAAAGAATTCGTAAAAATTGAAACAGTAATCTTTTATCTATTCTTTCTTCCGTGTGATTGAGGGGAACGAATGAAGCAAAGCGTGAGTAAACTTATACATTTCTCAATGGCAGTAGCGCACCCAGAGTTTCTTCATCTCTCTCTTTTCTCCATTAAAAAAAGTATGCTAGACAAGGATGGACAAGGGGATAAAACCCCCTCTTTCTGTCCTTTTCCTACGTGTACATTCAAATGGGAAATGAGAGAGATGGAAGAGATCCTGGTTGCGTCAGTGCTCAATGGAATCCTCTTTCTCGATGCATTCAGCATCACCAATCACCATCGTCTATCAACGATCATCGTCTAGCAACACTGTTGCATCAAAAATACCAGCATGAAAACGTCTCGTGAATCATTCATCGCTTTTGTGTTCAAACTTGAAGAATCGGAAGATACGCCATTTTCTCCCGAAGCGAACGGCAGTTTGGAGAGCTTGTTTGTTCTAGACCATTCTTGTACTCGGGCCGCGTCTTATGGAGAATGAAGAAGAAGAAAAAAATCCGATTCATCGATTCAACAATGTGAGTGGTGTCTGTGGTGAGGGTCCCGAGGAGTGAGGAATATGGCGCTCGCTCGAGGCTCCCTGAATATTTCCTGATACAGAGTTTTATAAAGAGTGACAAACCATAAATTAAACGTTTCACAAAAGAAAGATTTTTCGGTTATCCAATCGTAATTTTCGGTGAGAAATCCAAGCGTGAGATCAGTCCGAGAATATCCGGCTCGAGACGCACAAGAGGAAATTTACGTTAATTTTTCGAATGTTTGGACAGCTCAAACTAAAATCAAAAGTCGATCTGTACGAACGCTCTGGTAGATTTGTAATCTTAGTTAGATTTACTTGGTTTGAATCAGCAAAATATTTCCGACATTGGAGCAAAATTGAAGGGTAGAGTGGATAAAGGGGTTATGTGACATTTTGGAAAAAATCGAGTTAGCACAGTGGATGAAGCAGTTATGATGGTATTTATCTATCAATTTTCCACCTAGGTTCAAAAAATGTAGGATATGACCCTACTTTCAAAGCTGTTGCGGTTGATGTTCAGCTAAAATGTCGAAAACGTCCATACTTTGAACTTTAAAGTCGATTTTCTCAAATTCAAAGAAAAGTCACATAACCCCTTTATCTACTCTACCCTTCAATTGTTTTGTTTATTGGCGAATCGACTGCAGTTTTGGTGTAATCTTACATTGCAGTATAGAAAAATATTGTTTTTCGGAAGACTGGTGGTGGTAGAAATACGTGGTTAAAAGATTATAACTTCTTCCGTCAGTTGATTACAGATTACATTAGCCATCTTCTTGAAAACAATTTTACGGTTTCACGAAGCTAAAAATGCTTTGGAAGTAGATAAAAACGCAATTGGGTCATGAAAGATACTAGATAAAAATAAATTCCTTAATCAATAAATAAATGAATAAATAAATTAAGAAAAGAAAAAATTCCGCGCTTTTTGGGGCTCCATGAACATACCTTTCCAATGTACTCCTTGAATTTTTTTTCTATGGTCAATTATTTATTGTTGCATTCCATCTGACTTTTGACAGATGAGCCGATAACAGATAGACATAGTTACTCGAATGATTGTTTTGAGGGTAGATAGAATATGTATTTGATACTTTTTTTTTTTTTTTTTAATACTTTAACCTCTCCTCCCCCCCCCCAAAAAAAATTGGGAGTTCGATTCTAATATTGCCGATCGGGCGATACACAGAAGAATTATTTTGAGGAATATCCCGAAATGTACTTGGAAACTGGGTAGAATCGACTGCTAATTGAAGTAGGTAGCCGATAAATTACGATTTAGGGGAGAAGCAGAAGAAAATGAAAATAAGACTCAGAGTTTTTGGCACACTTCAAAATTCGAGTCAAAGGTCGAGTGTTCCAGAGTAGACTTTAATCCACCCATTGTTTAATGGAAGAGATCCTTGCTGAGCCAGTATTATATCATACTTATATAGTTCGTTGCTTAGTATTCATAGTTTCTTTCCACTGTGCGAGAGGCAAGGCGACAGATCAGTAGCGCACCGAGAGTTTCTTCATCTCTCTCTTTTCTCCATTAAGAAACGTATGTTAGACAAGGATGGACAAGGGGATAAAACCCCCTCCTTCTGTCCTTTTCCTACTCATACATTCAAATGGGAAATGAGAGAGATGGAAGATATCCTGGTTGCGCCAGTGCGACAGATCTCAAGATTGAGACGTCAAAATGAATATACATTCCACCCCACTTCTCCCCATGGCAACATCAATTCGTGTTTCCCAACTTTTACGACGATACATTTTATTTTATTTCTCCAAGTTTTTATATTCTATAAAAATGGGTTGTTAAGGAACGGAACCGGGGCAAACTTGAGGACGTTCCTCTCGGGACTGGAACCGCGGGGGGAAAGGCGACTCCCGATCGACTCTCTCTCCCGAAGGAAATCTAAAACGAATCGAATGAGAACCCGAGAGACATGAAAGCATAACTAATTAAAAGCTAACATACCAATTTATATTAATTTTATCGCTTTCCTAAATTTTGATTGAGGTCATCGCATAGCTACCAACGAGCAAGGCAGTGGCGTAGCTATATAGGCCCCGCCGACCCCGCCGGGCGGGGGGGGGGGGGGGGGGGGGGGGGCGCAACGCATCGGGGAGCGCAAAAATTTTGAGAAGCGAAAGAGGAAGAGCGAAAAAGAGAAAAGGAAAGGAAAGGGGAAAAAAAGGAAAACAGGAAAGAAAAGAGAACAGATTGAGAAAAACAGAAGCTAAGACATGAAGCTAATTCATTAAATGTAATCAATAAGCGAATTTTCGCGACGAATATATCCGACAAAATTATACAAAATCATTGCCAACTTACGCATGACAACAGTGAATGACACGAAACTGGATCGTGTTTTTCGAACTTTTTGGGTGTTTTCAGTCATCGATGGCATCAATTCGATTTTGAATTCAAGAGTCCGGAGATGAATTCAAAATCGAATTGATGCCATCGATGCCCCGAAAACACCCGAAAACACAATTGAATTTCCTCGAATATGTTAGTTAGGTTGGTATTGTTAATCATATTCGATCGCGAAAATTCGCTTAATTCATTCGTTTGTTTTATTCGTGGATTTTAAATGACAAACCTACACAATAAACACCGGCAGAAAAAAAAAAGAAAAAAGAAAAAAAAATTGGGGGAAAGGGGCATAGGCGGATCCATCAATTTGGCAACCATGCTCTCTTCCATTAGAACGTATGAGAAACAATCGATTCTTGTCTCTTTCCATTAGAACGTATGAGAAACAATCGATTCTTGAGAGAGCCATGGTCCTTCTGCTAATCGATTGTTGAACACGTCGAATTCTCACCATCCAAAGACCATAGCTGTGGTTCTTCGACGGTCAATTCTGCGCGCGTGTAGGTGTAGGTTTGTTTTCCGCATTCCTTGACCATTCTTCCTTCAAAAGTATATGCATACAAATTGATCAAGGGATAGATATCGAACCGCATTTTTTAACCTTTTTGGGGGGGGTCCAAAGAATGGGTCTATAAAGGTAGTCTCTGACTTTACACAGCTAGAAAAAAAAGAATAACAACAAAAAACAACAAATGAAAACATTATAAAAAAAAAAAAAAAAAATACACAAATACTGGAAAAAAGCGAAAACAAACAAGTCTGAAAAAAATGAACCAAACCAAAGACCTCTAAGGTG
>VMOF01000369.1:7716891-7796467 GCA_011764245.1 Trialeurodes vaporariorum
CCGTGAAAACCATTTTTCGTGGGAGGAGAAATGCCCGAAGGGTAAATACTCTACTTGTACCCTATAAAAAATTTGACGTTCTTCAAAATTACCTTAGTAAAATTTTGCCGTAGGATGAGTCATTTTTCCGCAAAATGCAAAAAATTGCGGGAAAATGCTGAATCTCGAAAATTTGGAATTTTGAAATTAAAGTTTTGAGGGGTAAGGAAGGGTCTGACGTGAAAATGTGTAAGAGCCTTTTCAGTGGCAAATTACGTCAGCTTTCATTTGATACTGAGGTGTTTTAGAGCTAAAATGGATAGTTTTCGTGTTATTTTGAAAAAACTGATTTATACGCCCTTTTTGAGGTCATAAAATGTCGAGCGTACACGATAACGGTCAGGACTTTTTTCTGGTGGTTCTACACACCGAAAGGAACGCCTCTGCAAAAATTCAGCTTTTTGCAAATTTTTTCCGCTATTTTTCCTAAATGTCCTGGACTATAATTGATCTTTACCTTCTGTTTTTATTGAACAAAAGCCTCATTTAGACCAGACGCGGATACAGGACTTCGTCTGTCTCTTTCTCTCCTCCCATTTGAACGTGTGCGGTAGAAAAGGACGGGGATAGTGGCTGAAGTCACGGGATGGCCCCTCTGCCTTTCCGACCACTTGTGTTCAAACGGCCGGAGAGAGAGAGAGAGAGAGAGAGAGAGAGAGAGAGAGAGAGAGAGAGAGAGAGAGAGAGAGAGAGAGAGAGAGAGAGAACGAGAGAAAAATTCCTGTATCAGCCAGAGCTGTCGTTTTGCGTGTAATTTACGGCATTTTACTTGATGTTTTACTTAATGTCAAATTACAGGCCAAAAGTAATTTATGTTCAAGAAAACTGAGTGTCCGTTACTAGATAATCATCTGAAAAACGTCTCTGCAAAATACCAAAGCAGAAAGTACCATGAAATAAAATATCGCATTTTGATACAAGAATCGATTTGCGATATATTCCATTTTTTGTGCGAGCTTTCAGCCTTATTTTTTTGAAATTATTGACGAGATATTTTGCAGAGACGTTCTTCAGATGATTATCTAGTAACTATACATTCCGCGTTCTAAAATCTAAACTACTTTTGGCCTGTAAATGGATTGACATTAATCGAAAGGCAGCGCTCTGGTGGCAAAAATTGGCACTAAACGCTGAAGAATCTCTTTAAAGTAAAACTGAATGAGAATAAATCTGAGCGGTTGCTTTTCATTGAGGAACACTTTTTATTTAAAAGCTCAAATAAGTCGCAGGCGATTTTTGTTTTTAATTTAAAAAAATGAAAATTTAAAATTCGCCAATGATTATCGGTAGGTATGAGCTACGCCGACAATGGGGCTCTTGCAAACTTTTGCTATAAGCAAATAAATAGTCCAATCTTATATGAAGACCAGCAAAAATCACGAAAATCACATTAAGAAACTCTAAAATTCAGTAATAAACTCACATAACTACAATAACGGCAAGATGGTAATGGCGGTTCGACGCAGGTATCATGGGAGATTGATTCCTGTCTATTATGTCACTTTCTCTAAGGAAACACAGAGATACGTCTCAATTTAGATAGGAATCTCCCATGATACCTGCGTCTCTCCGGCACTAAGCCCCATTCTGAGAGTGAATTTCGTGATTTTTTAGTGTGCTCATCGTCATTTTTACAGGAGTTTGTGCAAGAATCAACTCTTCAATCTCCTATTGCAAAAGTTTGCGAGAGCCCTATTCTGAAACGTTATCTATATTTTTCCACAATTTAAGTTTAGCTGCTTTAAAAAATAAGCGACAACCTACCTTCCCTCCCCTTTACCAAACCCATCCGGATACGCCCATACAAGCTTGAGTCTTATATTGAAAAAGCTATGGAGACCATCGTCGAATGTGGATACGTCGCCAAACACTATTATACGTGAAAGCAACGAATGAGAGGCTCAGGTCGGTCGAGGAAAAGATAAGCCGCGGAACCGCGGCTAAGAGCGAAGGAGGGAAATTTATCAAAACGCCCTCACGAAACGCGAGCTGAAAGGCGAATAAAAGGGGTTGCTTTTATGAGTATTTATCTTTCAGGCCGTGGCATGGTCCGCATGGTGCGGGGTAGCGATGAAATTGAGGTTGTTCCCTAATGAAAAAAAAGGGGGAGGAAAAACTCATTAACTGAAATATTGACCCGTGTGCAAGATCGTTTACGCCTTGTTATAAATACATCCCCCTTCGTCACACTACGGTCGGAAATCGAAAAAAAAGTGGCCAAAAATCGATTTAAAAAAAAAGTCATCAAAAATTCATCGTTTTTCAATCTTTCAAGTTTAGTTTTAAATTTTCCATTGATACTAATAGAGTTTAATTGCTTTGTTTAAAGTGTTCTCAGTTAAAAAAATTGGTTTTTGAAAGTTTATAAAATGATGAATTGGTGATAGTTTTTCTTTATGATTTTTGGCCACTTTTTGGCCGATTTCAGACCAGAGAGCGACGCTTCGACGGGGGAGCCTTCTTTACGAGGCCAGCGCGAACAAATACTTGTGCAAGGACTTTTCATTAAACTTGATGGTGAATTCATTACAAAGTAGACCCAAAGAACTTTCTCTCGCAATTTTTACGACGGGTCCAGTGATTCATACTCACTCAATTAAAAACTAAAGTTTTCAAACTTATGAGCAACATCTTCCCGCAATGCAGTCGATAAGACGTACTTGATAAGATTCAGAGTGGCCTACTAGCAGTTTCGGTACAGGCAAAATTCACAAATTTATGAGTACACTGAAAAAACAGCTATCGTAAGATTAAGATTTGCCATAACTTGGTTTAAATTTTTGGCAATTCAAGAAAATTGTAACTTTTACGTTTTCCATGCTTTGATTTAAAGATTGTAGTTGTTAAATATTTACCATGTAATGGTAAAATTTTAACCAAACATCTTCAACTCAACCCATGGAAAACGTAAAACTTACAATTTTCTTGGGCTGTCGACAATTTAACCCAAGTTATGGTAAATCTTACGATAGCTGTTTTTTTCCAGTGTAAAATATTGATTTTAGGTGAGAAAAAATCGTGTTGTTCTCAGTCAGTGCGCAGTGCATCAATTTTAACGCTATAACGTGCAAGATGGGGTTTGTGTTGCAAGGTTTAAAATTTTACCTTCCATGCATTGACATTTGAAACTTCCAATTAAAATGGAATTTGCGATATATGTATAGGTACCGTATATACCGTATGAATATCAGGGATTCGGAGCTGGAGCCCCAGTCAAAATTGAAATTATCGCTTTCTTCGAGAAAACAACGAATAATACTTTCAGACCTGAAATTTGTCATTCAATATAACCTTACTTAGAAATTACTTTTCATGATTACAGATTGAGTTATTGCGATCAGAGCCCTGAGCTGCAACAGCTCCAACTTCAGAGCTCGAATCGCAATAATTCAAAGTGTAATCATGGATAGTAATCTATTTCTGCGATAAAATATCTTGAACTAGTTATTGAATGGTACTTATTTCAGAACTGAACGTATTATTCATTGTTTGCTCAAGGAGAAAAGCAAATTTCAATTTTGACTATGACTCCTGCTCCGAATTCATTCCTGATGAATATACCGTTCATGGTAATATTCTGGGCCTTGCGGTTCCAAAGGCTCAATTTCGGGCCAAAATAGATGAGTTGTTGAGGGGAGTTAATCTTTTGATGTCACGGCACCCCAATTTTGTGGCCACTTTTCGTCCATTTTTCTTATTTGCTTTTTGATCAAGAAACCAAATGAATTATAATTCCGGTAATCAGTCCACGATTATTAATAACTAGAGGCCGGTGGCCGCTTCGCGGCCAAGCGTTCCGTTTCGCGTCTTGCGCGTGATTTTGTTTATTCGAGCTAAGACTTTGACTTGATATCCACTCCCTAACTCCGTTTGCTATTCGCCCATCTAATCCTGCTCCAAAGGACGAAATCTAAAAACTTACTCTATTATTCCTGCAATACTAAAGTGGTATTTTCTCATGTACACCAAATGTTTAGAAAACAGGAGTCATCATTTGGAAGGGGCATAAATAGCATAACCCCCGTCCCCCCACCCCCTTGCATGAAACTTAACCATTTTAGGTGTGGTCGTTCTCAAGAGGGCCCGATCCAAAACCGTCAATTTTTTTTGGCGCTCATGGAGCCACCTAAACCCTTAGAATCGGCGCATTTGGATGCACCGTATTAGCGCATGTGGATTATACGATTTAGAACAGTACAGAGAAAAGAAGGGAAGGAGAGAAAGAGATAGCGAGAGTGAAAAACCATGCTTTCACAATAAAATGAGAAGTTCGGGGTATAAGCAAACAAATACGCATGACCGAGATCGCACACCTACGATAACCTTTCGTAGAACTGACATGACAATAAGATATTTCGTTTTAGTAGGTAAATCAAAAATCTGTATAAAAATGGAAAAGAAACTTTGCGCGGGAAAAGTATGCCTTTTTCAAACAGCCCTTTATTAACGACAATAATTTGTTAAAATAGGTTGGCTCGGAAATTCAAGCAAACTTCATTTAACATTTTAATTTTTTAAGCTTTTTGGACGTGAGGTCATTTACAACCCCTATTATTTGGGGTCATTCTTTCAGCGTTTTTTGACAATTGAGGCTCAATGCTCAAAAGATGTCTCTCCATAAGTTTTTTGAAATTAGAGTGAGATAGCAGTACATGCGGGGGTTACGTGAGACCAAGAGAGACAGTTTGTCATTCTTTGGAACGCTCATCACCAAGTCAGCACTAAATCAGTCTATTTCGAAAAAGAAAAAAAAACGCCTTCATTTAATTTGACAAACTTTGACTCCACAGATTAAAAAATAACGGGTGTATACAATCAAATGAATCGTTAAAAACTACAAAAATACCCAAGAAATCTAACGATTTTTTTTTTTTTTTTTTTTTTTTTTTTTTTTTTTTTTTTTTTTAAAAATTGAAAAAACAGACCTTATAAAAACATCATAACCTCACCGAGATGCGAACTAATACGAAACAGCTCAAATCGCCAACTTTGAAAGAGGATGTGTAACAATATTCTGGGTCCGTTGGACCCGTTGGTAGTATTCTTAGATAAATCACTTATACATTCAAAGTAAACAACACATTTTCAACAGGAAACCAATTATTTTCATTACTCAGTAATATTCGAGAGCATATTATTGATAAGAGAAGAATAACCATCGTCTCAACTCATCATCACTAATAGATTGGTTTCTTTAAAAATTCTCGAAACCTAGCCAAAATTTGCTGGGTTACAATCGAGATATCAATTCAACGCACCGATCTCAACAAAGTCATCTCTAGTTTATTGTACTATTCTATAAATCTGCGTTTAATACATATGATAAGTATCGAACCTCTACTTCGCGAAGTTATACAGCAACCTCGTCGAGCCATCAATCAATGACTGTACAGTGCTGCCAGATTTGACATAAAATATACACATTTTACATTAAGTCTCAAGTGCCTGAATATTTTACAACACATTTAGCAGCACTGTGACTGTCCCATTGTTTACATCTACGTAAAATCATGTGACAAAAAGTCGAAGCTATACATCGATATCATACGAAGTGACTTCATTGAAGTCGCTATTAAAATGCTTCTATACCCGAATGTGTCCTTCCCAACGACCTCTATATTAGACCGGCGAACGAATACGAACCAGCGTAACCCGCAAGAAAGAAAGTTAGGTTAGAATAGAGGTGCTTGGCCGGATAGGAGCACCTCCGTTTACACGTATTTTTATGAAGATGTTCTCTTCCGTTTTTCGCTTCTAAAACTCCTAATTTTACACGGAATTTGCTTTTCGTGGTCTTAATAGAAGGAGGATAGCATGGGCTTTGACCTCCGCCCTACCGGGTCCGGTAACGTTTTTTCGAAAATATATGGAAAATATAAGTCGTTGAAGTGGACACCCGTTGGTATGCTCTGAAGACCTTGCAAATCACGTTCGCCTGTTTACGACGATTCAATCTGTCTACAAATCGGCTTATAGTCATTTTTTGAGTCTACTCCTTCACTCTCAGTCCTTTTAGTGCTAGATTCTTCAAAATCCGTAAAGTTTTAGTGGCTGAGGAGGTAATTTTTCTATACTGTGTAGTGTGTACCAGTAAACCCTCCTGTGTTAGAGTTCGTAGTTACTTAACTTGAGTTCGTAATTTCTGTACATTTCCCTTCTGGATGATTTTTCATTGCTAATATTGTTTTATCAATCTGCGCCATCATCAGTGTCTATTAAATACTGTGATTGTCGTGACACCCGCCCGCCGTTAACTCAGGATGTCGGATCGAGCCGACCACTGAAAGGGTTCTGGTTAGTCATCATCAATTTTGTGAAGTACTCATCATGTCAGGAGTGATTCCCTCTTATTCCTTTCTTTAGTCGGAGCATAATTCAGCCTTGAATCAGGATTCATCGTAAAATTCTTCTCTTTGAACCATCCATGGTTTTTGCGCATTCTTCGGAATTTTAAAGGTGAGCTTGGAGGGGGAGGCTGAGAGAATGGCCTATAAGATTTGGGTCAAGATTTCTACGAACAGCACCTAGAGGCTCATTCAGTTAAGTTCATGAAGTCGTATCGGAAAGTATTAGATGGCAGTTATGTGAGGGGCCCTGATTCTTCATCACACATTTTAGCATTTTTAGCTGATGTGACTCGAAGTCGCTTACGGCAACACTTTCGGAAACGGATCGAACCGCCACAAGACGCAATGAGTGCGAGAGAAAAACCTTGAAACGCAGGAGGTCTCTCTCTCGCACTGGCAGTCGCTTACGGGAATATTTTGGGAAACGGACAGAACCGCCATAAGACACAATGAGTGCGAGAGAGAAACCTTGAAACGCGAGAGGTCTCTCTCTCGCACTCGCAGTCGCTTACGGGAATATTTTGGGAAACGGACAGAACCACCATAAGACGCAATGAGTGCGAGAGAGATACCTTGAAACACGAGGGGTCTCTCTCTCGCACTCGCAGTCGCTTACGGGAATACTTTGGAAAACGGACCGAACCACCATAAGACGCAATGAGTGCGAGAGAGAAACCTTGAAACGCGAGAGGTCTCTCTCTCGCACTCGCAGTCGCTTACGGGAATATTTTGGGAAACGGACAGAACCACCATAAGACGCAATGAGTGCGAGAGAGATACCTTGAAACGCGAGAGGTCTCTCTCTCGCACTCGCAGTCGCTTACGGGAATATTTTGGGAAACGGACAGAACCACCATAAGACGCAATGAGTGCGAGAGAGATACCTTGAAACACGAGGGGTCTCTCTCTCGCACTCGCAGTCGCTTACGGGAATACTTTGGAAAACGGACCGAACCACCATAAGACGCAATGAGTGCGAGAGAGAAACCTTGAAACGCGAGAGGTCTCTCTCTCGCACTCGCAGTCGCTTACGGGAATATTTTGGGAAACGGACAGAACCACCATAAGACGCAATGAGTGCGAGAGAGATACCTTGAAACACGAGGGTCTCTCTCTCGCACTCGCAGTCGCTTACGGGAATACTTTGGAAACGGACCGAACCACCATAAGACGCAATGAGTGCGAGAGAGAAACCTTCAAACGCGAGAGGTCTCTCTCTCGCACTCGCAGTTCCTTAAGGGAACACTTTGGGAAACGGACCGAAACAGCATAAGACGCAATGAGTGCGAGAGAGAAACCTTGAAAGGCGAGAGGTCTCTCTCTCGCACTCGCAGTCGCTTACGGGAATATTTTGGGAAACGGACCGAACCGCCATAAGACGCAATGAGTGCGAGAGAGATACCTTGAAACGCGAGAGTTCTCTCTCTCGCACTCGCAGTCGCTTACGGGAATATTATGGGAAACGGACCGAACCGCCATAAGACGCAATGAATGCGAGAGAGAAACCTTGAAACTCGAGAGGTCTCTCTCTCGCACTCGCAGTCGCTTACGGGAATATTTTGGGAAACGGACCGAACCGCCATAAGACGCAATGAGTGCGAGAGAGAAACCTTGAAACGCGAGGGGTCTCTCTCTCGCACTCGCAGTTGCTTACGGGAATATTTTGGGAAACGGACAGAACCGCCATAACACGCAATGAGTGCGAGAGAGATACCTTGAATTCGAGGGGTCTCTCTCTCGCACACGCAGTCGCTTACGGGAATACTTTGGGAAACGGACCGAACCACCATAAGACGCAATGAGTGCAAGAGAGAAACCTTGAAAGGCGAGTGGTCTCTCTCTCGCACTCGCAGTCGCTTACGGGAATATTTTGGGAAACGGACCGATACAGCATAAGACGCAATGAGTGCGAGAGAGAAACCTTGAAACGCGAAAGGTCTCTCTCTCGCACTCGCAGTCACTTACGGGAACACTTTGGGAAACGGACCGAACCGCCATAAGACGCAATGAGTGCGAGAGGGAAACCTTCAAACGCGAGAGGTCTCTCTCTCGCACTCGCAGTCGCTTACGGGAACACTTTGGGAAACGGACCGAACCGCCATAAGACGCAATGAGTGCGAGAGAGAAACCTTGAAACGCGAGAGTTCTCTCTCTCGCACTCGCAGTCGCTTACGGGAATATTATGGGAAACGGACCGAACCGCCATAAGACGCAATGAGTGCGAGAGAGAAACCTTGAAACTCGAGAGGTCTCTCTCTCGCACTCGCAGTCGCTTACGGGAATATTTTGGGAAACGGACCGAACCGCCATAAGACGCAATGAGTGCGAGAGAGAAACTTTGAAACGCGAGAGGTCTCTCCCTCTCGCACTCGCAGTCGCTTAAGGGAATATTATGGGAAACGGACCGAACCGCCATAAGACGCAATGAGTGCGAGAGAGAAACCTAGAAACGCGAGAAGTCCCTCTCTCAAGGTTTCTCTCTTGCACTCATTGCGTCTTATGGCGGTTCGGTCCGTTTCCCAAAGTGTTCCCGTAAGCGACTGCGAGTGCGAGAGAGAGACCTCTCGCGTTTTAAGGTTTCTCACTCGCACTTATTGCGTCTTATGGCGGTTCGGTCCGTTTTCCAAAATTTTCACGGAAGCGACTGCGAGTGCGAGAGAGAGACCTCTCGCGTTTCAAGGTTTCTCTCTCGCACACATTGCGTCTTATGGCGGTCCGGTCCGTTTCCCAAAGTGTTCCCGTAAGCGACTGCGAGTGCGAGAGAGAGGCCTCTCGCGATTCAAGGTTTCTATCTCGCACTCATTGCGTCTTATGGCGGTTTGGTCCGTTTCCCAAATTGTTCCCGTAAGAGACTTGGAGTACGAGAGAGAGACCTTTCGCGTTTCAAGGTTTCTCTCTCACACTCATTGCGTCTTATGGCGGTGTGGTCCGTTTCCCAAATTGTTCCCGTAAGAGACTGGGAGTCCGAGAGAGAGACCTTTCGCGTTTCAAGGTTTCTCTCTCGCACTCATTGCGTCTAATGGCGGTTCTGTACGTTTTCGAAAGTGTTCCCGTAAGCGACTGCGAGTGCGAGAGAGAGAGACCTCTTGCGTTTTAAGGTATCTCACTCGCACTCATTGCGTCTTATGGCGGTTCGGTCCGATTCCAAATTATTCCCGTAAGTGACTGCGAGTGCGAGAGAGAGACCTCTCGCGTTTCAATAAGGTTTCTCTCTAGCACTCATTGCGTCTTATGGCGGTCCGGTCCGTTTCCCAAATTGTTCCCGTAAGAGACCGCCAGTGCGAGAGAGAGACCTCTCGCGGTTCAAGGTTTCTCTCTCGCACTCATTGCGTCTTATGGCGGTTTGGTCCGTTTCTCAAATTGTTCCCGTAAGAGACTGGGAGTGCGAGAGAGAGACCTTTCGCGTTTCAAGGTATCTCACTCGCACTCTTTGCGTCTTATGGCGGTTTGGTCAGTTTCCCAAATTGTTCCCGTAAGAGACTGCCAGTGCGAGAGAGAGACTCTTCGCGTTTTAAGGTTTCTCTCTCGCACTGATTGCGGCTTATGGCGGTTCGGTCCGTTTCCCAAAGTGTTCCCGTAAGCGACTGCGGTTCACAGCAGTCCGAGTCACAGCAGCTAAAAATGCTAAAATGTGTGATGAAGAAACAGGGCCCCTCACATAACTGCCATCTAATACTTTCCGATACGACTTCATGAACTTAACTGAATGAGCCTCTAGGTGCTGTTCGTAGAAATCTTGACCCAAATCTTATAGGCCATTCTCTCAGCCTCCCCCTCCAAGCTCACCTTTAAGATTCCGAAGAATGCGCAAAAACCCATGGATGGTTCAAAGAGAGGAATTTTACGATGAATCCTGATTCAAGGCTGAATTATGCTCCGACTAAACAAAGGAATAAGAGGGAATCACTCCTGACATGATGAGTACTTCACAAAATTGATGATGACTAACCAGAACCCTTTCAGTGGTCGGCTCGATCCGACATCCTGAGTTAACGGCGGGCGGGTGTCACGACAATCACAGTATTTTAATAGACACTGATGATGGCGCAGATTGATAAAACAATATTAGCAATGAAAAATCATCCAGAAGGGAAATGTACAGAAATTACGAACTCAAGTTAAGTAACTACGAACTCTAACACAGGAGGGTTTACTGGTACACACTACAAAGTATAGAAAAATTACCTCCTCAGCCACTAAAACTTTACGGATTTTGAAGAATCTAGCACTAAAAGGACTGAGAGTGAAGGAGTATAGACTCAAAAAATGACTAAAAGCCGATGTGTAGACAGATTGAATCGTCGTAAACAGGCGAACGTGATTTGCAAGGTCTTCAGAGCATACCAACGGGTGTCCACTTCAACGACTTATATTTTCCATATATTTTCGATAAAACGTTACCGGACCCGGTAGGGCGGAGGTCAAAGCCCAAGCTATCTTCCTTCTATTAAGACCACGAAAAGCAAAATCCGTGTAAAATTAGGAGTTTTAGAAGTGAAAAACGGAAGAGAACATCTTCATAAAAATACGTGTAAACAGAGGTGCTCCTATCCGGCCAAGCACCTCTATTCCTAACCTAACTTTCCTTCTTGCGGGTTACGCTGGTTCGTATTCGTTCGCCGGTCTTATATAGTGGTCGTTGGTCCTTCCTCGTTAAAAACATATGATCACAATCTCCACGGTAACGTCAAATGGCTCGATCAAATTTAAAAAAAAAAAAAAAAATTGATAGAGCAGCACGTTTCTCGCTCACACGCGTACAAAATCGTATGCTCGTCCGCACGTATGCATTTAAAAAAGGATGACAAAATCTCGCTTCTCTCTCCCACCCTTGCAAAACGAACTGATTCGAATCCTTTTCGCACTCGCACAACTTTTCCAGAGAAAAGTTTTTAGCATTTTAAAAAGGGACGCGGAGCCCGCACGGAAAAACTTATATTTTTCCCGAAGCATTGAGGCCGAGCCCTACCGATCGGTACCAGGCCCCTACCGAACGGTGCAACGGTTCTCCAGGAACTTAGCTTCATTCTTACAAATATAATATAGGATGATGGGAACAAAGGAAATTACAAGAGAAGGAACTATAGTAAATAGGGGAAAAATATGAAAATATGAGGCTTGCCAATTTTATATTTTTATTACTTGCACCGTCGTGAAAACACCCATACACGGAATGACGTTATAATTCATATTAAACATTCAGTGCCACGCGAAAGTATTTGTTTCTGTGACTAAATCTTCTCCACACAATTTCGCAGTTTTAATTTACAATAATAATTGTTACTCCAAATTGTTAATACTTCGTATTTAAAAATTTTGTTTCCTCGAGCGCCTTCAAGCAATTGGGTATGCAAAATCAGCATCGCGGTGTATGAATATTTAACTACCCACTTAATTTGAGCAATTCAACGTTGATTGTCTTCGCAACCTGGAGGTAAGGTTCAAAGCAAGTGTATGACAGTGGCATGGATGGCGTAGCGTAGCGTGCAATTTGGCAACGTTGCAGTTCGACCGTTTAAACCCATGATAAAGATCAAAGTATTGGGTGTTCGGCGAACACCTTCGAATTCGACCTATTACATGGGTTTAAATGGACACAGAAAATCGTTGCCAGATTGCACGCTCCGCCACTGAAGTGTGAGGATTACTTTGTGAATGAAAATAGCAGCTTTCTTAGGCGTCAATAATGTGTCAAAACTATATTCCAACAGAAACTCTGCCTAGTAAAATAATAGTACAATGACAATTGATAAACAAGTCGGCATACAAGTATATGATACATGATCTATTCATGAAATCATTCCAAGCCTGAGTTTGAAGCTTTCGTTTTTGCCTACTCAATAAAATGAAGGCACTTTTTATCACTTAGAATTAACATGACTTTGGATATACCGCTATTAAAGGATACGTTCTTAACTTGAGAGTCCTTCGCATCCCCTTTAGGGCTTCATTAGTTTTTTTGAAATTTCCTTCTATTTTTATTGGTTCTCCGCAATATTCACATTGAACAGGACTCATTCATGTAGACAAAATTAAACGTAGCCAAATTGTACGCTTTCTTATGGAGAACGATTTATGAAATGCTGCTTGAAGTCGACAGAATGAGATACAGTCGACCGTCAACTCAACGACAGTGGGGCTCGTGGAATGTGGCAACAACGCATTCTCTCTGTTTAAACCTTTGTAAAACAATCGATCATTATAGGAGGTGCAATTACACCCCCAGATATCGATACTTTTGCAAAGGTTTCAATGGTAAATAAGCATGGTTGCCAAATTGCACTGCTCAACGAGGACTAAATCCATAAAATTAAAAGGGTTTCATAACCTCCCCAGGGGAAAACTCTTGGATTCACTTACCTTTAAATTAGATTTTTTTCTTTCTCGTTTTCGGACACATCTGCTCAAATTTTTAACGATATTTCAGAATGTCGTCGTCGGCACTTCTTTTCTTTTTTTTTTTTTTTTTGTCTTAAAAAAAGCTTTTTAACTCGAAGATTTTATAGCGACTTCCGTAAACACAGATATTTCCTTCCCTCCCTTTTTTAACAATTCAGAGGACTTAATTAAGTACCTATTTGTAAAAAGAAAACCCTAAGACGGAGGAAACAGCCGTTCGCACCACTTGGTGCGTCATCTGAACGAAGTGCCGAGAAATTGTTATTTTACAGCCTCGCGATTACTCTAAACACGCCATTTTATAACCTGACAAGAGGGACCTGTATTTTAATCTATTACAAAGCTCTTGAAATACATTCCTCTTCATTTTTTTCCCGAGGCTGGGTGAATTTTTAAGGGCTTTGAAGCAACAATCTACCAGTTGGATCGAACATAAAGAAAATATAAAGGCAGAGGACACCTAGGGTAAAGGAAATGAAAATATATCCCCGTTTTGAGGACTTAGAAAATACTTTTTTTTTTTTTTTTTTTTTTTTTTGGGTGGAAGTGTTTATAAACCTACTCCAGGGTTTCGACTCATTAGCTCGAAACTTAATACAAGGGTGACGGGAGAGTGTGGTATTGGCGGATTGTGCTCCTCCTGTAATTGGAAGAAATGCATTTGATCTCATGAAAATATCCTGAAAAGGAGCTGAAAACATTGGCGACTTTTGGAGGTCAGAGTTGGAGGAGAATTGCAAATTAGTGATAAACCTTTTTTTTTTTTTTTTTTTTTTTTTTTTTTTTTTTTTTTTGGAAGTCTTTATAAACCTACTCCAGGGTTTCGATTTATTAGCTCGAAACTTAATAAAAGGGGGACGGGAGAGTGTGGTATTGGCGGATTGTGCTTCCCCCCTGTAATTGAAAGAAATGCATTTGATCTCATGAAAATATCCTGAAAAAGGAGCTGAGAACATTTGGGGACTTTTGGAGGTCAGAGTTGGAAGGGGAATTGCAAAATTAGTATAAAATTTTTTTTTTTTTTTTTTTTTTTTTTTTTGGGTGGAAGTCTTTATAAACCTACTCCAGGGTTTCGATTCATTAGCTCGAAACTTAAATAAAGGGTGACGGGAGAGTGTGGTATTGGCGGATTGTGCTCCTCCCTGTAATTGGAAGAAATGCATTTGATCTCATGAAAATATCCTGAAAAAGGAGCTGAGAACATTGGCGACTTTCGGAGGTCAGAGTTGGAGGAGAATTGCAAAATTAGTGATGACCTTTTTTATTTTTTTTTTTGGCTTAAAACTTGTGCACCTGTATTGTGTGCTTGAGAGAATTCTTTCTTTAATCCAAGGTGTATTCCGTTTGTGTGAAAGAAACTGCACAGTGAAATATTGACTGAGGGGAAATTCCTTTAACCAAAAAAAAATGTCTGCTGATACTAGTAAAAGATTCCTTGTTGTGACAGTGATTATCCTTCATGCAATCAGAGCTTTACTTCGAGCAAGGACAACTGTCACAAGTAATCGTATTTCCTTGTTTTCAAAGACGTGATTTCTCTCAGTGTACGTTTAAAATCGGTATGCATGTCAAAAGTAAGGTAATAGCTGTGTTCTGATTTTTTGTTGGAACAAAACAATTTCAAGCCTCTTTGGAATGTTAAACCAACTTGATTGACCCTTAAATTGCCTGTCAAAAGTTTGCAGCAGCCCTATTATACTATCGATCGATTGCCTGATCATTCAAGTTGTCCATCTCTGCTACGCTTGAACAATCACAATCATGGACCTTTGAAAGATCAATGCACTTCTACCTTTCAAACTTACAATGAAAGAGAAGAAGGTCAAAAGAGTGAAGCTGCGACAGGAACTGCGCGGGATGGATTAGACCTTCGATGAATGGAAGATGCATATAGTTGATCAAGCAGCCTAGCGGCTTAGCCGTACATTGGATCGAAACTATTCGAAACATAGATTTCTCCGTACATAAAATGATTTGTCTTTTGTTTTGTTTTGCGTTTTTTGCTTTAAAAACTTTTTGTGTTGATATTTTCTTGCAAAAACTAAGGTACTCTACTTATTTTGAGGGGAGGTTGTATGCTAAAAAAACCTCTTTTTTTTTATATATATTTTTGTTCAGCATAGCTCAAAGATCATTTTCAAACATAACAATAGGATACAGAGACTCTTGAGTGGGGAGATTTTCGAATATAATTTCATTTTATGAAAAAATTCCCACTTTAAACTGTTCTCCTGAAAAGCTTTAATTTTTCATCTTATTCGGTACACATAACTCAAATCCTTTTGCACCTAGAGAGCTCATTTTTGTTTTAAAATGTTTGTCTTTAAGACAAACAAAGTTAACTAACTTTTATTCCATTGTTGTGTGGAGAAGTATTAAAATTAAACACAATATTCGAAAAATAACTTGTATTTCAAGAGATTTTTTAAAAAATAAAATTATTTTGAAATTTAATTGAAAAAAAAAAAAAAGTTAAATAACATTAGCTTGTCAAAATGTACATTTTGAAAAAAAAATGAGCCTTCGAGGTGCAAATTGTCTTGAGATATGTGTACCGAAAGTTTGGTAAATTAACATGGTGAAGATAGGGCTTCCATCCTCCCCTTAAGTTCTTACATAAAAATTGTTTACGCACGATCTCTAGTCATCAGACCATTTTGTTCCAGGGGCGGCTCGTGCTACTTGGCAACAATGTCTTCACTCCATTTGAATCTATGTCCAACAATCGATTGCTGGTGAAGCGCTGCTTCACTTTCGAATCGATTGTTTCACATGCAATCAAATGGAGTGAAGACATTATTGCCAAGTAGCACGAGCCACCACTGTTTTGTTCATTCTCATAATATTTATTCGTAGACTCATCTCCGGGAAATTATATGTTTCAATCAACTGTGAGCCGGTTCGATACCCGGAGGAGTCAGCGCTGTACACTCTTTATATTGCAGTATATATAGCACAACGGAGAAAAAATCTCTAACTCTCTCTCCTCTCCATTAAAACGCACGTGTTAAACAAGGATAGATAAAGAGGACAAAAAAATCCACCCCTTCCATCCTTTTCTAATCTATACATTCAAAGGGAAAACCGAGAGAGACAGAAGATATGCTTTCGAAGAGTGAATGGATGGGGCGAGCGAACAGTCACCAAAAGCTGAAAGGAGGAAGGAGTCTCAAAAGCATCTCGTGGGTAAGTGTAATAAATTAACATTTTTTTTTCTTCTTCTTTCTTTTCTTTAAGTGAAAATACTGACAAGTGAAAAGGGAGGGGAAAAACGGAGTTCGGGCCTCGAAAAAAAAAAAAAAAATGGGGAGGGGCCATCTAGCAGGAGGCGCGGGAAAGAAAGATTGAGGTCCAAAAGGAGATGAGTCGGAATGAAGATATTTATGGTGGAGAGGTAGGTTTTTGACAGTTTATTGCTGTCGAGGACGGGCGGACGCGGCTGGCGACACGGTGCCGCGATGCGACGCTACGGTAAAAAAGACTCTTGTCAGAGGGCGATAATCGGTGTCCTGAAGGAGGGGGGGGGGCTTTGGTAGTTTGTGACGGGGGGGCGCAACGCATAGTAGTCGATGCTAATGCCGTGGTACGTCACGTTGAGCAGGTTCGCTTCCGAGGTTGCCATTGGTTGCCCGCAAGGACTAGTACCAACTAGAGTCCCCAGTAGCGCACCGAAAATTTTTCTTCATCTCTCTCTTTTCTCCTTTAAAGAAACGTATGTTAACAAGGATGGACAAGGGGAAAAAACCCCCTCCTTCTGTCCTTTTCCTACTCATACATTCAAATGGGGAAATGAGAGAGATGGAAGATATCCTGGTTGCGCCAGTGAGAGTCCCTAACATATACTATGAAAGTTGCGCCGTGTCATTCAAAATGAAAAAAGAAGAAGGCGGATCAATGGAGCCCCCCAAGAGGCAGCTTTGTCTCTGCGCTGTTGCCGCTGTTTCGTTATCTCTTATAGGTTAGGTTCCGATTCTCGACTGCAATAATGGTCGTTATTGAAAGAGATAATGTTTCCAGAATAACATTCAAGCAGAAGGGAAATCAACGAAAATTTACCGCGGTCACTGTTCCGGCAAATGTGTAATAAAAGCGAGTACGCGAAAAGCAAACAAACCCTCCGCCATTAGCTTTTGCCTCTTGGGGCTTTCTTGACAGCCTAAATCTAGCAGTCGATCAGAAACGGATTCTGACATCATAGCGCAATTCTCATTGTATGTAGGGATTATAGGGACTCTGAAAACCATTTAGGGCGATCTACTCCATTCGCCAAGCTGAATCGATCGAGGGGTCACAAGGGGGGTTTTGGTGACATCACCTTTTTGCCCATGTTTATAAGAGTCATGAGTTGACACATGTATGAGTGAAGGAGCCTCAGATGCAAATGATATGAAAAGTGACTCTAGTATTACCAGCAACAAGGCTTCAGAATCCATGCAGGACACTTTTACACGAGACCCAGAGTTGGGCAAATGGAGTAGGGGTATTCGGGTTCCACGAGTCGGAGAGTGGGTCTCTTGCAAACTTTTGCTACAGGGGGCTGAAGAGTAGATGGGTTAAAAATGACGATGTCGAAATGACAAAAGATAGCATGAAACTATCTCTCATTGTGGAATCGGGCTAGCGGAGAGACGAAAAGTAAAAAAAATTTAGATTTGTTTTACTTAATATTTAAACTGTAAATTATAGCAAGAAAAAAAAAGCTATAAGGCACTAAGGCAGAGCTCCCTAGCATGGAAGGTTCCTATCTAATTTGAGATAATCCTCGGTGTTTCCCTAGAGGAAGTGACTTTAATAAGACGGAATCCCCTATCATGTACCTGCATCGACATAAAGATCATGCCGTTACAGCAGTTTTGTGAGTTTATTTGAATTTTAGACTTTTTTAAATGTTTTTTTGTTTTATTCCGCTGATCTCTATATCAGATTGGACCCTTTTTTTTTGCTATTGTAGCAAAAGTTTGCGAGAGCGCCATTAGGGATTCATAGTTGAATCGTATTTCAACGATAAACATTGAAGATTTTTAAAAATTAAAATGTGATCCCATGTTTAAAATAATAAAAAGCACTGTCATGATCCTTGATTTGTTTAAATTCCACTAAGGTTATTATTTGGGAAACCAAATTTAAAAAAATTTTCGAATCCCGAATACTCGAACTCGAGTACTACCCCCTTTGCCCAAAATTTGTTTGGGGCAGCCGGTCCACACTGATTTTTAAACCCGTTGAAGTGTTAAAAATGTTGAGACTGTTGACAATTTTGCATTGAAACGCAATACTTTTAAATTCTCGGCGTCCATCAGTCAAAGAACTGTCTGTCCCAAACACAGTTTGGGCCCAGGGGGCCCGGGTCCGAAAGGGTGTTAATTATCTTGTCAAAAGGGCCCAAACCATAGACCGTTTGGGGCGTACGTAAGTCGTGAATTCTGTTGCCTCTGATTTTGTCGGACTATAGTGGCACTAAATTTCATCCGTTTCGTTATTTTGTCGAGACTATAGTAGCACTAAATTTCATCCGCTTCGCTCTATCTCCAACCGTTCGCTCATCAGAAAGGGCATTTGATTCTGGGTCAGATTTCCTGTCTATTGGACTTTAAGTTCGATTTATCGAAGGCGAAAGGCGATATCGGCCTCATGCAATCTGCAATCAGGGAACTCTGCATATTGTCCATTTAAATCCATGTATAATATTGATTCGAAAAAGTGCAATGCGCGCTGCGCACCCCCAAATATGTCGACCTTTTTCGTGACTTTGAATGGAGTGAACACAACGTTGGGGATTACACGCGTCGCTATTGTATATACTTCTGTTTTTTCTCACACCACATAGTGAGCGATGTGACATTTTTGACGGTCATTTTGTCCATTCTGCAGTTGGAGCCTATTATAGTGATGCAAACAGAGCCCAAAACTCATCTCAATTAGTTGGCGTCAGCCATGCAGCTGATATCAAGTCAGCTGGTAGACGGGAAAATGTGTGTTCTCTCTCTTTGCCCATTGAAAATGCATGTTTTAGAAAAGGGTCGCTGAAGTCACGTGACAGACTCTATCTACATCCTTTTCTAACACATGCGTTCAAATCAGCAAAGCGAGAGAGAAATACTAATTCCTGTCTACGGCTATGGTCAGCTGCATGTCCATTTAAATGCATGTGTTAGAAAAGGATCGCTGAAGTCACGTGGCAGCCTCTATCTCTATCCTTTTCTAACACATGCGTTCAAATCAGCAAAGAGAGAGAAATACTAATTCCTGTGTACGGCTATGGTCAGCTGCATGTCCATTTAAATGCATGTGTTAGAAAAGGATCGCTGAAGTCACGTGGCAGCCTCTATCTCTATCCTTTTCTAACACATGCGTTCAAATCAGCAAAGAGAGAGAAATACTAATTCCTGTGTACGGCTATGGTCAGCTGCATGTCCATTTAAATGCATGTGTTAGAAAAGGATCGTTGAAGTCACGTGACAGCCTCTATCTCTATCCTTTTCTAACACATGCGTTCAAATCAGCAAAGAGAGAGAATACTAATTCCTGTGTACGGCTATGGTCAGCTGCATGTCCATTTAAATGCATGTGTTAGAAAAGGATCGTTGAAGTCACGTGACAGCCTCTATCTCTATCCTTTTCTAACACATGCGTTCAAATCAGCAAAGAGAGAGGAATACAAATTCCTATGTACGGCTTTGGTCAACTGCATGGCTGCGCTAATAAAGAGAACACCCAAAATGTAGAATCCAATATGGGATACAGATAATCCAAGACCCGAGGCAGGACAAGGATTATTACAGAGACCCTATCTTAATCGGAGTAACGCTATTGGTCGACCAAGCGAGGAACCATATTTGGAAGGAGGGATTCTGGAGTGATATATCGCGAATATCTGTCAAAATGAGCTTCATCTTTTACCACGTGACTCGAGCGCTGCAGGAGATGGGAGAACCCCTCGCTCAACTCGAATCACTCGTGCTCGGTGCCCGGAGGCTGGAGGCTGGAATCCACTATCCAGTATTCGCAAGGTTGCCGCTTTTCACCAATTCAACGATAATTCCAGCGGTTTAAAAAAAAAAAGATTAATCATTCCATCCAAGCAGTGCGACCCTACCGAACAGAAATACTCTTACCTGTAATCTTTTCACCATTTCACCGGAGGGAGTTAGAAATCGAATCATCATCGGGAATTTGCAAGTCAGCGAGTATAATTACACGGAAAAAAATAACTGGTAGAATTTACCATCTTTATGGCTAATTTTGGAGTCAGCTATCAAGTATGGTAAATTTTACTGAATTACGTTTGAATGTACCGACAAACTAACCTAATTTACCATAGTGCACGTTGAATTTACCATCTACTTGATAGCTGACTCCAAGATGCTAGGTTTTACAAGCCTTTTTTTTCCGTGTATTTGATGGCATTTTTCAATTCACCGATAATTCCACCGGTTGAAAAGATATTATAAAGCTGCAAAGTCATGAACCATGGGCGGCAGTGGCATGGCATCGCGTGCCATCTGGCAACAATGCAACTTCTCCATTTAAACTCATTTAATATATCGAATTTTTCTTGTGCACTGTGCACCCCCTGAATTCGATATTTTACATGTGTTTAAATGGATAGAATACATTGTTGCCAAATCGCACGCGACGCCACTAATGGGCGGAATCCAGCAATTTGGCAACCATGAATTCTTCCAATATGAATATATGAGGAACAATCGATTCTTGAGGGGAGCCATGGCCCTTTTACGAATCCAAATAATACACAGTTGCCAGATTGCAGGATTCACCTTCGTCATGAACTGAACTAAACTACACTGAAAAAAAAAAATCAGCTAAATTTAACTAATTTCAACTTAAAAGTATGGACACCACTTAAAACTGTTAGTTTGACTATTTGAATTAGTAAAATTAACTCCGTGCCGTGTTAATTAACATGGCACGGAGTTAATTTTACTGTTTCAAATATTCAAACTAACGGTTTTCAAGTGGTGTCCATACTTTTAAGTTGAAATTAGTTAAATTTAGCTGATTTTTTTTTCAGTGTATGCGACCTTTTCTCAACCGCGGTGGAAATCATCGGTGAATTGAAAAAATATCATCAAATCCGCACGAAATTTGTGAGTTCTGTTAAATTTCTGTTAAATTGATCCAAAACGGCAACGCCGGTGGTATCTCGTCGTCCTCTCAGGAGCCATTAAAAAAAAAAGGCGGTGAGATTCGGGTGACCCTCTCTTCCTCAGCCGTCTCCCCCCGTCGCGTCAACACTCGACTCGCGGCGGCCCGTCTTGGGAACGCATAAATCTTAATCCGAGCCGGAGCGCGGAGGAGTGGAAACAGGGTTGGTATGGTAAAGCCGTTCGGATAGCATCTAATCCACCTAAAAGATGGAGAGGAGATCTCATTATATGAAAAACGGAAAGACGTGTTTTTAAGAATTATTTAAACCCGACCCCGCCCGCTTCCAATCCCGATGCGATATCCATGGTCCTTTAACTGTGCGTTTGCATCTCGGAGACGTTTCGTCCCTCCCTCTCCCTTGCGATGTGACAAACATGGGTGACTTTCCAATCTAATATCCTTTCTAGAACCTCGCCCCTCTACAGCATCGTATATTAGATTCCTCTCGCTGCCATCATTTTTCGATCGGGCCGCGGTGCGGTGGTCTCTCTTCAGGTCTCATCGATGGTGGATGGATGGTGGAGAGTTCGATTTCCATCTTTGATGTTTGTTTTTAAAATATGTTTTAGTAAGATGGAATCCGAATGGGTGCGGACTGTTTCAATGGAGCGCTGAGTCAGCATCTTTACCCCTACCCTAATCTTCCCGATATGCAGTGTTTAAAACATGGCTGACTTTTCCAAGTTCCAACTATCCCATCTCCCCTATACAGGGCTGCCGTTTTGCGTGTAATCAATGCTATTTTTCTATTCACCGATGATTTCACCGGTTGAGAAAAGATTACACAGTTCAGTTCAGTGTATGAATGGAATGCACGAAAATACTCTGATCTGTAATCTTTCCTTAATCGGTGGAAACTCCGTTGATTCGTTAAAATAACCGCAAGTTTTTTAAAGTCATTGACGACTCCACCGGTTGAGAAAAGATTACAGATGCGAGTATTTTCGTGCATCACAGTCATACACTGAACTGAACTGTGTAATCTTTTCTCAACTGGTGGAATCATCGGTGAATAGAAAAATAGCATTGATTATACGCAAAACGGCAGCCCTGGTAACATGGGATTCGGTGGAATTTAAATGGACATTTTGCAAAAAAATTGTGTGACCCATCAAAATTCTTGGAAAATCGTCCGCTTTTCAATGGTCTAAAAGAATCGAAAAAAAAATGTCAAATCCCGAAATGTGTGCATGAAAGGGTTAGAGCCTGCCCGTTGAAGACGATCAATAGGTTAAATGTTGTAAACCAGGTCTGATGTTAATGCACATGAGAAATTGTCCTAGTTTACAAGATTCGATCAAATTTTAAAACAAATTGATTGGAAAAGATAAAAATTAAACAGTTTTATTTTCACAGACGCAAGTATTTTCACTGAAAAAATAGCGGCTTTTAATCAAAAGATTTTTTTTTTTTAAAACCGGGTCTGATGTCAATGCACATGAGAAGTTATTGTCCTAGTCTACACGATACTCATGCAATAAATAAAAAACGATCTCAGGTAGTTACATTTTGAAACCTCCCAAAAATTCCAGAGACCCGTGAAGTGGTCAAAATCCTCTTGTATACACACTTATATGATGCTAACTTAACCCTTGTGAACCTAAGGTATTTCGGTAACACAAAGGACTAAGGGGGGTGTTTTTGTACCCCAAGGATATTTTCATGCAGCACAGTCAGTATCAATAATTTTGAAACTTTAATGGATGGATTATGTACTTAGTACCCTAAGAGAGTAATTTATGTGAAATTTGAGTAAATTTTTGCTATGTTGCCAAATTTACACCTACTTTTAAAAAAAATGTCAAAATAAAAAAAATGGAAAAAATGAAATGAGGTACCATATTATTTTTCCATTTTTGATAAATTTCCAATTTTTTTTCAATGATCTGACTTAATATTCTTAATCTACATAAAATTTCCGTAAAATTCACTGTAATAGATGGTTCCAAACTTAAAACTGGCAGGACGAAGGGGGGGTATATTTGTTCCCCAACACTTTAAATTTCCTTAATATCGACAAAAATTCATAAAAATTAATGAAATTTGGTGGATGTGTTCTAAGTATCCTAACTTAAAATTTCATGAAGTCCCAAAAAATTTTGAGCAGTTTTGGCAAAATGGCGTCAAAAAAACTGGCCTGGGGTACAAATCTACCCCCCCCTTAGGCTCACAAGGGTTAAAAAATAATCTTAATCAAAATAGTGTGGCTTTGAAAGACATGATCTAACTCGCACAAGAATAACATCGGCTTCCGAACTGTTTCATCCTTTTCAAAACTATGGGTCGCTTCAGATGGTGCCATAAAACAATAAAATCCTCTGGTATGTGTTGCGCTCGAAGTGAAAAGCATTGCAGAGCTAACTCAAAAGTGCTAGTACACCTTTTTACCCGAATTCAAAAGACATCCGGTCTCGCACATTACTGGTTTTTACTAACCACGAGTAATGTAATATGGCCCCGCGTGGTGTCATAAAGACATAAATATGAAGCCTCATTTCACCAATATTATACATATAGTACTAATATTCCCGTATTTTACCTGAGCAACGAGCGTGTCTTGTTTACAACCCCCAACGATGTCCATTTTCACGGACGTGTATTACACGTATAGCCAAGATCAGCTACCCCAATGGACACTGTTGCCATTCATGGCAGAAATTATCCGAATACTGTCTCCAGCCTCCAAGGACTGATGCGGCGGGTTTTTTTTTTTTTTTTTTACCCCAATCATCTGCTTTTCCTTGTTTCTCTTTGTTTTCTTTTTTGTTTTTTGTTTTTTTTTTGTTTTTTTGTTTTTTTTTTGGTTTTTGTTTTTTGTTTTTGTTTTTTTTTTTTTACCCACCATCGTCTGCTTTTCCTTGTTTCTCTTTGTTTTTTTTTGTTTTTTGTTTTGTTTTTTGTTTTTTGTTTTTTTGTTTTTAAAATACTAATTCCTGTGTACGGCTATGGTCAGCTGCATGTCCATTTAAATGCATGTGTTAGAAAAGGATCGTTGAAGTCACGTGACAGCCTCTATCTCTATCCTTTTCTAACACATGCGTTCAAATCAGCAAGAGAGAGGAATAAAAATTTCCCTATGTACGGCTTTGGTCAACTGCATGGCTGCGCTAATAAAGAGAACACCCAAAATGTAGAATCCAATATGGGATACAGATAATCCAAGACCCGAGGCAGGACAAGGATTATTACAGAGACCCTATCTTAATCGGAGTAACGCTATTGGTCGACCAAGCGAGGAACCATATTTGGAAGGAGGGATTCTGGAGTGATATATCGCGAATATCTGTCAAAATGAGCTTCATCTTTTACCACGTGACTCGAGCGCTGCAGGAGATGGGAGAACCCCTCGCTCAACTCGAATCACTCGTGCTCGGTGCCCGGAGGCTGGAGGCTGGAATCCACTATCCAGTATTCGCAAGGTTGCCGCTTTTCACCAATTCAACGATAATTCCAGCGGTTTAAAAAAAAAAGATTAATCATTCCATCCAAGCAGTGCGACCCTACCGAACAGAAATACTCTTACCTGTAATCTTTTCACCATTTCACCGGAGGGAGTTAGAAATCGAATCATCATCGGAATTTGCAAGTCAGCGAGTATAATTACACGGAAAAAAATAACTGGTAGAATTTACCATCTTTATGGCTAATTTTGGAGTCAGCTATCAAGTATGGTAAATTTTACTGAATTACGTTTGAATGTACCGACAAACTAACCTAATTTACCATAGTGCACGTTGAATTTACCATCTACTTGATAGCTGACTCCAAGATGCTAGGTTTTACAAGCCTTTTTTTTCCGTGTATTTGATGGCATTTTTCAATTCACCGATAATTCCACCGGTTGAAAAGATATTATAAAGCTGCAAAGTCATGAACCATGGGCGGCAGTGGCATGGCATCGCGTGCCATCTGGCAACAATGCAACTTCTCCATTTAAACTCATTTAATATATCGAATTTTTCTTGTGCACTGTGCACCCCCTGAATTCGATATTTTACATGTGTTTAAATGGATAGAATACATTGTTGCCAAATCGCACGCGACGCCACTAATGGGCGGAATCCAGCAATTTGGCAACCATGAATTCTTCCAATATGAATATATGAGGAACAATCGATTCTTGAGGGGAGCCATGGCCCTTTTACGAATCCAAATAATACACAGTTGCCAGATTGCAGGATTCACCTTCGTCATGAACTGAACTAAACTACACTGAAAAAAAAAAATCAGCTAAATTTAACTAATTTCAACTTAAAAGTATGGACACCACTTAAAACTGTTAGTTTGACTATTTGAATTAGTAAAATTAACTCCGTGCCGTGTTAATTAACATGGCACGGAGTTAATTTTACTGTTTCAAATATTCAAACTAACGGTTTTCAAGTGGTGTCCATACTTTTAAGTTGAAATTAGTTAAATTTAGCTGATTTTTTTTTCAGTGTATGCGACCTTTTCTCAACCGCGGTGGAAATCATCGGTGAATTGAAAAAATATCATCAAATCCGCACGAAATTTGTGAGTTCTGTTAAATTTCTGTTAAATTGATCCAAAACGGCAACGCCGGTGGTATCTCGTCGTCCTCTCAGGAGCCATTAAAAAAAAAAGGCGGTGAGATTCGGGTGACCCTCTCTTCCTCAGCCGTCTCCCCCCGTCGCGTCAACACTCGACTCGCGGCGGCCCGTCTTGGGAACGCATAAATCTTAATCCGAGCCGGAGCGCGGAGGAGTGGAAACAGGGTTGGTATGGTAAAGCCGTTCGGATAGCATCTAATCCACCTAAAAGATGGAGAGGAGATCTCATTATATGAAAAACGGAAAGACGTGTTTTTAAGAATTATTTAAACCCGACCCCGCCCGCTTCCAATCCCGATGCGATATCCATGGTCCTTTAACTGTGCGTTTGCATCTCGGAGACGTTTCGTCCCTCCCTCTCCCTTGCGATGTGACAAACATGGGTGACTTTCCAATCTAATATCCTTTCTAGAACCTCGCCCCTCTACAGCATCGTATATTAGATTCCTCTCGCTGCCATCATTTTTCGATCGGGCCGCGGTGCGGTGGTCTCTCTTCAGGTCTCATCGATGGTGGATGGATGGTGGAGAGTTCGATTTCCATCTTTGATGTTTGTTTTTAAAATATGTTTTAGTAAGATGGAATCCGAATGGGTGCGGACTGTTTCAATGGAGCGCTGAGTCAGCATCTTTACCCCTACCCTAATCTTCCCGATATGCAGTGTTTAAAACATGGCTGACTTTTCCAAGTTCCAACTATCCCATCTCCCCTATACAGGGCTGCCGTTTTGCGTGTAATCAATGCTATTTTTCTATTCACCGATGATTTCACCGGTTGAGAAAAGATTACACAGTTCAGTTCAGTGTATGAATGGAATGCACGAAAATACTCTGATCTGTAATCTTTCCTTAATCGGTGGAAACTTCATGATTAATTAAAATATCCGCAAGTTTTTCAACGTCATCGACGACTCCACCGGTTGAGAAAAGATTGCAGATGCGAGTATTTTAGTTCATTACAGTCATACACTGAACTGAACTGTGTAATCTTTTCTCAACCGGTGGAATCATCGGTGGATAGAAAATAGCATTTATCACACGCAAAACGGCAGCCCTGCCCCTATACGAATACCGCGTATATGTAGTCTTTTTCAGCTCCGCTGCCATCATTCTTATCCCCGAAAACCATTTTATCCCCCCTTCTCGATGGTGACTGACGATTCCATATCTTTTTTACGCACTTTTGAAATATGATCCTTGAAATGGAATCCGGATGGGTGTTAGCAAAGACTTCTAATACTATATCTAGACTGGACTCATGGGCGGAGCCAGCAATTTGACAACTGTGTTTTCTTCCCAATTGAATGTATGAGAAACAATCGATTCTTGAGGGGGCCATGGCCTAATTTCTAATAGATTGTTTCTCATACATTCAAATGGAAGAATCCACAGTTGCCAAATTGCTGGCTCCTCCCCCCCCCCCCCCCATGACTGGACTTAACCCTTTCACGGGAAGTGGTACACACGTGTAACATTTTATGTAACATGCAGGGCTGCCGTTTTGCGTATAATCAATGCTATTTTTCTTTTCACCGATGATTCCACCGGTTGAGAAAAGATTATACACAGTTCAGTTCAGTGCATGACTATAATGCACGAAAATACTCTGATCTGTAATCTTTCCTTAATCGGTGGAAACTCCGTTGATTCGTTAAAATAACCGCAAGTTTTTTAAAGTCATTGACGACTCCACCGGTTGAGAAAAGATTACAGATGCGAGTATTTTCGTGCATCACAGTCATACACTGAACTGAACTGTGTAATCTTTTCTCAACTGGTGGAATCATCGGTGAATAGAAAAATAGCATTGATTATACGCAAAACGGCAGCCCTGGTAACATGGGATTCGGTGGAATTTAAATGGACATTTTGCAAAAAAATTGTGTGACCCATCAAAATTCTTGGAAAATCGTCCGCTTTTCAATGGTCTAAAAGAATCGAAAAAAAAATGTCAAATCCCGAAATGTGTGCATGAAAGGGTTAGAGCCTGCCCGTTGAAGACGATCAATAGGTTAAATGTTGTAAACCAGGTCTGATGTTAATGCACATGAGAAATTGTCCTAGTTTACAAGATTCGATCAAATTTTAAAACAAATTGATTGGAAAAGATAAAAATTAAACAGTTTTATTTTCACAGACGCAAGTATTTTCACTGAAAAAATAGCGGCTTTTAATCAAAAGATTTTTTTTTTTTAAAACCGGGTCTGATGTCAATGCACATGAGAAGTTATTGTCCTAGTCTACACGATACTCATGCAATAAATAAAAAACGATCTCAGGTAGTTACATTTTGAAACCTCCCAAAAATTCCAGAGACCCGTGAAGTGGTCAAAATCCTCTTGTATACACACTTATATGATGCTAACTTAACCCTTGTGAACCTAAGGTATTTCGGTAACACAAAGGACTAAGGGGGGTGTTTTTGTACCCCAAGGATATTTTCATGCAGCACAGTCAGTATCAATAATTTTGAAACTTTAATGGATGGATTATGTACTTAGTACCCTAAGAGAGTAATTTATGTGAAATTTGAGTAAATTTTTGCTATGTTGCCAAATTTACACCTACTTTTAAAAAAAATGTCAAAATAAAAAAAATGGAAAAAATGAAATGAGGTACCATATTATTTTTCCATTTTTGATAAATTTCCAATTTTTTTTCAATGATCTGACTTAATATTCTTAATCTACATAAAATTTCCGTAAAATTCACTGTAATAGATGGTTCCAAACTTAAAACTGGCAGGACGAAGGGGGGGTATATTTGTTCCCCAACACTTTAAATTTCCTTAATATCGACAAAAATTCATAAAAATTAATGAAATTTGGTGGATGTGTTCTAAGTATCCTAACTTAAAATTTCATGAAGTCCCAAAAAATTTTGAGCAGTTTTGGCAAAATGGCGTCAAAAAAACTGGCCTGGGGTACAAATCTACCCCCCCCTTAGGCTCACAAGGGTTAAAAAATAATCTTAATCAAAATAGTGTGGCTTTGAAAGACATGATCTAACTCGCACAAGAATAACATCGGCTTCCGAACTGTTTCATCCTTTTCAAAACTATGGGTCGCTTCAGATGGTGCCATAAAACAATAAAATCCTCTGGTATGTGTTGCGCTCGAAGTGAAAAGCATTGCAGAGCTAACTCAAAAGTGCTAGTACACCTTTTTACCCGAATTCAAAAGACATCCGGTCTCGCACATTACTGGTTTTTACTAACCACGAGTAATGTAATATGGCCCCGCGTGGTGTCATAAAGACATAAATATGAAGCCTCATTTCACCAATATTATACATATAGTACTAATATTCCCGTATTTTACCTGAGCAACGAGCGTGTCTTGTTTACAACCCCCAACGATGTCCCATTTTCACGGACGTGTATTACACGTATAGCCAAGATCAGCTACCCCAATGGACACTGTTGCCATTCATGGCAGAAATTATCCGAATACTGTCTCCAGCCTCCAAGGACTGATGCGGCGGGTTTTTTTTTTTTTTTTTACCCCAATCATCTGCTTTTCCTTGTTTCTCTTTGTTTTCTTTTTTGTTTTTTTGTTTTTTTTTGTTTTTTTGTTTTTTTTTGGTTTTTGTTTTTTGTTTTTGTTTTTTTTTTACCCCACCATCGTCTGCTTTTCCTTGTTTCTCTTTGTTTTTTTTTGTTTTTTGTTTTGTTTTTTGTTTTTTGTTTTTTTGTTTTTTTTTGTTTTTTTTTTTACCCCACCATTATCTGCTTTTCCTTGTTTCTGTTTGTTTTTTTTTTGTTTTTTGTTTTTTTTTTTTTACCCCACCATCATCTGCTTTTCCTTGTTTCTCTTTGTTTTTTTTTGTTTTTTTGTTTGTTTTTTTTTTTTTTTTTGTTTTTGTTTTTTGTTTTTTGTTTTTTGTTTTTTTTTTTACCCCACCATCATCTGCTTTTCCTTGTTTCTCTTTGTTTTGTTTTGTTTTTTTTTTTTTTTTTTTTTTTTTTGTTTTTGTTTTTTTTTTTTTTTACCCAACCATCATCTGCTTTTCCTTGTTTCTCTTTGTTTTCTTTTTTGTTTTTTTGTTTTTTTTTTTTTTTTGTTTTGTTTTGTTTTTTTTGTTTGTTTTTTGTTTGTTTTTTTTTTTTAGTGAGACAAATGAATGGGTCTCTATCAACTGTCTTTGTAGCGGGTCACAATATAGGGGATTCCCATCTAATTGCAGCTTTCTCTATGATGAACAAAGCTATAGTGAGAGAGGATTTGTGGGACGTGGATATGAAACTTAAAAGAGGTAGCCATGATAGAAATCTCATACGAACATTTTACACGGGATCGGTTTTTTTGCCTCTTTTGTTCTTAACCTTGAAAAAAAAAGTTGTAAATCCAGTGGAAATTGGTTTTAAAAGAAAGTGCATGTGTTGGAGAATGGCTATCTGGACACAGAATTCGATATAACAGTTTCTTCTGGAAGCATTATCGCATGATAAAGGAACTGACACATAACAGAAACAACACACGCACACACACACCACTCACACACACAGCTCGGTGATGATACATTTATTTTCTCAGCATAAAAAGCTGTGATTAGATGAGACTCCCCATTGAAACCCACTCATTTGACCGTCATATTTGAATTTTGTTGAACGCACGTATTTAATGAGGTTGTGAGTGAACTTTGGGGCTTTTTGATGGTTTCAATATGGTTTTCACGTAATTTTACGCATAGAAATTTGACCATTCATAAAGCTGTAGTAAAAGTTTGCAACGTACTCATTGCTTTCATGTACGCAGGGTGTTAAAAACAATTCCATCAATGAATATTCGGAAAACGGCTCCAAAGTCCAAAGTGTCGTAAACGCTCAGGCACGAGTGCTTAATTATTTACTGGGATCACCATTATCAATTCTTTTTTTATTTTCCGGGGCCCGGGATAAGACAAGCCTCCCCCCCCCCCCCCCGGATAATGGAAACAAAGAAAACCCCTCGAAGTGTGTAACAATATATTATGTACTGGTCGTAGCTTCCACCTCAAACAATGTTTGTTTACAAAATAAAGCATGAGATGTCATGATTTTTTTGGGTAAAGTGTTCCATATAGTTACAGATTCAATCAGGTTTGTATCGCAGTCGGTTTTTACTTGCTTCCATTTTGAATTCACCAGACGGTTTTCGTTTTATTTATTTATTTATTTATTTATTATTATTTTTTTTTTTTATTCGAATCTATCTGCTCTGCGATATCTAGGCTATATGACTCAAATCACAGAGTTCAATAAGATGGTACGGCGCCTGGCGTTTTGCGTTGACTCAGAATGAAGGCGCGTTACAGTCGTCATTATATACATGGTGCTCTAGCTCTACTATACATCTATATTTTCAGCATAATCTATACGCCGGTACAGGGTTGAAAATAAAAGGCGAACTTTCGCGACGATTATATTCGACAAAAACATTGCCAACCTACGCATGACAATCGGTGGATGACACGAAACTGGATCGTGTTTTTCGAACTTTTTCGGTGTTTTCAGTCATCGATGGCATCAATTCGATTTTGAATTCAAGTCCGGAGGTGAATTCAAAATCGAATTGATGCCATCGATGCCCCGAAAACACATCTAAAAACACAATTGAGTTTCCTCGAATATGTAGTTAGGTTGGTATTGTTTATGATATTCGATCGCGAAAATTCGCCTCTAATCAACAAAACATAGTTGAGACTGATATTAAAAAAAAGTAAAGGCTCATTGGTGAGTATAGTCATGAACAACTTCAATGAATACGCTCTTTTTTAACATGCCTGCCATGATCAACTTCAAGTTCACAGTGTTCTCCGAATCATGAGAATTTAAAATCGTGAGATTGGCAATCCTCTATCAGTTTAAACAACTTTATCGTTGCCATGACAACAACTTTTCTTCATCTTTGTCCATGTTTCCTTTTACTCCAGTATATTCACTTGAAGTGTGTTGAGAGTGTCTGCTCCCGTCCTTTCAAGCACGCACAGATGGATCCCTCGCACCGCAGAAACAATATTTCTCGACGAAATGTACAGTTTTATCATCCAAATCTCACGGGCTCAAAAACTAACGCTTCAGATTTGAAAATCGAACCAAATCATGGTGTAAGTAACTACCTGCACTTGTGTGCTGATCGTCAGTTTATTGTGAAGCTGAAAATTGTCTTATTTTTGCTGCCAACTCATTTCCCTCTTTTTACTATGCTTTCCCTGCGTCCGAAGCATATTGATTATTCCTTTAGATTTAGATTAGATAAAAAGAGGGAGAGAGAAAGAGAGAGGGGGGAAGAGAAAGCGAAAGAAAAGCAGAGAGAGAATACGAGAGGGTAAAGGTGTGCCATGGTAACCAGAGAGGGAGGCAAGAATGCAATCTTGCCGCCCTTCGCGAATGGGCGCCCCTCAAAATTATAAATTTGATAACTTTTTTTTTTTTTTTTTTTTTTTTTTTTTTTTTTTTTTTTTTTTTTTAATCCCGATTTTGCCGCCCAGGGAAGGTTACCCATGTACCCCTCCCCACGGCTCGCCCCTGGGAGAGAGTGAGGGAGTATGTGTGTGTGTGTGTGTGAGAAGGAGTAACAGAGAGAGAGAGAGAGAGAGAGAGAGAGAGAGAGAGAGAGAGAGAGAGAGAGAGAGAGAGAGAAGAGAGAGAGAGAGAGAGAGAGAGAGAGAGACAGAGAGAGAGAGGGGGGGGGGGGTCGAGGGAGAGGCAGTGTTTGTGTGTGTGTGAGAGGGTGAGACAGAGAGAGAGAGAGAGGCCATTATACGAGAGAGGTCTTTCTCTCTCGCACTCACTCACTCTTATGGCGAGTTGCTCCTGTGAAGAAGAGAGAGATCGAGAGAGAGGCCGTTCTACGAAAAAGGTCTCTCCCTCTCTCGCACTCATCGTCTCTTATGGAGAGTTGCTTCCGTAAGGGGGAGGTAGAGGGAGTGAGAGGCCGTTTTACGAAAAAGGTCTCTCTCGCACTCATTGTCTACTATGGAAAGTTGCTCCGTAAGGGGGAGGGAGAGCGAGAGAGACCGTTTTAGAAAAAGGTCTCTCTCTCGCATTCATTGTCTCTTATTACGGAGAGTTGCTCTCGTAAGGGGGAGGGAGAGCGAGAGAGAGAGAGAGAGAGAGAGAGAGAGAGAGAGAGAGAGAGAGAGAGAGAGAGAGAGAGAGAGAGATGAGATTTCAAGGATAAAAATTTTACAGCTATTGGATATAGAGATGTCTTTTTAATTTTCTGAATTCATAGTTTTGATCGAAGATCATCATAAAAATGTTCAATGATTGATTCTCGACGATGATGATTTTCGATTCCACTATCCTTCTTCGAACGAAAACAAATATTAAGAGTTATTTCCAAACTTTGATAAATGTTTAATTTCAACTTGATTTATAATTATTTTAAATAATAACGTTTGGTGATCCACCTTAATATTTTTTGGTCGGATTCCTTGCACGATAATATCACATAGTAATCACGTTTAAATATGTTTGTGGACAGTTCATTTATGAATCTATTCCAGGATCCATGGATCATGGTGAAGTGGATGCAGAGGCGGATCCAGCAATCTTGCAACTGAGGATTCTTCACATTTGAATGTATGAGAAACAATCGATTAGTGATAGGGCTTTCTCCCCCTCTAGAATCGATTACTTCTCATACGTTCAAATGGGAAGAAAGCATAGTCGTCTCATTGCTGGATTTAACCATGAGTGGATGTCGTCAATACATTGTCACCTTTCTCCGGGAATGCTCGTCTCACTCTCACTTGAAGAATTACACGGACCGAGGAAAATATTGTCAGGCTTGCTATGAGAATGACTACCTGGAAAACATAAGAAAAAAATCATTTGAGAAAAAAAAACGAAATGTACAGCTACACGTTACACTCTGTTGGATTTTAGGTAGTGCCGTCAGATTTGGGGGGGGAAAAATACACATTTTACGTTGATTCTTATGAGTGAATATTTTTCACCAAATCTGGCAACATTGTTTTTGGGGCACGGAACCGCACGGCAAACCACTGTGAGTAGCACAGAATAATACAATCAGAACGGAAACTGTCGGATTTTGAAGCAAATTCATTTCGCGTCCGCCATGTTGGGATATAGTATGTTTACATCTGGATTCGCACGCGAAAAAAAAAATATAGGACATGATCCGCGAAATTTTATTCTAAAATGCATTTAGAATAAAAGTGAGGCTGGAAACTTGAGATTCCTTTCCAGAATTTACAGAAATAAATGAGTTTCAACACAAATCACACTCGTCCGCCATGTTTGGATATAGGACCACAGCGTTGCCTGTTGGTGCCGTTAAATTCCGAACTTGCTTCCATTGGCTCTTATGGGAGTTTCCGTTCTGATTGTATTATTCTGTGTCAGTAGTCTACTGAAACTTCTAAGTGTGATGGACAGTCCTTTAGGTTGCCCGTGCAATTTGGCAACGTTGCAAGTAGTCCATTGTTCATTTATAGTGAAATTTGGCAACAATGTATTTTTTCCATTTAAATTCACCAAAAAATTCGAACGCTCCATAGTCATCGGCAATAACCAGGCATTTTGACCTTTCTAATGTGTTTAAATGGGGGAAAGGAACTTTGCCAAATCGCACGCCTCGCCACTGCCAAACAACTTGATTAAACAGGCAGGTAAGGCAAATTAACACATTCAGAATGGGGCAGTTGCAAGGGTCTGAAATGTTGTGTTTTTTATTAAGAAAATGAAAGTACTTGATGAGCTGAGAACAAAGATGCCTTTGGTTTCTCATTAAGTCCCATTGTTCCGGAGATGAGATTTTGGCCCAAAATACATTGTTTTAAATGGGAATTCCGCGTAGTGACGTCACTACACACACGAATTTTTGTAACTTTACACGTGTGTATCTCCAAAACCAAGACACTTAGGAAAAAACCAAAGGCACCATTGTTCTCAGCTTATCAAGTACGATCATTTTCTGTATAAAAAACACAACATTTCAGACCCTTGCAACTGCCCCATTCCAAAATAAAAACGACGGAAGAGCTTTTGTGTGCCTTAAAAGCTCAGCAGTTGGTCAACTATTCATGGTGCTGGATTTCAGCTCAGCGATTGTTCTGTTCGATCGAACTATTTATGCGTTTACGCGAGGGTTATTCATCACGACCCATCATCACAATCCGAAGAATATGAAAGTAAGCGCATCACGAACGTTGGAATTGTGTCATATACAGAGACAATATATAATAAAGACCACGCACTATCTATCTTGCCTATGTTTGCGCGCGGTGGCAACTTTTTTTTTTGGGGTCTCAACAGAACACCGCAAACATATTCCATACGTTGACTGATGAGAAACGTCGTTGAGATTTTTGTCTAGTGGAACAGAAGCACCAAAATTGCATCAGTCAACGTATGGACCGTGTTGGATGGTGCACCTGCATGCTCCCTGTGTTAATTCCTGTTGAGCCCCGAAAAAAAGTCAGCCTCCGCGCGCACGGCTAGTGCGTGGTCTCTATTACATATTGTCTCTGGTCATATACTCACATACCTTGCCAAGCGCCTTCAAATAAATACACGCAACAAGCTGTTCAGAGAACAAACCTCTTGACTTTGCTATTTTGCCTCGGTTAAAATTGGCTCTCTGAAGTTAGAGCAACGTTTAAATCTGTAAAAGAGGAAATTTATTCTTGGCCTTTGCTAACCTATGCTTCAAAAGTTTGTATATATTTATACATTTCGAACTAATCATTTTGAAATAATAATTATTTGCAGAATTGACAATTTCATGGCTTATCTTCGCAAAATCGGGTTTCATCCCTGTTACGACTGTAATTAATCATCATCAGCCAGCAGCGCACCGAGAGTTTCTTCATCTCTCTCTTTTCTCCATTAAAAAACGTATGTTAGACAAGGATGGACAACGGGAAAAAAACCCCCTCTTTCTGTCATTTTCCGACTTATACATTCAAATGGGAAATGAGAGAGATGGAAGAGATCCTGGTTGCGCCAGTGCAACAAGAGTTTCTTCATCTCTCTCTTTTCTCCATTAAGAAACGTATGTTAGACAAGGATGGACAAGGGGATAAAACCCCCTCTTTCTGTCCTTTTCCTACTTATACATTCAAATGGGAAATGAGAGAGATATATAAGTTTCCATCGTTAGTTCGTTGATATTAGTTATCAGCATGTCTTATACAGAGGCCTTGTACCTTCACTTTCCGAACTCCCCTCGCAGTTCAAGTGATCTTGAGGTATGTGTACCGAAAGTTTGGGTAATTTTCATGGTGAATGTAGGACGTATATTTTCCACTTAAATAAAAAATCTGAAAAAAAATGTGATAAATAGAGAAATTAATTAATGAATCCTGACCTCGGACGCTGAGGCATAACATGATAATAAATCCGCAGAATATGAAAGCAACCCGAGCTAGGCCTGTTTCTTGATTCCTCTGCTTATCCAACATCTCAAAGAAAGTCACATAGAGTATGGTTCCTGCCGCCAAACCCTGCAAGGTGCCGATCATAATTCTTTGAGAGTAAGAATCCATATTTTGCTGATTTAAAGTCAACAAAGTTCCAATCACCACTCCTGTGAACGAATCAAAAATCTAATTTCAGGGTCACAATTAATCCTGAGCGTACCTAGGTGAGTACTTATAAAAAAATAGAGGTCATCGATCTTATGCAAGTTCAGCGCAATATCATTAAAACTTGGTGCGGTTCGTAGCTAAACTAGGATTGATTCATTTTTAAGTAATCGTCGATATTTTCGGCAGTGGCGTAGCGTGCAATTTGGCAACGCTGGATCGTATCCATTTAAACCCACGTAAAAGGTCGAATGTAAAGGTTTTCACTGAGCATCCAACAGTTAGATCTTTTTCACGGGTTTAAATGGACACAGTACAACGTATGCGCCATTAGATGTTGCAAAGATTGCGCAGTTGTTTCTTTGTCAAAAATATTATCTACCCAAGACGTTCTATGAAACGATTTTTTTTATTTTTTTTTTTTTAAATTTCTCCTTAAATGAAAGATTTTTCCCCGGAAAAAAAAAAAAAAAAAAAAAAAAAAAAAAAAAAAAAAAAAAAAAAACACTCTAGTAGACACATTCAGTATGTCTGATATATAATCTAGAAGAAAACTTACAAGCTTTTGCAACATCTAATGGCGCATATACCTCATTATTGTATAACGCGTCGATATCTTCCCCTCATGGCTGTAAAATTTCGTTATAGTGTGCAAATACGATACGACCCTCTGAGAAGGAACAACTCAAATACAACGTTGCCAGATTACACACCACGCCACAGTTGAGTGTTGCCCGTGCCAACTGGCATTTTGTCATGTCGTAGTGACATCACCGTTCGAAAATTAGGCATTACCTCTTCTGGTAATAACTGTCGAGCCGAATGATAATCGTCTTATCATCATCGTGATCTCAACTATTATGTAACTAGACAAGACCATCTATGACTGGAATAACCCTTGTCACTTTTCCCACCTCTGAAATCCCCCCCTCTGTCTCCCCCTCACTCCCCCTCCCCCCCTCTCTCTCTCTCACTCTCCCTCTCTCTCTCTCTCACTCTCCCTCTCTCTCTCTCTCACTCTCCCTCTCTCTCTCTCTCTCTCACTCTCCCTCTCTCTCATCTGATTACATACATTCAAGGATTCAAACCATGCGCAGGTGAGAGCCAAATTAAGATTGACGCCGCGATTTCAGATCGTTCGGGCCGGAGAGTGGGTTGCGGTTGGCATCACTCTCTGATCGAAGGCGTTCAATTTGAATTTGGCATGTGCAATTTGAGCATGGCGATAATGTTCGAGCGAGAAAGATGTGGGAGGGGGGAGGGCTAATCCCCCCTCCCTCCCCAATCGCCCTCCCTATTCTTGCACCGATGCCGTGGCATGCTCCCTTCGAACCCACCCACTAAACTCTCGTTCCGAACTTGACACAGTTTCACTTTTCAGTCTCGGGTTTGCACGTTGCCAAATGATCGACTTGTCTCTATAGTTGCAGTGACGGGCTCGTGCGATTTGGCACCAAGGTTCTACGTTCATTTGATTCTATGTAAAACAATCGATTCGATAGTGAAGCGCTGCTTCATCAACAATCGATTGTTGCACATAGATTCAAATGGACGGCAAACAATGTTGCCAAATGGCACGAACCGCCTATGCTATAGCGCAAGGGAGGATCGCAAATCTTTGCGATACTATATCGATTATTTGGAAGTTTTATTGAACTGGATTACTCACTCAGTGGCCGCTCGTGCAATTTGGTGACCATGTATTTCTGTCACTTGAACCTATGCAACAGTGAATCGATTTCTCAGGGATTCGAAGAATTCCCTGAAGATCGATTATTTAACGTAGGTTTAAATGGGGGAGAGTTCGATATCACCAACGCGAGAAGCCACTGGAATTGCAAAATATCGACTAGAGTGGGACTGGTATTGAGTCGATACTGTTCCATAGGTTCAAATCGCAAAGTAGTGCAATATGGTTGTCAAGTAGAGCGAGTTGCCACTGAATGCGTGTAAATTATCTCATTTTATTTTAACATTATTTTTATTCTAGAGACTCTTTCTTTTCATTAATTTTTCAATTTTTTTCTTAAATTTAAAAAAAAAAAAAAAAAAAAAAAAAAAAAAAAAAAAATTATAGGTAAGCGCCAATTATTTTCTTCAGGTTCGTCTAGAGCGTTATATTGACAAAGTGGCCACTTTTCAGATGATTATTCGAATTTTTCCATTTGATTTCATGTACAATTTGGTAATTTATTGGGAAATCTGTCATCATTAGTTATTAATTCACCGAAAATACATCGAATACATCGTATTTCGCGAGCCGCGACCAAATTCAGACGAATTTCATTCTAATCGAGGATTTGTTAAATAGTATTGGAAAAAAGGATTGCTTTTTTTAGGGCAAAATTATGGAACCGACTAAAACTTTTAGAGAGGGCTAAGTGTTAGAGTCACTGGCGCAACCAGGATATCTTCCATCTCTCTCATTTCCCATTTGAATGTATAAGTAGGAAAAGGACAGAAGGAGGGGGTTTTATCCCCTTGTCCATCCTTGTCTAACACACGTTTCTTAATGGAGAAAAGAGAGAGATGAAGAAACTCTCGGTGCGCTACTGGTTAGAGTGGCCCCTCTAATACTGCCAGTGGCGAACCCTGCAGTTTGGCAACAGTGGTTTTACTCCATTTAGGAAACCTATAGTATGTAAAAAAATCTGTTTCTTTTGAAAGAGGTTGCTTCCACAAGTATCGATTATTTAACATATATTTAAATGGAGGCAATTCTCTGTTGCCAAGTTGCAACTGTTGTGATTATACATGTTGTGCTTTCTTAGGGAAAAATTGAAGGTTTGATACAGTTCAACCGTTCTATGAGCTGTAAATTTTTTCGTCAGAGAATAAATTATTCTTCATTATGGACAATCAGTGATAAGTGCGATATCGTTAACAACAAAATTTCAGGTAATTACACCACATTCTCGCACGGAACACACGACTCATTTTACAGCGTATTTTCAACCCTTTCATGCAGGGGCGTGCCGTGGTTTTCAGAGAGAGGGGGGGGGGCAAGAATCCAATCTTGCCGCCCACCGCGAACAAAATTATAAATTTGATGACTTTTTTTTTGGGGGGGGGGGGTGTTCACCCTGATTTTGCCGCCCTCGGAAAGTGCCGCCAAGGGTAAGGGTACCCACATGCCCCCCCTCCCTTGGCACGCCCCTGCTTTCTTGCACGCATTTTGGGGTTTAACTTTATTTGAGATTATTTTAGACCATTCAAAAGAGGACAATTTTCTAAGAATTTTGATGGGTCACACAATGTTTTGCCAAATGTCCATTTAAATTCCATTGAGTCCCATGTCACATAAAATGGTACACATATATACCACTTTCCTTCTTCATGTGAAAGGAATAAGAGGCTGTTAGCGCAACCCCCTCAAACCATCACTGTGAATATCATGCATCGCACACACTCTTGGTGCTCAGGGTTGCACTTTGGAGGAAATATGCTTACAGTGCAGTGGCGTAGCGTGCATTTTGGCAACGTTGTAATGCGTCCATTTAAACTTATGAAAAATATCGAAGCATTGGGTGTTCGGTGAACACCTTCACATTCGACCTTTTACAAGGGTTTAAATGGGCAACAACAACGATGCCAAATTGCACGCTACGCCATTGTTACAGTGGCGGCTGATGCAATGTGGCACCTACGGATTTTCTCCATCGAGACTTACGTGAAATAATCGATTCTCAGAGGACTCACTCAAATCTCTGAGAAATCGATACTTTTTGAAGGTTCAAATGGGGGAAAAAAACATAGTTGTCAAGTAGCGCGAGCCACCACGGTAAGCTTGTAAATTACTCTATTTTATGTTTAACCCTTTCCACTCTGGAGACTTTTTCTTTTTAATTTTTTAATTTTAATTTTTTTTTTTTTTTTTTTTTTTTTTTTTTTTAACAACTTTTCTTTTTGCTTGTACCGATTTTTGTCGAATTTATCCGACGTTAGAGTGGAAAGCAAGTATTATTTTTTCAAATACATTACGTATTGTAGCGGAAAGGGTTAAATTTTAAATCCCCCATCAGCAGAAAAATTCATCCTAGAGAGGGATGGGGGGGACTGTCTCTTTTGCGAGGCGAAATCTGGCGTCACAGTCTCAAGTTAAACTTGCTCGGATTCGTTCGGGATGAAAAGTTCGAGTTTCAGAGCGTTTCGGCCTGAACGGAACAGAACAGCTGAAAGTAACAACCTCACCTGACATAGTTTGCAAATCAAACCGACAGGGAAGGTTAACTCTGAGGCAACGTTGCCAGATTTCCCTTTAAATGGACCAACTTTAACATTAAGTCCAATGAGAAAAAAATCGGTCAATTATCCGAAAAATGGCAACACACTACTCTGAAGGGGGTCGACGGAGCAAGATTTTGCGTGACCCCTGTTCTCGATGCCCTCGTGACGTAAGAGTATGGAATGTTCCATTTTTCCTCTCGATACTAAAGTATGATAGGTTTTCCCAAGCTCCATTATTTCACCCTTATATCACTTATTAAGTGCATCATAGTTTGTTGCCAGGAATTTGTCTTTCTCTCTTTTCGCCCATTAAATTGCATGTGTTAGAAAAGGGTGGTTACAAAGGGCTGCCACGAGCAGACTTCAATCCCTATTTCTGTTCTTTTCTAACACATGCAGTAAAATGGGGAAAGAGATAGAAAGAAAAATTCCTATAGCTACGTCTATGAAGTGCATCTTACGTTATATACCCCCACGCGATTCGTAGCATGCATCGTTTCCGTTTAGGAGGCGTCACTGTCACAGTCACATGGATGAGGCGAAAAACCTCGGCTGACAATCAGCAATCCGCCGAAATATTATACATTTTCAATGCAAATTTTGAGGTTGGAATGAATGGAACTAAAGCCGAGTTGCAACAGGAACATTACTCTAATGTTTTGTGTCGATCAACTGCAAAAGGCTGCTTTGCGCTCGTGACAAATTTTTTGATAAGTGGCGCGGAAAAGTTTTTTTTTTTTTCAACTTTTACTATATAGCACTTGGAGCTGTTGTGACTTTGCTCCTCCTTTGAAAAATTGTTTTCATGATGTAGGTTTACATCTCTTTCCACTTCGGAAAGAGGTTAGTTAAATATTCCTACTCAGTGGAGTTGTTTTTGCCTATCCGTCAATTTGAAGGAGCAAGATGAACTATTATTTTGCGAATGTCAACAATTGGCGATATCTTTCACTAAGTATGAATAAGAAATTGGAACAGTTGACAAAGGAAATCTTTACAAATTGAATCACGTTATGAACGGGAACCAATCAGCGCTATAACTTACTACAGGCGACTGTGCACGTGTGACAAGGGCCATATCGATGCGCGTTTAGGTTAGAATATTAAAAAAAGAAAATGATGCAGGTCTATGAATATGAAAAGAAGCGCCAAGCGCTTTTCATTCCGAGTTGATACAACCCGTTATCTCTGGTGCAAACCACCCGATCTGAATCACACGCAGAAAAAAAAACTATGTGAAAATTGCCAAAAAAAAAAAAAAAAAAAAAAAATCTAAAAACAGGAAATACACTTTACATTGCAAAAATTACAATTCGAAAAATGCCAATTTAGAAACAAATATTGCTAAAATTGCATCAAGTATTCCTATAAATTATCAAGAAAAATTGCAGGGCAAAACAAAAAATATTGCAAAATCAGCAATATTTGTTGGTAACGTAGCAACTTCTAAACTGCAACTATGCTCCCTCACAAAGTGAAAAGGTGAATATGGCATTTTTGCTTTGTATATGCAGGCTGCAATGTGGCGGTTAGTGCTGCTGACTGCAGCATATCTACCTACTTATCTCTGCGGCTGGATAGTGCTACTTATATGCAGTTGCGTGACAAAAACCGATATTTGGGAGGGAATGTAAACAGTAAACCTCCACCCCCCCCTTCACTTTCCTTGTTTTGCTCACATCATGGCTAAACTGCAGAATACATTTTAAACATCGAAATTGAAGCTTTGAACTTCTAATAGTTCAAGGCCCGATGGCACCCTTACACGGAAATCGTTAAAATATCTCATCAAAGTGATCATGGCGTTAAAAAAAAAAAAAAAAAAAAAAAAAAAAAAAAAAAAAAAAAAAAAAATCAATATCCTCCTTTAAAACCAATTTTTGTCCCTCATTTCCTTAAAAATTACATCCTCTCACCTTCTCCTCCGAATCTTCAATTTTTCATTTATTATATTTCATCTTCTATGTTCCGTTAAGTTTCTTTTCCCTCGATAATTTTGTCACTTGTAACCAGCTTAACGGGTTTCATTGCCGTCAGTGGAGAGAGAGAAAAACAGGCTGATTTTGCTTCTGTTTCGGTATGCGTATTATTCGTTGTCAAGATAAAACTAGACCATTCTCGCAAAAGAGTTGGAAAGAGAGAAGAATCCCAATCAGAGGGTCGATCATTTACTTCGTCGTTAAACCGATCGATAAGACTGTCTATGAGTGATGCTATTGGTCGAAAATTGTAAAACTTGGCTGTTGCTATGGTAGCCATCGTTATAGTGTCCGTTTTTTAAAGGTTACTTATGAGTAGCCTTTATAAAACGATACTTTTAACGATGGTTACCATAGCAACAGCCAAGTTTTACAATTTTCGACCAATAGCATCACTCATAGACAGTCTTATCGATCGGTTTAACGATGAAGTAAATGATCGGCCCTCAGGCCACGATTTTGATTTTAGAGAAACATGCAGCATGAATGATCTTTTAAGGATCTGTCTTCCAAAGGCCTCGTCCATTTCGCTCCAGTAAAGTATTAAAAGTTCGAGGAAAAAACGTTTCCGCACTTTTACTTAATTTTAATAAAATTTTCTTGTCTCAAGATAAATGTTGGATATGATTGAGTGGGTCTTTGATGGTATACTTAATTTTGTCATAGTAATGGCGACATGCTCGCAGCTGTGTATGATTTATTTTTGGTTTCTTTCTTTTGCACAATGGCCGCTCCAGAGCATTGTTCTGTATTTCTGTAGATCTACACTCAAAAGTAACCTCAGAAATGTGCATGTAGCTCTACTGAAATACAGAACGTAGATCTATCCAATATAAGCTTCTTCAATTTGCAACCCAAAATAATTATCAAACTTAGTAGATCGGAGCTTTTCACGCTCGCTTTCTAAAATATTGTAGCATACCAACACAGATTTTTGTTGAGATATGATGTACATCAAAATTCTGAGATTAATTTAACCTTTTTACTACCACTTACCACAGGTTACGAAGACAAATCAATGTTCACTCGCTCAAATTAAGGGGGTAGTTAAATATTCCTACACTGTGGTGCTGATTTTGCATACACACTTGATTGAAGGCGCTCGCCAACGAACTAGAGCTATGGAGAGTTTGATACTTGTTAAAAGTCCTATCTCAAAATGTGACAACATGGGCGATCTGAATTTGGTTTATTTGCCTCACTTGTTTTTAACCTGAAATCAAAAGTTGTGATGGGTCTGTTGCATACTTTTGCTACAACAATATGGAGCCTTGATTCTTATATAAAATTCTGCGAAAATAACGATGAGCACATTAAAAACGTTCAAAATGCACTCATTAACTCAGAAAATCACTTCAATTTCAAACAGCCCTCGCTACACTAGACACTATTTGCACCGGTATACTACTACATAGACGGAGCCACCGTGCATAAGTAAACAACATCGTAACAACAAAATGATGGAATCCCGTTCTAAATACATGAACTATTGGCTGCATTTGCTAACTGATCTTTTCGGTTTATCAAAGATTACAAAATAATATAAGAAATGTACGCATCTAAACGAAACATTCCAATGTTTGTAAGTTCTGTTCATGTTTACATAAACGAGATGGTTCCATCTATGTAGTTATAAGTCGGTGATATAGTGTCTAATAGTGTAGCGCGGGTTGTTTGAAATGGAAGGTATTTTCTGAGTTAATGAGAGGATTTTGAAAGTTTTTAATGTGCGCATCGTTATTTTCGCCAAATTTTACGTTTGAAACAATGTGTCATATTGATGTAGCAAAAGTACGCAACAGACCCATTAATCCAGTGGAAATTGGTTTTAAACAAAAGTGAAAGTGTTTAGAGTACTTAGCTATCTGGACACAGAATTTTAATACAACTGTTCAGGATGAGAAAATGTTGCACATTTCTGTAATGCAAATGCTTTATTGTGCAAATCCTTCCAAAAGAAACAGTTATATCGATTTCTGTGTCCAGATAGCCACTCTCAGACACTTCGACTTTTGTTTACAACCAAATTCAAGGGAATCTGTCATAACTTGCGTTTTGAGGTTAAAAAATAAGAGGCAAACAAACCAAGCCCGTGTAAAATGTCCCTCAATGGCGAGGCGTGCGATTTGGCAACGTTCCTTTTTCCCCATTTAAACACATTAGAAAGGTCGAAATTGCTGGTCATCGCCGATGACTGAAGCGTTCGACTTTTTTGGTTAATTTAAATGGAAAAAATACATTGTTGCCTTTCAGGCCTCGCCACTTTCGATCATGGCTGCCTCCTTGAAGTTTCAATATTATGTCCAACAAAGCCTCTCTATCGATATACATAGATCGTTGATGTATGTATGTACAATTACCTAAAGGTGATACAAGAGCCAATGCTGTCACGTGAAGCAGGATAGCTGAAAAAGTTGAGCCGGATGCGATCATCTCAAGACCAATGCAGAACAAAATTGTCGACTCATGCAAAGCGACCGCAGCGAAAAGATAGCGGACATCCTCCAAATTCCTTTCCAACCCTATGGCAATCCCTTCGAAAACCGAATGGAATGATAGCGCCAGCACCACCAGAACCGATTTCTTTCTCTGGTCGAAGTTATGGGTCAAATGATTCACAACGGCACTCTGCGGCTTCCCGATTGAATTGCATCGGGTGCAAGCCTCCGATTCGCTGCTCGCATCGTTGCATACCTCCGGTTCTGCAGGCACTGACAAAGAATGAGCGTTCGGTTTCGGACTGTGCTGCTGCGGATGGGGATGGTGGGACTCTTGGTCCATTTTGTCGAACCAATTGTTCGTCTTGATGGCCCACTGAACTGGGGAGTCGCTCCTCAGCTGTTTGGGAAGACTGTTTTTCTTCAGTGAGAGGTAGTAATGGACTAACTCCTCGATGAAATAAGCGAGAAAGAAACCGATACAGACCAAGAGCTCTGCGTACGCTAGATCTTTCTGAATGAAGGTTATCGAAGGTAGGATATCCTCCAAACACTCTCTGATCTCCGGTATCATGTGAATGAAGCATGTGGCAAGCAAAGCTCCTCCCCCGACGCTTGAAATTATCGACAAGGACTGATCAACCTGAAAGTAATCGTAAAATCATAGCTACAAATAAGTCGTTCTGAAAGAAAGGAAAGCGTAAATTTTGACCTTAACCCTTTATAGACCAGCTTAATTTAAGAAAAAAAAAAAGAAAAAAAACGCCACTCTTCTGTTTGTATAGGGTACATAGCTAACTATTCGTACTCGGGGGAGTTGGGATTGCCTATACGAGGAACTGAAGGCGCCCGATATAATCTTATGTTCTTAGTGTCGCGAGAATCGTGTTTATTCGGAATCATATGAGACTGAAACAATGGTCAGTTGACTCGGGGAAAAAAACGAGATAACTCGGGCTTGGTCAGTAAAGGGTTAAGGCAAGAATAAAGGGTCCATTTAAATGCTGTGTCAACTTTGGGTACACTTTTCTCAGGAACCATTTGAGCTAAAGACTTGAGATTTTGCAAGAGCATTAATATTTATGTTGATATTGTGTGGTAGTAACTTAACTTTATGGAATTTGGTTGAAGACAAATGAGCTTCCACCAAAGTTCTAAAAAACCTGATTTTTTTGTTAATTTTTTGAGCCTTAAATGATATTTATTAAAAAAGCATGCATTGCTTATGTTTTATTTTACTACCAGAGATACCCTGGTAAAAGTGATCCATGAATTTCCATGACGAAAATTTCGTGGGCATTATTTCCGTGGGCAAATATTATTTTTCCATGAAATTACATGGAAAATATTATGGAATTCCATGAACGGCCCTCGGAACTCCAAGAAATGTTATGGAAAAATGATATTTTGCCCACGGAATTCCATGAAATTTTATGGAAACATTACATTTGCCCACGGAATTTTGGTCATGGAAATTCATGGAACACTTTTACCTGGGTAGAAATTAATTTTCTGGTCATTTTTTTAAAAAAAAAAAAAACAGCATGAAGATAGCGCAAATAGTTCCTGAGAAAAGTGTACCCAAAGTTGAAAATGAGGCACTTTCGGTAACACATAAAAGAAGGGACTTGTTAAGGGTCCCTTGATAAGGGACTTGTTATTTTTAAAAAATTGTTAAAAATAAATAAAACATCCCAAGTACAGTCATATACCATTTTAATCAGAAAACCATGCCCTACAAAATAACACTGTAAAATGAAAATATCAAAATTTTTAAGTTTTACCCCCTATTCTTGCCTTAAGCGCTTCGTACACGATCAAATTAGGATCATCAAACAAGCAATCGATAATCCAAAACCCACCACAAACGGCATGTGAACCAAACCGTTGCATGTTCCATTGATGAAACGTTGTCAAACAACTGTGCATTTTGACGGACCGTCAAACTAGGTACTCAAACTGCAGAGTTCGCTTTGACGACGGATGGTGTGTCATATATCTGTTAACCAATCTACAGTCAACAAAAACAATAAAACCTGTTTTTGAGGTGTTTTGGTCAAGTATATATGTTTGAATTTTGGAAGTGTCGGGTTGGAAGTGTCAAGTTTTGTAAGTTTTGTTTAATTAAAAACACTTTTCATCAGATCAAAATACCCAATTTTCAATTTAAAAACGATTATATTAATTTAAATACAATTATTTTTACTTTTAAAACAATTCATTTCAGTAAAAAGTGCGTCTTATTGTCATGTAATTCAAAAAAAAAAAAAATTTAAATCTAAAACATTTTTTTATTCTGTGTGTAATCGTCATTTTCCAATTTCCTTCAGCTTAAAAACAAAAATGAGTTTTTGTGACATTTATCTCTTTCATCCATGGACTTTTCATTTTTCAACCCCCCCCCCCCCCCTCTTCCAATACTTTTAGCCAACAGATTGACCAAGTGAGGAAGGGATCAATTAAATGCTTTGAGAGAAATGGGACTCCGGTTTAATTTATCAGAAAAAAAAAGAAAAAAAATTACATTAAACCCTATGAGAGCCAGGTTAGTTCAAAACAAAGTCACTCGTCCGTTCATGTAGGTAAGGTAGTTAACTGTTCGCACTTGACGGAATTGGAACTGCCTATTCGACGAATTGAAGGCGCCAGAAGAGATCTTATCTTGTCAGTGTTTTCATCGATAATCACCTTTATCCGGAATAAAGACTAAAACAATGTGAAATAGACTCAGTGTCGCCAGATTGGGGTGAAAAAGCCGTACGTGTTACATTGATTTAAAAATGGGGGACGATACGGCTCTTTACCCTCGATCTCGCAACACTGAATGAACCAGAGGAGAAAAACGAGTAGGTTTACTTTTAAAGGGTCAATACTAAAGACTCCATGATATCTTACCCATTTCTGATGATGGTTATCCGTTTTTGCCCATTTTTTAAGGTTGACAGTAATCAATATCGGAAATAAACCGGCGGTCATACGGATAACAATTAGGAGGAGAGTCAAAGCCACTTTGTACACGATAATTGTTATCATCTTAGTTTGCGGGTCATCTTTTTAAATACCTACCTCTGTGGTGTTCGTACACGGAAAACTATACCGCGTCAACGTACTAAACGTTAGCCCGACCAAGAAATTGCTCAAGTTATGTGCCGAGCATACTTTAAAACTCATTAATATACGTTCGAAAATTTTGAATTTACATTTTTTACATCGCGCACCACGCGGTGCCATTTATAAAAATCGGGAATTATTTTTTTTAAATTTCCAATTTTAAAATTTTGATGACCTGGCTGCGGCACGAAAGCGATTAGAAATCGATGAAGTTCTTAAATAATTAGCACCTCTTCACTGATAAAACAGGGGGAAACTTCACATAGCAACACTAATTTATGAAGACAGGTGGATTCGCTGGGAAACCATTATACTTTTTCGAAATACTTGAATTGTAATAGCTGAAACAACTTTTCTCAGCTGAATGAAACACGACAGATTATTGTTCCTGTGCGAGTAGCGAGTATCGGTATTGGAACACGATCATTCATATTTTACAGCGGAGCATCGGCCGAATGCAAAGTACTTACTTACCTCTGAAATTCAAAGTTCGTGCAATCTGGAACCAGGCATCGGGAACTTGCGGAGCGCTTGCGCTGTATAGGCTCGTATCACCAGCGTTGCCGTTTTGCTGAGTTTTCTCCAATTTTTCCTATTTAAGTTAAGGTAAAATTTTCGAATGCCAAAATCGGCAACACTGCTTATCAACGATGTTTTCGGTACCTGAGCTATAGAGACATGCTCAATTTCATGGTATGAAGCTTCTATAATTCCATTAGCGTGCCGAAAGTTGCATTTCGCACATTTAAATCCATGGAAAAAGTCGAATTCGCAATTAAGGCTCAAAACTCGAAACTTTTTTTGAGAGGTGTAAGAATGTTTTATATGTGCCTCCACCTGTTTGTTAAAGTGACTAAAAATGTAATAATCTCGTCAGAGCCATAGCTACACCTCTTAGGGCCCCTGGGCAAGATTCATTTCGGCGGCCCCCCTAATGGGGAAGGTGACCGGGGATAAGGGGGGTTACCCGGACCCTCTTGCTCTTCCTAGGCACCGCCAATGTAACTTTAAACGGGGAAAACAGATTTACGGCCTGACCCGTCTTTCTGGTGGGCTTTTAATCGCTGACATGGCTCAGGGCTCTTAAAAAAACCCTCTGCTTTTCCGGGGCATCGCCAATGTAATTTTAAATGGGAAAACAGACTTACGGCCAGACCCGTCTTTTTGGTGGGCTTTTAATCGCTGACAAAGGAGCAGGGCTCTCGAAGCTACCCTCTGCTCTTCCGGAGAACCGTCGACGTAATTTTAAATGGGAAAACAGACTTACGAGCAGACCTATCTGTTTTAAAAGCTTTTGACGGCTGACACAGCTCAGGGCTCTCAAAAACGTCCCCTCTGCTGTTCCGGAGCACCACCAATGTTATTTTCAATGGGAAAACAGACTTACGAGCATACCTGTCTGTTTGGTGTGCTTTTAATCGCTGACAAGGCGTAGGGCTCTTTTGCAGGGCAAACTTTTGCGTTTGCTAAAGTTCATACGCTAGTAACAAAGACTGACAGACTGCTAATGTCCGTTCCGAACATTTTTTAGTCCTTGAAACTAATCAGGAAGCGATTGGCTCGTCTACACCGGCTGATAGAACTAATAAAAAAGTATTATCTAGTTCCACAATACAATCTCCAACGTTACTTGGGCGGGGGGGGGGGGGGGGGGGGGGCTGTCTAAAATTACAGCGTCAACATCTCTCATCATAACTGAAAGGCTTTTGCTCGAAATTTCCGCCATTAAATTGAATTTCATAGCAGCCAAGCTTTGAAGGGGGAAAACTACCTTCACATCATCGGCCCGCTCTGAACTCCTACTTCTATTGTGCTTCTATCAACTAGTCGGACTCAGACAAGTAGGTGATAATGGTAGGTAATATGATGCTTCAGCTAGAAGTACGGCTCTTTTGTCAAAAAGACGGGGTTTATGGGTAAAATAACTAAAATGCAATGCAATGCCTGGCACTGGTACGGCTTTTGACACTTCGGTGCGGCTATTTGAGGTTCAGCATCTGGTAACACTGTTTGTTGTTATTATAAAGTAAACTGTTGTGGAGTAAGAACTGTAAGATTGTGTTTTTGTCAGAACTTGCCGTTGAAATAATCACTTAATTTCCGTTATTTATGTTCCGTTCTCTCTATTTCGTTCAGTAGTAGTTAGACACATTTCACGATGAGTAAAATGAGCGCTCCGATGGAGCGTATCCAAGCCTTGGATGCAATCGAAAAGGACATCATAGCATGCTTACAGGCCGCCGGTAGGAATGCATATTTTATCATCCATTTTTAGCCCCTGCGGTACTTTTCTAGATTTCCAACAGCTCAAATCGCTATACAGCCCTTCATACTCTCTAATACACTTTCGTAACAACGGGTTTCTAAACTGTTTGACCATCCTGTTCCGGCTGCCCCTGTAGGCGCAAATAATGGTTTGCTCCGATGGCCCTTGCCTAGATAGTCGCCAATTTTTGCCATCGATTTAATGGAGGTGCAGTTTCCACCCTTCAATTACTAATAAACATGAGCAAGTGGAGGGGATAAAACCAAATGAGGCGTGAACATAATTTTCTTACAGGCTGTCCTAGAAAAGGGTGAACTTGACAGTTTAACGGCTTTGAGAAAAACCCAAGTTTTGTATCATCAATAGCTCAACCCCATTGGTTAGTAGAGTTGTTTACAGTGCTGATGTGTTACATTAAAGTTGTAGAACTGTCAAGTCTAATCCTTTATGGAACAGAATGTATAAGTAAATGTGCCATGAATATTTTCTGGCTTGCAGAATATTGATAGATTAAAGATTTTGTTCTGGAAGTTGAGAATTAGTTGCTTCAAATCCGAAGTTTTGAAATGGACGGCTGTTAACCAATATGCAGTGCAGTTACTGTGGGCAAAACTTTCATCAATCAGTTTGAGCGTCTGAAAAGCTCTGTAACATCCAGTGGGCCCAGACAGTTATGAATGAGGAGTGCTTCTCGGGTTGTTCCATGAAAAATGGCAGATGACAGCTCACCAGGCTGCCTGTTCTGTAGGTTCGTTGGTGTCGCTTGTGTGTAAGTTGCACCGTGAGTCAGTGTGTTGAAACTCAAACTCGCCCATTGCGCAGGAAACAAGCGGATCTGTCATCTGCCAACTCTCGTGACACAACCTCTATCTTAAATTCTGACACTAAGTAGTTGCTTCTTTTTTTTTTTTTTTTTTTTTTATAAAAACTCACTTAGCTACAGTGTTTGAGAGTACCTAGTGCTTTGGAAAAAGTGTGCCCCAAATGTATAGAGGTCGTTTCACGAAAGAAGGCTGATAACTGGTGGGCTTGTTTAATGTGCAGAAACGTATTTCTGTTATTGCGCTTGTGCAGGAACACAAACACGTCTTTGCGCAGCAAGCCGCTTGATCTGTCATCAGACTTCTTTCCTGAAACGAGCTCTCCCCATGTGCATCCAAATTCCCATCCTTGGTTTTCAGCTAGTAATTTTGGTCGCTAATTCTGTAACGATTGTCAAGTTTTTCTATTTTCAACCATTTTCATGAAATTTTTGTTGTTTCATTTAAAGCGTAGTTGAAGCTTCTAAAATTTATATTTACAAAACTACAGCAATTTAGAGGCCATTTCAAATAGCTTTGGTTCTGACAGTTCTTTCTTTACATGCGCGGAAGGACGATATCAAGTCTTCAATTACGCTATAGTGGTAATATTCACTAATTACGCTAGTTAACCGAGTCTATTTTGTGGTTAAAAAGCTCCTATGATTCACGCAGTGAGCGGCATCAACGTCTTAACTCATGTGAACAAAGAGCTGTCAGAACCGAAGTTATCTGAAACGGCCTCTAGTAGGAATAGTTGTCATTCTCAGAATTTTGGATTCTTCACATGTAGATTGGCAGATACTTGGCATTCACATTATTCAATAGAAGACTAAAAGGAAACATTTATAGAATGTAAATACGACCCCTTTTTGAGGCTAAGTTCTGAGCCCTCATATAAAATGCAACACTGCCATTCTTATCTGCTGTACATCTTTTATTTCTTTGGCCTTCTGTTACTTGTCTTAGCAGTCATGGTTTTCTTTCAATTTAAAATTTTTAAAGATTATTTTCTCTTGTTGCAGGCCAGGCATTTTCAGAACTTAGCAAAGAAAAATCTAGCGTCAAACAAGCAGAAACTCAGACTCATCAGTTCCTTAAAACATTGACCAGTGTGGAATCTAAACTCACGGAGCAAATTAATTATCTAACTCAAGTCTCAACAGGTATATATTTTTTGTCAAATGATTCCTACCTTATCACTTGTTTGATAAGACTTGGAAACTTTGCCGTCCTGGAACCCATTTATTGAGTTTGAGAATCAATATTGGAACTTTCTGAGGCTTCCGTTATTTTCAATTGATTTTACACCAGACTTTACGCTCTTTATAGAGCTCGTTTCAGAAGTGTAGGCGGACCCAGTCCGATAATCGTTGGAATTTGTCAACATTATTTCTGATATTACTTGATGAAAATGAATAAAAATCTAATCGAGTGTTCACTTTTTTATAGGGGTGTGCGAATCCAGTTTTTTCATTCCGAATCCGAATCTTAAAACCAAATTTTCCCGAATCCGAATCCGCGCCGTAAAAGTTCGAAAAAAATTGTTTTAAAGTGCGGCGCTTTTATTTTCCTTACGATGTAATGAAAAATGAGAAGAAAATATTTGTTTTCTGATTTATCTTTACTATTCTATTTCGCTGGTCGCGCACACTTTTGGTGTTGATCGATTACCGCCCGTTATCCCCGTTTAGGTTCATCGATATTCGGAAGACGCGCCGGCGCCGCATTCGTACCGAATCGTGATGATTGTAGTTTCCGTCGTTTTAGCAGGCGCTAATGTATAGATGGGAAGAGGAAGAGAAAACATATGGAAGGAAAAGAAAAGTTAGAAAAACGAAAAAATTATAAATGTATATGAAAAAAAAAAAAAAAAAAAAAAAAAAAAAAAAAGATTCGAAAATTTCGAATCCGAAAAAAAATTTCGAATCCCGAATCCGAATCCCGTCGGATTCGCACACCCCTACTTTTTTATGAGGAAAACTTTAAACACAAAAGAATATAGTCAGGGGTAAATTCGGTATTGATTCGAAGGAATAAATGTAGAAAATTTGCCAAAAATTCTGGTTTTGGTCCGCCTACACTTCTGAAACAAACTCTACTTGTGGTAAAAGTTTGAAATAGACCCATTGCTTGAGGTCACAATCTTCAAACAAATTCTATTTTAGTGATGAAGTCAGAAAGATGATATTTTTATTCTTAACTTTAATTTTCTGTTGAGTAAATGGTGGCTTCTTTCATAGTTTTACTTTAAGGTCCTATTTAAAAGCTTGTCTAAAATTTACTCCTATTTTCCAGGTCAGCCCCATGAAGGGTCGGGATACGCTTCGCAGAAGGTCCTCCAAATGGCATGGCATAGATTAGAACATGTTAGAAGCAGGGTTATGGAACTGGATAGAATCAGCAGAATCAACAAAGAAAGAATGAGTCAGAGTCAGGAACGATCAAACCAGAATCAAGAGCGAATGAATCAGGGGCAACCTAGTCAACAAGGTCAACCGGCACCAAAACAGGAGAGGTGATTTTTATGATTGAAAAATCACAATAAATCCGGAGACATTCCTGTGCTGCTCTTCCAGAGCCACAATTACTGGGAAATCGGAAAATTCAACTCAACTGTAGAGATCCAATCAGTGACACATTCAACATGCATTCGTTCTACTGAAGGAGAAACAAATTTTACCGATTCAACAAGAAAAAAGGATTTTGAAAATCTAAAAATTGTTCCAAGATCAGCGGGCCGATCATTTAATTCATCGTTAAACCGTTCGTTAAGACTGTCTACGAGTGATGCAATTGGTCGAATATTGTAAAACTTAGCCGTTGCTGTGGTAACCATCGTTACAGTGTCCGTTTTTTAAAGGTTACTCATCAATAACCTTTACAAAACGAGACTCTTAACGATGGTTACCATAGCAACAGCCAATTTTTACAATTTTCCACCAATAGCATCACTCGTAGACAGTTTTAACGATCGGTTTAACGAGAAAGTAAATGATTGATCCGCTGCTCTTTGTTTTCTAAACATTTATCTTTATCACTTAGAGACAATATGTTATAAAAACCATGCACCACCTATTTCGCTCATGTTAGCGCCCGGTGGCAACTTTTTTTTCCATGGTCTCAACAAAACACTGCCAACGTTGATCATACATTGAATGATGAACAAAGTTGTTGAGGTTTTTGCTTAATGAAAGTGAAGCACCGAAGTTGCATCAGTCAATTTACGGTCCATGTTGGATGGTGCTCCCTATGTATTTCTGTTGAACCCTGAAAAAAAAGTCAGTCACTGTGCTATCGAGTAGTGCATAGTCTGGTATTATGTATTGTCTCAGGTATCACCAAGGAATTGATGTGTTTTGCAATGATAGAAAGTATAATTTTTGCTTGTTTCAATGGTGGCTAATACAATTTATTAAATATTTATATAAAATATGGAGCAAGGTGCTGTAAATTTTCCAATGGTGTAAACAGCCCAACTGGAAACAGCAGGAGTCAGATGAGGAATGCACTTCAAGAAGTTGTTCACTGCTCTGGAGTGAAAGGTGCCAGCTTCACTCATACGCAAGAAACTCACTCGTCTACATTACTGCAATTTGTTGTCCTTCTGACGCATAGGCGAAAGTCAAATCCATCATTTCAAAATTGTCAAACTAATTTTCATTTTTTCAACCGAGATCAATCATTCTACTGCTTTAATTCATATTTTTCTGAGATTCTACGTCTCATGAAGAACAAAGGAAAAAATATTCAAGGATTATCTGTACATGCATTGTCCTTATAAAAATTTTAAACCTGAAAGATGATCATGAAACGTTGGATTTGACTTACGCCTAATGCGTCAGATGGGTGAGGAATTGACTGCTCTATAAATTAGACAACATTGCTGCTGCAATTTATAGATCCTTAGCTTGCTCAATTCTCCAATAATTTTAAAATTCTAAGCATTATTTCATTTCGCATTATGTGATCAGAGTGCTAATCATTTCCTTCATGGACAAACCGACCGATAAGACTGTCTATGGACTATGAGTGATTCTATTTGTCAAAAATTGTAAAACTTGGTTGTTGCCACGGTAACCATCGTTGAAGTGTCCATTATTTTAAGGCTATTCATGATAGGATTTAAAAATTGGGCACTTTACTAATGGTTACCATGGCAACAGCCAAGTTTTACAATTTTTGACCAACAGAATCACTCATAGACAGTCTTAACGGCCAGTTTGGTGATGAAGGAAATCATCAGCCCTCAAGGGGCTGATCGCATCGTAAGCATAATTGTAATTGAATCAAATTTGTTGAAGCACAGAGATTCTGGTGAGCAGAGACTGGTCAGAATCTCTGTCGACTGAGGTATGAAGAGGTGAGGAAGTAGTTACCTGCGCAATAAAGTTGCGCAGTAGCAAGCCCATTTACGTCAACGTAATCGATCCGATTACAATGCCCTCCTCCGTGATCACCCCCTAGCCTCATGAAAGAAGATAAGATCATTTTCAAAGAATCAATATTGTTTTTACAATATGAATACAGCAAATATGTATACATTATAGTGATTCTTCAGTGTTTAGTGCCGATCCCTGCCACCAGAGTGCTACCGTTCGAATAATGTCAAATTACTGGCCGAAAGTGAATTATATTCAAGAAAACGGAGTGTCAGTTACTAGATAATCATCTGAAGATGTCTCTGCAAAATATCTCGTCCATAACTTCAGAAATAAGGCTGAAAGTACCACAAAATGTAATATCGCAAATCGATTCTCATATCGAAATGCGATATTTCATTTTGTGGTACTTTCAGCCTTATTTTTGAAGTAATGGATGAGACATTTTGCAGAGACGTTCTTCAGATGATTATCTAGTAACTGACACTCTGTTTTCTTGAATATAAATTACTTTCGGCCTGTAATTTGACACTGATCGAACGGTAGCGCTCTGGTGGCAGAAATCGGCACCAAGTGCTGAAGAATCACCTTAAATGGCGTGTAGTGGATTTGACAATGCAGCAGTTTGTCCATTTAAACTCATACAACTTGGTTGAATTACAGAAATTTCATCATGTCCTAACGAGTGCAATTTTTTTCATAAGTTTTTATAGATAAAATGCAAGATTTATCTAACGGTGCACTATGCCACTCTATAAATTCATCATGTTCAAAATCATCGATCATTTTCCAGTATCAATTGGTCCATTAGCCTGAAAATCTTTTCTACCTATCTTTTTGTTCTTTTACTGTTGTCAACATGAACTGTTTTTTACGCAATTTTTCAAGTCATTTATTCATATTAATGTATCCTCTTGTTTGATTTGATAATAAAATTGTCAGTTAAAACAAAATAGTATTCATAGTACAATAGATTTTCCTTATTAGGGGCCCTACATGCGTAGAAAATTAAGATCAGTGAAACAATAGGTGCCGCCATTTTATGCGTTTTTGCACATTTGTTTACTTTTTGAGGACCATTGTTTTGTTTTGCTCCAATGCAAAGATTACTGTGCCGTAGAGTTTTTAAAGATGCAATCTTTCACTAGTAAAAGCAGAGACAAATAGAGACAGAACTAATTGGCTGCAGCGGAGGCATGTCTGTTTCTCGTGGATTCATCAAAATCATCGCACGGTTTTGAACGGTGACATTCGGTAAACATAGGGGGGATAGGCTGGGTGGAGCTCTGGGAAGTTAAGAGGGAGGGTGCCCACCGTTCTACACCCTGCACGACAATTTTGATGAATCCGCGAGGATTTGGCCTGCCTTAAATCTTCCCTATGTATTTTAGCATAGTGCTCAGTCTCGATTTGTCTCTGAGTAAAAGAGTGAATAGAAGTACGTACCAACCAAGGTACTTCGAAGTACGAGGTCTGCCCCAAAAGTTCCAGGACTTTTGTTGAATCTCGTAAACTAATCGCTAGAATGACGCGTTCTTGGGCTTATCAGATAGCTGATAAACTGCCGAATCACCCTACATTGACCGATTTTGATTATCTCAATCAGTGCTCATTGTATGATCGAGTGATTGAGATCGTCTCAGGTGCGGTCTGCGATTTGTATCATGGAGTCATGTTTAGACTTTTAGATTTTTGGAGTTTTTTTTTTTTTTTTTAAAAAATAATTTTTTTGGTAAGCTTGTGAAATAACTTGTAAATCATTATTTTTGCCCAGTAAATATGATAGGTCATATTTGTTTTTGAGCAATTGTCTTTTCCCTGCTTGTTTGATAAAAAAAAAAAAAAGAAGAAAAATCCAAAACCACAAATAAAAAATTGCAAACCACTTTTGACTTTGCCCTCTTTGAGGTCATGTAAAATCTATGCCGTTCAAAAAAAAACAATATTCTGTGAAAACAGGGTGATTCGGCAGCTTATCAGCTATCAGATAAGCCCAAGAACGCGTCATTCTGACGACTAGTTTATGAGATACAACAAAAGTCCTGGAACTTTTGGGACTTTACCTTGTAAGGTAAGAGGACGAGAGGGTTACCCATACAAGCATGGCACCCTGAGGAAAGGAAGAATCTCAAGAGCACTCAAGGACTGGTATGCTCTCAGAATTATTATTCTTTTTTTTTTTTTTTTTTTTTTTTTTTTTTTTTTTTTCGAATTGGTAGGATAATTTATCTATCTCTCTATTCTTAATAACAAGCCCTTAGTCTCCCTCATCTCATGGTTTTTTTTAATTGACAGTTCCAGGACTCAAAATGGTTCCTGAAGAAAGTAAAATAAAAAAAAAAAAAAAAGTAATAAAATTAATCATTTATTACATTACAGTACAAAATAAGAATATTTTACAGTATGGAAAAAGTCAACATTTGAACAAAAAAAAAAAAATAAGACCACCTCAGTGACTTATGTGACTTAATTTAGGGAAAGCGTCTACTTTACTTAAAACTAATTTTTGATGAGCAAGAGAGATGTAACCCTTAATTTTTCCACTGTGAATCATGTTGGCAACTAGACAATGAACATCATCCATCTCGATAGTTTCCGTGTCAACCATCTGGGCAGCGGCTAGTAATGCTTGCATAGGAACAACATGATTCTTGACCAATAAATACCTGAAAATTATAAAGAATCATTAGAAAGGTAGCAAATTAGTTTAACAAGAAATTAGCAAATCTTTCCAACACGCACAAAAGCAATGAGAGGCTGATTTTTATAGATTTTTTTATTTAGCTCAAAAGATACCAGTGATAAGACTTCTTTGAAAATTCATTCCCGGTATCAGTCTGTCCAAAGGTCAAATTTGCTCCGAAAAATGATGTCCAAAACCAAAACTATTTCCACTGAAATTTGTCAAACATCCGTTAGGCCGAAGATAAAAATGTAGACAGTTTTTGCTTCAATTCAAAGTTCGTTCAAAAATGTGAGATAGGTTCTAAAAAACTCCCTGCACAAATCTTTGGGAGACCAGCTCTCGGTTAAATTTGAAGAGATTTAGTAAAGTATTCTTGAAGTAATGCTGATCAACAGTCCTCCGAGGCGCACCACTGCTTTACAAGATCATTTTTGAGATATTAAGGTTTTAAGCTGCAGGATGATTCAGTTTTTGACTTGATTCTAGCAGGATATTGGAGCTCTTTGTAGGAGCTTAGATCCACTACAGTGGGCAGATTTAGTGGTTGACTTCTCCAACTCACCAGATTGAGTGATTTACTTCTCCAACTCATCAGATTGAGTGGTTTACTTCTCCAACTCACATACACACAAAAGCAAGAGGGAACTTTTTTTCGTCCTTCTATCTCCTCCCTCTTTCCTGTCACAGCAAAATTTTGCAACAGGGGCGTTGTGCTGAATAGAAGAAGTGAGGAAATGTTTTACTCACGCTCTCTTGAAAAGATTCCTATACGCAATCAATTTTAACTTTTCTAAAATTAGGTAGATTCCACTTTTGATAAAAAATGACTGGTGCTTTTCCATTGCGTTGTTCAAATTATTCAAACGGCCGCATTTCACAGCTTCTGCAACTTCCCAAAGCGGAAGTAAATCGTACTTTTCAAGGACCGCTCTTGCAGGCATGAAACCCTGCAAAAATTCAAGGCGGTTATCACTAGTAAGATAAATATTTAAAATGAAATTTTTGAAATAATATAGTCAAACTAAAGGAGAAGAGCGGCGCAGAGCGAAACATTTTTTTTAAAACAATGACTGCCATATCCCATCCCATGAAGCATTTTTTAATCTAATTGTTGCAATTTATGGCAACTCTGCAATAGAATGGCAATTTTTTTAACAACAAATGGACAATTCTCCACCCTCAAGTAGCAATAAAATTGCAACTTTTGTCACATAGGCAATAGGCATAGGTGGAAGTGACACATACGCAAAAAGTAGGGCAGATTAAAAAGCCAGCTCTGAAAAGTTTCAATTTTTTTGCCATTTTGTTACAACTTCTACGCCACATAATTGCAACTTTAGTCTTTATGGTCAGATGATAAAATTGCAAAAATTTGACGACTATTTTGCGATATATTGCAATCCACGCTACATGGGACGAAGAATTTTTCAATCTAAATGTTGCAATTTAAGTCAACAAAGTTGCAATAAAATGACAATTTTTTAACAACATATGGACAATGCTTCACTCTCAAGTTGCAATAAAGTTGCAACTTTTGACACATAGACACATAGGCATAGGTTACGCAAAAAGTAGGGCGGAAAAAAAAGCCAGCTCCGAAAAGTTTCAATTTTTTTTTCCATTTCGTTACATATTTTACGCCACATATTTGCAACTTTATGGTTAGATAATAAAATTGCAAGAATTTGACGACTATTTTGCAATGAATTGCAAACCATGCTACATGGGATTTGGCTGAAGAGTCACCTGCCACATGCAAAGGTGTTGTCATGGTACCACATCTGGCTGATGAAGCCGTCGCTTGAAATCCACATTAGCAAAAAAATATTTGCATAGCGTCATCAAGCTACTGACGAATGAATGTAGCTACATTGTTGAGACTGGTCCAGCGCCTTGCGTACAATGCACCATGAACTGTTTTCGTAGATCAATTTTTCCGACTGATTGCTGTCCGAGGACCTACAGTTCCAAACAAACTCCAATTCAATGTATTCTCCCCATGACCACATTTTTGAACGGAAATTCATGAAGCGAATTTTCGCGATCGAATATGATTAACAATACTAACCTAACCAACATATTTGAGGAAACTCAACTTGTGTTTTTAAGTGTTTTCGGGGCATCAATGGCATCAATTCGATTTTAAATTCACCTCCGGACTTGAATTCAAAATCAAACTGATGCCATTGCCTGAAAACACCAAAAAAGTTCGGAAAACAGGAAACACTTTCGTGTCATCCACTGTTGTCATGCGTAGGTTGGCAATGATTTTGTATAATTTCATTGGATATATTTGTCGCGAAAATTTGCTTATGCTAATCAAACAATTTATGCAACCTTTTTGCAATTGTGAATTCTACATCCTCGAAAATACTTACCTATTAATGCCTGATTTTACCTCTAAAACTGCCAAAATCATCAAGTTATTACTGATTAAGTGATGCATTTGAAGGTTGGAATCACCCGAACTCTCGCCAGATTTCCGTTCATTCCACAGGAACAACAATTACAGTTGGGTGACTCCTACCTCCAAATGCATCGTTTAATCAGTAACATCTTTTTGATTTTGAAAGTTTTAGTGGTGGAACTAGGCAAAATTAAGCATTTTTGAGGACGTTGAATTCATTCTTGCAAAAAGGTTGCATAAATTATTTGATTTAGTAGTCTAAATTCCCATTCAAAAATGTGCTTCTGGGGAAAATACATTGAATCGGAGTTTGCTTAGAACCACAGGTCCTCGGATGGCAATCTGTAAGATATATCGCGGTACTCAAACAGTTCGTAGAACTTTTTTAGCCAGAGATTTTTTGCCTAGCTTTTAAAAGCTTTTCAAGTGTAAAAGAATTGTGAAAAAAAAACCTCAAAGCCATGGGAGATTTTAAGAATAGATTCTTTGGCATTCAATTTATTAACATTTATAGGCTGTAATACATCCTGTGTAAATCTTTTTCATCACTCTGGCAGGTGGTTTGATTCAGGGGTGCAAAATGTGCCCGATCTAGCAATCCGCAGATCCCGTGAAAGTGAGGAAATTTGTCCGATATTTTTTTTTTTTTTTTTTTTTTTTTTTAAATAATGGCAATAAGGATTTCCCAGGAAATTAGTGTAAAAAATGGGAAAATGTCGGATATTTTGCAAACATACGGTGTTGAAATGTTAAAATAACCAAAAAAAAGTCATCATTTTCAAATTTTTGTGAGGAAATTTTTTAAAATCCTGTTGTAAGGAAATGAGTCATGGATCGCATGAAACTTCCAAAGTTTTGGAACATTTTGCACCCCTGGTTTGATTTCATGAAAGACACATTTAACCCTTTCACTGCTACGAACGAGTATACTCGCGGAAAAAAAATCTTTCCTCAGAGCTATGCCCGAGTATACTCGCATTCGTGACTTCCATTGAATTTCCGGCCGTAGCGCTGCTGCGATTGAACCAAACATAGGACTATAGGTACTCATTCTGTCGGGAAAGATACGAACTACAAGTTACAAGTGTTTCCGATAGAATGCGTTGCCCCTTGATTTTAAAATATGTTTCTTCTCTGCATGTTTTGCTTCTGCTCAGCTGACGAAAGCAAGTTAACCTAAGTTTGTCGGTATCGCGCTTGCCTCAAGGGTATGGATTTTTTGCAGGGAGTATACTCGTTCGTAGCAGGCAATAGGAATATCAACAAATATGATTTTGGATGATTTTTTTTGTTTTTTTTTTCTAATGATTTTTGGCCATCTGAAAATGATCGAATTTGCATAATTTTCGATTCCTAACTCAGCTGGGGGGTGGCTGCACCTGAATTCCTAACTCAGCAGGCAAAGGGTTAATGGCAACAGCCCTCCCTCAAATGTCAGGAAAAGGGGGAAAAGGGAGAATGAAAAAAACAGGAAGGAAAAAGAGGGAGAAAAGACCTGCAGCCACCCCCGAAAAAAAGTATAAATCTTCAGCCTCCCCCAAAAAAAAATTCTGGCTACCACCAATCTCCGTCTGGCTTACACTCTACACTCATTAAAAAATTTATTTCAAGATAAAAGGAAACTTACGAGTAATAATTTTACAGGAACTAAATAGATAAGGATGAGTCTTTTGTTTTTCCTCATAGACTTGTGACATTTTTCAAAAGCAAACGTTAAATATTCATTAGCTGAAAAAGAAGGAAAAAATATTAAGAATTGGAAAGAAATGAGCAGCAAAATAGTCTGATTTTGAGTAACATCATTATCTTGCTATTTGCTTCCATATATTTTATGATTCTTTGCATGCACATAAATAATTTCAAGATTGAAAGTTCAATTTGAAAGAGGTTCGACTAAAGTAAGAATAAAGAATAACAATAAATTCTTGTTATTTTGTAAAGCGAATTTGATTTATAGTGTCGGGCGAAAATTTGAGGTTCGGAACTTTTCAGGGGACACCAAACGCCAAAGTCAACAAAACCATTTCCAACCAATCAGGAGCATTGTTTATTGCTGTCTCTCACCGTAGAGTTACTCATTTCGCCCCCACCTTGCAGAATGGGTACAGATTCCTACGTTCGAGTACACCATCGGTGACATCCATTGTTGCCGAACAAACAGTTCGGGTGAGTTAATCAAATGCACAACAGTCAGTTCCGGTGAAAATCTTCACCCAACACGGTAAATAAAATTCTCTTATACTTTACAGTGGAGCCTACATCCTGCACTGGACTGACAAGGGGAAGGCGAAGGTGGGCCCGCTCCAAATGGTTTCTACATCAGATTGAAAAGTTCATTTGCTCACAGCAAAAATTTACAAGAGGCCCGTTTGCTGATATTGTTCAGAAATTAAAAGTGGGCAGTAATGAAGTGTACAGACAAAGAAAATTTAATTACCAAGAGTGTAGTCGCTGTCAAAAGTTGCTTTCCTTCCGACAAAATATTTATACGTTATCTGTTGAGCTTTCGCAAACCTTTCTTTGAACGGTGATGAGTCGATTGCCCTGATTAAAGGTTTCATAAGATTCAACTTATTCAATTTGAAATAAACTTTGAACAGCTGGTTCACAAACGACATCATTCCCCATTTTTTAGTGTCTCGGTCTCCGGCTCGGCTGAAAAATAAAGATAAAATGATGCACTTGAAATAATCAAACAAAAATTCCCATAAGTCTCAATGAGTGCGAGTGAGGCAGATAGACATAGTATCACTCACACTCACTCGCATTCACTAAGCTTATGGTGAAATGACTTTCCGAAACTACCGCTTTAATGCTCAACCAATGGGTCTGTTGCAAACTTTTGCTACAACGATAAAGAGTGTTTCATTGTATGTAAAATCGCCCGAAAAGTCCATTGGTGGCATCAGAAAGTCATGAAATACGATAATAAACTCACAAGAGACGTTCAATGAAATCCAAGATGGCGGTAAAATATCGAGCAATCTGTATGCATGCACCTTTAACATCCAAGGATTGTCAACGTTGGCAACCTCACAGCTTCAGAGGTTATGTGTTTATTTACGTTGTGATTGGATGTGATCAATATTGTGAGGTTGGCTATCCTTGGATGTTCGTGGTGCATGCATACAGGTTGCTCAATATTTTACCGCCATCTTGGATTTCATTAAACGCCTCTCGTGAGTTTTATACTGCATTTTATGACTTTCTGATGCCGCCAATGGACTTTTCACGCAATTTTACATGAGATTGCACACTCTATTGCGCTGTAGCAAAAGTTTGCAACAGACCCATTTTGCTTGCTTTGGGCTCAAAGAATCCACAAAAAATTACACAGGTGCAGGTATTCCTGGATATTGCATTTTTTCTTTGTTTTCAATTTAAAATTCCAAAAACACAACTCCTCCCAATAGTGACTAATGGTGCTATCTATCGGATTGGAACCTGGAAAAGTTTCTCTTAGTGATTACAGGTCTCATGGCATGGCCAAATAATAAGCCATTTTTAACAATTTTTAAGGCACAGAAATGACATGGGATTTCATAATAAAAAAAATATATATATAAATTACAGGTAAAAAAAAAAAAAAGAAAAATGGACTGAATTACTTGTCGGCTGTGCAAATTCTAAAACACATCATAAGAGCCTCTGCTGCTTTCTCCAAGGCTTCACGTGGTTTCGCCACAGTCGATAATTCGCTAGTGGTTGCAGGCTCCACCCTCAAGGCTAAACATCGCAAGTCTAAACAAACTGTAATGGTAACCGGTAAGAGCCAATTTTCATCTTTAATTGCTTGAAATAGTTTTATCCATTGTTGAACGAGCAAGTTTTGATAGTTATAAGCTTCGTTGAAATCCTGATTCGTTACAGCTGAAACACATCTGAAAAATTAAAAAAGATTAAGATCACGGTGAAGATGTTTGTGTTGTTTATTTCAACACTCGTTTTTTTTTTCTCTTTTTTTTATTTATTTATTTATTTATTTATTTATTTATCTATTTATCTATTTATTATTTTTTAATAATTTAATTATTTAATGATTTAAATTCCCCTCTCTCTCATCAATTATAATTACTACTATCACCACCACCATCATCATCTGCATTTCATACGAACACAAAAAAAAAGGAAACAAAAATTAAACAATGGTGTTTAAAAAGTATGTAAAATATCCGCATTCAGTTACATGTACATGCAAGTAGTCCAAAGCTAGAAAAAATCAATTTTTGTACATAAAATTTGTATAGTCGTGCTAATAAAATGTTAAAAAAAGAAAAAAATAACGACAGAAACCGACTACTTTAAAGCGAAATCTAAGTAGCGTGATGACTTACTTTAAATGCAAAACCGTGATTTCATTCAAAGGACTATCAACAGTTTGGAGTACCTCTTCTGTATCTGCTTTGTAAAGGTTCGGGTTTTTGACATGAGAGTGACGCAGAGAAAAACATTCCTGGAAAAAAAAAAAAAATTGGGCTTACCTACGTTAAAAACTGTTGACAAGAAATTCATAAAATTGAAGGAAACACGATAGGTGCATCCGTTTATGTTTTTTGGTCTGTGCCAACTGTAAGCACCCATGAGGTACTCAATTGTTGAGAAATGATATAAAAGTGTTGAGCTTCACACAATGAAAGCTCTGGAAGTTTGCAACAGCCCTTATCATCTCATGGGCGGATACAGGGAATTGTCTTTCTCTCTCTCCTTCCATTTGAACTTATGTGTTAGAAAAGGATAGCAGAGGGGGCCATCACATGACTTTGGCCCCCTCTTCTGTCCTTTTCTAACGCATGTTTTTAAATGGGAGGAGAGAGAGAGAAAGACAATTCCTGTATCCGCCCATGCATCACCTAGACACACGTTAAGGTGATTCCAGGCAAAAATTTTGTTTTGCAGATTTCAATCTGATAGATAGTGCCACGGCTCATTTTTTGGGAATCTTACGTTTTTGGCATTTTAAATTGAAAACAAAGAAAAATTGAAAAATCCCATGGATCGTTGTCATCTAAGTATTCTTTTACCAATTTTTTGAGCCCAAAATGAACGAAGTTGGACGAGAATTAAAGCTGTAATTTTGCCATAAGCATAATGGGAGGGAATGAGACTATATCCATAAGCCTCACTTGCACTAATTGAAGTTCATGAAAGTTTTCTTATTTCCAACAACCCAGCTTTCTTTTTCCATAAGCCTCACTTGCACTAATTGAAGTTCATGAAAGTTTTCTTATTTCCAACAACCCAGCTTTCTTTTCCATAAGCCTCACTTGCACTAATTGAAGTTCATGAAAGTTTTCTATTTCCAACAACCCAGCTTTCTTTTTCCATAAGCCTCACTTGCACTAATTGAAGTTCATGAAAGTTTTCTTATTTCCAACAACCCAGCTTTCTTTTTCCATAAGCCTCACTTGCACTAATTGAAGTTCATGAAAGTTTTCTTATTTCCAACAACCCAGCTTTCTTTTTCCATAAGCCTCACTTGCACTAATTGAAGTTCATGAAAGTTTTCTTATTTCCAACAACCCAGCTTTCTTTTTCCATAAGCCTCACTTGCACTAATTGAAGTTCATGAAAGTTTTCTTATTTCCAACAACCCAGCTTTCTTTTTCCATAAGCCTCACTTGCACTAATTGAAGTTCATGAAAGTTTTCTTATTTCCAACAACCCAGCTTTCTTTTTCCATAAGCCTCACTTGCACTAATTGAAGTTCATGAAAGTTTTCTTATTTCCAACAACCCAGCTTTCTTTTTCCATAAGCCTCACTTGCACTAATTGAAGTTCATGAAAGTTTTCTTATTTCCAACAACCCAGCTTTCTTTTTGAGAGTTTCAGCTTGGAGATTTTAGGGAATCTTCCTGGGGTATGCTTGCAAGTGCCAATGTTTCTCAAATTTAAACTTTTTGCGTAAATTCATCAATTTTAGCCAAAAACAATTCACTTTTAGAGCAGCTTGTGGAGTGCACAGTTTGAACTAATCGGCCCTGGATTTACCTTAAGTATTGTCTTTGAATTTTAAATCTCAGGTTAGATTTAAATTCTGTAGAGTCAGATGTTCTAAATTTTATTCTATGTTGCTCAGATACTTTCTAATTTGCTTCTTTGTTTCCTTGTTTCTATCAAAAGGTTTCAACTTTTTCCTTTCAACCATCATTTTCTTACTTTGTGGAATACCGACTCTGCCGTGCTAAGGAAGAACGCTGTATCTCCACTGCACATGAAATCGAGTAAAACGCATTCAAAGTTAAACGCACGGCCCTCCCAACTGGTTTCGATTTTGGCACGTTTTTGTACATAAATCGATTATATGTATCTTCAATTGAATTTTTATTGTTGTAAAAGGGTGCCAAGTCAAATATTTTTGCTCCAAGTAACGAAAGATCAAAGGAAGGTCGCAGACACGATGGACATACGGCTTTTTCCCCGTCTGGCGGGGCATGCATTGTTGTGTAAAGGGTCGCCGAGGAAGCACCCGATACACAGGTAGAACGCCGCATCTCCACTCAGCTTGGCTGGAGATACTGCATTCTGCCCGGGTACCTGGCGCTTACGGCGTTTCTTCTGAGTAAAGGTACCGATTTTGACGTACTTACAGCAGGCAGCCCCTCTATATCTCAGCTAAACTAGTAGAGATAAGTGAATTCTGATTTCACCACGAGAAAGTGCATGTCAAAAATAGTAGATTTATGTGTCTAACTCAATTTTTTTATTTTTGGCTTTTACGGCGTTCTTCCTTAGCACGGCAGTACTCTGGTAAGTTGTTTATTTCTGAGATAAGAATTGAATTGCAAATTTTGACAGCCTCAATGAAAAATAATTTTTTTTTAAAAACTCAATTCTAATTGTAAGATATACTTCCATGTTGACATTTAACAAAACTGGTTAAATTATTTTTTTCAGTGAATTTAGTTTGTTACTGTATCAAATAAATAAGAAAAATCAATTACTTACGCAAATTTTTGTGCCATCTTTATTTTTCATTGCACCATTGATCTAGAACAGAAAGAAAAAATTCATCTTTTCAAAGGTTGTTCCGGAAAAGACGGGACTTGAAATTTGAAACAGCTTCATAGAAACATCATTGTTATTAGGTTGGCGCTATTGGCAGTATGAATCAGAGACAAATAGAGACGGAGCACTACGTTAAAATACATAGGGAAGATTTGAAGCACTCTGAATTTTCGGGGATTCAACAAAATAACAAGTAAAACAACAGTCAACACCTTTCGACGTCGCATGGTATTGAATGGTGACATTCGGAAAACACGGGGGGATAGGCGGGAAGTGAAGAGGAGGGTGCTCACCATTCAACACCATGCGACGTTGACTGTTATTTTGTTGAATTCGCGAGAATTCAGACTGCCTCTGCTGCAGCCAGTTAGTACTCTGTCTCTATTTGTCTCTGGTATGAATCTGATGTTTTCATGAAAGCCGTACAACTGTCAAGTCAGATATTTTCTGAAACAACCAGTGGCTACAATAGACTTAACGATGTAATTTATAAGCTCCAGCGCAGCTACAGTTGTACTATTGGTGAGTGGTGGTGTTCAGCTCGGAGTGCTATGTATCCTTAAAACTGAAATACTCGTAGAAGGAGGCAACAGAACAAACAACTAGTTAAAAGAAACCAACAATGAGAGAAGTGCTAAAACACAAGGCCAAAAGGCTCAACCTTTTTCTTTTCCAAAATTATCTGGGGGGAGGGGGGGGCTAAGCTCCTCCCTGCCCCTCTTATTTTCACCTATGCCCTTTCAAGAGAGCCTTGGTGGTTACAGTGGTAAGTGAGCATTGGCATATACAGGAGGGTGGCGAAGGGAGCAACCCCCCCCTCCCCTCGGCTCATAAAATGGGAGGAAGGGAGGAAGTAACAGCAAAAAAAGGAAAAGGGGGTCACAATATGGCAGAAATTCCAAGTTTGCCCCCCCCCCTCCATTCGCCACTGTAATAGAGGAAAATTGGGTGGGACTGACCAAAGGCTACTTGAAGCAGGAATGAAAGGATACGTTCATGGAAATGGGAACTGCTAGTTCAGATTGATTTGCATAGTACTCAAGAGTACCTTGTGGACACCAATAACCTTAATTACAGTCATGCGTCGTTTGTTTACTATTCTAAGACTCAGAGCGCAGATTGCGAAAAGGTCTAAAACGAACCACAAGAGCAAAATGTACAACGAAGGGGAAAAAGGAAGAAAGAAAACTACGGTTGAGAGAATGAATGTTGTCTGACCTGTTTACAATACGAGAAGAGAGACATGTTAGGGTATTCCTCTAAGCTTTGATATATTAAAACAATCTTTGATTAAAACAGATGAGCTTCAGCTAAGAATTAGTATGAAAATTGAGACGAAAAACTAGTGTTTAAAACATTTTGAAGTAGTAGAGAAGAACCCTCGGTTATCATATCTGAAGTAAAAGAATCAACAATACATTGTATGTAATTATAAATCTGCAATTTTTTCTTTTTTTATAGTGTTGTCAGAGTTTTGGAGTGTTGTTTACAAATTTTTTGAAATATAATAGACATAACCTCAACGGCTTCAATTAGGGACACGTGGGGTTGCCAACCTGAGAAAACAAGTATTAAAAAGTTTGTCCCTTGTTTGTCCTAGAGTCCCTATTTGTCCCGGTTGACAACGATGCACTCATCGGTCGCAATCAGCTATGGAAAAACTAGCGTAGTGTTCCTTTTTCCTTCCCTGCTTGTAATAACCAAAGATTGTAACTTGTAAGTCGTTTCCCCTTCCCCTGATGCCCCGGAGAAGCAGGGTTTTTACGCCAAGCAGGTACTATGGATCTCCGAATCTCACCAACGCTGGCCTGTTTTGAGGCAAAAGTCCTCAGCGGTGGATACTGTGCTACCCATTCGAAAAACGTCCGCTAAGAAGAGTATGGATCTCCGAAACTCGAGAGAATGGATCTCAATGGAGATCCCTACTCTCATTTCTCATTACTTGCTGTAAAACAACGATTCCCAACCCTTTATTTGATTTTTTCTGAAGAAAATTAATGAACATTTGATCGCTTCCAAAACAAGATGCTGTACATTGTACAGGCTAAATCTCGATTCATTGCGAACATAGTTCCAGTCCATCAGACTTGTTCTGTAGTTTTTTGCAAGATTCATCTAGATCGTGGCTTTTTGCTCCTGTTTCCCTTGTTTATTTGTTTCCTTTTCTCTACTTTCGACAATATTCTAATGTAATAGTTGATTTTCATCGATTAATACTTAATCTTAATCAATCCAATATATTCTTGCTTTGTTTCCTTGTGACTGTAGGTTCGGTCTTAATTGAACAACTTGTAATACAAAAGGTTTGGTTCTCCCAATCATTTATCATCAAAATGAAAACTGAAATAGAGCCTGTTCAAGACTGCAGTAGAGGTAGTTTCAGAAGTGTAGGCGGGCCTAGACCGATAATCTTTGGAATTTGTCAACATTATTTCTGATATTACTCGACAAAAATTAATGAAAATGAAATTGAGCGTTAACTTTACAATGAGGAACACTTTTAAAGCCAAATAATAAAGTTGGCAAGTTCGGTTTTGATTTGAAGGAATTAGAGTTTTAAATTCGCAAAGGATTATGGTTCACGTGCGCCTACACTTCTGAAACGAGCTCTACCTCTCGGTAAGGTGGAACTGAAAATGGACCAGAACCAAAATTGAAGGCAAAACAGTAGCAGATCCGGTTCCAAAAATTAATTCCAATTCACAGCCCTGTCAAGAGGCTGACTTTCAGCGATCTTTCAGCCCTTTATGTCCCTGCTGAAGTGATGGCACCAGTATTCAGTCCGCAATAGACAGCATTGCATAAGGCATCGACAATATGAATTGCTGTAGGAACTGAAACTTTTTCTGAAGCCATTAAATGAAAACTTCATTTAAGTGCCACAGAGGGTATTGAATAAAATAGCAAGAGGCACCTAGAGAAAGAGAAGATGGAATTTGTCTCATATTAGATAGTTGCTAAACAGCTAAAGTTTTCTGTGCAGTAAGTGAACAAAAATGTATCACTGTCCATTCAGATTAAGTAAGCAGTACCTACAGAGAGACTTCCAAATGACAATCGGGCATGAAAGACCAGAACTGTCAGCAATTAACAGGTTACTAATTTGAAACTACCTTGACTTCCCCCCAAATGCAATGTATGTTCTTTCCGAGGGTGATTTACTTAAAATGTATCTTTATCAGCGATTCAAAGGAAATTTAATAGAGGCGGTTTTCAGTGAGAGGACAAGTATAGGTAGGCACCCTGACGCTGTGTCCTTAAAAAGCCATAAGTTGACACACCACCGTTTAGCTGAGAACTAATGAAGAAACGACTGCTGGTATGTCAGTACTCACTGCAATATAAACTTACAAATACATTTTTCTCAAGAATAAATTTCACCCAATTTGCCCTTTAACTGAAAAACACCTCAAATGTAATTATAAGGTACTGTAACACCCCATGACTTTGGACAGGGATCCGACTTTGGACATCATGGAGGAGTGTTTGTGGTAACTAAACTGAAACTCCCCTGTGGTGTCCAAAGTCGGGTCTCTGTCCAAAGTCATGGGCTTTAGTATTTGTAATTGCAGCAGGAAATTACACAAGAGTGCAGAAAACCCCTAATTTTCATCTTCTATGATGGACAATCTAGCAGTAAATTTCTGTATTCCAAACTTAAAAATGTTTTGAAATTAATAATATAAAGGCACAATAGAACAAAACAGCGCAGAGGACACAGCACAAGTCAAGTATACCGTCATCTACCAATTTTATTTATTTCTTTTGAAGAACGTATGCATTCAAAATTTCAAACATTATGTTATGATTGTTATGAGAGTTTCAGTTTATTAAAAACCAAAATATTGGTAGTATTATAAACAAAAAAAAGAGAGAGAAAAAAAAATGATTGTTATGAATGAAAGTAAACAAATCCTGCTGAACTACCTACTCTACTACTCTTACTAAAAACGTAAACCATAATAAAAGATTTTTCAGGTTTCTACGGTTGTTTTCATCGATCAACATTTGGTGAGATTCGGAGATCCATAGTACCTGCTCGGAGGCCTGCTAGAGGAGCAGAAGGTGAGTTTTGAGAACTATTCGCCGAGTTGGAGTTAGGAGGAAGCCCCCGAGATCAACAGGTATGCTCGTAATTCTATTTTCCTCAAAGATTACAGTAATCTTTGATTTTCCTATTCAAAATAATACAGGCGAATGGCGATGCAACGGAAGCAACAACGGAAGAATAGATGGAACTTGGGTGGAAGAGCCGGTGTGGAGCCGGTGAATGAAAAAGACGCTCGGCCATGTCAGACGTCCATGCACGATGCACGTTGGTCCATAAAGGAAGAAAAGGTAGAGTGGTCACTGTAATGGGAGCTCCGAAACTGCGTTTGGAGTAGAATCGTAGCTTCATGTACACAGCGTCAGAGCGCGCCGCCAGTATTAATTTCCCAGTCTTGAGTGTGAGAGAGGCCAAGACGTGTATCAACATCGGCTAGGAGAGCCCGCACACAGGAAAGCAGGTAGCAAGTGTCATCGAATGCCTTTCGCCTTTTACCTCCTCCCCCCGCACTCAACCCTTTTGTCGCCGACAACGACCGGCTGCATGAACAATTAGACAAAAGACCTCTTTCAAAAGGATATCTCACACATCAAGACTGTCGATTTTTGCAAATTAGCCGCCGCCGTGCCATGCTCTGCCGCGCCGATGTTAATGCATACAGAACCAGAAATTCGGCTCTCTTTCTCTATGCCCATTAAACACATGTGTTGGATAAGGATGGAGAGAGGAATCATCATATATCAATCCTTTTCTAATACATGTGATTTAATGGGCAAAGAGAGCTGGCGGTGAATTCCTGACTACGGCTGTAAATATTTAATGTAAGTAATAATTACTTACATAGGGTGTCCCTAATTTTGGGACTTTTCGAATTTTAAACGTCTCACCCCCCAAAGTTGTGCCTTTTAGGTAGAAAACACCCCCCAAAAAGTTTAAGCTCGACCGGACAATTTTAAATGGTGCCGCATCGAGCTTAAAGTTGCGAAGCGGGACTTTCAAATTTTGAATTATCGCGTTTTCCCGCCTTTTCGGGGGGACGTTTGACCCTCGTGCAGGTAACCTAGGGCTTCAAAAATTGTGCGAGTAAGACACTGGCAGCTATACTTTCAGCTAATACAGTTGAATTTATCATTGCAATTTAAAATTTTGTTGGAGCTCCCTCCAAAATTGGGCAAAATCACGTTCGCGCAGATCGAAACGGTAGATTATCGCGTTTTTTCGCAATTTGAGTGGTATATTTGACAACATTGCAGTGCTCGCAGGATTTTGAAATTTTGGGAATAGTGACAATTACCAAAGTACTTTCCTAGAATGTAATACGTTTTTGGACAACGTTGTCAAATTTTGACTGCGGCCGCGTCAAAATTGTGAAAAATCACGTTCCCGTAGCTCGAATTGAAAGATTGGCCCTAAATTGCATAATCTCGCCTGTTGACAGGCGTATTTGACAACGTTGCATTGCTCTGAGGGCTTTGATATTTTCTGGATGGACCCTTCCTATACTTTACTTTTAAAATATGACTTGCAATTTTGCATGAAATTTAAAAAAAAAATTGAGCAACTGTTGCGTTCTCATTTTTTGATGCAAATATACCGGTTTTCGAAAAAAGAAAAATAATTACGGCACTTAACGAGGAAAATTTGGCTGAAGATGAAACTGCGAAACGCGTCCAGTTTCAGAACATATCGGATATGAAAAGAAAGAAATTTCAAATTTCGTCAAACCTACAGCCAAAAAATTTTTCAAACGTTTCAAGTTGTGTGAAAATTTCTTATAAACTGATCCGAGAAAGTGGCCTGAAAACAAATGCTTCAAGAAAAATGTCAATATTTTGAAGAAAATAAGAGTAGTCAATGATGTAGCAGAACGCGGTGTCAAACTCATAGAAGACTATCAAGGAATTTTAGCCAAGAACGAAGAGCAAACGCAATTTATACTGCAGTGCGTTAGCGAGTATAGAAAAAAGTACCCCGACGCGTCCGAAAAGCAACCCTGAAAAAGAAATTTTAATCAACTTTGTTGCCGCAGGTATTGAAAGTATATAAGTTAGTACGAGTTCACGATCAAACTTAATTATGTTGTTGTTTTTAACGAGTTGTGAGAGGAATCAAAGTGTAAATAATCAGAAACTTATTTTGAAAAACTTGAAATTTATTAAAACTTGTCTTGATCTTGAAAATTAGAAAGCTTTGAAAACGCTGCAACGTTGTCAAATGATCTCGAAAAAAAGCTGAATTACGCGTCAATCCACCATTTCGAGCCTCGCGCAAACGTGATTTTCCAAAATTTTGACGGATGCTCAATTTTTTTTTTAAATTTCATGCAAAATTGCAAGTCATATTTTAAAAGTAAAGTATAGGAAGGGTCCATCCTGAAAATATCAAAGCCCTCAGAGCAATGCAACGTTGTCAAATACGCCTGTCAACAGGCGAGATTATGCAATTTAGGGTCAATCTTTCAATTCGAGCTACGGGAACGTGATTTTTCACAATTTTGACGCGGCCCCAGTCAAAATTTGACAACGTTGTCCAAAAACGTATTACATTCTAGGAAAGTACTTTGGTAATTGTCACTATTCCCAAAATTTCAAAATCCTGCGAGCACTGCAATGTTGTCAAATATACCACTCAAATTGCGAAAAAAACGCGATAATCTACCGTTTCGAGCTGCGCGAACGTGATTTTGCCCAATTTTGGAGGGAGCTCCAACAAAATTTTAAATTGCAATGATAAATTCAACTGTATTAGCTAAAAGTATAGCTGCCAGTGTCTTACTCGCACAATTTTTGAAGCCCTAGGTTACCTGCACGAGGGTCAAAAGTCCCCCCGAAAAGGCGGGAAAACGCGATAATTCAAAATTTGAAAGTCCCGCTTCGCAACTTTAAGCTCGATGCGGCACCATTTAAAATTGTCCGGTCGAGCTTAAACTTTTTGGGGGGGGTTTTCTACCTAAAAGGCACAACTTTGGGGGGTGAGACGTTTAAAATTCGAAAATTCCCAAAATAAGGGACACCCCAGTAAGTATGCTTCTGTAATAATTTTCACTTTTACTCATGAGCCCGTGAAGCAGAGTTAGGCAAATTGGACTCCATTTTGACTCCATTGGACTCCAGATGCTTTTGATTTCTTCCGATTGAACACGATCGCACCCCATAAAAAACCGATTCAAATAAAGTTCGCTCACTGCCCACCGACGAACCCCAAATTATTATGGCGAATGGCGATTGTCGATTAGTCGGAACCAAGTTATTGATCTTTTCAATTAAAATTCGGCAACTCAAAGAACCGGCGATGAAGTCGCTCCTTGTCATTGGCATTGAATCACTGGCGCAACCAGGATATCTTCCATCTCTCTCATTTCCCATTTGAATGTATGAGTAGGAAAAGGACAGAAGGAGGGGGCTTTATCCCCTTGTCCATCCTTGTCTAACACACGTTTCTTAATGGAGAAAAGAGAGAGATGAAGAAACTCTCGGTGCGCTACTGCATTGAATGGCTTTCAACTCGAAGTTGGAACAAACATTTGGGAATACGAACGAACGAACGTAAGCGGCTCTTTGTAAGGGGATATAAGGGGGTCCCCTCCTCTCCCCCCCACTTTCTAGAGGATGCGGGAATTAAATGTTCAAGAAAAAGAGCAGAAAACAGTGTCTGATGAGCCGAAAAACGGGTCAACGGTTTTTTTTTAGCCCTTCCCCTTCCCCCCTTTTTGATCCCACATGTCAGTCATGTCTACGAACAAATTGTATCAGATTATAGTCACCTTATCAATTAATAGAGTGACACGAGTCTTCAACTCTGAGGAATGCTCCTACCACAGCACAGCACCCACTCCCTCCCCCTCCCGGCCAGTCAAATATTTTTTACAAGGAAGCGGAAAATGCGCATTTTTCACACGAAGTACATTATTGAACTCGCGAGCCAGACTTTTTGCTGGGATTCTCGGGTTTTTGAAAATTCCGGGTCACTGGTCACTGAACTTCTTCAGGCAGGAATTGAAATGAGAGTTTTGAGTGAGGTATATCAAAATAATAAAAAAGCTTTGTTGACGGAAAATGTCACAGTGGCATCACCTACACAATAACAGATCCTTTCTCAAGCAGGTTAGCGGAAACAAAAGAAGGAACGAGGGGCAGCCGGCAGAGGCAGGGACGGGCCCCAGCGGTTGCCCGAGAGGCGAGTTCACAGGAATCTAAGGGTTGAGCACAGGGTTGAGTGTGTGAGTGTGTTACCGAAGTATTGAAATGCTGCTGTGTGCGTATCGTGTGCACAGCCGGGGAGTTGATGGTGTGAGTGAGTCCGACACTGTCGGAGTGCCGCTGTGTGCGTATTGTGTACGCAGTGGAACAGTTGAGAGAGCTAGGGATGTACACACTCACCGACGCTCTCATAGCGCTGGTGTCGCTGCGCTCTCAAACACCGTTTCGTTTTATAACATTGAGTGACCACTCTACCTATTCTTCCTTTATGCGTTGGTCGTTCACTTTTTAGTTTTTTTTCACGATTACGAGTCTTCCTTTGTTGTCTTTATGCCGCGAATATATACTCTTTGGCAATTACTTGTGCAGTAAAAACAAACAGTAAAAACTTGTATTGGATTTTGTGAACGCGGTGCAGTGTTTATTAATAAATATCCGGTTCACTCGTGCAGTTTGTGAACATTCCGTAGGGACGCGATTTTACCGATCATTTATCATAGCAAATTTTCATATCGAATGGTTCACGCAGATCAAAATGTAGATGATAGTATCTGGATCATTAACCGCAACGTCCGTGTACAATTGACGGAGGTAAGGTGCCGTTCTGAACTATGTATTTTCCACTTTACATCTTTGCCTCCAAACTCAATCATCACATCATATCATCAATGGTTTGTATGATGTATTCAGAGGCAATTGTCAATGTTGAATCTTGAAGCTTCTTTTAAAGAGTCATCAAGGATAGAATTCGTTTGTTAGGTAGAGCTCTTGCATTGTGAGTATCGGATTTAGACAAGCAGCGGTGCCTTCCTCCAAACTACATTAAAACCCATCATTGAACTGTTGGTTAGAGCAGAAGCATTTTGAGTATCGGATCCTGATATGTAGCGGTGTGCGCTACCGAACGGCATCATAGCATATCGGTGAGCGGTTGATTAGCAGCGAGCCAAACTTCTGCGTGAACCAACAGCTCACTGATGCTTTTTTGATGCAGTGCGGTATCACGCTCCGCTACTTGTCAGAACCCGATACGCAAAATGTGTCTACTCTAGCAATCAATTTAATATCGCGGTTAGCCAATTGCTCTTGGATGTGTTTTGATGCTTTAGGAAGCATGCACCATTACTTATCAGAACCTAACACTCAAACCCTCTGTATCTCGAAAACTTGACATAGAAATCTTTCGCGCCCGTGAGAACTTTTGATCAGGAGGTCGAAACGTATCAAAATTTCAGCCAATTCTACAGGGAGCCCATTTCCATAAGGTGCGGGCGTCGTCCTTCGCTTTGACACCCTGTATGCTCATCAGAGCCACTTTGTCCTTCTTGGATTGAAATGCTGGTACAAACATAACTAAAGCTTGTCCCAGAAAAGATTCGATTTGACAGTTCTACGGCTTTTATGAAAAACTGCTTCAAACTTCAGACAGGGCAACGCGCTAGCTGTGCATTCGGTGGCTGACTTTCTTTGGGGTTCAACAGAAGAACATGCAACATGGACCATACTTTGACTAATGCAACTTCGGTGCTTCACTCTCATTAAGCAAAAACCTCAACAACTTTGCTCATCAGTCAACGTATGGTCCATGTTTGTGGTGTTTCGTTGAAAACCCCAAAAATAATGAAAGTTGCCACTGCGCGCAAATATGTTCAAGATAGATAGTGTGTGGTCTCTATTAAATATTTTCTCTGGTTGCTATTCAGATGTTCGGTCGTTTCTTGTCGTGAAACTCTTCTATTCTGTAGTCTGTGCTTGAAAGACCATATTTTCTCCTGAATGATTGACTCTTGCTGAATGAGTATTATCTAAGTGTCTTAGAAATTTTTTGTTTCAGAATCTTTCAAATGTGTAGTCTTTGAATTTCGCTGCATTTCAACGAACCTTTTTCATCTTTGGGTTTTCTCGTAACTCTCCATTCAATATGTCGGACGATGAGGATATTTGTATGTCAAGAAGCAGAAGACATCACACTATGGGCCCTTGGATGATAAACTCCGACCTGCTCCGATTGATCAGGATGATTCCTCTCAAGATAAATCAGATTCCATGGATATGGATAATATTTATGTTTCAAATGGTAAGTTTGGCAAAATAGAAATTACACGCAATTTACACACAAACCAGAATTGTTTCTGCAATCCAAAACCCCCCCAGCTTCCACGTTTCCGACTTTTTTTCAAAAGGACTTACAATAAATTGATAACCTGGTAGCTTAAATGCGTCTAAAATCCATCTGAAATAGAAAAGAGCACACAAATTTGGGTTTTTTCCTAAGATGATTTAACTTTTTTTTTTTTTTTTTTTTTGATTTTGGTGGAGCCTCTACAATTTACATGCTATCCTAGGAACATTTGATCATGAACATTTTCCATCTCTGCACCCGTAGTACTCACTACACACATACAGCCTACACCGACTCAATGTCTCTGCCCTCCTCCCAATCATTTAGTAGTGAGGCATTATCTCAGACTACTCGAGCAGTAAAGTGGAGGTAAAAAAATTTTCTGTCTTGCCGTGATGTGGAAGATTCTTTTGCGAGCCTAAGTACATACCTTATTATGATAATTTCTTCAATTTTTTTTTTTGTGTGTAGAATACATGGATTTGGAAGATGATATGGACCGAGATAAACAAGCACTCCGTGAAGAATTCGAAAGACGGAAAAAAGCAAGACAAGTTAATGTTTCCACGGATGATTCCGAAGTTAAAACAAGTCTAAGACAACTAGGTGAACCGATCTGTCTATTTGGAGAGGGCCCAGCTGAAAGAAGGAACCGTTTAAGGGATCTTCTCTCACGGTTGGGAGAGGACGCTTTTAAAAAAGAAACAAGAGGCCGAGGAGGAGCGAATACAGCAGGAAAAGGATCAGGAAACAACGTGGTATCACGAAGGACCAGCAGCTTTGAAAACTACACGATCATGGATCGCAGCATACTCTCTGGTGCGAGCAAAGCAGCGGTTGCAAAGAGCAAGGTCGGAGACTCAGAATCCTCAAACAACAGCGACTGCTCGGAAGCAAGAGCTTTATAAGCGTTTGTCGTCTCTATCAATTTACTGCAGTCAAATTGGTGACACAAGGCCGATAACCTTTTGTAATTTTAGTCCGAATTCTGAACTACTAGCAACCTGCTCATGGTAATTAATTTGTTTGTTCTCTACATTATTTATTTGTTTCCTCACAGTGAGGTACCTTGGTAGGTATCTCCCTTCCTTCCTATTCCCTTTTTGTATTCTCAGTCTATTCGTTCGCTTTATACAAGCATAACGAACACAAGGTTTGGGCGGCTGGCCTTTACTACTACTTCTACTACTTACTACTAGTTTCATGGGCCATGATGCCTCCGTGATTCTAAAGACCAAAACATCTAAATAAAATAAAACCCCATTAATGCGGTGCAGTGTCGCCATTTAGAGTAATAATAAAATAAAAATTATTGTTTTATAAACAAATTTTAACCTCTTGAGAGAAGTAAACAAACTAGATCTGGCAACACTGTTTCACTGATATTTGAGTCCCCATATACTATGAGAGTTGCGCGATGTCATTCAAAATGAAGATGAAGAAGCGGATCAATGGAGCCCCCAAGAGGCAAATTGCAAATGGCAGATGGCCATTTGCCTCTGCGCTGTTGCGGCTATTTTGCTGTCTCTTATGGTTTAGGTTCCGATTCTCGACAGTAATGGTCGTTATTGAAAGATATAATTTGTTCTCTAGAATAACATTCAAGCAGCCAAAAAATAAAACATTACCGCGGTCACTGTTACTTCCAAACTCTCCGCCATTCGCGTAAGCCTCCTGGGGCTTTCTTGACAGCCTACATGTGAGAGCTAATTAGAATTGAATTCTGACATGGCGCAACTCCCATTGTATATAGGGTCTCTAACTGCTCTGTACTGCTCCGGATAATTATCAAGTTTGAACCACAAAATAAAGTCTAGAACATGATAGAGCTATCTAGGCAACCAAA
>VMOF01000369.1:7796967-7928504 GCA_011764245.1 Trialeurodes vaporariorum
TTAAGAGTGATTGCGACCGGAAATGGTGGATATGTTTCTTAGCGGTGTGACATGTCACGTACTCGTATGAAGTATGTTGGAGGCAGGATGGTCTAACGATTTGTGTGCCCCGATCCAATCACAAAACTGCAACTCTGGCGCATTTTTGAGATGGAAGAGAAACTGAGGTCATTCTACTCCACGGTTCCTTGCTCGTCTCTTCACTCACCCGTTCGCAGTTGTGAGATGAGTCGCCTCGCACTCATCGTTCGAGATAGTATTGGTTGACGTTAGCGATGAGCTAACAGCAACGATTATGATGCGGCGAAAGACGACAGACCTGCCGTTACTCCGTAATCTTTTTCCGATTCATTTGGTTGTTTGAAGACTGATTGTGAGTAACTGATCCTCGCCTGATTTTATTGATTTTATTTATATCTGATTGACTGATGGTTGTACTTTTTTTTCCAGATTAATTTAAACCTTTTGTACGTACAAATATCTTGCGCGGCCACTTCCTGTTTTAGAATCTTCGACTATGATAATGTCTTGTAAAGGGATACCTTCACTTTTATTATTCTTTTCTATCAGTAGTTGTTGCATACCTTTACTATTACTATGACAAGGATGATGAGAAAAACAATTAAAAGTGCGTGCGAGAGAGATGGAGAAGTGGGCACCGCACCGTGGAGAACCGCGAACGTGAACCGTGTTTGGTACTTGAGCTGCTCTTGCAACAGAAACAGCGTGTCATTGACTAAGTGTAGATGGATATGGTAGGTTTCAACATCAAAATCAATAGTCTCTTGTTTGATATGGAAGGCGGATGACTGAGTGTACACAATCGTATTATCAATTATAACCATGGCGGTGTCCTGTCGGCTACATACGGCGGGCCCTATTACCGTACGTTCAGAGTTGTTCTTTTTTAAGTCCTTTATAGAGGCCTTTATGCCTTTGTTCAATAAGACCAAGCCATCATCATAATGAAATGACGATGTCAACTCAGCCATTCGCGCCTCCTTCAAATGGACATGTGCACAGAAGTAAGTGTCAACTTCACGTACACAGTTCTCCACGACTAACCCACTTATTCCACTAACATACACCGGTTTAAATGTTTTCAAATCGTTGTTAATTCATTTTGCGCCTAACGTCATTAGCACTGGCTCTTGACTTTTTATAAGTGGTATAGTTAATACACCACATATTATGTCACCTTTGGCTTTGTGGAAGTCGAAGGAAACCTTTGCTGTACAATATAGCAAGTAAGGCGACGATATGTAAACCGTATCGTGTAAGGTGGGGGTGTTTTGAATAAGCTGATAAACTTGAGAGGGGGGAATAATCTTGCTGGTTAGCTATTCATTGGGGAGGGTTCCTACTAAATCGTCGAATTGCTGCAGGAAAAAGTGTTCGAATATCAGGAATGTGGTGTTTTTTTCTACATTACACGCCGTTTGGGTGGCTTTGGTTGACAAATACTCCATTTCTCGTCTTATCGCGATAAAGTTGCCTAAATTACCGGATTGTGTTTTCAACCAAATTTTCTGTAGATACTTGAACGCTTTCTCCTGATCAGCCCTCAGTTCGTCGATTCGACCATTGGTTGTTATATGTATAGTCATATCCCATCCACGCTGCGGCAGCCAGACCAGCTCCTATTCCAACAATCAGTAAAGGTGACCTTTTGTGCCGGTTAGAATAAAGATCTGACGCTATGGATTGTTCATTCATTCGTTTTTCGTTGAGTTTTTTTTTAGCAACCCGGCTAACTCGTCATTACGATATCGGGTGCCGCAAATAGTATAGTACTCTACTAGGTCTTTGACTATTGGTACTACGGGTTCCCCCTCTTCGTTCAAGATGCGCCGATTGGCCTTATACGTGATGAGTTTTGACTCTCGTATTTCGGTACATGAGAATACAGCTTGGGCGAGAAGAGAGAGAGCGAACACCCGGGCAAAATATAATGAACTAGTGGATGATTGATTCATTGTCGGTTTTTTTTTTTTTTTTTTTTTTTTTTTTAAAGAGAATAAATGACGATTATCTGGGAAATTATTTAAGTATTTACGTACGCAATGTTCGTCTGAGTTTTTCGTGTGCGGATCACTGAGACTATCTTCGTTTACCTGCACACACACACAAATAATAAATCGGAATTAGATGGAAATTTCGTGATTTTTTTTTTTTTTTTTTTTTTACAAATTATGGCACTGATGGCTCATTTATTTCAGCAATGTCATGCCTCCAGAATTCCATGCATTCAGTTGCCGGCACTTAGAACGCCCGGGTAATCCACTATTACGAGCAAAGCTCGTGCGCGCGTTGTTGCCACATTGAAGCGACCCGGATCTTTTAAAAAACCTATTTTAATTCTCTCTCGTTCTTCTGAATTCGATCTCACTGTGATAATTATTGTTATTAGTTTCTCGAGCCCCTGGAATGCTTCTATAGTTCCTACGAAGAAGTCTGGCCAACCTAATTTAGAGACGCCTTGTCGTAACTTGTAAACTTGGCTTTTATATGGTGCCATTTGACTTAATATGTCTTTTTGGGTAATTTTTCGATTTGCTATTGGATCAGAGTTGAGAAGGCACTTAACGGTCTATAACGATTTTAATTTCTGCTTGGTTGCTGCAGCTATGAGATTGGTTGTCATATTGCTCAGTTCCCTTGATCTCGTGAGAAATCAAGGGTACTGTCGCATTGGGTAAAAGTGGTGAATTACAAGCTAAATTGATCATGTCTTTAGAGCCACTGGCAATTAACTCATTGTTGTAGAACAATTTATTCGATTGTTCGATGATGGAAGGGTGTGAGCAGTAGTTTCTGCACAGTTTCACTGTGAGTAGTTCGTTATATTTGCCTGATACAGAGATGTCAGGTTTATATATAGGGATCTCCATTAATCGCTGTAAAAGTGAAACTCTCGGGACCCTAGCTTCCCATGGGACAATCAGGGTCCGAAAAGCCCCAAGTCAGCAAAGAAAGTCGAAAAAAGGATGACGCCACCACAACTGCCCGATGCGCCTTGCCGTCCCGGGCATCGAAAAATCCTAACTCAACTTGAATGACGAACAAATTCGAATTTCCCGCTGCCCGAAACGGCAAAACAGCCACCACACAGTTGAGGCGGCGCATCATGCAAGTGCATCATTTTTAGTGTGCTTTACGCAAAAATCAGCGACTGGCTAGACACGAGCATGAGATCAGAATCACCGGAAACTCATCCCCGACTTGCGTTCAATAATTCCAGTGGTATTTCTGATGAGGGTCAGATCACTTGCTGAAGACAGAGCTAAGTTCAGACAATGACTTGCACACTGCACAGTGTACATAAAGGGTAGACTTAACTTTATCTTTGATGATTGCCTGAACTCCACTGAATTTGCCCCTTATGCAGTAAGCGCCATCGTAACTCTGTCCTCTTAAATATTGAATTTCTAAACCAAGCTCATTTAAAGTTGAAATTATTACGGATGCCATATTTGCTCCTGTGGTGGACGTTAAAGGTACACATTTTAAGAAAGTTTCCTCTATCCTGAAAATTTCTTCATCGGCATAACGAACAAATAGCGAAAATTGTTCGGTATTTGCCACATCAGCAGTTTCGTCGGCTAATATGGCGTAATATTTTGATTCTTTAATTTTTTCTATAATTTTGCGAGCTAAAATTGAACCACACGCGTGAATTACATCGTCTTGGATATCCGCACCAAGGTATTTTGAATTTAAACCGCACGTAGCCCGAATATTTCTTAAGGAGATTTACTTCTTTATCAGTGGGCAACAAACTGGCAGTACAATGGACCAATGGTAACAATGGTTTTAGCACTGTATTACTTCTCAACATGTGATGAAATGTGTCTGTTTCGAGCGGAACCTCTACATCGATCGCCTTGCTAGAAAACTTCGCATCCTGCGCAGCCGCCTGCGTTCTTTGCAATCTTCGCATGTGATCGGAAACGTTGTTCGCAGTTTTTTTTTCTTATGTGATTGGGAACGTCGTTCGCAGTTTTGATTTGGTTTTTTTTTTTTTTATTTATTTATACGTTCTTTCCAGTCACCATTGATTTCTCATTGACGTATTTTACATCGATTATCGCCTTTGGAAACATATTCCATGTGGCTTTTTTCAGCTTTGGTTTGGCTCTTTGAAATGTACTTTCCGATCACCGCTGATTTCTCACAGGCGTATTTGATGTGGATTGAAGTCCTTGAAAACATATTCCATGTGGCTTTTCTCAGGTTTGGTTTGGCCTTGATTTATTCTTTCGAATGGCCGCTGATTTCTCATAGACCTTTTTTTACATCGACTGTCATCCTTGGAAACATATTCCATGTGGCTTTTCTCAGCTTTGGTTTGGCTCTTTCGAATGTACTTTCCTATCACCGCTGATTTCTCACAGGCGTATTTGATGTGGATTGAAGTCCTTGGAAACATATTCCATGTGGCTTTTCTCAGCTTTGGTTTGGCTCTTTCGAATGTACTTTCCAATCACCGCTGATTTCTCACAGGCGTATTTGATGTGGATTGAAGTCCTTGGAAACATATTCCATGTGGCTTTTCTCAGCTTTGGTTTGGCTCTTTGGAATGTACTTTCCAATTACCGCTGATTTCTCATTGAAAATTTTTATATCGACTGTCGTCCTTGGAAACGTATTCCATGTGGCTTTTTTCAGCTTTGGTTGGGCTCTTTGAAATGTACTATTCAATCAACGCTAATTTCTCACAGACGTATTTAATATGGGTTGAAGTCCTTGGAATCATATTCCATGTGACTTTTCTCAGCTTTGGTTTGGTACAATGATATGTTTGTACATGAATTTATGGAAATGTTTTAGTCTGAAACGGTTATACAGGGTGTTTCTGAAACTTATGTCATCCTTTCTACCACGTATTTTTGAGGTCAAAATAAGACTTTTTTTTCCTATAAACATGTGTCCGAAAATGCCCCCCTTTTGAGCTACAGCCCCCAAAGTTTTAAAAAATTGTTGGTTTTTTTGAGATATCGACCATAATTATGAACCGAATGTCATGCACGGAAAGAAAGGTTCGGTGATCATCATTTAAAAGTTCGGTGATGATCACCGAACTGGCCAATGAATATGTGGACACAGGCACAGTACGGTGATCATCACCGAACTGGGTTGGTGAATGTATTTACCGAACTGGTCGTTGACCGTCACCGAACTGGTCGTTGACCGTCACCGAACTGGTCGTTGACCGTCACCGAACTGGTCGTTGACCGTCACCGAACTGGTCGTTGACCGTCACCGAACTGGTCGTTGACCGTCACCGAACTGGTCGTTGACCGTCACCGAACTGGTCGTTGACCGTCACCGAACTGGTCGTTGACCGTCACCGAACTGGTCGTTGATCGTCACCGAACTGGTCGTTGATCATCACCGAACTGGTCGATGATCGTCACCGAACTGGTCGTTGATCGTCACCGAACTGGTCGATGATCGTCACCGAACTGGTCGTTGATCGTCACCGAACTGGTGGTTGACAGTCACCGAACTGTTCGATGACCTCATATTCGCTATTTTTTTTCTCTTTTTTTTTTCACAAGTTAATCCGATTTGAAACACTTGTGATGGTACATACATAGGGGGTTTTTTATCTCCCCCCCCTGGATTTTTTTCTTGCTAATTGAGATAAAAAGTTGCGGTTTGGACCATTCTTAATCATTTTGAATGATTTTTTTTTTTTTTTTTTTGGGTCAAACCCCCCCCCCCCAGCCCCCCTAGGGAGCCCCCAGGGGGGCTATCTCAAAAATTTCAAATGGCAACCCCTATCTTGTGATACATCTTTTGTAAGGGCGTAAAATTCCAAGACTTTTGGCGCAAACCGGAAGTTGATATCGTTTTTCGTTTTCGATATATCGAATTTCAAAGTTCGATTTGGACCCATTTTCAAAAAATCATTACTCCACTTTGGAAAGTCGGAATTAAAAAAACTATGAGTCCAAAATACTCTAAAAAGCAAGTTCTTTTCAAATAACGAAATGGTTTTGACATAAAATTAGTCCGAATTTGGTTTTAGAGCCCCCAAATTTTTTTAAAAATTTTGCCCCTATAAAAGAGGCTATCTCGAAAATTCCCTTCCACGACTCTTATTGAATGACACGTCGATCAAAAAAACAAAAAACTGAACATTTTGGCGCAATCCGGATATCGATATCGTTTTTCGTATTCGAGATATCGAATTTTGAAGATAGGCGAAAATTGAACTTTGAATATTCAATATGTCGAATACAAAAAACGATATCAACTTTCGGTTTGCGCCAAAACTCTTAGAATTTTACGCCCTTTCAAACGATGTATCACAAGATAGGGGTTGCCATTTGAAATTTTTGAGAAAGCCCCCCTAGGGGGGGGGGGGGGGTTGACCCCAAAAAAAGACAATTCATTCAAAATGATGAAGAATGGTCAAAGACCGCATTTTTTTATCTCAATTAGCAAGAAAAAAAACCAGGGGGGGGAGATGAAAAAAACACCCTGTATACTTGTTTTCATCACCGAATAATCAAAATAAATGTCTGCTTGAATGAAGAAATAAACACATGCCTTTCTCAAATAATTGAATCATCATGCAAAATTACTTGAAATGAAGGGAGAATAGCCCCATTGGGGAGGGGGGGGTGAAAAAAAGATAGGTTTAATAAGGCCCCAGGGACTGCATGATGACTGAAAACTGGGGACAATAACATTAGCAACGGAAAATGCTTTGAAAGAGGTGCATGCAATCCTCTATACACTGCGCCTTCAATCAGTCTACAAGGCTATTGAAACTTCACCCAACTTTCCTAGCTTACAAGAAATTTATCAGAATTATGGCAAAATATGTCAGAGAGGACAATTTTAGATACTTTCTTTACAAGTGAAAAAAAATAAGCATTTTCCCCAAAGAATGAAAACCTGGGATTAAGTAGCTTTGTACTACAGTATATCGGAATTGTCTTTTTGTCATGAAGGTGAAAATTTTCCCATGAAACACATTCAATTCATCGCTGCCTATGCAATTTAATGGGCCTGCCAATTTTAAAAGATCTGAAGATTAATCGATTCATTTGTCAGGAGGTTGGGGATCCTTCCGTCCAAAAAGGGTCTGTGAGGGGTATTATCCTGACTGGAACAGTTGCGAGGGGAGTTCAGGAATCTCTCCCAGATTATGATTGTTAAGAGGAAGTGATCTTGAAGCATTGTTTTTAGTTATTTTTTAAAGATTTTCAGTTTCAAATTCTGGTTCTCATGAAAACGGTTTTTCATCAACAATAATAAAAACAACATTTTTATGCTTCTTGAGCAGACAAAAATTACATACCCATGAATAGTACAGATGTAATCAGTACTTAGTTGAGTAGAGTCCGTTGCAGAAGAGTAGGCACAGCTTACCGATAATCTTTGGCAAATTTTCAAGTTACATTCATTCATAAAAAAAGAAAAAGCTTCCCTGGAACTTTGACCCCTTAAATTTTAAATCATTCCTCAATGAAAAGCCAACGCTTACATTCATTTTTATCAATTTTTATTCAGTAAAGAGAGAAATCATTTTTCGTAGAAATCCAAAGATTATTGGTCTAGGTGTGCCTACATTTCTATGTCATCAACCAATTACCAAAGTAATTTCCTTTGGATGGTCCTACTCTGCAAACTAAACTTTGAAAAGCTTGAGCGTCAAGATTGATGTTCACTTACGATATCAACTGAAGCATGGGTGAATCTATGGCGGAGCGTGCAATCTGGCAATGTTACATTTCTTCCATTGAAACTCATACAAGCTATCGATTCGAGGGAGTGTACGGTTCACCCCCAATATTTTGACCTTTTAATGACTCAACATGGACTAGATGCAATGTTGCCAAATTGCACACTACGCCAAAGGGGTGAATTCAGGAATGAATTTTCCTTTCTCCCCACCCATTTGAATTCAAGTATCGGAAATAAAAAAGAAAAAAAGAGAGAGAGACAGCTAAGGCCATGTGATAGCTCCTCCTCTTATCCTTCTTTACCAGACACATTCAGATGGGCAGAGAAAAAGATAAATGCATTCACCTGTGAGAGTATTTTTTATTTTTTTGGAAGGGGGGTGGGGGGGGGGCAACACTTGACAGTGAGGATGAGATCATTAAACTTGCTTGCAACTTTTTGATTGCAATATTCCTATGAAGTATTTATTTGTCATGAATTCTCAAAGTGAATTTATTCTTGACTACTGCCAACTTTGTTGAAATGTTCTGTTCTAACAGAGCCAAGCTCAAGCACAGTGTAATTTTTCACTGCAAATTTTAAAGATCCAGTTCAGAAATTTTGGTTTCTTGAACAGATCTTCGACTCGACTTGAGTTGGCTGGCTCAACAATACTCAAATGGGGACTACTTGTGAAATGAGAGAGGGATGATAGCTAGAGCATGGAAAATGATGAGACATTTTGAGCTTTAAGGTAGTTTAGCTATCAGCAAAAATTTCACGATTGCTCTTCACTATCTCATGCTCTTGAATATTGTGGTCCTTCAAACATCTCAGTTCTTATTGGATTTATATTGAACCAACTTGAGTCGAAGAGCCTCTAAACCGAAGTGTTTGAATGGTGCTCATACTTTCTGCCCTTTCCCTCACAGATATTGGTTAGAATAATGGTTTGATTGAACTATTTACTAGAGTCACAAGTCTGTGTCATAAGTTTTGAGTATCAGGTTCTGACAAGTAGCAGTGCCTGCTTCCAAGATGCATCTAAACGCATTAAGAGCAGTTGGTTAATTCAGAGTTTTGCCTCAACCCTAATCAACCACTCACTGATGCACGTTGGAAGCAGGCACTGCCACTTTTCATAACCCAATACTCAAGATATATGAGTTCTAAATCTGTGTAAAAATGAAAATAAAAGGCCTGTTCTTTGGGATTCGAGGGGCAAAACAATCTCCATCGGTGAATTGGTATCAACTTAGGTGCTCAGAAAAACAGATCAAGGGACAGAAAATCAACATCCGGATGATATAACCGTGCTGCGTATTAGCACCTTTACTTGAGCTGACTTGGAGAATATTGGAATGATAAAACTTTCCACTACACTATAATGCTTCAATTTGTTCCACATTTAAGTCAAATAAAACAATCACACGTAATGGCTTAGCTGACTAGCAAGCTCACAGTAGGGTCACACATAACCATGGGTGCTCAGCCAACGCAAAATGCTTCCAATTATTACTAATAGGATAACAGAGAACAAACGGGTGACGATACTTCAACCACCAACATTGGACTGGACTGATCAGAGGTTCAAAATACACAAAACCAGCACTCAATTTACAGGAGTGTTATGCAATGTAGGTATACAATTACTGAGTAGGTCATCTCAAAATTCAGTATTCTAGGTTAACCATTCATTCATTTACAGGGACATGGGTGGATACAGGAATTGGTCTTTCACTCTCTGTCATCCTTTGAACACATGCGTTAGAGAAGGATAGCAAAAAGGATCATCACATGTCTTTAGCTCCTATCTCTGTCCTTTTCTAACGCACACATTCAAATGAGAGGAGAGAGACAAAGTCAAATTCCTGTATCCGCCAATGCACAGGGAGGTTGCTACGGTAATACTGTTTGCTAGATGTGATCTCTGTAACTTTACACATCAACTTGGGAGCCTTTCAAGGAAATCTTAGAGCAATATTTGCTGATAAATTAATCAATACAGTGAGCTGGAGAATGTTAAAAAAAGCATAAGAAAATTAGAATGAGAAAGATTCACTGCTGTTTACAAAGGTGTTCATTCCGCTTTCAAGCCATGGCAAACTGTGCAATGCAGACTCGTCTCAAATGAAAATGAAGACCTTCTAACAAAATCACATGGAAATGAAGAGCTTTTAGAGAGAATTCAACTAAAATGTTGAGGAAGTTACCTTCAAAACAAACCGAGAGAGATATACACAAAGCAAGTACACTGATACAGACACTGTTAAATGATGGCACATCCCAAATTTGCACGGGCACGAGACAACGAGTTTGCTTGAGCACTGAAAGCTAGCGACAAATAGCGAATCAAGAGACAATAATAGGGTAAACATTGGGACGAAAGACAATAATTCAGATGAACTTGAACATTGTAAAAAGTGATCGGATCGTTGGCGAGCGTCATGGGAACAAGATCACAAGTTATATTGTAGAGAGGGGATTCAAGCTGAAAATATTCACAAAACGTATGCAGGAAATGAAAGTAGACTTCGTCGATTTTTATTAGGCACAAAAACGATGATGATGAGTGGCAGAAAAGTTTTAAAACATTGCTGATTAAACTAACTCATGCATGCTTACTGAGAGCTCCCTGGCCGATCTGTTTTTGTTCTGACTGAGGTTATGAGATGAGACCGTTGAGTGTTGCATTGCTGGACTGCATGCGCAGTAACTCACTGCGCAGATTATTCCGTATTTGGCACTACTTTCAAATTTACGGGGAAACTAAAATACCAAAGTTTTTCCAATTAAATATCAACAACCGACGCGAATCGAATTTCCGTTACGACGCCATTTTTGTTACTGAACTTTTGAAATGCCCCAGCGTGCCTAGATTTGTTGAAAAGTTCGGTGATCGTAACCGAACAATTCAATGAAACACTTACTGAACGCGAGACCGTGATGATCACGAACCGGTTCGGTGATCATAATTAGCAAGTTGGGTGACGGTCAACGTATAGATCGGTAAATCCATTTACCGAACGGTTCGGTGCTCATCACCGCGCGGATTTCTTTCCGTGTGAAAATTGGTTTTCCGAGGTACTTTTACGTGTAAAATCCATTGATGACCTCGAAAAATTCAGAAATGAGGTCTGACTGTACTTTTCAGGCAATCTTATACCTTCAACAACACAAATTTTATGCTACGGAATGGAAATTTGAAAAATAAATAATGAAATCAGATGGAAAAAACTCTTAGAAAGATATTTGGTCCTCTTTGTTTTGGTCGATAAGACGCGTACTAAGCGAGATAACCGCTGCACAAGGTAGAAAAGTCAGCGCTTTTATCACGAGGAGCGGCAGGAAGTATGCAACCCGCCACTCCTCTGCTTCTTTGGGCCGCCCGCTATAGTAAAAGCGCTGACTTTTCCACCTCGTGCAGCGATTATCTCGCTTAATACGCGTCGTATCGACCAAAACAAAGAGGACCAAATATCTTTCTAAGAGTTTTTCCCATCTGATTTCATTATTTATTTTTCAAATTTCTATTCCGTAGCATACAATTTGTGTTGTTGAAGGTATAAGATTGCCTGAAAAGTAAAGTCAGACCTCATTTCTGAATTTCTCGAGGTCATCAATGGATTCTACACGTAAAAGTACCCCGGGACACCAATTTTCATGACATTCGGTTCATAATTGAGGCGGTGGCTGCAAAAACAGCACATACGGAAAAACCTGATTTCCAGAAAACGCATTTAAAGTTTTCATTTGCTAATAACGCGTTTATATGATTCGGAAATGAGTACAATTTTTGTGGTTTTATGCTTTGAACCATCTTTGAAGAGAGTCCAAGGACAAAGTTAAAAAAAATGGTTTGAGTTCATTTGCGGCCAATTAAAAAAAGTGAGTTATGTGCGGTTTTTGCACCCAACAATTAAATGAACGCAAATTTAATAGGATTTGACAGTTAAATGAAAGAATAATAATTTTGTTGTCATAATTTATTGAAACATGAAAATTTAAAGTAAAGTAACACCACAAACTGAAACAAAAAAGGAAAAACTAAACAATAAATCAGCTATATTTGGCTCGCAATTAAATGTAAAGGAAAATGACCTCTCAAAATGCATGGGCATAGCCAGCAATTTGGCAACCATGAATTTTTTCCATTTGAACGCATGAGAAACAATCATTTCTTGAGGAGACCATGGCTCTTTTACTAATCGATTGTTTCTCATCCATTCAAATGGGAATAATACATAGTTGCCAGATTGCTCGATATACGCGTATGTGCTGTTTTTGCATCAATCGACCCGATATCTCCGCGTAGAAGCATCGTCTCGTCGCCAAATTCACAGGGGTGATACTTCTTGAGAATAATTTTCAATTGCGTTGTTGGGCGCAAAAACAGCACATACGCACAACGGCTGTTAATGCAGGGGCCGCCTCAATTATGGTCGATATCTCAAAAAAACCAACAATTTTTTAAAACTTTGGGGGGCTGTAGCTCAAAAGGGGGGCATTTTTGGACACATGTTTATAGGAAAAAAAAGTCTTATTTTGACCTAAAAAATACGTGGTAGAAAGGATGACATAAGTTTTAGAAACACTCTGTATTTCGGGTATATCACTATTGTTTAAAAACGCAGAGTTAGGACTTTTTGGGCTCTGGGCCCATAACATGTTGAATTTTAAAGGAAGAAAGAATAATAGAGACGATTTAGGAACTGCCAGTGGGTACGAGATCTCGAACAACAGTGGCCAGTCAAGAAGGGCCCTCATATCAGGTTTCCTGAGCCTTATCACCTGATATATCAGTCATTATTACTGATCGATATTTCCAGGATCGGCCAGTGGTTCTGTTTGTTCCACGCACTGGTTCATAAACTTCAGAGATTTCACCTCTAATCTTGAAGTTTTGATTTTTTTCTTGAATTTTTATTTCCTGGGATGTAATTTTTTTCCTTGATTCCGCTGACACTTCCATTTCTGAATCAAGAACTTCTTCGAATACTGTATCTAAGTGCAGCAAAATTTCGAATTGATGATTAGTGTTGTTATAGGTATTATTTGTTGGCTGGACAGTAAAATCTTTGATTTCATAGATTTTATTTCCTTGTATTTTGGATCTTAACTTCTCAGCGCTTTCAAAGAATCCCACTGCTTTAATTAATCCGGTCTCATCCCCAATCAGGTATGATGGTATTTTTCCTTGTTTATTTGGGATATTTAATTCTTCTACATCGTGTCTTTGTATGACTTTTGCAGTCAAAGCCCATTTTTTACCTGAAGACTGAATGTCTTTTATTTTTTCGTTCTGGTATTTGGCCTCAGGCTGTGGCTCTGTGTGTGACGTATTTTCTGAAACAAAAATGGGAAGAAATACAGATTTAACTTTTTGATCACTAATGACATGGCACAATCCTTATGGGAACTGGCTTGGACCTAAATGTTTTTTCAGTATTATAAATCGACAGATTATCACTTATAAAGAAAAAGTTCTCACGGCACCAAAGTGATCCCATGTCTAGGTTTTTAGCTATTAGAGCTCAAAGACGAGAATTACTTTTGTCGTGCGTCGGCGCGCAATGATGAAGTAGTACCGGCCGGCCGCCTCACAACTCGGCTCAACGTAGAGTGTGGTCGGCCCATTTCGATCATTCATTCACCCGCTCGTCTACCTGCCGAAGTCTATCTTTCTATTTCACTGCTTGTCTATCTCTCCCTCTCCCTCACCCGCACCCTGCACGCTATTCTTTTCCCACCCGAGCACGTTTAGGTTCCAAGAGGGTTCAAGAGCCGCTTCATCCACTTTCTCCGTTCCGTATGAGCGACGAAAAATAAGTGATCACATTGCTTCAATGCGATCGGAAAATTGTTTCTGTTTACATTCCGTGATCGGTATCCTCAGGGGAGAGGGGAGGTTGAAGCTGCAGTATCAACAACTTCGGTATCTTAAAGCGTCCGAGGCGCCAAGCGCGACTACTCATTACGAGAGAGATGACAGTAAACGAATGCGATCGAACGAATTTGGAAGATGCAAGAAAAGCCGAGAAATGTATAAACACGGAAACGGACGAATTGTTTTTGCTCGTCTCTTGGAACTCAAACGTTCTCGGATGGGAAAAGAATAGCGTGCGGGGTGCGGGTGAGGGAGAGAGAAACGAGCAGTGGAATAGAAAGAGAGACTTCGGCAGGTAGTCGAGCGGGTGAATGAATGATCGAAATGGGCCGACTACACTCCATAAAGGAAGGAAAGGTGGAGTGGTCACTGTAATGGGAGCTCCGAAACTGCGTTTGGAGTAGAATCGTAGCTTCATGTACGCAGCGTCAGAGCGCGCCGCCAGTATTAATTTCCCAGTCTTGAGTGAGAGAGGCCAAGGCGTGTATCAACATCGGCTAGGAGAGCCCGCACGCAGCAAAGCAGGTAGCAAAAGTCATCGAATGCCTTCCGCCTTTTACCTCCTCCCCCTGGCTACGACTTCACACTCAGATTTCCCCCGCACTCAACCCTTTTGTCTCCGACAACGACCGGCTGCATGAACAATTAGACAAAAGACCTCTTTCAAAAGGATATCTCACACATCAAGACTGTCGATTTTTGCAAATTAGCCGCCGCGCGCCGTGCCATGCTCTGCCGCGCCGATGTTAATGCATACAGAACCAGAAATTCGGCTCTCTTTCTCTATGCCCATTAATCACATGTGTTAGAAAAGGATGGATAGAGGGACTATCATATGTCAATCCTTTTCTAATACATGTGATCTAATGGGCAAAGAGAGCTGGCGGTGAATTCCTGACTACGGCTATGAATATTTAATGTAAGTATTAGGGTGTCCCTCATTTTGAGAATTTTCGAATTTTAACCTCGACCGGACAATTTTAAATGGTGCCGCATCGAGCTTAAAGTTGCGAAGCGGGACTTTCAAATTTTGAATTATCGCGTTTTCCCGCCTTTTCGGGGGGACGTTTGACCCTCGTGCAGGTAACCTAGGGCTTCAAAAATTGTGCGAGTAAGACACTGGCAGCTATACTTTCAGCTAATACAGTTGAATTTATCATTGCAATTTAAAATTTTGTTGGAGCTTCCTCCAAAATTGGGCAAAATCACGTTCGCGCAGCTCGAAACGGTAGATTATCGCGTTTTTTCGCAATTTGAGTGGTATATTTGACAACGTTGCAGTGCTCGCAGGACTTTGACATATTGGTAATAGTGACAATTACCAAAGTACTTTCCTAGAATGTAATACGTTTTTGGACAACGTTGTCAAATTTTGACTGCGGCCGCGTCAAAATTGTGAAAAATCACGTTCCCGTAGCTCGAATTGAAAGATTGGCCCTAAATTGCATAATCTCGCCTGTTGACAGGCGTATTTGACAACGTTGCATTGCTCTGAGGGCTTCGATATTTTCAGGATGGACCCTTCCTATACTTTACTTTTAAAATATGACTTGCAATTTTGCATGGAATTTTAAAAAAAGAAATTGAGCATCCGTCAAAATTTTGGAAAATCACGTTTGCGCGAGGCTCGAAATGGTGGATTGACACGTAATTCAGCTTTTTTTCGAGATCATTTGACAACGTTGCAGCGTTTTCAGAGCTTTCAAATTTTCAAGATCAAGACAAGTTTTAATGAATTTCAAGATTTTCAAAATAAGTTTCTGATTATTTACACTTTGATTCCCCTCGCAACTCGTTAAAAACAACAACAAAATTAGGTTTGGTCGTGAACTCGTACGAACTTTATATACTTATTATTCAATACCTGCGGCAACAAAGTTGATTAAAATTTCTTTTTCAGGGTTGCTTTTCGGACGTCGGGGCAGTGGCGTCGCGTGCAATTTGGCAACAAAGTATTCTATCCATTTAAACTCATGTAAAAGATCGAATTCAGGGGGTGCACAGTGCACAAGGAAAATTCGATATATTTAATGAGTTTAAATGGAGCAGTTGCATTGTTGCCAGATGGCACGCGACGCTACTGCGTCGGGGTACTTTTTTCTATACTCACTAACGCACTGCAGTATAAATTGCGTTTGCTCTTCGTCCTTGGCTAAAATTCCATGATAGTCTTCCATGAGTTTGACACCGCGCTCTGCTCCATCATTGACTACTCTTATTTTCTTCAAAATATCGAAATTTTTCTTGAAGCATTTGTTTTCTTGAAGAGGCCACTTTCTCGGATCAGTTTGTAAGACATTTTCACACAATTTGAAACGTTTGAAAAATTGTTTGGCTGTAGGTGTGACGAAATTTGAAATTTCTTTCTTTTCATATCCGATATGTTCTGAAACTGGACGCGCTTCGCCGTTTCATCTTCAGCCAAATTTTCCTCGTTAAGTGCCGTAACCATTTTTCTTTTTTCGAAAACCGGTATATTTGCATCAAAAAATGAGAACGCAACCGTTTCCGGCGCTAAATACCATAGGTGATTTTGAAACTTAGAAATGGTTGCGCGAGAAATTGCCGAATCACGAGTTTCGTAATCATCAGTATAGCTTCTTGATAAATAAAAGATCATGAAATGGAGCTTTTATTGCCGACGGCGCCGTAAACCAGGCTCTGATTCCTGTAGATTCAGTTTCACCTCACGCAAATTGAAAAATAACGCTTAAGACGCCATTATTGGATGGCAATTTGGATCCAACAATTTGCTGAGTGTGTTGGCCAACAAGGAAAATTTCAGTTTAATTCCTTAAAATCTTTTTTTTAGACATAATTATTGAAACATATAATTTTTTGGAATGACAAAAAATGCGCCAAAACAAAAGCCGTTGTGGGTAGGTATAGGTAACCGAAGTTTTCAACGTTAAAATATCATCAGCTGTTGAAAGTTTGAAAGCTCTGAAAACGCTACAACGTTGTCAAATGATCTCGAAAAAATGCTGAATTACGCGTCAATCCACCATTTCGAGCCTCGCGCAAACGTGATTTTCCAAAATTTTGACGGATGCTCAATTTTTTTTTTAAATTTCATGCAAAATTGCAAGTCATATTTTAAAAGTAAAGTATAGGAAGGGTCCATCCTGAAAATATCGAAGCCCTCAGAGCAATGCAACGTTGTCAAATACGCCTGTCAACAGGCGAGATTATGCAATTTAGGGCCAATCTTTCAATTCGAGCTACGGGAACGTGATTTTTCACAATTTTGACGCGGCCGCAGTCAAAATTTGACAACGTTGTCCAAAAACGTATTACATTCTAGGAAAGTACTTTGGTAATTGTCACTATTACCAATATGTCAAAGTCCTGCGAGCACTGCAACGTTGTCAAATATACCACTCAAATTGCGAAAAAAACGCGATAATCTACCGTTTCGAGCTGCGCGAACGTGATTTTGCCCAATTTTGGAGGAAGCTCCAACAAAATTTTAAATTGCAATGATAAATTCAACTGTATTAGCTGAAAGTATAGCTGCCAGTGTCTTACTCGCACAATTTTTGAAGCCCTAGGTTACCTGCACGAGGGTCAAACGTCCCCCCGAAAAGGCGGGAAAACGCGATAATTCAAAATTTGAAAGTCCCGCTTCGCAACTTTAAGCTCGATGCGGCACCATTTAAAATTGTCCGGTCGAGGTTAAACTTTTTGGGGGGTGTTTTCTACCTAAAAGGAACAACTTTGGGGGGTGAGACGGTTAAAATTCGAAAATTCCCGAAATAAGGGACACCCCAGTAAGTATGCCTCTGTAATAATTTTCACTTTTAATCATGAGCCCGTGAAGCAGAGTTAGGCAAATTGGACTCCATTTTGACTCCAATGGACTCCAGATGCTTTTGATTTCTTCCGATTGAACACGATCGCACCCCATAAAAACCCGATTCAAAATAAAGCTCGCTCACTGACCACTGACGAACCCCAAATTATGGCGATTGTCGATTAGTCGGAACCAAGTTATTGATCTTTTCAATTAAAATTCGGCAACTCAAAGAACCGGCGATGAAGTCGCTCCTTGTCATTGGCATTGAATGGCTTTCAAACTCGAAGTTGGAACAAACATTTGGGGATATGAACGAACGAACGTAAGCGGCTCTTGTAAGGGGATATAAGGGGGTCCCCTGTCCCCTCCTCTCCCCCCTCCACTTTCTTGAGGACGCGGGAATTAAATGTTCAAGAAAAAGAGCAAAAAACAGTGTCTGATGAGCCGAAAAACGGGTCAACGGTTTTTTTAGCCCTCCCCCTCCCCACTTTTTGATCCCACATGTCAGCCATGTCTACGAACAAATTGCGTCAGATTATAGTCACCTTATCACTTAAAAGAGTGACACGAGTCTTCAACTCTGAGGAATGCTCCTACCAAAGCACAGCACCCACCCCCTCCCCCTCCCGGCCAGTCAAATATTTTTTACAAGGAAGCGGAAAATGCGCATTTTTCACAGGAAGGACATAATTGCACTCGAGCCAGACTTTTTGCTGGGATTCTCGGGATTTTTAAAGTCGGGTTCTGCCAAGTTCTTGCATACAAATTGACAACTGTCACAAAGTGGCAGCGTTTTAAGTATGAGATTAATCCTAATTATCCTAGCGCATACAATAATTCAATAAGTAAAGAATTTCTACGAAATTGCCGGGAGTTGTATGGTGCTAATTTTTAAAGTCTCTAATCCCATTTGAAGGCGAATCGAAAATTCTTCGTAACCATCCTTTCTTGGCTTTCGATTTTTTTATTGCGGAGGGTGCGATGTTGGATTTTTCGGGAAATTTTATCAAATGAGCACGTTTCATGGTCCCCTGAGTGAGAAAATACCACTCGTTGAAAATTGTATATATATATATATATATATATTTATATGTATGTTTCAGCCAGTTTTACCGTTTTTATGTACCACGATCCTGTTCGTAATTTTTGGGTTTTGTTCTTGAAATTTTTCTCAACTATTTGTTGGGTTGATTTCTTGGATGAGTTCGAAGATGGTGTAAATCCGATTGTTAGTTTTCGCGCTATGGGCCGTGTTTGAGTCGTGAAATGTGTTTTTGACGTTTGTTTTTAGGAGTGTTTGTATTGAGCGTTTTTTTTGGGAAAATTTATGTTAACCGTTTTGTTACGCAACTTTTTTACTTGAGTCATTTTTTTGTGTTTTGCGTTGTAAGCGAGTTAAAGTGATGTGTTTTTCGGGTTTTTTGGCAGTGTTTTTATATGAAGAAATTGTTTTTTTGGTTCAAAAATTTCAGTATATATCGTGGAGGATGTTTTTAGTTCATATGCTCCATCCCTTAAATTTTCCTTGTGTTTTACGTGTTTTAGGAGCTATTTAGTTTCTTATGGGATTTTACATGTGAAAGACAAGGATAGAGTATTGGTATAATTGCTCGTTCTTTGTTTTACACGTGCACTGTTGCTTAGGTACGTTATTTATTTATTTTCTTGTTTGATCAGCTGCTCTTATTCAGATTTATTCCTCATTAGCGTTACAAAGATTACACATTTTTCTATCTTGGTACTATAATCTTTTTCTCATGGGTATTTTTATTTAAATGTTGAACAGCTGATAAAAAAAAAAAAAAAAAAATGAATAATTCAAAGAAAATCATAACATAACCTATTTATTGAAATTTGTGAAAAACTTATATAACCTAGCTTTTATTTCTCACTTGCATTGTAAAGATTACACATTTCTCTATTGGTAATATAATCTTTTTCACAATAATATTTGGATTTTGAGCAGCTGATGAAATAAAAAAAAATTTAACGAAAATTATAACCTATATGTAAATTTTTGAAAAAATGATGTAACCAAGCATGGAATCTACTTCGTCTTACCGGCCTGCCGGGAGGCATTTTTAGTTAGGATCATTTATTTGCGAATGCCTCAACACTATTCCGGAAATCTATTGAACCTACACGAAAAATGATTTGCGATTAGCCTAGTAGTAACAAATGATTAACCTTACTCCCGCCCCGGATATTGTTTCGATTAGTGGTATCAGGACTAGCGGAAATTTATTCTATCAAAAAGAATTTGCGGGAAAATTATAAGTGCTGTTACAACTGTTAGGATTAATACATTTTTGTTTTAGGATTAATACATTTTTGTAGTTGCTTTGTACTCAATAAAACGTTAAAAAAAAAAAAAAATTGCAATCATCGTACATAATAATGGGTTTATACGATATCAGCGGCATATGAAAATTAGTAGACATGGGATAATATGAATCTAATCACGTGGTGACTAGTTGACGAGGAAAATTCAAATTTCACGTACCTCCTCGGGGTTTTTTTTTTTCAGCTTTCTTCGGAGATGTGTTGGCCTTTCGCTTTCCGCCCAATTTTCTTCGTGGCATGATGGTTGGAAGTATTGAGTATCCTGCAAACTTGACACTATGGGGTTTACTATAACTGAACTTGTTAATTACCGGCGGGAACTATTCGGAGCAACTGAAAAAACGGGAGTTCACAGAAATGCGGGCGTAACTATGGAAATGCAGCGACGACTGCCGGTGCAAGTAGCAGCCCTCTCGGCTCGACACGATCCGAAAGCTACTGGAGCGCTGCAGTTTCCTATGCGCGCCGCACTCGAAATGGCAATTGCCACGCGTCGCAGCATGGCAATTGCCAAATTATATTCTATCCGTTACAGTATTAGCGCGAATATGTTGTCGATTGACTTTATCTCCGAACATGTTCCTACAGGTTGCTTTTGTTGGCGACGTTCTTATCTTTTGCACCCAATGTGTTTGTCTGGCGCGAGCTCTGCATCAACAAAATTGCAGTAGCAAATTAATAAACAGGATGCGGTTCTTCTTGCGATTTAAATGTCAAACAGTAGTTAATTCTCTCTGAATTCTTTATATTGCTATGTAATTGCGCTAATATATATATATTATCTCACTCCCTATGTTTTTCAATAATTATTTATTAACTAATTAAGCTGCCGAATCCCCTATTAGTGGTAAAGACCAATTTATTACCGTATATGATTTCATGGCCTTAACTTTTCTTCACATATAATTATATATTACTTTTAGGAGGTTTTTATGTTACTATCCGTACCATACGGTTTAATATCAATGGTTTATCCCGCTTATGAATGTCGTATTCCAAATACAAAGAAGTCAGCATGGTGATGTGCGAGATTTGGCAAGCGTCAGTATTATTGAGCAATGATACCTGTGAGCAATATGATAATTATAAAAATTGAAAAGCATCATAAATAAAAATTGTCAATTTTTTCTGTTTAATTAAACTATGGGTTTAGAAAGAAATTGACACAATAGCGAGTTGTCATAGAGACTAACAAATGTATTGCGATTTATAAGCGGTACGCACGTTTAGTTACAGTTATATACAATTCTATATTAATACCATATAATATACTGTTATTATAGGCATGTGCCAACTGTAGAGGGTTTTTTTTCATGACAATAAAGGCGCATTTATTAAATGGCGGTCGCCAATATGTTGTTAGCACACATTCGGCTGTTTCATAAATTGACCCCAGTCAAAAAATCGGCAACCGCTACTAATGAATCGAAGGATATTAAAAATGAATCGAAAGATATTAAATTGCTCTCTCAAAGTCTCCTACTCCAGAAAACATCATAGCAGAGCTTGGTCTAGTTTTTGTCATGGCAATAAATATCGCGTTTTAATAAATGGGGATGGCCAATATTTTTATAGTACACTAATCGGTGCGTCCATATATTGACCCTAGTCAATTACTTTGGCAATCTCCATGTATTGGATTGTAAGAAATTAAATTTTCGTCCCGAAGCGCCCTACTCCTGAGAGAATCATACCAGAGTTCAATGACAGATTGTTTCTATGGCAATCACCAATATATTAGTAACAGTAATTGCTGTCTTCGGAATTGACGACGTCTCCGGACAAAGGGCCCATGGGTCTATAGGCCCTTTTTCCAGAGACGCGTTTTTTGGACGCCTGGGAGTCTAAATTATAAGTCCTGAAAGTTTCAATGGCAATCGCCATTTATTAGAACTAAAAAATTAAATTTCCTTCCCAAAGTGCCCTACTTCCGAAAGAATCATACCAGAGCTTGAATGGTACTTTTTTGACAAGGCAATAAATGGCAACTTGTATTAACTGGCGATCGCCAATATATTAGTAACACCAACCGCCTCCTCCATAATTTTGACCATGTCAACAATAATTGGCAATCGCCATTTATTAGAACTAAAAAATTAAATTTCCGTCCCAAAGTGCCCTACTTCCGAAAGAATCATACCAGAGCTTGGATGGTACTTTTTTGTCAAGGCAATAAATGGCAAATTGTATTAACTGGCGATCGCCAATATATTAGTAACACCAACCGCCTCCTCCATAATTTTGTCCATGTCAACAATAATTGGCAATCGCCATTTATTAGAACTATAAATTTAAATTTCCGTCCCAAAGTGCCCTACTTCCGAAAAATCATACCAGAGCTTGGTTGTAGTTTTTGTCATGGATTTAAACTGCGCATTATATTTAATGGTAATGCCAATATTTTTAGCACACTAACCGCTACCTGTATAATTTGACCCCAGTCAAAAAATTGGCGATCGCCATTTATTGGAACGACGACAATAATTTTTCCGTCCCAAAGTGCCATACTTCCGAAAGACCCATACTAGAGCTTTGATAGTTGTTTTTTGTCATGGCAATAAATGGCGAATTGTATTAAATGGCGACCGCCGAAATATTAGTAGCACCAACCGCCTCCTTCCATAATTTTTTGACCATGTCAACAATAATCTGGCAATCGCCATTTATTAGAACTAAAAAATTAAATTTCCGTCCCAAAGTGCCCTACTTCCGAAAGAATCATACCAGAGCTTGGATGGTACTTTTTTGTCAAGGCAATAAATGGCAAATTGTATTAACTGGCGATCGCCAATATATTAGTAACACCAACCGCCTCCTCCATAATTTGACCATGTCAACAATAATTGGCAATCGCCATTTATTAGAACTAAAAATTAAATTTCCGTCCCAAAGTGCCCTACTTCCGAAAGAATCATACCAGAGCTTGGATGGTACTTTTTTGTCAAGGCAATAAATGGCAAATTGTATTAACTGGCGATCGCCAATATATTAGTAACACCAACCGCCTCCTCCATAATTTTGTCCATGTCAACAATAATTGGCAATCGCCATTTATTAGAACTATAAATTTAAATTTCCGTCCCAAAGTGCCCTACTTCCGAAAAAATCATACCAGAGCTTGGTTTGTAGTTTTTGTCATGGATTTAAACTGCGCATTATATTTAATGGTAATCGCCAATATTTGTAGCACACTAACCGCTACCTGTATAATTTGACCCCTGTCAACAAAATTGGCGATCGCCATTTATTGGAACGACGACACTAATTTTCCGTCCCAAAGTGCCATACTTCCGAAAGATCCATACTAGAGCTTTGATAGTTGTTATTTGTCATGGCAATAAATGGCGAATTGTATTAAATGGCGACCGCCGAAATATTAGTAGCACCAACCGCCTCCTTCATAAGTTTGACCATGTCAGCAATAATTGGCAATCGCCATTTATTAGAACTAAAGAATTAAATTTTTGTCCCAAAGTGCCCTACTTCCGAAAGAATCATACCAGAGCTTGGATGGTACTTTTTTGTCAAGGCAATAAAGGGCAAATTGTATTACCTGGCAATCGCCAATATATTAGTAACACCAACCGCCTCCTCCATAATTGTGACCGTGTCAACAATAATTGGCAATCGCCATTTATTAGTACTATAATATTAAATTTCCGTCCCAAAGTGCCCTACTTCCGAAAAAATCATACCAGAGCTTGGATGGTAGTATTTTGTCAAGGCAATTAATGGCGAATAGTATTAACTGGCGATCGCCAATATATTAGTAACACCCACCGCCTCCTCCATAATTTTGACCATGTCAACAATAATTGGCGATCGCCATTTAGTAGAACTATCAAATTAAATTTCCGTCCCAAAGTGCCCTACTTCCGAAAGAATCATACCAGAGCTTGGATGGTATGTTCCGTCCTGGATTTATACTGGGCATTATATTTAATGGTAATCGCCGAAATATTAGTAACACCAACTGCCTCCTCCATAAGTTTGACCAAGTCAGCAATAATTGGCAATCTCCATTTATTAGAACTAAAAAATTAAATTTCCGTCCCAAAGTGCCCTACTTCCGAAAGAATCATACTAGACCTTAGATAATTTTTTTCTGTCAAGGCAATAAATGGCGAATTGTATTAAATGGCGATCGCCGAAATATTAGTATCACCAACCGCCTCCCCCATAATTTTGACCAAGTCAACAATAATTGGCAGTCGCCATTTAGTAGAACTAAAAAACTAATTTTCCGTCCCAAAGTGCCCAACCTCCGAAAGAATCATACCAGAGATTGGATAGTAGGTTCTGTCATGGATTTAAACTGAGCATTGATTTTAATGGAGATCGCCAATATTAGTAGCACACTAACCGCTACCTCTATAATTAGACCCCAGACAACATAATTGGCAATCGCCATTTATCGGAATAAAAAAATTAAGATCCCGGCTCAAAGTGCCCTACTTCCGAAAGAATCATACCAGAGCTTGGAAGGTAGTTTTTTGTCACGGCAATAAATTGCGAATTGTATTAAATGGCAATCGCCGAAATATTAGTAACACCAACCGCCTCCTCCATAATTTTGACCATGTCAACAATAATTGGCAATCGCCATTTAATAGAACTAAAAAACTAAATTTCCGTCCCAAAGTGCCCTACTTCCGAAAGAATCATACCAGAGCTTGGAAGGTACTTTTTTGTCAAGGCAATAAATGGCTAATTGTATTAACTGGCGATCGCCAATATTAGTCCCACACTAACCGCTATCGCTATAATTTGACCCCAGACAACAAAATTGGCAATCACCATTTATTAGAACAAGAAAATTAAATTTCCGTCTCAAAGTTCTTTCCCAAAGTTCTACCGAAAAATCATACCAGAGTTTGGGTGGTAGTTTTCAACATGGCAATAGCTGGCGCAATTTATTAAAAGGGGATCGCCAATATATTGTTAGCACACTAATTGATGCCCCCATAATTTTACCCAAGCAAAAAAATTTGGCAATTGCCATTTAATGGATCAAATATTACATTTTCTGCCAAAGTCTCCTGTTCTTAAAAGAACCGCACCAGAGCTGGGATTGTAGTTTTTGTCATAGCAATAAATGGCGCATGCTTTTAGAGGCGATCAAAGATATATCTGTAATGAACAACCTCCTCCAAAATTTTACCCTAGTTAAAATAATTTGGCAATCGCCATTTAATGGTATCAGCAATCACTGCCTCCAGAATTTTACCCAAGTCAACAAATTTGGCAATCGCCACTTAATTCATCAAGATAATTACACTTCTTTCCCAAAGTACTTTACTCCAAAAAGAATTATTCCCAAGCTTGGAAAATAGTTCCCATAGCAAAAAAACGATTTGGAGGTTTGGTAGATTTGCCAAGCGACATTATCATATAGTAACAAAGCTGCCTGTTATAAAAATGGTAATTCTGCTGTATGAAAAGCATCATAAAAATAACTTACAGATTATTACTGATATGTTTTAAAAACAGGTTTGGAAAGAAATCTTAAAAATGACGAGTTGTAATAGTAACTAACAAATGTATTGTGAATTGAAAGCGGAACAAACGTTGGTTACAGTTATTTTCATTTCGAAATTTTACAAAATAATTAACAATTATGATATACATATTACACATGATACAAAATATTTATTTATTCATTTTCTGACAAGTTCTAGGGGTTAAATATGTAAGTTACAATTTTGATACATACGTTTTACTCCAATGGAGATAAATTGGCAATTGCCCGAATATAGATACTAGGAAGCAGGAGAATACATTCTGTTAATTGGCATATGCCAAAGTTCAACTTTCGGATGCGTCTAACAAATTATCTGAGAAAAATTTATCGCAGGTCCGTTTACTAGTGCATGTTTGTCTAATTGAGGGTGTTTTCGTATCAACAACAAAAGAAACATTATTAGAGTCATGACACCTTTTCACATTTAAGCAGTATGTCATGTTTGCCATGTTTATGTAGTATATATGCGGCATTCTGGTATTAACCTTCATTGTACTGATGGTCTTGGAACCAATTATATTACGCAGGGACTTTTGAATATTTGTGGGAAAACTATCAATATCGATTGCAATGTTTGTAGATAAGGTACTAGATGGGCTTTTGAACCTAAAGGTACTTGCATCTGGTGAACAAATATTGGCGTCTGCCAGCAAATCATCATGATGCCATGAGGTTGGTTGCACAAGTGATTCTGCGAACTCATTGAAGGTCATACCACCTAATTTTTGGGTATATAATAACGGTCTTTCTTCACCGTACTTACTGCACATAGCCAATCTAAAATTTCGTTTATTGGCATAAACTGATGTGTCTATAACTGTACCGATAGCTTTGGTTAATTTTCTTCTAAGAATGTAATTATTTATTTTAGTATCTGGATTTGTTATATACAATTCAAAATTTTGAACCCACAGTTTCAGGGCATTCATATTTTGGAAATACAATGGTTTCCGGCAAATGAAGTGAAAAGATATTTTTACATATTCATTGGTCATTTCATTGACCTTGTGTGACTCCAGAATCATGAAATCCTCTGCTTTTAAAGAATGGAAAGGAGAATTCGAAAATTTGATATAATTGTCAAGTACAATAAAGAAAATATTTCTAGCTTGCAAGGGAAACATTGATGGAGCTTCCATATCAAAATCGAAGAAAAGTTTTACGGGTTTCAGATCCGTAAAGATTTCATAGTAATGTTTTGGCTTTCCTTTTTTGGTAGCTGCCAAAATTTCGCTATGAAGTTTGATAAGCGACGTTGCAACTCCGTAAGTTCTCTTCCCATTTTTGACTTCAACCCCGATTAACACGTGGGAGGGTTTGAAATGTTTTGTGAATAATGTCATGGCTTGTTCCAGTTTAGCTGGGTTCTTCCAATCTACTTGCAGTGCTCCTTCAAACTCCCTATAACACACAACGTTCCACAATTATAGAATTAACAAATTGTTAAAAGCGTTTCCATCAATGTTTAACTTACAATAATGGCTGAATAAATGGCAGTTGCCAATAAATAAAGCTAACCAAAACTGTAATATTACGTAATAATTATATTTAACTGTAAATTCCTATGTTTTTGGTAAATATAAGCACGCAATAAGTACTTTAGAAACACCTCGGTATCTGCCAGTAACAGACAATTAGTATTAAATAGGTTCGAAAATAACGAATGGTTTATACAAAAATTACTGTGTTTTAATACGTTAGCTTGAGTCACGGATTTTTTTATTTTTCTCAAAGTCTTTAATAAACTGCACATAAATTCGTCCCTAGTTTCTGCGCTGTACACCGAGTTGACTATGTAAGTTTGGTTTCTATCCAGGTTTTCATTCAATGGTTTTACTAATTGGAGAAAATCGAACTTGTTCCGATCTAACAACGTAACCTTAGTTGCAGTAACAAATGCCTTTTCTTTCCCCCTGCTGTATACGAAGGATATATTATTTGTATTAGTTCTTTTATGATGAATTTTTAAATCAGGTGATAAATTCTGGAAGAAGACTGCCCAAAATAATTCTCTACTGGTCACTGTCATCCTGCGCTGCAACAAACGACAGAAATAACAGTGTGGATATGTAACGGCAGAGTTTCATTTTTTATCGGCAGACGCCACTAATACTTCAACGTAGATTGCTTTCATGGGCAACAAGTTGTTGTACTTCTTGGCGATCGCAAAAAATAACTAGACTAAAATGCGCTGCGTATTTGTACAATTATTTTTCTAAGCTTATATTGAGTAATCTACTATCTGTTGATAGGTGCTTTTTTAATTTCAATTTGCCACTTAAAATACATGCACCTAAATCTACAATAACATCTTGAACTTGTAAACTCGCAAATGACCGCCAGATTCCTTTCATTGCAGTCAACTTTTTTCGCGTAATAAATTCTGTACTGACGCCACATATTGTTTTCGCTATTATGAGAATACTATTGCATCCGACGCAACTGTTCTTATTTAATGTGGTTAAATAGCTATGGTATATGGGTAAAAGTTCACTGCTATATTCATTCGGCACACCCAATTCGCAATTTCTACAATTTCCGCATTCGTGGGTAGAATGTTTTATACCCGTATTATACATATGTAAAAGCTTATTAAAACAGAAGTATTTTTGATTTAAAAAGGCATATACCAATAAGTAGTCGTTATTCTGCAATACACTTGTAGGACATAATGGTTTTAAGTAGTTACAATGTGTAAAATAGTTATCATGTTTATCCGTAATTACAATCGAAGTGCATGAACGATTGTTTCTGCCCATTCTACCTATTTCTTGGATAAAATTGTCAATTGAATAAGAAATTCCTATGTGTATAACGTACTGACAATTATCATTATCTATCCCCATTGAAAAGGCGCACGTAGCTACAATAACTTTTATGACTCCTGCACTCCATTTCTGCAGACTCTCATCCTTATCTCTTTTAGCCATACTTGCATAATATTTAGTACATAAAACCTTTGCATCTCGAAATAAGGCTTCAATGTCATTCACTAAAGCCACTGTTTGCACAAATATTATCCCTGTCTGCTGCTCAAAAGATTTGAAAATTTTGAGAAAATCTGGAAACCAGTTTTGAATTGACCTTAGTGAGCGACAATTATTGTTAAGTTCATCAACATTGTACACCTCATACCGAATGTTGCTTTTAGGTTTATAGTCTTCAAAAAATTGTGGATTTGAAATTCCAGTAATTTTGGTCAGTAACGGCAATTCATCTGCTCGGAGGGAGCCTGAACACGCAATAATTTGGTGGGAGCTTAACCAAGGGTTAGATTTAAATACTTCTATGTATGCATCTCGATAGGTTAGAGCACCCGTACTTAAAATATGGGATTCATCAAGAACTATGGAAAGATTAACTTTTGATTTATGTAGTTTTAGTAGAAACTGATTAAACAAGCGATTTTTCAAAAATTTTTCTGGCGTACATAGCATTAATAATGGCGATTGCCTTTTAATCAGTTGAAACAGAACCAAATAAAAATTTTGCGATTCATCAAAGTCATTTACAGGAATTATTGGCAATTGCCTCTTGATGGCGTGTTTATATTGGTCAGATATTAATGATGTTAACGGCATTATTACAATCGCTACTTTTTTTAAATACAAAATGGGCAGAGTGTATATTACTGTTTTACCTGCACCTGTGGGGAGTGCAAAAAAAGTATTACGACCACTCACAATGGAAAGTATAATATCTAATTGTTTATCGCGAAAATCATTATGGCCGAACCACTTTTGTAACTGTTGTCTTAGCGTACTAATGATAGAGTCTAATTGATTTGTCTGTACGTACGAGTTTGATTCATCTTGTACAATTGCAGCCGGAGACGGAGTTGTTCGTGTAGGACCGACACTACAATTGGTTGCTTCATGGTCTGGTGGTTTGTCGTCAATAAATTCAGTTGCAAATTCGTCGCATAAATCCTTCAAAAATTCGTCCCTGAAAACAATAATACAAAGGTAACACTTAATATTTATACTAGTGATTGGATAATGGGCAATTAATTGCGAAGAAAGGCTCAGTACTTATTTTGGTGATTACCAATATTCATATAATCAACCCAGACCCAACCCCCCATATTTTTGTGTTAATAATTACGGCAAACAGCGTCTAATGATTGGAGTTCCATATGCTACAGCTTGGTGGTAAATTTTGATGGTAAAATAGAGAGCCCCTTATATAGTTAGGACATCGCCTACATATAAGGTACAACCTAACCCCACTCCTTTACATTTACCTTAACGCAAATTTGGTAATCGCAACATTGACTAGCGAAAGTAATGAAATTGTTGCCGTAGAGCCTTCCGTTTGAGTTATAATTACAGCATACTTTGAATGGTGGATAAAGTGCTTGTAATAATAGGCGCTATCTCAATACTGCGCAATCTCCAAAATATCAGTAGGAAACCCAACCCTACTTACATAATTACGTCGAGTATAATGTAGTTCGCTGGTGGCTATTATTTCTCTAAAATATATAATTTCGCGGTGGAGTCCCTCACTTCAGGAAGAATGTAACATATTCATGAATGGTAAATTTTCCGTGGAAATAAATGGTACATATATTTTGGCTACCTCCAAATAATTAGTGACAACGAACTAAACCCCGAAATTAAATTCTGACATAATAATTAGTTTTATGAACCGTAAATGATAAAAATAGTCTCAAGGTACCTTAGCTCGGTATAAGTCATAACATTGCTAAGATCGTTAATTATGTATTATTCGAAATGGCGCATGACACTTCGGCGACCGCCAATTTATCAGTACCATACATAACTTAATCCACAAACTTAACGTAGAAAATTTATTCTGGCAATTGCCAATTAATTCAAAGCTTATAAGCTATTCGTGACCCAAAACCCTATTTTCTCAACAATTACATAACAGTATAAAGTGGAGATTGCGCATATTAAATCGGTGGAGCACTATTGTTCATGGCGATTGCAAATATTTTAATCAAACATGTAATAGACATGATCTCAAACAATTAAATACCAATACGCTAAATGAAGCATCATATTTTTTCGCAGTATTATACACGCAATCTCATTTTATTGAATAAATCACTGATCAATATTTACTTACGATCCACAGCCAGATGATGATGATGACGGTTCCGTTTCGGAACTCGTGGACATAGATTTTGATCTCTTGCTAACGTTTCCTCCAGAGTCATTGCCTTCTGATTGTGGCGTACTCGAATAAATAGCGTTGAAACTTGGTTTTCGCCTAGAAAAAACACAAGAAAGGGAGTATTTAGTCAGTTGCCATTGAAGCATTAGCAAGTAAATAAATAGAAGTACAATATAAATAATCTTAATCCAATATGTTTCGTCTAAATGAAATTACTATCGGTTGTTTTCATCTGAAGGAGGTCTACATTTACTGACAACCACGTATAAAATAATGGAAAACCAACCGCTACACCCAAAGTATTACCCAAGAAAACAAATTTGGCAATCGCTATATAATTTAAGAAAAATCAAAGTTCCCTCCCGAAGTTCCCAACTCCCGAAAGAATCATATAATAGCTTGCTTGGTAGTTTTGTCTAGGCAATAGTCGGCGCATTAAATTTAATGGAGTTCACCAATAAAGTGGTAACACTCGAACCGCATCCTCCATACTTTTTCCAACGAATATATTGCGGTAAATTGGCAGATACCCGCCATTTAATACAATTCGGCATCTATTGCCATGACAAAAAACAACCATCTAAGCTCCAGTATGATTCTTTCGGAAGTAGGGCACTTTGGGACGGAAAATAATTATTTTAGTTCTAATAAATGGCGATTGCCAATTAATGTTGTTACTAGTATACTTGTGCGAAGCAATATATTTCGTCTAAATGAGGTTACTATCGGTTGTTTTCATTTGAAGAAGTTCTACATTTACTGACAAGCGCTTATAAAATAATGGAAATCTAACCGCTACACCCAAAGGATTACCCAAGTCAACAAATTTGGCAATCGCTATTTAATTTAAGAAACATCAAAGTTCCCCCCCGTAGTCCCCTATTCCCGAAAGAATCATATAATAGCTTGCTTGGTAGTTTTTTCTAGGTATAACGGCGCATTATATTTAATGGCGTTCACCAGGAAAGTTGTAACACTCGAACCGCATCCTCCTTCTTTTTCCAACGAATATATTGCAGTAAATTGGCAGATACCATTTAATACATTTGCCATTTATTGCCATGACAAAAAACAACTATCTAAGCTCTAGTACGATTCTTTCGGAGGTAGGGCACTTTGGGACGGAAATTTAATTTTTTAGTTCTAATAAATGGCGATTGCCAATCAATGTTGTTACTTATACAGGGTGTCTCAGACCACCTGGCAAGCTTTTATTGTGGCCAAACTAAGGCAAATATGAAAATTCGGTTACACACGTGTAACGTATATCGACCCCAAAGAATTCGGGGAAAATATTTTCAGCCCCCCAAAACCACCCCTTGGGGGTTATTTAGGGGGGTGGGTACCCGTATCTCGAAAAAATCAAATGGAAAGGGTATGTTTTGACATTCGAATCTAATAAGGCATAAAAAATTAAAACTTTTTTATCCTTAAGTTTTTTTTCTAAAAGCACCCTTTTTTGAGTTAGGGGTGGTTTTCTAAAAAATTAGGGGTAATCTTTGATTGGCCGCTGTGACCCTCCAAATCATTGGATTTGAGAAAACTAAGAAGTTTCTGAAAGGGCAAACCTAGGGCTTTCTTTTGATGTATCACATGCCTATTTTTTGTGAAAAGGGGTACAAGGCCCCCTCACCCCAAAATTTTGGGGCTTCGGGGGGCCCTACGTAAAAATTGTCAAATGCAAAGGTATGCCTTGTGATACATCATTTGAAAGGTCTCTCAGAGACGAAAAAAGTGATGCCCCCAAAAATCGTAAAAACCACCCCCTTCCAAAATGGCGGCCGTTTTAAGGTTAGGGGGCTCAAGGGGGGACCTTCAGAAAAATTATCCAAAATTGAACGATACAAGGCTAAAAGGGTCTTGAAGAGAGAAAAATAATGGTTCAAACCGCGAGTCAAACCGACTTTTCAATCCAAAGTTACGGGCGATTGAAATTTAGGGGTAGTTGGGTTTCCCAAAAAGGCACCCCTAAATTTCAATCGGCCGTAACTTTGGATTGAAAAGTCGGTTTGACTCGTGGTTTGAACCATTATTTTTCTCTTTTTAGGACCTTTTTAGCTGTGTATCGCTCAATTTTGGGTCATTTTTCTGAAGGTCCCCCCTTGAGCCCCCAAATCTTAAAACGGCCGCCATTTTGAAACGGGGTAATTTTTTCGAATTTTGGTTGCATCATTTTGTCCGTCTCTAAAAGACCTTTCAAATGATGTATCACAAGGCATACTTTTACATTTGACAATTTTTACGTAGGGCCCCCCAAAGCCCCAAAATTTTGGGGTGAGGGGGCCTTGTACCCCTTTTCACAAAAAATAGGCATGTGATACATCAAAAGAAAGCCCTTGGTCTGCTCTTTCAGAAACTTCTTAGTTTTCTCAAATCCAATGATTTGGAGGGTCACAGCGGTCAATCAAAGATTACCCCTAATTTTTTAGAAAACCACCCCTAACTCAAAAAAGGGTGGTTTTTAGAAAAAAAACTCAAGTATAAAAAAGTTTTTTTTTTTTATGCCGGATTAGATTCCAGTGTTAAAACATACCCTTTCCATTTGATTTTTTCGAGATACGGGTACCCACCCCCCTAAATAACCCCCAAGGGGTGGTTTTGGGGGGCTGAAAATATTTTCCCCAAATTCTTTGGGGTCGATATACGTTACACGTGTTTAACCGAATTTTCATATTTGCCTTAGTTTGGCCACAATAAAAGCTTGCCAGGTGGTCTGAGACACCCTGTATACTTGTGCTCAGCAATATATTTCGTCTAAATGAAGTTACTATCGGTTGTTTTCAATTGAAGGAGTTTTACATTTACTGACAACCGCGTGTAAAATAATGGAAATCGAACCGCCACACCAAAAGGATTGCCCAAGACAACAAATTTGGCAACCGCTATTTAATTTAAGAAAAATCAATGATCCCTCCCGAAGTCCCCAATTTTGAAAGAATCATATAATAACTTGCTTAGTAGTTTTGTCTAGGCAATAGACGGCGCATTATATTTAGTGGCGTTCACCAATAATGTGTAACACTGGAACCGCATCCTCCATTCTTTTTCCAACGAATATATTGCATTAAAATGGCAGATACTCGTCATTTAATACAATTCGCCATTTACGTCATGACAAAAAAACAACTATCTAAGCTCTAGTATGATTCCTTCGGAAGGAGGGCACTTTGGGACGGAAATTTAATATTTTAGATCTAATAAATTGCGATTGCCAATTAATGTTGTTACTCGTATACTTGTGCTCAGCAATATTTTTCGTCTAAATGAAGTTACTAACGGTTGTTTTCATTTGAAGGAGTTCTACATTTACTGACAACCGCGTATAAAATAATGGAAAACCAACCGCTACACCCAAAGGATTACCCAAGACAACAAATTTGGCAATCGCTATTTAATATAAGAAAAATCATAATTCCCTCCCGAAGTCCCCTATTCCCGAAAGTATCATATAATAGCATGCATGGTAGTTTTGTCTAGGCAATAGACGGCGCAACATATTCAATGGCGTTCACCAACAAAGCGGTAACACTCGAAACGCATCGTCCATACCTCTCCCAACGATAATATTGCAGTAAATACAGATATACAGGCAAAACGGAACTGTAGTATATTGCTTCAGAGTACATGGCAACCATATTAAAACAGAATAGTACTTACTCGTTTTTTCTCTGCATACGAGACATTTTATATAAAATTGCCGCGAATCGCTCGATACCTTCGGTATCACAATTATCCGTTGCTTCCTCAAGTAAGGCGGTAACGTGTTTAGTTGCCGTATCCATTGAAATATATCGGAAATTGCTAAAATGCTAATCTACATATTAAAAGAAGTCGAAAGTAATAAAATATGTAGAAGGCGACAGAGGACAACACTTCTTAGGCCGGGGTTCGCAAAACCATTATGACTAAAGTTTTTGGTGGTTTCCAAAATGCTTAACACGGAGAACGCCGACTATTACTAAACTGTTTATTAGCACTTCATTTATGAAACTAAAAGATAATCACAATAAATAAATCCGTGGCAAACGGCTAAGTGAATCACTAATTACGCCGGAGAACGCGGCACAATAACATGGAGAACGCCAACTATTACTAAACTGTTTATTAGCACTTCATTTATGAAACTAAAAGATAATCACAATAAATAAATCCGTGGCAAACGGCTAAGTGAATCACCAACTACGCCGGAGAACGTATCACAAACACTGTTTTCGAGAGCGCCGATGTAATTCTAAACGCGACCACGATTAACGGGTAATCGCCAAAATATACTTTTAATACCGCTCGCAGTTAATGCTGTACCAAGTGCGTGGGAACTAGTAAGCGCTCCCGCCCGCAGCCACTGCTGCAAACCACCGCGCAGCGCCCATAGCGCCGCCGCCGGGAACTTCTACGTTACGGTAATGACCAATCGCTGCACTGTCCTTTACCACGGAAATCGCCGCGCTATTTTGAAATAGCGCGGGAAATTACGCTTAAAAGCGAAATATGCGCCTACGCTTACATTGAAGATTACCGTACATAATATTAACGTAGCGGCAATCGTACCATTAATACAATCTCAGTGTACTAATCTATTTACATCATATCAGTTAGTTTTCAAGGATCTCACTGGTAATGGCATAATTGCGCGGTTGGATAGTTATCATAGATTAATTAGATATATCCATATGACTTTATTTCTGGTAAGGACTCATTCTTACAACGCCCTAACCCTAGTTTCCCACAGAACACATATCTAGTGTCACTAAATTGTTGTGGATTGTCGTGAATGCAATCCCGATTAAAATATTGTGGCATAATGAGATTTCTGAGTATTAATTAGAAATCTCCATTTAATTGGAATTCGGTACCACTTTATCACCGCCAGTTTCTATTTTTATTTATTTTATTATGTATTTGAGTATGAATATGAATCATTTCATTGTCCGTGGATCAAGAACGTATATATTTTTTAGCATATTAAATCAGAACTTCATTTTATTACAATACCCCATTTATCTACATATCCCATATATAAACGGCCGAGATGTTGCGTAATTAAATACGTATTCAGGAGAGACTAATATATTTTTATCCCATTAGAACGGCCAGTATTCTTTTCGGGGAACCCAATTTTTTGTCTTACCGCACAGTGTTGTGTCATACATAATACGCTTGAAGATAATTAGATAAATAGAGAATTAGATATCTCCGTATGACTTTTTTCTCGTTTGGACTCATTTTCACGTCGCTCAAGCCCTAATTTCCCGCAGAAAACAATTATTGTGCCACTAAATTGTTGTGGATAGCCATATTTGTTATCGCGATTATAATAGTGAGGCAGAATGTAATTACTAAGTATTAATTAGAAAACTCCATTTAATTGGCATTAAAATCGACTTTATCAGCGCCAGTTTAATCTTTTTATATTTCATTTATTGTTTGAGTATGAATATCGATAATTTCAATGTTACATTGTTCAAGTATGTAGTTATTTGTAACATATTAAATCAGAACTTCATTTTATTACAATACTCCTCCTATCCCCATTTCCCATGTTGTCGGCCGTGATGCTGCTCAGGGTTGCCACATTTAGACTTCTCCGTACAATGTTGTGACATAGTGCAATTACGGAATTAAATGGCAATCCCCATTAATTATGTATGCAGTGGAGACTCATTCCCCACCCGTCTATACCCTTCTATCCACATGACCCATATATACGGCCGAAATGTTGCTCAGGGTTGCCATATTTAGACTTCTCCGTACAATGTTGTGACATAGTGCAATTACGAAATTAAATGGCAATCCCCATTAATTATGTATGCAGTGGAGACTCATTCCCCACCCGTCTATACCCTTCTATCCACATGACCCATATATACGGCCGAAATGTTGCTCAGGGTTGCCATATTTAGACTTCTCCGTACAATGTTGTGACATAGTGCAATTACGAAATTAAATGGCAATCCCCATTAATTATGTATGCAGTGGAGACTCATTCCCCACCCGTCTATACCCTTCTATCCACATATCCCATATATACGGCCGAAATGTTGCTCAGGGTTGCCATATTTAGACTTCTCCGTACAATGTTGTGACATAGTGCAATTACGGAATTAAATGGCAATCCCCATTAATTATGTATGCAGTGGAGACTCATTCCCCACCCTTCTATACCCTACTATCAACATAACCCATATATACGGCCGAAATGTTGCTCAGGGTTGCCACATTTAGACTTCTCCGTACAATGTTGTGACATAGTGCAATTACGAAATTAAATGGCAATCCCCATTAATTATGTATGCAGTGGAGACTCATTCCCCACCCGTCTATACCCTTCTATCCACATATCCCATATATACGGCCGAAAGTTGCTCAGGGTTGCCATATTTAGACTTCTCCGTACAATGTTGTGACATAGTGCAATTACGGAATTAAATGGCAATCCCCATTAATTATGTATTCAGTGGAGACTCATTCCCCACCCTTCTATACCCTTCTATCCACATATCCCATATATACGGCCGAAATGTTGCTCAGGGTTGCCACATTTAGACTTCTCCGTACAATGTTGTGACATAGTGCAATTACGAAATTAAATGGCAATCCCCATTAATTAAGTATTCAGTGCAGACTTCCCAATTAGTTTACTAATTACTACTAAATTACTAATCAATTAAACACCTGAAATAATAATGAAAAAAAAAAAAAAAGCTGAGTCCATTGCTGAGCACAAGTATACAAGTGAGATCATTATTTGGCAATCGCCATTTATTAGAACTAAAAAATTAAATTTCCGTCCCTAAGTGCCCTACTTCCGAAAGATTCATACTAGAGCTTAGATAGTTGTTTTTTGTCATGGCAATAAGTGGCGAATTGTATTAAATGGTAATCGCCGAAATATTAGAAACACCAACCGCCTCCTCCATTAGTTTGACCAAGTCAGCAATAATTGGCAATCGCAATGTTTGCTATTATATTAGATTTATAATACTGAAAAAACATTTAGGTTCAAGCCAGTTCCCATAAGGATTGTGCCATGTCCTTTTCCTGGGATTATTATCTGTTCGTCTGCAGGGTGTGTATCAAAAAAGGACCAGGGATGAATATTTCGGCAACGGCTTTGATTATTTCGAAAAACGCTCAGACCCATGTTCGCTCATTTGGAGGGCGGCATCTTTTTGGGGGAGCTTTCACCTTAAGCCCCTTTTAAAGGGGGGGACGGGGGTACCACCCTCCTAAACTGCATATTTCCAATGGGTTCCCAAAATTTTTATTACAAATTGGCAAAGAACATAAAATTCCAAAACTTTTAACGTGAATCGCTTGTCAAAATCGTTTTTCGTTTTCGATACATCGAACGTCAAAGTACGATGTCGAACAATTTTCAAAAAAAGGGCGGATTTGGACCAACTAAGAGTCCAAAGTACTTTCCAGAATGAGTAATTTTCAAATAAAAATACATCCCAAGAGTTTACCCCCAAAAAGTTTTGAGGGTACAAATATTTTCGAACCTGGGTTGTCAAAATAACAGGCAAGCACACTTACCAGTCGGCCACGCAGTCTGCTTGTTACTTACTGCCGACAACAAGCGTACATAAATATAACAAATCTTCCAAAATAATTACAGAGGGTGTGTGGGGCCCATTCACAAAAAGTGCTGTATTCCATCAGGAGGCCTAGGAGTACGCAAGTCCTTTTCATGCAAGTCTCATCCATTTTAGAATAGGCCCTCCTCTGCCGTCTCCTTGTCAGATCAAACCTCCAGTGACAAAGACATGGGTCTAAATCATATCGCTTAGGGCGATGCACAGTGTGTAATTTCGGCAATGTAGCGCCCTAAAACTACCAAAAATTAAATTGGCAGATTTCAGCTTTCTTTTCATACCAACGAAAATCGAGTATATCATGCGAAAATTTCATTTGAATCTATCGATGTTAACAGTTTTTCCCCCGTACATTTCTGAGATTCGCCAGCTAGTTTATGATTTGTCTGCACTAAATTTGATGAATTTGAGGACCCCCCCCCCCCTTCAACAATGTTTTTTGGCCATAGATGATGCTATTTTCTTGCTCCTTCAACGTTCCATCTGTCAATCACAGTCCTTTTTTTCGATAATCTGCCAATTTAATTTCTGGAGATTTTTGGGCGCTAGACTACCAAAATTACACACTGTGCGATGTGGGAGGAGAACAATGTCGACAACTTACTTACAACACAGTCAAGATTTAGAGCCCAGTATTTGTTATCATTATTGAATTTTTCCTTGAGGAAAATAAAAGGTTTCACTGAAATGATTGATTATTACAAGTTACATCAGCCATTTCACAGAAGGTTCATTGCATTGTGATGCTCTGAAAAGACTGCTTTTAAAACAATAAAACATGCCCAGAAGAAATGCCTCGTTAATAAACGAGAAAAGCATCTAAGGAACCGCTTATTCAACTATGAAACCTTTTCAAAAAGTCGAGCAAAGCCTAAATTACATGGGCATGAATTTTCAAACTCCCTGACGGTTTCTATTATTCATTGGTTGAAAACCTTCTGTCTTTCCTGACTCACTCAATGTTTTTACAATGCTTACCCGCTTTACGAAGGGAAGTCACAACTGCCGGATCTATAATCAAAGACGGTCTCCCACCAACAGAACTTTAGCTGGAACTTGCGCAGGGTACTCGGAGAACTGATGATGGGGGCTTCAGAGGAATATTTACTACATCCATATTCCTTTCCAAAAATTCGACTACATGCCCAGAACGTCGCAACAACTGTCCTTGCAGCGTTTCGTCAGTTAATGACTCAGTAATGTGATAAAGCATACCAGCATATCTTTTTAATTTGTAATAAGAAATCCTGCATAAAATATTATCGTTCATAGATGAGCCTCTATTTCCAACGTCTAATTCTTCTACCACTGTTGCTATGAACTGGTTCAGATCACTTGAGAAACTAAAACCTGAAAAAGACAATGAAAAATTCAATGAAAGAGAATATTGGAATGCACGCAAAACTTGAAGAATGCAAAGTTGAGATAGTGGAAGGGCAAAAGGCACAAGTGATGTGAAGGAAATATGTTGGCAAATAATCTCCCTTACAGGGTCAGCTCCATTTTCCCCAAAAACAAAGGAAACCCACCACAGATTGATTAAACAATCCACCATTGATATTTTTTTTTTCCATTTCTGCCAGTTTTTAATTTTTTATATTTTGATAGCCTTCCTCCCTCCTTCCCCCATCATGGTGTGGTTGAGTGAAGTTTCATGAAATTTGATTGTACCATGAATTTTTTTTACCTTAAAGTAGGGTGTACTTGGGCTAACTTTTAAGGCAAAAATCAAAATAGGTTGTTCGAGCTCCTCGTGAAATAATTTGATTTTTATGTTTTTAAGGGTCAAATGCGTGAAAATGAGAAATGGATGGTGACTGAAACCTTACGATCCCACCATTTATTCCCTTACTATACCTAGATTGACTTCAATTTTTATATGTCGTTCCCTCACACAATGTTTGGCGTTCCTGAAATTTTTAGGCTCGGGAATAGTTTTAAGCTCCTGTGGCAGCGTTGCCAGTTCGCACACATTAAAATAACGAAATTGACGAAAAAATGAAGATTTCTAGTTCGGATTGCGCCAGAATTTTGTAAACAAAAATGCGATTTCATTGCTTGTCCATGATTTCTATTTTTCCGTCTTTTGGGAATGCGCTGTTGCCATTTTCACTCTTTTTCAAATCATAAAATTGTACTGAAACGTCCTGCAACAATAAATGCTGATTCTTCTATATTCAATCCTGTCTCAATTCTGTTCTGTATTAAACTCTGCACACTTCCGTGCGCTAACAGTTCGACCATATAGGGTAAATGGCCAAAATAATTCATCCAAGATATCATTAGGGCAGTGTGTCAGTCAAAAAATGAAAAATTCTGACGTAACTTACCTCCATTTCGGTAGATACAGATGAATGACAGGAAGAAAGCGGATAAAACGATTAGTAGGTAAGTGGGTTCACTATACTTTCACTCCACTAAATCGAAACCAAAAACATGGAATTTTTTAAAAAAAAAAAGAATCTATCCAATATGCTCAGCAAACAGAAAAATAAAGCAATAAAACTGAACGCAATACAGTTTGTATTCAGTTTTTGCCGGCGTTTTCATTTTTTCTTTGTGTAATGGTTGTCCATTGTGTCACAATGGTGTAATAGGTACACTTTAATTTTTGTTGTTGATGTTGTGTTTCTTCTTGACCGAGAATTTCTTTAAGTTTTGTGACAACCATATGAGAAAATACTCGTGTTTCTAGGTACAACCATATTTTTCCGTTTGCTGAGCATATTGGATAGATTCTTTTTTTTTTTTAAAAATTCCATGTTTTTGGTTTCGATTTGGTGGAGTGAAAGTATAGTTTCCTTTAATTGAAGCGTCATGGATTTGGGCTGTATGATCCACTGCAAACACTACACCGATTCCGAAGCAATTCAAATGGTTTATTAAATTGTGCATAAGAGCAGATCTTTTACAATTTTTTTCTGTATTTATTTACATATTTATTTTGTTTGGGGGATGATTGAAGGTTCCCAGATTTTACTTTTTGCTCATAAAGTAGACTCTGAGAACGTTCCATCAAATTCATTCAAATTCAGATTCGTGGTACAATCAAATTTCATTTAACTTTACTCAACCACACCGTGCCATAATTTTTACATGCATAAGTCATGAAGGCTGGTAGACACTTAGACAGTCGCACATTGAGCCAAACCACACAATTTTCTGGATTAATCTAAATTAGGTATTAGTAAAAGTAAAAACGAACTCAAATTAATAAATATTTAAAGGTATAATTAACTAAATTTTGTCGCAAGAAAGATTGGACTTGACAGGTCTACGGCTCTCCTGAAAACATACACCTGACTACTAAAGGAACAACCTCATTGGTCTGTTGCAGTTCAAAACATTGATACCGGACTGCTACAGACCAATAGGATTGCTCTATTGGCAGCCAAAACTGTATGTTGTTAGGTGAGCCGTAGACTTGTCAAGTTCAATCTTTTCTACTACACTCTATAATATAATTGTCAGAGATCTCCCCCAAACTCCCCTGGTTGCTTATTTACGAACTTCAACATAACAGGGGAAAAAAGGTTAAAAATTAAATTCAATGTGCTGAATCAGTGCGTTACCCGACATGATATGATCCTCCATTAAATTCCTCTGATCATATATTTACTTCATGGGTGAACTAAAACTATGGGTAGGTACTGGATTTAATGAATGAATTGTTTCAAGTAAACCCTCATCTCGCAAGCAAACCACCTATTAACAAAAATTACTAGCATCAATAAATATTCAACTTACTGTAAAAAAAAAATAAATAAAAAAAAAAAAAATGGAAAGAATGCTTGAACTCAGAATCTAACATCTTGCTTTTTTTCTAAAGCTCCATATATCTTCACGAAGCAATCAATTACTACAAATATATTGCTCGTACGAATAGAAAAGAGAAAGAAACACACTTCTTTCTGATCTAATTGCTAGAGTAAGTTTGGCAAGGGACACTTTATTTTGCCTTTTCATACAATAATTGCCACTGGCTAAACTTGCTCTTCCGATTGCGTTTATCAAATAAAAGGGTGTTCCTTCTTCTTTATTTTTAGTACAGGCAACATAATAATATAGCAATTAATTGCCTCGTGTAAACGAAGCCTCGAACACTTGAGGTTCTAGACTGAGTTAATATGATTACTGAATCCTCCATAACTCTCCTTCTTCATGCTTGTCTCACAGACCAGCCAGCAAACTTTGAGCTCCTTTAAAACTCGAAAACAAGTTGTAAGCACACAAAAGAAAGATGATAAAAAATGGCAGAGAGAATTGAGGCTCTTCAGGATTAAGCAGGAGATTTGACTTTCTGGTCGCTTAGGTAGACAAACCGTTCCTTATACTAGTTTTTACATTCATTCATTTCAACCAAAAACTGTGATAAACGTAAAACATGGCTACCACTTTCAGAACTAAGAACGCCTAGAATCATATTCTTATTGCTTCATCAGCAGACAAGAAGAACTGGGGATACAAAAATTGAAAAAATGTTTGCTACAGGAGAAATAGGAGTCAATCAAGACATAAAGCCCTGAAAAAATAACAATAGTAATGGTACTGAAAAATCACAAAATTCACTTCTTAATTCACAAATTGCTTTCAAACTCGAGATTGTAAAGGCAGCATTGCGTAATATAATGAGTGATTCCCAACTTAATTTTGGTCACTCTCTATGCCGAGAAAGACAATTCGACACCGCACACGGGAGCCAACGAGTAGGTCTTTTCGGCGGTGCAGACTGCAGATGTTTCGCTGGCTGCCGTCAGGTTGCTCTCCAATCGTTCGTTCGCACGCAATGAGTATATTTTATACTCTTTGTTCTCACGGCATCTCACGGTGCTTCAAGCTTCAAGCGGCTTTGGGTTATGATTAATTTTTAAGACATCGAGCCACTTGCTAAATACTGTCTCCTGGTATCCTTGAAATCCTCAAAAATGATGGAGCATCAATCAGTAGGGTGATTTTAAACTCATTGTAATCGTATCGAGTCAATACTGGAGAGCTCGTTTCGAATGTGGAGACTTTTTCAACATTATTTCTCACATTGCATGATAGAATGAAATTAAAGTGAATTTGAGAGCTTTGGTATTTCGATAGAGTGCTTTGAAATCACAGTGTCAAAGTCTCAAGAAAAATTTGTATTGATTTCAAGCAATGAAAATTGAAAATTTGCAAAAGATTGTTAGTTGAACTCTAAACTCTGTCTGCACTTGTGAAACTAGCGCCAGAGGTGTCACCAGGGGGTGGTTGCCCCTCACCCAATTGGAAAAGAGGAAGAAAAAAGAAAAGAAAGGAGAGGGTATTAAAAAAATCAAGAAATTAAGAAAAAGGAAAGCAAAATAAACAGATAGTAGGAATAAAAAGGGATTTTAAAGTGAAAAAAAGAATAGGAAAGAGAAAATTAAAATGAGCAATAAGTGAACTGAATCAGAGGAATTTCGAAGGTCAAAATATTCTCTTCACAATCTCAGATCATATAGTATCTTGGACCGATCGTAATAAAGTTGTGCACAGTGGCGTAGCGTCCTATTTGGCGAAGTGGTATTTCGTCCATTTTAACCCACGTAAAAGGTTGAATGCAAATGTGTGCACTGAACATCCAATAGTTCAATATTTCTCATGGGTTGAAATGGACCAATACGACATTGCCAAACTGCACGCTACGCCACTGGTTGCACATGCCTGTTTTCTATACAGGTTGTAAAGAATATATCCTTGCTTCGGATTGGATAGTTCATGCCATATGCAGACATAGTTTTGCTAGATTTTCTATTAAGTTATATTTAATGCAACGAGATAATTTGGTGATTTTGATAGCAATGTTGGCTGAAGTTTTGTTCCAAAATAGGTAGCTTAAAATTTTGCTGGAGGAAAGTTATTTTCTCAAAATTTTTCAAGGGAGGGCCTCCACTATTGGTCCCCCCCCACACCCATAGAGCTGTGCTGACATTTCCGGAGACAGGGGGTAAGACCTCAATTTTGCTGTCCCTCACAAATAAATGTACCTATATCCGATGCATTTTTGTTTGCATATGCGCCCTGATTTTGCTGCCTCAGGACAAGGGCACTCAATTGCCCCCCTCACCCCCATCAATGCCCCTGCACATCTCCCATGAAGAATCTCCCATCTTACCCCCAGGCCCGGATTAAGGGGGGTCGAAGAGGGCAGCTGCTGAGCTGCCCGCAGAGGTAAAACATTGCGTTGACATTTCCAACGCTCGTGTGCTCGAATATATATATTTGACCAAAACTATCAGTAAACCTCAAGTAAACTCGTGGCGGCCAAGGTCCAAAAATTTCTCCAAACCTCTCCCTTTTACTACCTTCCTCTTTCCTACCTCAAGCTCCTCTCTTTAAAAACTTTTCTTTCAAAATCTGTTATTTTAACCTTACCTGAGAGATGCATGATTGTGCGTGAGGTCTCTCAGATTCAACTTACAAACTAGCTGATATCAAAGCGACCAAGTCACCTCCCCTCCCCTCTTCCCACCCTTTCTACTCCTGTGTTTCTTCTAGCCCCCTACCCCTTCAGATTTCAGCCTGAGATTTTATCTCTGATCTTCATTATTCAGAATAATTATTACAGTCTGTTGGCTGCGCTCAACGCAAACCATTGCATAACTCATAAATTGCAGGCGCATGCAAGTGCAAAGGATTTAATGCCCAAAGGCGCTGATATCCAAAGAACCAAGTCTAATTTTTTGTACCTACCGCACCTTTCTTCTGCTTCCTCTTCTACTTCATCCTCTTGCTATAGTTCACCCACCAAAAAAAAAAAATGATAAAAAAAATAGAAAAAAACTTGGCGTTGACCTGCAAAAGCTGATATGCGGTGTTAGTACACTCTATGTTGGCAGGTAACGCCAAGTTTTTTTCTATTTTTTTTATCATTTTTTTTTTTTGGTGGGTGAACTATAGCAAGAGGATGAAGTAGAAGAGGAAGCAGAAGAAAGGTGCGGTAGGTACAAAAAATTAGACTTGGTTCTTTGGATATCAGCGCCTTTGGGCATTAAATCCTTTGCACTTTCATGCGCCTGCAATTTATGAGTTATGCAATGGTTTGCGTTGAGCGCAGCCAACAGACTGTAATAATTATTCTGAATAATGAAGATCAGAGATAAAATCTCAGGCTGAAATCTGAAGGGGTAGGGGGCTAGAAGAAACACAGGAGTAGAAAGGGTGGGAAGAGGGGAGGGGAGGTGACTTGGTCGCTTTGATATCAGCTAGTTTGTAAGTTGAATCTGAGAGACCTCACGCACAATCATGCATCTCTCAGGTAAGGTTAAAATAACAGATTTTGAAAGAAAAGTTTTTAAAGAGAGGAGATTGAGGTAGGAAAGAGGAAGGTAGTAAAAGGGAGAGGTTTGGAGAAATTTTTGGACCTTGGCCGCCACGAGTTTACTTGAGGTTTACTGATAGTTTTGGTCAAAGATATCAGGCCGGTTTTGCGATTTATTCCTATGTTAAGGGGTTGAGGTTTAGGTGGGTCAGTCATAAAGAGATATTTTGACAAAGATGTGTTTCTAAAGCAATGATTATAATAAAGTTGAGTCCATCATAAGGCACATCAATAGAGCAGAATGAAATAGGGAGCGCAATCCCTCCCCCCTCTTTTCATTTTATTTTTCTTATTACAAGCAATAGTAGAAAAAAAAGCTAAGTTGCAATGATTTTCTTCTTTAAGCTTTACCTAACCCTTTAATTTGAATGTCACTGATGAAAAGCTAAGTCAATTCTACACGAGGAAAAAATTCCCTTTAAGAATTTCAAAATACTAAACTGTTTCTGATACTTTACTAATAATAGTTTTGCACTATTAATATTATTAAAGCAACAATATTTGAAATTCAGCAGGTATAGAGCTTAAAGTTTAAATTGTTTTTGGTACCCTGAAAAGATCAAGGATCAGTAATGCGTGATTTTAAAAATTAAAAAAATGTAAGTTACTTAGTACTCAGCGAGCTGAGAACACGGATGTCTTTACGCCAAGGAATAGAGCTCGAGTCTATGTATTTAATCATTCTTTACTAGTGGTTATAATTGTTATTCGGAAGTCATTGGTGAGCTTAAACCAAAGATTTCAATACGGTCTTCCTCTTGGGTCTCCCAGTTTTAAAGACACACTCAAGTAAAATTGCAAAATAACGTTTGAGTTGTGACGGTATAGCTCATCAGGTTTTACAAGAACTGGTTTGTGCAACAAGAACAGTAAAAATCTGGCAACACTGTATTCCATCCATTCCAACTAATGTAAAGTACTGACTCGAGGGAGTGCACTGTGCATCCTCAAAAGTTTGACCCTTTACGAGGGTTTAAATGGATGTATTACGTTGTTGCCAAAGTGCACGCAACAGCTCTGGTTCCTAACATATACAGTATCTCCCATCAGAGTGCTTCCAAAATTCTAATCTTCTACAAAAAATTATCACAGGTCTTGACTAACACCATCACAAGAGCTCACATATTATGAGAGAGGTGTTCTGGAAAGTAGCAATGTGGCAAGTAGCCTGCAAAATTGCTTCAACGGGCATTGTTTTGCAGCTGGTCAGCACATTGGTGGATCCAGACGTAGCGAACGGGAGGGCTAACCTGAGATTTTCACCCCCCGGAGACCTCCTTTTCCTTTTTTTCCTCATTGTTTTCCCCCTTCCTTTTCCCCTATTTTTTTGGGCCGAACGAAGGGGGGAATGGCGACCGCCCCCTTCCCCCCCTATATCCGCTAATGCGTCGAAACAGGTTTTGACCCGTTGTCAACAAATAAGTTTGTCTCCTTGTTCTTCAGTATAGCGAGCAACGCTACTTGTCAGAACCCGGTATATACTCAGATAATGTGAGCTCTTCTGTAAGAACTATATAGTATCCTTTATTTGACACTAAGAGAGTTAGAGAAGGGTTGGAGGTGGAAAAGAGACTTACTTGTTTAACACTTGATTGATTTGTAACAGTGAGCAAACTAGCACTTCTTGCAATCTCTTTGAAGGAATTGATGATCAATGTAGAAACAGCAATCTGCTAATAATAGGGATTCTAAGACTAGGAGCTCATTGGAGTTGCCTGATCTCAGAATATACATTGCTAACAGAAGCGACAGATAAAATCATATATAATCGTATGGACAGCATTTGTCAACACTTCTATAGGTTGTCCCAAGAATGATTGGACTTGACAACTGTAGCTTTAAATGAAAACATCAGCTTCCATCCTCAGATAGAGCAACCTGATTGGTTAGGAGCCGTAAGAAGCTGATGTTTTCATGAAAACCATAGAAGTGTCAAATCCAATCTTTTCTGGGACAAGCTATACAAGCGCACAAGCACAGCACAAGACAACAATAATACCAATTCTTTGAAAATACACTTTGGAAACTTCAGAGGCTTCCAAGAAAGTTACCCGGAGATGGCATGCTTACAAAGAGCGGATTTTTAACAAACATCACTGCACTTTCATTAAAGTATTGAACCACGATTGAACAATAATATTTTTAAATTATGAAACAGAACTGCGTGAATAACCTCAAATGTCAAATTGTGCTGTTGCCCTCTGATCTGCCAAGATTTGCCGAGAAAATAAGAACTAAGGAATAAACTAATCGATCTAAGAGTATTCAAAATAGAAGGAATTTTATATACAGACAATCCATATAATATAATAATGTTGATTGAAAACCACTAATAATAAAACGAACAACAACGAAACAGATCACGCGTTCACTCACTCAGTTGAGACTTCACGAGTCGCGACGCGCACATTTGCTGCGCAGCTCGCAATTCTTCGCTCTCTTCCAATCTTTCATTCGTCCTCGCGACGATGCTCCTCCGTTCCACCATAGCGGTATGTGGAGAAATGGCGATTTTACGCTAATTTCAATCATTGATATCTCCCTTAATACAGTTCGAAATTCAATGAGACCAGCGGGCCGATCCTTGAAATTCACGACTTTTGGGTAGACTGGATAAGAATGGAGAACGGTGATTGGTGGAGACGAGTCACGTGGTTGCCCAGTCTAATCAAAATACGGAATGGATTAGATAAGTTATCGGGTACTCCAAGACTGCCCGATAAATTATCTAATCCATTCCGTATTTTGATTAGACTGGGTAACCACGTGACTCGTCTCCACCAATCACCGTTCTCCATTCTTATCCAGTCTACCCAAAAGACGTGAATTTCAAGGATCGGCCCGCTGGCCTAAAACCTTCAGAAAAGCATAACGAATCTTTCTATACCAGGTTATATGGGGGTTTCATCTACCGTTATTCAGCAATCTGAGCGCAAAAAACGAGCGGCCGAAACGCAAAAATTCTGAATTTACGCTAATTTCAATTAAAGCTATCTTCCTTGATATTGCTCAAAATTCAACGAGACCTGGCCTAAAACCTTCAGAAAAGCCTAACGAATCTTTCTATACCAGGTTTTATGGGGGTTTCATCTACCGTTATTCCGCAATCTGAGCGCAAAAAACGAGCGGCCGAAACGCAAAAATTCTGAATTTACGCTAATTTCAATTAAAGCTATCTTCCTTGATATTGCTCAAAATTCAACGAGACCTGGCCTAAAACCTTCAGAAAAGCCTAACGAATCTTTCTATACCAGGTTATATGGGGGTTTCATCTACCGTTATTCCGCTATCTGTGCGCAAAAACGAGGGTGCGAAACGCAAAAGTGAATCGCCAAGAGGCAAAAAAAACGCGAATAAATCGATGTTTTTTGGAAATATCTCCGTTGTTACTCATCCGATTGAAAATCTAATTAGTGAGCGGCACATGTACACCTCAAGACGAATCGAACAGTACCAGGTGTTATGGGGTTTTAATGAGCGGTTTTCTTGGAATCCTAGGCAACAGATCATATAACGCTTAAATCGACAAAAACGAACTGATCGGTGTATATAATAAGTGTCCGCGGACGCCACCTTCTTGCTCGGGGGTTTTGGACTTGGCCTGGTGGCTACCGCCACTTATGATTGTTAAAAACTGATATTGTAATCAAAGACAATTATTCCCTTGTCAATGCCTAATGACTAAAGATAGACGTAAGACGCAACTTTCTTTTCTAGAAAATTAATTCCAAAACGTTGACTACCAGCCAAAAAAGTTCTGAGCCCATGGGCACAGTCTATAAGGCTGAGCTCACCCCTCCCACCCTGAAAAAAGGAGAAGAGGAAAAGATTAGAGTATAGAAGAAAGAGACATGAGGAGGACAGAAAGCTATCGATAAGCACTGAGTAATAATTGTCAAAGAATGAAAAAGTGGATTCACCAAGAATGAGGCTACTTACAACTCCCTCGCAGAAATATAGTTAAAAATCTCCGCATGATTGCCTAAAAATTCAGTTTTCTTGGGAGCTAGATCTTTGAAGTCTTTGGACAGCTTAAATTTGCATCTAAAAAGAGCTATATAAATTCAAGATTTTTTGCGGAGGGAACCCCTGACACCCCTTCAGCTGGAGGTGTCCATTCGAGGCTCTGAATTATATATAAACAAAAACAAAACAAAATGCAGGAGGATATACTATAGACATGTACCAAAAGCACTTTTAAGGTTTTTGTGAAAGGCAGGAAGGAAGGGAGGAAGCACAAAGATTATTTCGCCCCGAATCATAAAAGGATAGGTAGGTACTGACAAAGAAATTTGGCTCAAACTCATCTGGGTCGAGAGCTTTTTACTGCATCATTTTCTTGAAATTGAAACAGAATTTCCTAAGACTTTGACATTGAGATTTCAAAGTGCCCTTCAATAAGAAGGCAAAGCACTGAAATTCATTTTAATTTCATTCTATCAAATAATATGATCAATAGTGTTGAAAAATTCCGAAGAGTATTGGTTGAACTTGCCTTTCGGAAACAAGCTCCAACATCGACTCGATACAATTGCGATCAGTTTATAACTTTTCATCAGAGTAGACAAAACAAATAATGCTACAGGAAAAGTCCGATGCAGTCATGCGATTTGTCCGTTTAACAAGAAAAAAAACCCAGCACTCCTTAAACTCCTCGTGCTGCGGAATGAATACCTGGTTCACACTTAACTGTTTCGGTTTCCATCCTCCAAAAGACCTCCAACGTTTCAAAACTATTACAAAGTGCTGTTGAGAAGTAATAAGCCCAACTGCCAATAAATATTCATAGCGCCAAGTTTTGCTTATAGCGAAAAATCGGAGAGAAAGATTTCCACCGACGTGGAGCTGAAGAATATTCAAGTGGAAGTATTGGGGATTCTTTCAGTTAAGTATATGATCAAAATGGCAATATTATCGAAGAACTTTTGAGATCTTAAAGCAGCCTAGGATTTTGATATACATTTAGAAGGCCCAGCTTGACTGCATTGGCACAGGAAATAAGACACAACATGAACAAAAGCGTTTCGGGCTCCGAAATTTAATCAAACAGTTCCCGAGCTAGAGACAGTGCGATAGGAAGAAATTAAACAATTAATGAAGAAAAGAGCTCAATTTTAATTGCCATTCAGACATTATTAATACTTAGAGACTTTCTTCACTACAAGAACATCACAAGAATCGCCATTCAGACATTAAATACTTTAAAGTTTAAAGATTTTGATTCACTACAAGGCGTAAACAACAACCATCAACCAGAGACATATAGAACGAATACAGTGAAGAACGAACGATTGGAGAGCAACCTGACGGCAACCAGCGAAACATCTGCAGTCTGCACCTAAGGTCCCTAGAGAAAACCAGGTACTCGATTCCCCTTTCTCACTATAGACTGATTTAGTGAGTCGATATATCGTGCGATTATATGCGATATACTCGTCTGGACCTATCGAAGTTCCGACTGGTTCGATATACATGGGTTTTCCCATAAGGAATCGGAATGCGATTTTCAAGCGGAAATTTCGGCCTTTTTGAGACATTTTTTACACGTCGGAGGTTGCGATAATGGAATCTACGTATCCTCAAGTGCCAGGAACCAGCATAAAATAGGGCGATAGCGCAAAATTTAAACTAGTTATGCCGCATATATCGAACCAAGTCGTGAAAGTGAGGTTATGGCACCCCATTGTTTACATCCTTCCTTCCAACCTCTATGAACTGCAAAACTTCCATAAAGGAGGGGTATCGATAAGGGCCGTTTTTGGCCCCCCCCCCTGGATTTAGTAACTAAGTCGATTTTTTGCAAGTCGAAGGCATGTAGTTTCCGGAAATAACCTTGATTTGGCCATTTCCGCCCCCCTTTTGTGTGACACGGTTGCCTAAACATGGGTCTGAAGGCTAATTTTGGCCAAAAATGCGTGTTTTTCGACGCTCTAGGGTCTACTTCATATCGAGCGCATTGGAGAAAGAAAAAAAGCTTTAAGTATGTTTTTTAGGAAGTCAAAAGACACATTTTAAGGTATATTTGATTATCTTTCTGACTTGCACTCGTACTTAAAAAAAACTTTTCAGAATTTCGCGAGTTTAAGGTCACCGTATAAAAATGCTTGGAAAAACGTCGTAAAAAGAGTCGTTTGAGCGGAGAGCTCGAGAACTTCGGCCAATATTGATGTATATGGTCTACCAACACTCGAACTTCGGCTCTGCTGTACTTTTTTCCTCGAAAAAATGCGGCGTTGCCAAACTTCAGTATCAAAATCATCACGAAAAATGTGAGTTTTTCAACGTTCTTGGGTCTACTTCATATCGAGCGCATTGGGGAAACAAAAAATGCTTCAAGTATGTTTTTCAGGAATCACAAAGACTAATTTTAAGGTATATTTGATTACGTTTCTGATATGCGCTCGTACTTAAAAAAAAACTTTTTGGAATTTCGCGAGTTTAAGGTCACTGTATAAAAATGCTTGGAAAAACGTCGTAAAAAGAGTCGTTTGAGCGAAGAGCTCGAGAACTTCGGCCATGTTTGATGTATACGGTCTATCGATACTCGAACTCCGGCTCTTCTGGAATTTTTCCCCCCGAAAAAAAAAATGCGGCGTTGCCAAACTTCAGTGTCAAAATCATCACAAAAATGGCGAGTTCGAGGATACATTGAGCGTACTGTCGAAACAATGAAAAATTCAAGTACAGTTTACAAGGAGGAAAAAGACAAACTCTTGACTAGGTTTGGTCACCTATGCTCACTAGCATGTGCTCATGGGTATAACAAAAAACAAAACAAAAATAAAAACACTTTTTTGAATCTCGTGTGTTTCAGGCACTCATTAATTGACAGAGGTTTCAAAAGATAGAAAATGAAAAGTCTCGTTTGAGCTACCAGATCGAGAGTTTTATCCATGCATGATGTATTTGATCTGGGAATCCGGGAATGAAGGTTTCCTTCCACCTTTACAATGAAGGGAATTTGACGTTGCAGAACGCCGATAAACAAATGATCACGGAAAGGGCGAGTTTTCCAAACTTATTTGATGGTCTGTTTCGTGTGAAGCACTTGCGCAAGAAAGAAGAAAAGCTTCAAAAATTAATTTTAGGAAAGTATGATTGGCACATTTTTGTGCTTCATACGAAACAGAATAGATATAATGTTGAAAAAATCTCATTTTTCTTGAAGATTGTGTTTTGACGTTCGGCATTACCGCAATTACTTCGGTGTACAGGTAAACCGAAACCTACATTATAGCGTTTGTCGGTCAAATACGTATAACACATGCATGCCCGAAACTTTCGATCTAGATCTATGGATCTAAGCTCAAACGACTATTGTTACCCTGTCTTTCGAGGCCTCTTTGCTAAGAGGCCTGAAAAACGTGTATTGTAAGACCAACTAAAAAACATAGGTACTTGAAGAAGCTTTTCTCCTTCGTCCAACGTGGTCGATATAAAATAGACCCACAAACTCGCTTTTTTGTGATGATTTTGACATTGAAGTTTGGCAACGCCGCGTTTTCTTCGGTGTAAAAGTAGACCTAAGCCATCATTCGAAGGTTTGTAAACCAACTACTTTAAACATGGCCAAAACTCTCGATCTCCTTCCTCAAACAAAACTTTTTATCCTGCCTTTCCAAGCACCTTTGGATAGAGCCCTGAAACTCGCAAAATTCTAACAAGTTCTTTTTTAAGTACGAGCGCATATCAGGAACATAATCAAATATACCTTGAAATTAGTCTTTGTGATTCCTGAAAAACAGACTTGAAGCATTTTTTGTTTCCCCAATGCGCTCGATATGAAATAGACCCAAGAACGTTGAAAAACTCACATTTTTCGTGATGATTTTGATACTGAAGTTTGGCAACGCCGCATTTTTTCGAGGAAAAAAGTACAGCAGAGCCAAAGTTCGAGTGTTGGTAGACCATATACATCAATATTGACCGAAGTTCTCGAGCTCTCCGCTCAAACGACTCTTTTTACGACGTTTTTCCAAGCATTTTTATACGGTGACCTTAAACTCGCGAAATTCTGAAAAGTTTTTTTTAAGTACGAGCGCAAGTCAGAAAGATAATCAAATATACCTTAAAATGTGTCTTTTGACTTCCTAAAAAACATACTTAAAGCTTTTTTTCTTTCTCCAATGCGCTCGATATGAAGTAGACCCTAGAGCGTCGAAAAACACGCATTTTTGGCCAAAATTAGCCTTCAGACCCATGTTTAGGCAACCGTGTCACACATAAGGGGGGCGGAAATGGCCAAACCAAGGTTATTTCCGGAAACTGCATGCCTTCGACTTGCAAAAAATCGACTTGGTTACGAAATCCAGGGGGGGGCCAAAAACGGCCCTTATCGATACCCCTCCTTTCGACATTTAGCTGTTATTTCTTTAGAACTTTTGGAGGAATAATATACTAGAGTATTGTAGTTCACCTGCTTTGAAATTTTGAGCTCCAATATGCTTGATATTACTCAACAAGTTAGTGTTTCCTCATCACCGCAACGGTACAGAATCTAAGTTAGCACTTTATTGTCGTTTGCCTAGCCTAAAATTTTATCGCTGGGTTACTAACACATCTAAATTACAACAATAGGTTCTTACCTTCTATCTGTAATTCAAATCTAGACAAGTTAAAGGGGGAACACTCAAATAAAGCTAGAGGAAGGCTACAGTCAGGAACGTGTGGGAGGACGGTTGATTGATGACGGGACTGAATCACCCTGCCGAAAGGTTCTTTACAGTCGACAATGTTTTTAGAAGTATGTTATTGAAGGGTAAGAGGTAAATGAAGGATACAAGCATCAAAGAAACGAACGAAACACCGGCAGGTTGAAGAATATGACTGAAAAATTCAAACGAAGACTCGGGTAGAGTTACGGAACATGCCTTTTTCTAAAATCTGTGGTAATGTCAGGCATTACAGGACTCAAAATGTTAGTGCAAGTGTGCTACTATACTCTGACACATAATTCCTCCAAAAGTTTCGAAGAAATAACTGCTAAATGTCGAAATTTATGGAAGTTTTGCAGTTCATAGAGGTTGGAAGGAAGGATGTAAACAATGGGGTGCCATAACCTCACTTTCACGACTTGGTTCGATATATGCGGCATAACTAGTTTAAATTTTGCGCTATCGCCCTATTTTATGCTGGTTCCTGGCACTTGAGGATACGTAGATTCCATTATCGCAACCTCCGACGTGTAAAAAATGTCTCAAAAAGGCCGAAATTTCCGCTTGAAAATCGCATTCCGATTCCTTATGGGAAAACCCATGTATATCGAACCAGTCGGAACTTCGATAGGTCCAGCCGATTCACTAAATCAGTCTATAGGGAGAGGACCTACATTCCTCTGAGCCAATCAGAAGCGCGTGAAAGAGTTCCGGGCGATGCCGAGTATTGCCGAGAGGAGCCGAACGGAGCCGCCTAGAGTCCCTATATGTAGAGAGTTAAGACTAGAGTTCCTATATTTAGAGAGTTAAGACAAGAGAAACCATGGGCGCCGCCATTGGATGCGATTTTGCACATTTGTTTACATTCTGAGGGCCGTTGTTGTGTTTTTGTCCACTGCAAAGATTACAGTGCCGCTGAGTTTCTAATGATGTAATCTTTTACTGCTTTTGTGCATCGACATCCATTTACGCTTTGAAAGGTTCTTTTGGGATTTTTAGACATTCTTGAGGCGTTTCATGATTAAAATTTACAGATTCGTCGATATTTAACTCTTTATCCGTAAAATACTGTTGGTAAACAACTGCGATTGTAAACAAAAGTGCAAAATCGCATCCAATGGCGGCATCCGTAGAGCCTAAAACTCATCGACCAATCAGAAGTTGACTACCCTCTTGTCTTAACTCTCTAAATATAGGAACTCTAGTTAAGACAAGAGAAATCATGGGCGCCGCCATTGGATGCGATTTTGCACATTTGTTTACATTCTGAGGCCGTTGTTGTGTTTTGCTCCACAGCAAAGACTATACAGTTCCGCTAAGTTTGAAACGATGTAATCTTTCCCTGCTTTTGTTGATCGACAGGTATTAACGCTTTTAATGATTCTTTTGAGATTTATGGACATTCTTGTGGTGCATTATGATTAAAATTAACAGATTCGTCGCAAATTAACTCTTTTATCTGTAAAAGACCGTTGGTAAACAAAACAAAAGTGCAAAATCGCATCCAATGGCGGCGTCCGTAGAGCCTAAAATTCATCGACCAATCAGAAGTTGACTACCCTCTTGTCTTAACTCTCTACATATAGGGACTCTAGAGCCGCCGAGTCCCTGCTCTCTCCGCTCATCGAGAGTGTCTAGGCCCCCTCTACCCTTCCCCGCGGTTTTCTCTAGGGACCTTACCTTATCTGCACCGCCGAAAAGACCTACTCGTTGGCTCCCGTGTGCGGTGTCGATGATTTTCGGAGGCGGTAAAACTACAAAAAAAGCAAAATAAGCACAAAATTTTAGGTTATACTAGTAGGCAGTTCGTTCGGTAGAACTTTTCCTGTTTCTCCTGCAGCTAAATTCAATTTTTTAAACTGTCACCTCTCACTCTCACGACTCACGAGGGTGACAACATCTTGTTGCTTTACTATTAGTGGTCGTATCGTATCATTCAATTTTAAGTGTCAAAAGGTTAAGTATATACCTGATGAAAAGATGCGGATTTTTGCCACCGTAAAAGTTCTCATGCGGGATGATCCCTCAAAGACAGCTCAGATTCGACCCTCAAGAACGTCTTTAAGCATTGGAAACAGTCCTAGTCTCAAAGAAGGAAAGATCCTAATCGTTCAGTCGCAGCAGAATAGAAACGGAATGAAGTACAGAGTAAGTTTTTTTCTTGTGTTTTTAGGTGCTGTCGTGTAGCGCTAGCACCTTATTTCTTCCATGAAAATCCTCAGTCAAGCAAACTGTTGGAAGGACAAAACATATGCGTCTTTAGCACCTTTCTTGCTTTGTTTAGTAGTATTAGACTAGATAAGTATATTTAAGTACCCATAAGGGTTTGACAAGTGGAGGTGCGTTCAGCTAATCACGCATTGAGTTTTATGCCTGACAGTGGTTCCCATCGAGACACAACACCCGTGTGAAAACTTCGACCCCTCTCACTACGCAAATAACTAGAGCTGTTTTCCGCATAATGGATTCGGTTAGCATCGTAAATAGTAAATCTTTTATTATTTACTAATTATGATAATTAACCGAGTCTACCATACGGAAAGTTCCGATGATTCGCGCAAAGAGCGGGGTCGATGTTTTCATGCGGATGGTAACACTGGATTCCGCGTATGTAAACAAAGAGCTGTCAGAAGCGAAGCTATCTGAAACGGCCTCTAGGACGCAATGATGCGGCAGAGTTGAGAAATGGTCATTGTCTTACATTGCTGCGCGGCAGAGGTACAGAGTCTGGTTACACTGTCTCCATCGCGTGGGTTGTCACCAATGCGCGCGCGCATCACTTGATATAAGCCTTTTGAAATCCTAGCCGCTGAATGGTCGATCCTTGCGCTCACTGAGAACGGTTTTTGTCCTCCCTCACTAGTCTGAAAGTGGAGGTTTTTACAACTGCATCATTCCTTAAAGTTTCTGTAGCAAAAGTGTGCTATAGTTCCATTCTAAAGGTCCCTGATTTTACCTTCATTTTCCATGATGTCATGATGTCATGTTTGATGATGAGAGTTTAGTCATACAAGAGGCACACAAAGCGCAACAGACACAGAATTTTCTGGCAACGTAGCTCTTGCAATCCACTCAAAATCGGCACAAGAGCTTTGTCACAGGCTAGCTCTACGCTACTTGCATAAAGTAACCATGGTTTCACCAAAAACTTATGAAATCCACTCCTAAACTCATCTAATCCTTCTGAATGCATGACCGTAATGGCAGTGTTGGGCACTTTTAATTCCCATCTTAACTTTGTCACTCTTTTTATACTGGGAAGGAAGATTCACAGAATAACTGATCATCAGAGGACTGATTAACAGACGATTAATAGTACTGTGACACTGGTGCCAAAGAGAAGTCGTCTCTTATTGGCCTCTTCTCGATGGAGTGACAGTATTACTTGATGGGAATTTCCCATTATTAATGCCCAATTCTGCCATTATGGCCGTGCGTCTAAAAGCATTTCATGTTTAGTAGTTGACTTCAAAAGTTTTTAGAGCTATCATTGTTATTTTTGGAGGTTTTTACACCTGTATTGACCGTTAAGTCGCCTGTATGCCTGTATCAGAAGTATTCAACGGCTCTTTTGCTAGACACCGTGCAACCTGCAAGAGAGCAACTCCTGCGGTCTACTATCACAATATCCTCTTCCTTCTGTTTGTAGGTTTAGTTCTCAATCTTTGATTTATTATTCCTCTTCCATTGTTTCAGATTGAAAAAAATATCGATCAAGTATTTGCGAAATTTGTTGGAGAGGGTAAAGTCACAATTAGATTCAAAGTTCCTGCCCATGATATAGTCATCAGTGGCGAGCCAGTAGAAATCAGAGGATTTTTAAAACTTTTAAAAAATGCTCTAGACAATAAAGAGAGCACAATGCCTACGGTAACAGCTCGTAAATCCATGAATTCACTTCCGGCCGCCAATTTACGATTGTCTTTTGCTGGGAAAGGGCAGTTCACCTCCACCACAACTTTACCGCTAGCAACCAAATCTTTATCCGTGAGTGATTTCTCCTTTACAATATTTGTGGCTCTTGTAAATATCCAGCCTAGTTGCACAGGTTCATGTGAAAACGTTCGATCTCCAAAATATTTTTAATGAGAAGACAAATATAAAAAAAATAAAAAAATTAGCAAATTAAAAAAAAAAAATTAAAGAAATCTGCTAAGACAAGGGAAATATGAGCAAGAAGCCGAGGAAAAATTCTGATTAGGGCTTGTAAAGAAGCAATGTCTTCTTAAGAGTGATGTGCGCTCACAAAGTCAAGTATTAAAAAAATGGACAACGGACGTTTTCGCTTGAACTTGTTCAATTATTCTCTAGTCTTATTTATTCTTGCAGGTTTTTGTCATTTTTGTAAACTTTAAATGTAAGCATTGCAAGTCACACATGCAAGTTTTTCAAAGTGCAAATTAAAGAGCAGCTGAAAGTCGTGTTCTGGGGTAAAATATAAAATTGGACATTGAAATTTTTGACTAGATTCAATGTAAGTCTGCATCTTCTGGTATCTAATTTCTTCTTTTTCTCTTTTTAGATCACAAATGTTAGTCTCAGAAATTTTGATCCAAGGATAGTCCGCCTCAAATTTTTACAGTGTTTGGATTTAAGCTGCAATTTGATAGGGAAACTGTCGGAAGAATTATCATTGTTAAATTTAGTCGAGTTGAAATTGCGAGGAAATCATTTAGGTTGCACAAATGACTTCTCTTTTATGAAACCAGGAGCTCTAAGAAATTCTCTGAAACTTCTGGACATTAGTAAAAATCAGGTAAGTTTCTTTATTATTCCCCCCCCCCCCCCCATATCCTCGTAGCAGTGAATAAATGGGAGTGTTGCAATAGATCAGAATTTTGATATTTTTTATGGAAAAACAAGAAAACTTGGATGCTTTTCAGTTTTTCCTACAATGCATGCTTGTGGAGAAAACATGAGATGAAATTTGAACCTGTTTTGGCGAGAAGAGGCTGTGGTGGCTCGCTTACATCATGATTTATACAGCTGAGCAGTGAGAAAGTTGAGACCAACGAGGTCGGTCGCTACGTGCTGTCCAGTTAAATTCTTACGTCACTGCAGTTGAACATATCCTTTTTCACTTGTGTTTTTCTTGAATATCGTTTATCTCTTGTAAAAATTGAAGATATTCTAATCGAAAGATCATAAAATTTCTCTACTGTTTGATGCATTTATTTTCCTGCTCAAGTGGATGAACGTAGAATGCGGAAAACTGCAAAAAATGACGGAGTAGCTTAAAAAAAGTCCTATGTTGTAGTTTTAAAAGTAGTTTTTTTTTACCCGCCTTAAAGAAAGACTGAAAACTTTGAGTTTACTAATCCAATAGTAAATATTGTGTTTTTTAAAATTGTTCCTTGTTGTTTCCCTTGCTAGATGAACAGTTCTTGAGATTCAAAGAGGAAATCTGTGTCAATGATAGCTTCCTGTCAGAACTCTGGCATAATAAATTTTTGAGTTTTTTTTTTTAATTTCCAAGCTAACAGAGAAACTAGAAAAAAACTAAAAGCTCACTTCTTAAAGGAAATTTTATGCTCTTTCACTTTGACACAAACGATTTTTTTTTTTTGTCGAATGCATTGTTATCATGAGATAAAGAAAGATAGGCAGTGGCGTCGCGTGTCATTTGGCAACGCTGCCTTTCGTTCATTTAAACCCATGCAAAATATTGATTTAAGGGAGAGCACACTTGAGTTTACTACAAGACTTGAGTATTCTCGACGACGCCATTTTTGGTTAGCGAAATCGACCATGCAGTTAGAACTCCGCATCATGATGCACGTGAGCTCAAACTGAAGGGTGGATTTGCCTAATCGAAAATGGTGTCGTCGGAATACTTGGGTCTTATCGTATACTATTGTGCACCTCTAATAGTTTGCCTTTCTTCATGTTCATAAATAGATAAAATTCAACGTTACCAGATTGCATGCGATGCCACTGAAGATTGTTTTATGAGAACTCCCGAGTTTTAGTCCCTATTTTAACCTTGAACAACTGAACTTCTGGCATTAATTAAACACATCCATACTAAACAGACCAACTAGTATTCCGACGTATTCCGAATATCGACCTTTTAATTCCCTTAAAAATAATCTAGTGTATAAAATTGCTTGATATTTTTAGGAGCAAAACGTAAAGTAGCTAGAAGGAAAGTTCTTAAAAGTTTCAAAAAATTCTTTGAATTGGGTCTAACTTTATAATATTATTAAAGTCAAGTGAAAATTGCAACGTCTAAAGTCTAGTAGGTCCCTTTAGTATAAATGAATCCAATTATCATTTATCTTGATTATCTAGACTCTACTACTATTATTACTTCTTACTTCCTTTTAACAACTCTTCTTTTGCTAACTTCGTGGCGCTTTTTCTGTCTTAGATGGAACATATTCCATTCGAGCTGACCAGGTTCTTTGAATTAGTCACTTTGAAGATTGATGATAACTATCTAACGAATCTGCCAAATAGTTTAGGTTGTTTGACGAAGTTAAGGTGAGAGTTTTCTTACTTTCTTCTAAGTTTGTTACAATCTCTTCCAGCAAGTTTAGTCAAAGTTTTAACTTCTTTTCTTTTTTTTTGTGGAAGCATTGGCCGTCAAGTGCCAACCTAGTTGCCAACCTAAGTGTCAGAAAACCTAGTTTTATAAAGCAAGAACTGGCGGTTACAGGAATGCATCTTTCTCTCTCCATTTGAATGTGTGTGTTAGAAAAGGACAAAGGTAGGGGCTAAAGTCATGTGATGGCCTCCCTCAGATGCCATCCTTTTTTAATACATGCGTTCAAATGGCTTGAGAGAGAGAAAGACTAGGTCCTGTATTCACCCTTGAAAGCAAGTGCAAGAACGGGTGGAGTGAAGAGTGCACCAACAAATTTCAAAAATTGTTAAATGAGATTTGGTCCAAAACGGTGGCGGCTGGTGCAATCTGGCAACAATGTCTTCGCTCCGTTTGAATCTATGTTTAACAATTAATTGCTGGTGAAGCGCTGCTTCACTTTCGAATCAATTGTTTTATATACAATCAAATGGGGGATGACATTGTTGCCATCTTGTATGAGCCGCCACTGGTCCAAAATTTATGTACTGTGACCTTCAAAAGAAAGTACTCTCTTCGAAACGGTCCTTGATTATGCTGTCGATTATTTTTCAAAGAGTTTTTAGATTTCTCAAGGCATACTTTCAAGTGGCAATGCTGTTAGAATCTGAAATACCTGAAAACTTCAAATAAATTTAAGACTAATTGAGGAATGGAAGAATGAAAATTTCTATCAGGATACTTTCTTTTGAAAGTCATAGTACGCTTGGAAAGAAGGGATTGGAGTGGCACTATAATGTATTAGACTATTTCAGACATCCTAATTTCACAGGGCTGGTACCACAACAAATTAGTATTAAGCTCCAATGTATTGGATGTGTATTACAGCAGAAATAAAAAATAATCCATTAAATTTTAGTACCACTCCAAAATTCCTCCTCTCCGTGAAGGATTCCTTATCTCCGCAGTTGGTGATCAGTACATTTCATCAATGAAAAATGCCATTTTCGCAAAAGTGCGGTTAAAAAAAAAAAAAAAAAAAAAAAAAAAAAAAAAAAAAAAAAAAAAAAAAGGTCTACTTAAGTGTTTAGTTTGGCTGACTTTAAAAGTTTTATCCAAAAAGTCTTGATCTTACAGTGCAAAAATTTGCAAGGTTTTACTCTTTTGAACAATGCAAAATCAATTGATTTACAAGGGGAGGTCACGGTGGGGCCACCTCCGTCATCGTTCAAATTTCGCATGAAGGTAGTCCTAAGGGTCCTTATCAACGCCTCAAGGTCACTTTTTGCGAATAGGCCCTGAAAAGCCTGAAAAACGGGTTTGAAAATTAACGGTGTTTATGTAGCGCAAATGTCGGCCCCAAACTTCATCGACCGGGTGGCGCAGTGCGCTAAGGTGCGCGCCACCAGATGCTTGTACGCCGGTGGTATGGGTTCGAATCCCACCTACGGAAGCAAATTTTTCAAAGTTGTTCTCGGGTCGATTTGATCATTTTTCATCATTCATTTTTATTAATTCACTTTTTACTGTTGATTTTTTTTTCTTTTTCTTTGTCAATGCTTCAAATGAATACAAATAGCATCAAATTCCGTAACCCACAAGAAATGGTCAAACATACAAGCAAACAGTAAAGTATCAAACAAAATAAATAACAAAGAAATATTCAAGGGGACAAATGAAATCATACGGACGAACGAAATGAAGACCAAAGGCACAAATGAACACATCGAGAAAGGGTCATTATTTATTCGTTTGTTTGGATTCTTATTTGTTTTGACTATTTGGTTGTATGCATGCGTTTGGGAATGTTTCATTTTGTATTCATTTGAAGCATTGACAAAGAAAAAGAAAAAAAATCAACAGTAAAAAGTGAATTAATAAAAATGAATGATGAAAAATGATCAAATCGACCCGAGAACAACGTTAAAAAATTTACTACCAGAAGTGGGATTCGAACCCACACCACCGGCGTGCAAGCATCCGGTGGCGCGCACCTTAGCGCACTGCGCCACCCGGTCGGTGGAGGTCGGGGCCGACATTTGCGCTACATAAACACCGTTAATTTTCAAACCCGTTTTTCAGGCTTTTCAGGGCCTATTCGCAAAAAGTGACCTTGAGGCGTTGATAAGGACCCTTAGGACTACCTTCATGCGAAATTTGAACAATGACGGAGGTGGCCCCACCGTGACCTCCCCTTGTTAGTCTACCAGAAAACGCCTTCAAATGGGAAAGTATGCAACCTGCCACTTCTGCTATTGAACATTAATATCACCCATAAAATATCATCAACAGCCTCTGTGACTGATCCATTTTTTTAAACCCTTTTCTAGGTATTTCAGTGCATCAAACAATCAGCTGTCAGTTTTACCATCTAGCATCGTTAGTTTAAATTTAATTACTTTAAATATATGTGATAACTCCTTCAAAGCGCCGGTGCTCACTCCTATGGATCCGTTGGTCATAACAAATGTACCCAGTTTAAAGGACGATGCTGCAAAAGTTATCGTCAAACGAAGGTTTGTGTCTCTTTATTTTTATCTTTTACTTTGTTTATCTTTACAGGGTGTCCGAGGAGTGAGTTCACACTTCTACTGTGAGCTCATGGTTGGTTGAAGACAAAACTCTGAAAGATTCAGGAATAATGAAAGACCCTTAGGTGAACTCAGAATAAATATCAAAACTCTCAAGCTACCTTCTGGAAGGATCACCTTAGAATTTTTCATTAGTCTTGTATTTTTCCAATTTTTATCTTCAACTGTAAGCTAATAGCAGAATCGAGAACCTTGGTGCGAGAAAGGCACTTCCGCACAAGTGCCTTTTTTGCGTAAAATGGTCTATATCATTCCTTATACCCCCCCCCCCCCTCTACACTCCTACCAAATTTTATTCAAGTCAGAAAACTATACGTGACAAACGCATTCCTTAGAAAAAGTCAAGTAAATTGGAACAAAGATCACTGCAATGAAGTCATAGTATCTCTTCTCAGAGGCTTATTTCATGAATGGGGCAGTTGCAAGTGTCTGAAATTTTGTGTTTCTTATACTAAAGATGATATTACTTGGTGAGCTGAGAACAATGGTGCCTTTGGATTTTTTCTAAGTGTCCCAGTTTTGGAGATACACACGTGTAAAGTTGTAAAAACCAGTGTGTGTAGTGATGTTACTATGAGAAATTCCCATTTAAAACAATGTATTTTGGGCCGAAATCTCATCTCCGGAACAATGGGACTAGTTAGAAACCAAAGGCATCTCTGTTCCTTGCTTATCAAGTAATTTCATTTCTTCATAAAAAGCACCACATTTCAGGCCCTTGCAACTGCCCCATTACTAGGAAACCGAACATGATTGCATCTCTTACCGAGAGCTCATTTCAGCAGTGAAGGTGGTGTCAACCAGCAATGGGCCTGTTGCATAGATCGGAATTTTGATGTTTTTCATTGAAAAACAGAAAGTCCTGAGCAAGAGGAAAACGTTGATGGTCTCCGTTTTTCCCTACGATGTATCATTACAGAGAAAACACGACATGAAATTTGGACCCGTTTGAAACGACCCTGTTTTGGCGGGAAGAGATTGGGGTGGCTCGCTACGTCACGATTTGTATAGCCGAGCGGTGAGAGAGTCGAGACCAGCGAAGCCGGCCGCTGTCCCGTTGAATTCTTACGGCACGCCACTTCCGCGGCAGTCGAACCATCCCTCTTTACACGCGATTTTCTCGAATATCGTTTGTCTCATGTAAAAATTCATAGAGATCAAATCGAAAGAGCATTAAATTTCCATGCTGTTTGGTGTCTTTATTTTCCTGCTCGAGTGGGTGGACATCAAATGCGGCAGACCGCAAAAATGACGGATTAGCGCATAAAAGTCCGGTATTGCATTTTTAAAAGTGGTTTTTTACCGTCTTAACAAGAGGTTCTGAAAACTTTTGAGTTTAATGATCCGATAGGAAATTTTGTGTTCTTTAAAATTGTTCCTTAGTATTTTCCTCGTCAGATGAACGGTTATTGAGATAAAAAGAGAAAATCGGTGAAAATGACGGTTTTTTGTCAGAACTTTCGCATCATCAACGTTTGAGTTTTTCCTATTTCCAAGCTAACAGAAAAATTGAGAAAAAACCAGAAGTACACATCTAAACGGGAATTTCACGTTCTTCAACTTTGATCCTTACCACTTTTTATGCAAAATGCATCGTAATCGAGATAAATGAAAATTAATGAAAAACGTTGAGTTGCTCCGGGTTAAAATAGTGACTACGACTCCGGAGTTCTCGTATATTTACCTGCATTTATCTCGATTACGATGCATTTTGCATAAAAAGTGGTAAGGATCAAAGTTGAAGAACGTAAAATTCCCGTTTAGATGTGTACTTCTGGTTTTTTCTCAATTTTTCTGTTAGCTTGGAAATAGGAAAAACTCAAACGTTGATGATGCGAAAGTTCTGACAAAAAACCGTCATTTTCACCGATTTTCTCTTTTTATCTCAATAACCGTTCATCTGACGAGGAAAATACTAAGGAACAATTTTAAAGAACACAAAATTTCCTATCGGATCATTAAACTCAAAAGTTTTCAGAACCTCTTGTTAAGACGGTAAAAAACCACTTTTAAAATGCAATACCGGACTTTTATGCGCTAATCCGTCATTTTTGCGGTCTGCCGCATTTGATGTCCACCCACTCGAGCAGGAAAATAAAGACACCAAACAGCATGGAAATTTAATGCTCTTTCGATTTGATCTCTATGAATTTTTACGTGAGACAAACGATATTCGAGAAAATCGCGTGTAAAGAGGGATGGTTCGACTGCCGCGGAAGTGGCGTGCCGTAAGAATTCAACGGGACAGCGGCCGGCTTCGCTGGTCTCGACTCTCGCACCGCTCGGCTATACAAATCGTGACGTAGCGAGCCACCGTACCCTCTTCCCGCCAAAACAGGGTCGTTTCAAATATTTTCAAATTTGAGCAACTTTGCACCCTTTTTTCTCGGTGTTCGCGTGTCCAAATCAAAAAAAGAAAAAATATGGGGTCAATGATTTTCATTCTAATTTCATAAAATGAAATAAAAAAATGTCATGCAACAGGCCCATTGTCAGCAAATCTCAAAAATGTTGTCTTTCGGAGTGAAATGATTAATTCATTTGCTGGGAATCTTCTAATCTTCAGTTACAATTGTTTTGTATTCAAAAATTCTGTTTTTCTTACAATTTTTGTTGTGTCTCAAAGCAATATATGTATATCTGGAGAGGACCAAAAATTACGGATTGGGAATTGACCCCACCTTCACAGCTGTAACCTTTTTGTTCTCATTTTTCTTTGTTTTTTCGTTTCGTTTCAGTTGTTATTTTTGTTTCTGTTTTGTGCAGGATCCCTTGTGTGGAAGGAAACGTTCCTCTAGATGTGATCTATCATGTATGCTCAGCCTTTCTCTGCATCTGTCGTAAAGCCGTGTTTAATTCTAAATGCACGTTCGTATCAAATTATAGTTTAAGAAATATCGCTAGTGAATTCTTTTATGACAGTCGAAACAATCACTTAATTCCGACCAAGTTTGGAGTCTGTTCAGTCCAATGCTACAACAAAATGGTCAGTCAGATTTAAATCTCCCTTTTATAATTTGTTTTCCTTTAGCTTTTGGTATACGTTTTTTAGCTGTTCGTATTCATCCAACTCTCTCCCCCGAGCTTCCTAAGAGATAGTTCGCTAATTGTTTGCAAAAAACCATGCCTTGATGTTCATTTGTAGTACGCGTGTTTGTGGCTTCTGTGCTGTCCAAGAGACTAAAATCTTGGCCCCTCGGTGGAAACTAGTGTCCCTTGAAGGTGAAAATGTATAGGGAGCGTGTGTTTATTTCTTTATATATTTGAAAAGTCTAGGGGAAAAACGATAAATGTCACAAAAATAAGAATTAAAGCTGTCATGGTCATCTACTGTAAAACGGGGTAGCTTAATACAGCCTGCTGGAAGCACTAGCAGGCATAACCTGTGCTCCTAGCAGGCTGTCCCAAGCTACCCCTTTTGTCCTAAGTTCCCCTGTTTTACAGTAACAGGATACAAAAGTACAAATTCAATGGAGATCTACAGAAGCGCAAGACAATCAATTTTGGTGGATGGGAATGAACAAAAATGGGGTTTTGTGATATTTATTGTTCATCCCCTGAACTCTTTATTTGTTTCTGATCACTCAAATGGCCAAAGAAAAAGAAGGAAAATTTCCTGGATCTGCTAGTGCTTATCTGCTCATCATTTTGCATGTCAATAATTGCATAAATTGACAAGACAGCCTGTTTTTAGGTCTTACATGAATTTAAATCTGTAGATCTATAGTGGTTTCACTTTTTTGTGAAAATGGGGCTCAACTTTTTTGAAAAAATTTAACTTGGAGATTTGGATTAGAATTGAAAAAATGGGATTCGCACGCTTCTTACTTTGAATGATAAAATTTCCTTCCTGAACTATAGAAAAAATATTGAGAAGTCACTCTCTGATACCATTGCTGAATATTTTTCAGCCCTGTATCTTTTCACTCCATTTACATTTTGTGCAGCTAAGTCAAGTCTTGACTGATCATATAAATAAACAAGTTATGGCATTGCCCTAAGCCATTGATATTCATCAGAATTTTATATGATTTCTAAGAATAACATTTTAAAAGACATTAAGTAATAGCGTTGTTAAATCAGTCAATCACACAAAAATCAAACATTACTCGTGCTTTATCACATGATCCGCTAAAACGGCCATCTTGATTCTGTTGCCCAATCTTCAAAGCACAGTATACTTATCCATACAGTAGTAAAACTCAATGTTACAGAAATGGCAGGTGGCGGCCCAAGGAACCAGAAGGTTAACTCAGTTTTTTTATCGTTTTAAGTGATTCAAAGTGTTTTTTCACTGTCAAATATCACAGATAGTTAAAATTTTATTACTTTTGGAGACTGTAATTTGAAGTTTCTATGATAAATTTTTATTTTTATTTGAGCTTGAGTTGTAACCTTCCGAGTCCAGCTGCTAGGATTGCCACTGACACCACTTCTTTCCTATAGAGTTACTGATAGAGTTACTATAGAGTGCTACTGTATGGATGAGTATACTGTGATTCAAAGTGGAAAGATACCCAACCTTTTTAGGTGCTGTCGCGTAGCAAAGCACCTTATGCTATCGTCGCTGTCCGTACGTATGTATGTATGTGACGCTCAGTTTGTGCACGCGAAAAGTGGTAGTAAATATTAATCGATTTTCACGAAACTTTGCAGAAGCGTTTGTCACTACCTTAGGATGAACTGCCAAAAATTTGAAAAGATTTGGTCCAGAAATTTTAAAGTTATCGAGGTTTTAGTTTTTTTGTACCTAGCAGTGGCATCAGAAAATGACTCCTCGTTTGCTATTCTTGAATTTTGGAGGGAATTTCTATCACTTTAACTAAGTGCATTGTTACTTTATCATCATTTTACTTTAATATCAATGCTCTTTGATACAGCAAAAGTTTGTTACAGACCCATCAAAGTACTATTTAATCTTAGCTTGTAAATATACTCATCGTTTATTTCTTTTATGGACTGATCAATAGTTAACAAGAATTTTGCATTTAGAAAGACAAATATTTTTATATGTAAAAACCATTATATCATTATATCTGTTTTTAGGATCCTTTTAAAATCAACGCAAGCAAAATTGAACCATTTAGTTTCAACAATTTTTCATGAATTCCTGTTACTCTTTGATCTAGTATGAACTGTAAAACTGACAAAAAAATCAAATTACTTGTTTGCTTTTAAGTGTTAGACATCTATTTTTTAGATCATAAATTTTGTTGATTAGATTGGATAATGGATATCCTCTGATAAAGTATCTTACAGTTTTATGGCTTGATTGTGATAATTATACATTTCTCAAAAATTTTCATAAAAATGAAACGTAATTGAGTTTTTTGCTTTCATTTTCACCATCCTTTCTTTTGATCAGTTTAAAACCATTTTCTTACAATAATCATCTGAAGGTATGAACCAAATTAACCTGGCTTATCTGACCATGTTGTAGGAATATTTTTAACGTGAATCATCAGGGATCTAGGAAGCCCTGCAATGGGGTCTGCAAAGGCTTTGTGGGAAAAGAAGAAGGAATTTTCAAAAGTAAGGCAAAATTAAGTGCAAGACTGGGGTAAGATGATGCTTTGATTATAGAATTGCATTTCTTATAAAACTTCATAAGACTTCCTATAAGATTTCTTCCTAGAATATAAGGATAGATTTTTTGATCCATCCAAGATCTGGTTATGAGAGAGAAAGGGGAAAAACAGAAAATAAAGGGCCTCGATTTACAAGGTTATCTTTATATTTATGAAAGAATTATATTTATAAGTTATAGAAAGATGATGATCATCAATATAATGTACAAGCAGAGCCATAAGTCCTGTGTCGAAGATTCGACGCAACCCGCATCACACCTAAAATGAACGCTCTCTTACCTTTCTTTTCTTTTGTTCTCTGAAGAACGAGATAGGTTCGGGCAACGTGTAGTGTAGGTTCAGTAGGTTGCGTCGAATCATCGACGCAGGACTTATGCCTCTGCTTGTACATGTCTCTGTGATGGAACCGTGTTGGACTAAAAACAGTTCTATCTCGGAACCAATATGAAACTGTGATGAAGCCAAAACTGATTTGGATTCCAGGCTCGCTAATGTTGGTTCCGCCTCCAATTATTCCTACTCCTGTATATTTCAGTTCGACTTCTGATTCTGATTCCGAAAAAGCCTCTCATTCTTTTTGGTTTCGATTCCAGTTCTGGTTCAGGTTCTTAACCCTAATGTCTGGTCCATGTAAAGTTTAAACCCATGGGAAGAGATTGATCCTCACAGCTTCTTTTGAGTTTTCAAGAAATCTATCTTTTCGCATAAGCTCACCAATGTTCATTCCAGTTCCAATTTTTTCTACCCCATAAATTTCAGTTCCGATTTGCAGAAAGCTGCTGGTTCTTTTTGGTTCCAGTTCCGGTTCATAGCCTTCAAGTCTGTTCCATACAGAGATTACTAACATAAGCCAAAGAGATATGGCAAGTCCTATCCCCGCCATGTTAGAAAACCGTTAATCGACATTTCGTAAAAAACGCCTTCAAATATGCCGTGATACAATACGGCGTACCACCTGGTGGACCATTTTTCGTAAACATTGCTATTACTGCTGTTACTGGAAATAAATTCAAGGCACACACTTTTCTGAATTTTTTTACTTTACAAACACGTTGACGAAATGGAAAATGTCAAGGGAAAAATTTAACCACTAAAAGAACCACTAAAACTTTAATCAAAAGTCATTTACTGGCAGCCGAAAGGAATTAAGTTACTTTCAGAAGGTCGCAAAAAATCGCCTATGGTTTTGTTAATTTGTTTACAAAAATGGTCAACTAGATCGTATGCATACTTCGTACGAGTCGATTAACAGTTTTGAGCAGTTCTGCCATATCTCTTTAGCTTATAGTAATCTCCACTGGCGCACCGAAGGGGGGGTTTTAGGGTTAAACCCCCCCCCCAAGCCTTAAAAAAAAAAAAAAGGAGGGAGAGAGAGAGAGAAAGAGAGAGAGAGAGAGAGAGAGAGAGAGAGAGAGAGAGGATGTGGCTCCTTCACAAATAGAAGAAAGAGAAAGAAAAAAAATCGTGATCAGCTAGGAAAGGGGGTTCACGGTGAATAAATTCCATATTATCCGCATTTGCTTAAGAGTTATTCACTATGGCGGGGGGGGGGATAAAATCTAACCCCTCGGTGAACCCCCTCCATGAATATTCCATGGCTCCTTCATCCACATTCCTTTCGACTCTTCTCCCTCCAATTACCATGAGTCTAGAGCAACGATTTCGTGGTGGCAGAATCGAAAATATATTTGTACATTTCAATTTTCCTGTAATGAAAGTACCGTAAAATTCAATCTGCACGGAAAAAAAAGATTAGTGAAAATAACCATATACGGATACCTGATTTTGGAACTTGCTATATGCTATGGTAAACTTGACCAGAAGTATGGTACATTTACCGATACTTTGAGTAAATTCAACATGCAATCAGGTAACATCACCTAGTACCTAGTCAAAACATAGTATACTTCTGGTTATCATTACCATAACATCGAGCAGGTGCCAAAATCAGGTATCCGTATGGTTATTTTCACCGTAGTTTTTTTTCCGTGTGAAGGTCAGAAAAATTGAAAAAAATTTCCGTTGGAGGGCCCCCGGACCCCCCCCCCCCTCTCGGTGAATATTCCATGTCTCCTTCATCCACATTCCTTTCGACTCTTCTCCCTCCAATTACCATGAGTCTAGAGCAACGATTTCATGGTGGCAGAATCGAAAATATATTTGTATACATTTCAATTTTACTGTAATGAAAGTACCGTAAAATTCAATCTGAAGGTCAGGAAAATTGAAAAAATTTTCCGGGGGAGGGCCCCCGGACCCCCCGCTTGTACTGAGGGGTATTCCATACCCCCAGACCCCCCGGAGTTTGAGTCGTACCAACCCCCCCCCCCCCCCCCCCAAGACAAATTTCTCGGTGCGCCACTGGTAATCTCTAGTTCCATATAAACACACGGGAACGAATCGATCCTCGGGGCCTCACTCGAGTTTTCGATAAATCGATATTTTTGCATAGATTCAAATAAGAGAAGCGATGATCGATGCCAATTACTCGCGAGCCGGCCGCAGTCACTACTCACGCCACGGGTTTTACTCGACTGCGGCAACTAGGCATCGAGCCGTTTCATTCATCATTCCCGCGCTTACTACACCACCGTCGATCGTGCTGCTATCTCAACGGCGATCGTAGCAACTGAAACCACCACGCTGCTTCCGTCTACCCCCTCCCTCCCAAACCAGATGCTAGCGCGGGAGTTTTATCCCCCCCCCCCCCTCCTCTTCCTCTCCTCTCTCTTATCATTTTCTGTTGCTGTTGAGTGTTGACAACGGTTTTGTGGTCAGTTTGTGGGTTAGACCTCAAGGATCCACTGATCTTCACGCGAACGCACGCTCGCTCCGACACCGCGCCGGCAAAATCGCACCGGTAAAAAATCGCGTTTCAATTTTTTGTGATTAGTTTTTAACTACTTTTTGTAAAGCACCAATTTTTTTTTTCTTTCTCTCTGTTTCTCAATTTCATCTTTTTACCTATCGTGCTTCCGGTGCCGTGCAGAGCTTGTGTCGCTCTTTGTTATTTCTCTCCCTTCTACGTTTCTATCAATTTTTTTTTTTTTTTTTACCTACTTCAAAATTTGTTAAATGTTTGAGTTAACAAACAATTTGAGTCGGGCTCTTCCGTTTTTTCTTCAGTTCATCAAGTGATGTGTTCTCTCACCGAGTTGGTTTTTTGAAGTGATTTATGATGCGATAAATACTCGCTCTCTCCGTACGTGTTCGCAATAATTAATGTCGAAGAAAACAACCGTTGAATTGTTGTTGAAAATCAAAACTATCAAGTGGTGGATTAGGTAAATGTTTACAAATCTGAGAGAAAAAAAAATTCACTAGTTTTTCTCACCTTATTGTTCGACACTCATCTCTTTTTGCTCGTCTGTGAAATTTAAGTGAATCAAATTGCCGCGTTTTTTTTTACTATTTTACGCGACTCAAGTTCTATGTGTATTTCTAATCAATTTAAAAAGAAATTTTTTTCCATGATAATTCCATCATAGCTCATTTAATCGCAAGATGCAGCACTTTTTGTTATGATGTATTTTACTTTAATTTTTTTCTGCGTTCAGAAATCAACTGATTGTTGTTAGAGGAGTTTCAGCGCCTTGATCTCCGGTCTTAAGATGTTTAAATTTTCCAGCGCCACCACAAAATTTGGATTAATCGCTCTAATAGTTCTTCAAATAGGTGAGTGTTCCCTTCAATTCCTATTTTCGCATTTTCTCTCGCATAATGTAAAGTAAATTGAAAATTGAATTTTTTCGTCAAAATTATTTGACTTTACTGTAGGTACTCCGGGTACTCGTAGTTTCGCTTGGCAGGGTCAATAACTATAGTACTTTTGGCAAAATTGAGTCAATCTTTTGAACTCTTCTACACAGGCCTACATAGATAGTATACTTGCATTGGATTGACACTGGATCCCAAACATTTACGAAGAAACTTGCAGCAACAAAGGAAAAAAACGTAGTCTAAGGAAAACAGGTATAATGCACTAGAAATCAATGCAGTTTTTATTTTATCCTCCTCCTGAAAAGCTGGCCAAAGATTTCTACTTGGCAGCCCTTTTCATAAGTAGCGGTAGAACTGGCCAAGCACCAAAACCTCCAGCAAGAGAGGTGGTGTCCTCTACTTACACTTAACATTCTAAACTAGGTACGTCGGATTCAGTTTACCTAGAAATTTCAGAACTGTTCATCCTAACCAAAAAAAAAAAAAAAAAAAAAAAAAAAAAAATATATATATATCCTGACCAAAATTTCGGAGATAAGCCTACCATCCGGTTCAAATTTTTCGCCAACAACTGCGCGCTAATTTCTTTCATTCGGCTTCATTTGAACCGTCCGATTTACTATACACAACCGCAACTGGTCCGGATATTGGCGTCCGGGGGGGGGGGGGGTGTACTTTGATTTCCGAGCGCTAAAATTTGGGACTCTCGTTCCTCCTCGAAAGTCAAAATAGTCAAACAAATAAATCAAATACATACTCCTGAAGTATTCATCTGTTGATTTTTTTTTTTTTTTTTACCTCATCGCGCGGCCACCAGACATGCATCAAGAATCGAGGTCAATGTCTCTTTCTAGAAGGAAAAAAGTGAACTAAATTTTCGCTGATGCAGCATGTCAACCGGTATACATACTTACTTACCTTTACATCAATCAGTAGTGCAACGGAGAGAAATTCTTCCTCTCTCTCCTTTTTCCACTGAAACGGGTGTGTTAGACAAGGATATAGACAAGCCCCCTTTTCCATCCTTTTTCTACTTACACATTCAAAGGGAAAATGAGAGAGATAGAGGAAATCCTGCTAGCTGCTCCAATGCATCGGTCACTCGAAGGGCAGGTGCGGGAGTGTCGACCCAGATTAATTTACGAAAATAATTAAAAAACAATTTTCTTCAAGAAAGATTTAAATCGTAAGTATATTGCTCACTAAATTGGTCGCGGGGGAAAAAATCATATATATTCGGCATATGACGATAGTCAAAAGACAGTCGATTCATCCCTAGATTTTGGTTCAGGAAGGCTTCCTGCAATACTTATCGTAATGAATTTAACACTTTAAGCACTGCGTGTGGCCTACTTGAGTCAAAATCTAAGGAGTTAGCTGAAGTTTGATTCGCCGACCATGAGTACTATACACTTACAGTATACATGTGTAAAAGTAGTAAGTACTTACCTTCACCTCTCCGCCTCATCGTTGATGGACCCCAAACAATCTTTTGATTGATACTCGAGAATTTGTTTACTTTTAGTTGTAATTTTGAGTTTTCAATGGGAAAAGCGCGTTTAATCAGTGGCGGCTCGTGTAGTTTGGCAACCACGTTTTTCCTCTAGTTGATTCTATGTTAAACAATCGATGCGACAGCGAAGCAGCTCGTCACCAGCAATCGATTGTTGTACGTAGATTCCAAATGGAGAAAAAATAATTTTTGCCGCATCGCACGAGGAGGCACCGATGGGCTTTTCATCTAACCCTCTCAAAACTACGTCAGAATATATTAAGTAAGCATCCAACACGACATAATGTGTCCGCGACATTCACCATCCATCAGTGTTAATTTTACTAATTTTTTGTGTTTTAGGATAATTCTCCGCCTAAAATTTCACTTCATCGTCGCTCTCGCATGTATTTTGAGACGCTGATTTCAAAAATGCTATTAGTTTTCGCTAAATTGGCCTAGATTTTAAGTAAATTAAAGTTTACATCTTCCTCGCAAAAAATTCGAAATTTTGGAAAAAGTATGAGTTTTGAGTAAAAACTGAGGCCGAATTTGAAATCAGCGGGTGAAAATACGTGGAAACAAACGCGAGGAGAAGAGAAAGAGGCAAAGAAGTATCTTATGATGAGAAAACCTGGTTTTTCGTTCAGGGCGGCCGGGCACACAATGTCGTTAAGGCGCAAAAATCGAATAAATTCGTTTCTACGACTAGATTACTCAGTGACTCATACAATATCAGTTTTCTATTCAAAATAAGTGCGACTCCAAGTTGTTTGAAACATAATATTTCCTCCAGCGCCTTCAATTTATTGTGTATGCAAAACCAGCTCCGCGGTGTAGGAATAGTTAGCTACTCACTTAATATTAATGATGAGCTAACGAGGATTGATTAGTTGTCGTGACCTCATGACCTGGAAGTGAAAGGGTCAATATGTACTCTAGAAGTCACGAACTATCTATGACTATAGTCTGTTCGTTCTAACTTGAGACCTGGTGATTCAGGTAGATTTGCCTTCTGTGGCAACGTAGGAGTACTAACCCTCGTCAGTCAGCCGAGGTGACAGGGACTCTTCCCGACTCTCGGGCTATGACAACCTATTGGAGTGTTGCCGTTCTCTATTTTCCGAAATTCATTCGCCCGCTCAGGACTCAAGTTAGAACGAACGGACTATAGACCACTCTACAATGACTCACACAATATAAGTTTTTTATTCAAAATAACTATTAAAATTTGAAGCATAATATTTCCTCTAGCCTAGCGCCTTCAATTTAATGTGTATGCAAAACCAGCTCCGCGGTGTAGGAATAGTTAACTTCCCACTTAATATTAATGATATTTGAGCGAACGAGGATTGATTAGTCGTCGTGACTCGTGACCTGGAAGTAACAGGGTCAATACTCGCGAAGTCGCGAGCTATCTTTGAACTAATCTATGAAATTTTTTTCACATGATAAATTGTCGAACTTTTTTTTTTAGAAGAGATTCTGCAGAAATAAGAAAATCATTGATGCCACGTTTTTTTTTTTTTTTTTTTTTTTTTTTTTTTTTTTTTTTTTTTTTTTATTTTCCTCTCTCTCTCTTTTATATCAATTTTCGTTCCTTCATATTCAAACAAAACTTGCCCGTGACTTTAACCTTTTCAATTTTAAGATGAAAAGATAAAGCATTTTTTAAGATATTTTTTTTAAAACGATTTACGTGCACCTCTTTGTTTTTGTTTTTTTTTTTTTTTTTTGTTGTTTTTTTTTAATCAATAAAAAGCAAACGCTCGAATTCACTTTCACTCATATTTTACGTTGTAATATGAGAAACAAGGTCGGGAAATTCCCAAGATTGTCGGTCTAGGTGCGCCTAAACTTCTGAAACTACCTCTAATATGAAACGAAGCACAAAAACTACCGGCTCTATCAGTCTGAATTTTCCTAGTGTTTACCTATACTGCAGGATGAAAAGGGTGCGACATTTTACTCCCACAAAAGAGTGTGACTCTATCGGAGAAAATGTATTTTCTGAGAATGTTCGCGTTTTCTCATACTATTAGACATTAGACACACCAGGTAAATTTCGCCAAACCAATTAACACTCCATAATTATACTCCATTCTCATAGTTGTCGTCAGCAAGTTTCCAATTATTGACCATTCCAAGAACTTGACCATGGGATTTTTTTCTTTTTTGTAGAGCAAGTTTCACGCAGTAAGTATGGCGGCTGGGGGAGGGGGGTTGTATTCCTCGACCCACGAATTTTTTTGCAAAACAAATTTGGATGATTTTCACCCCCGAATTAACCTCTCCAGGGATTGATTTGGGACATGTTTGAGACAGCCTCCTCCCACATACCCACGCAAAAAAAAACAAAAACAAAAAAAAAAACAAAAAAAAAAAGAAAACAAAAAAAAAAAAAACAAAAAACAGTTTGGTAGTGCTGACAAAACCTTTGGTAGAAAAATGACCCATCAAAAAACAGCCCACCAAATCTCTGGTTCACCCAGCAAAATCTCCTTAGTTCGGCGTTTAAAACCTTCGGTTGGCTCTACTAAAGTTTTCCACTGGGTCATTTTTCTACCAAAGGTTTTGTCAGCGCCACCAAAGCGTTTTTTTTTTTTGTTTTTTTTTAATGTTTTTTTTGTTCACACACACGCCAAAAAAAAAGTTTAGCTGGTTTGTGAGCATAACTTACTTGCCGTTTGTTAACTAAGTCTTCCAATGTTTGAGGAGAGCGTATAACTCGACCCAGAGTGACAAGGAGGGACCGAGAAGAAGAGGTGGGGGAGGGGGGGGGGGGCTCTCCACGCAATTTGAATCGCAATCTCATTTGATATGATAATATAATGTGCGAACTCAGCTAGATAAAAAATTTAAATATTTCACTCGCCGAAAAGTCCCTGTGCTTACAAATTATCCTTCACCTAATTATATTTGAAACCGACGTGTGTTGAAAGTCGCGGCTGCCTCTATAACTGTGCGCTGTATGGGCTCACCTGAGGTATTGACGATGTACTTACAATCGGTCACACCTGCGTGGATGACTCGATACAACCCGCATTACCAGTGGCGATGAAGCGTGCAATTTTTCAACATAGCATTTGGTTCATTTAAACCCTTAGAAACTATCGAACTATATCGAGGGGAATCGGCGATGCTCATCGAATTCGACCTTTTGTAAGTACGATGGGTTCAACTGGAGAAATTGATACGTTGCCAAGTAGCAAACTTTCCCACTGCCACATACGCATCACATCTGGTAATCCAATCGAGCTCTTTTCATTCAAGAGGAAAAATATTTGAAAAATTATCTAAAAATTCCTTGAAATCGCTACTCGGTTACTATGTTAAGTGTTTGCGAACCCATTACCAAGTCCTTGCGTTCAAGTTAATTACATTCCAAACCGTACACTGTAAAATTTGCATCCAACTCAAGGAAATAAACGTTGAATTAGAGAATATAATGGTTCGCGTAGGTACTTACATACATATCAAGAGATCCAGTTATCTTTTTCATCAATGAATTTTTGAGACTACTCAACTACTACTACGTTACGGGCCCACAAATACATTTTCTTTCGGTGCGGGTGTATATTATGAGATGAAACTTTTTCAGCTATGCGTCACACCTAGTTACATAATCATCATTGTCATTTATTTATTTATTTATTTATTTATTTATTCCAACAACCCCCTCTTTTATGTTGTCCCTCGTTTTGTTTCAAGCGAGCATCCACCTGCTTTTGAATATTTGTATTATGATAATTTTCATAATTCACTCGGAGTGCTTGAATAAAATTGCTCAAGTTATGAATTATGTTTCTCTGTTGATGAAACCGGGCATTAAAATTCAATGAAGTCTGTCGGAGAACCTGTACGGCTGAGTGCGGGTGGTGCGTCTCTGTGTTTTAAAAGTTGCCCTAGTTGCTGATATTTCATATCTTTGATTCTCATCTTCAGTTCCCTCCATTTTTTGTTTTGTTTTTTTGTTTTTGTTTTACACTTGCTATATAATAAGTTTTAATACAAGAAAGACGAAAACCATGACATTTTAATAGACTGCGAAAATTGTCACGATTTTTCTCTTATCTGAATCAGTTCGTTTCCCATTTTTGGACACTTGCTGTAAGTTTTGATGTACAAAAGAAACGGGGGGGGAGGGGGGTATAAAGACATTTTAATAAAACGAACATTGTCGCGCGCGATTTTTATCTTATTTTTTGTACTCACGAGGTGGCCAGGGTCAAAGTCTCAACCCCCCTCCCCCCCCCCCCCCCCCCCCCCCCCAAGGAATAATACAGGCCTCAGCAAAAATCTAAACGGTCACAAGTCTTGAAGTAACGCTTCGGTAAGGTCAAGCCCAAAAGGTTTCACCGAGAAAAATTGTCTGTCACTCGGGGAAAAAAAAGACCAGTAGAATTGACCATCTGCAGCTGCGTTTTTTCAGTCTGCTATCAAGTGTGGTAAATTTTACCATCACATGGAAAATTCAACGTAAGTACCTTGTGGTGAAATGAACCAACAGGTTATCTTAATTTACCACAAATTACGTTGCATGTACCATTCGATGGTAAAATTTACCATACTTGATAGCAGACTCCAAAATTAGCTATATGCAAATGGTAAATTCTTTCATTCTTTTTTTTTCGTACATACCTTAAAAACAATTAGGTCTCTTTATACTTTTTCAACTGAAATTCCGGTAACTGCACTCGAAATTCCAAAGAAATTTATTGAAATTCTGGTTACATTTATACCTGAATTCCGCAGTCACAATCACCATAAATTCCGGTTAGGGAAGTATTAAACAGAATTCTTGTAACGGCAGCCGCGGAAACTTTTCACTGTGTTGGTAAATGCTTTGCTAAAAATCTATTGTAAAATAATGGACAGCATAATCAAGGACTGTTTCGAAGACAGGACTTTCTTTATAAGAGATGACAGCAAATAAAGGCACCCCTATTTTGAAAAGTGGATCGCCCAGTGCGGTTTCAAGCCTGTAAGGGTTCCGCGTTCCCATCAGCCGCAGATGTCTTGATTCGTGGTTTTCAAATCTCGGGGCTCGAAAATATTGTTTTGTTCTGTCGGAAAGAGCATCGGAAATGTATCGCTTGTTTTTGGAACGCCTCCAATTCGTTGTGAATAATATTTTTTTCATGTTCACGCGTGCGACTGCGGATCGATGCGTTTCGGCCGGAGTGACGCCTGAACGCAGCGCAATGGATCGGAATATGAATTTTTCTGGACATAGGGACTGTTATTTTTTCGCTCCGGTGTTGTTTATCGTGTTTAAAATGTGTTAAAATACACGTTTAACATGTATAATACACAATACACACCTTCCAAAAGGTATATTACACAATACACACCTTCCAAAAGAAATAGTATTTAGTAATATGTACTTCTGTGTCCAGATAGCCACTCTAAAACACTAGCACCCTCATTTTCAAAACCAATTTCCAATGGATTTGTCACGATTTGTAATTTAAGGTTAACAAATAAGAGGCAAACGAACCGGGCTCGTGTAAAACGTCCACAATCCGGGATTTTCACTATGGCTGCGTCCACGATGACTTGAAAATTACCTTTCAGAAGGCCCCTCTATCCTTTATAGCACCTTGATTTACTCACGTGACATGTCCGGCGTGACATGTCCATACTTTGGTCCAATGTGAGCCGTGTTAGCGCCACCGACCGCACTTCCATCATATCGCCGATTTGAATTGGGAAATCTAAGAGATCCTCGCGTCATTGCCAGATTTCTTCTCAAATGTTATCATTTTTTTTTTAAACAGTTTGAAGAATCGTCGCGGGCGAAAAAAAAAATATAGGACATGATCCGCGAAATTTTCATTCTGAAATGCCTGTAGAATAAACGTGAGGCCGGAAACTTAAGATTTCTTTCCAGAATTAACAGAAATAAATGAGTTTCAACATAAATCACACACGTCCGCCATGTTGGGATATAGGACCACATCGTTGCCTATTGGTGCCGTTAAATTCCAAACTTGCTTCCATTGGCTCTTATGGGAGTTTCCGTTCTGCGATTGTATTATTCTGTGCTTTTTTGTCGTACGAATGAAAAATTGTATTTAACTTAGAATGACTTGATGGTCGATCAAATTGTAAAAAAACATGGTTGGTAAATAGCACGAGCTTTCGCTGCTGGAAATTGACGTTAGGAGCCTCAAAAAGTTCCGAAATTGACGCATAAACTCAATTCGTCGTCCATCAGACGTACAGGCGGAAGTAAATTTTCGCAACTTTTCAGGACAGCAACAACAAAATTGACTGACTCATTGGCTTTCATGACTTATGCCAACGCGTTTTCCGTAATTACTTGAATACGTACTTGAGAATTTGGCATTTTTTTTATAACATGCGCAGATCGAAAGACCATAATTTCTAACACAGGAAACAATGAAAAAGTCAATTTCTCACATTTCCGAGTTACGTAGGTCCTCATATACGTCAGGTCCTCATATACGTCAGATGGACGACAAAGGAGGGGTTGCGATAAGGGCCGTTTCCGGCCCCCACCAATTTGACATTTTCATGTCCCAATACGTGTTCTAGAGGTAAAAACAAGTCAAAAAACCTCTATTAACATAACCTCTAAAATGCATCCCTGTTGAGCTACAGCCTCTCAAAGTTGACATTTTTAAGCTGAATTTTACCGCGACATGAGTGACTACATCATATAGGATTTGAAAAGTATCGACAATATATCCACCTAGAACTTGTTTGTAAGTCTTTAGTGAGTCTTTAAACCTCGGTTAGGGCCCAGAGTTGACCATTTTTCCCCGAGTTTTCACCTGAAAATATAAAATTTTTCCCAAAAAACTTGAAAAAATTTAAGTTTTTTGGGTGGTAAATCGTTTTGACACCGAAACGGACAAAAAAATATTTAAGTATGTTATGTAGTAGTATATTAGGTAAAACATATCGAAAAATTGAAGTTGCGCTCGCTTGCGCTCGTGGTTTAAAAATCAACTTTACCGTAAGTAGGTCTACCGATGCGATTCAAACCATACGACCATTATACGGATGTGTGCGGCCGTGCGTGATTAAATATGCAACCATCGATATTCTTCGATAGTTTTAGTTAGATTTGCTGCCGGGGAAACATTTTAGAACATTCCTGAACCCAGGGGGAGGGGGTTGTAAAAAAAAAAAAAAAAAAAAAAAAAAAAAAAAAAAAAAAAAAAAAAAAAAAAAAAAAAAAAAAATTTTTCGTGCAATTATGTTTGATTGTTTGAGATGATGGTTTGGAGGGGGGGGGCTGGACCTTGTCGACAGCCATGCTTAAGCTGTCACAACGGCTTCTAAATCTGGCAACACTAATTATCTCAATGATGAACCTGTCGAACTTCATTTTCTATGAGTGCAGTGCGCACCATTCTTAAGTCTCATCCGTGGTATAAATCGCACTAGCTTCATTGTGTGCTAATCTGATTGATAAAAAAAACATTTATTTAATTTTCCCCTTTTGGGGTCAATCAAGAAAGGGCACGTGCAATTCAGTACCCCGTGCCCTTTAACGGGTTTGGGTTTGTATAACGGTTTTGTTTTAATTAATTTAAAAAAAACCTAGATACTTTTTTGCTTATTTTTTTCCCCAAAAAAAAGGGGAGTAAGATTGTTTGGGGGGATGTGTGGCTGTGATTTTTTTTTTTTTTTTTTTATAGGGCATTTTGTATATGGACTTTTTGTAAGAATTTGGGGTACTCCCTCATCAAAAATGAAGTTCGAAAATTGAGTTTTAGTTTAGATTTAGAAGCCGTTTGACGTTAAGCAGGCTGTCGACAAGGTCCAGCCCCCCCCCCCAAACCATCATCTCAAACAATCAAACTAATTGCACGAGAAACTTTTTTTTTTTTTTTTTTAAACCACCCCCCCCCCCGGAGGTTTCTAAAATGATTCCCGGCAGCAAATCTAACTAAAACTATCGAAGAATATCGATGGTTGCATATTTAATCACGCACGGCCGCACACATCCGTATAATGGTCGTAGGGTTTGAATCGCATCGGTAGACCTACTTACGGTAAAGTTGACTTTTAACCACGAGCGCAAGCGAGCGCAACTTAAATTTTTCGATATGTTTTACCAAAATATACTACTAAAAACTTAAATATTTTTTTTGATGCTCGTTGGGATCGGTGTCAAATTCACGATTTACCACCGGCAAAAATTTAAATTTTTTACAATTTTTTTTGGAAAAATTTGATATTTTCAGGTGAAAACTCGGGAAAAATGGTCAACCCGGGCCCTAACCGAGGTTAATGACTCACTAAAGACTTACAAACAAGTTCTAGGTGGATATTTGTCGATACTTTTCAAATCCTATATGATGTAGTCACTCATGTCGCGGTAAAATTCAGCTTAAAAAAGTCAACTTTGAGAGGCTGTAGCTCAACAGGGGTGCATTTTTGAGGTTATGTTAATAGAGGTTTTTTGACTTGTTTTTACCTCTAGAACACGTATTGGGACATGAAAATGTCAAATTGGTGGGGGCCGGAAACGGCCCTTATCGCAACCCCTCCTTTATGCATTTAAATGCATTAAAAAAAAAAAAAAAAAAAAAAAAAAAAAAAAAAAAAAAAAAAATCCTTCAATTTTTTTATTATTTTCTGTAAATAAAATTGAAAAATGAAATTTTAGATGAAATTATCCTAGTAATACCTACAATTAATTGGTTCGGAGAGTTTATGAGCCGTTATGTCTCGTACTTAAATGCGTGCTTTAAATATCCATGCCGACGTTTGATCGCGCTGGGTGCTTTGAGTTTTTCAGAGCTGCCGCTTTGCGTATAACTAATGGCATTTTTCAATTCACCGATGATTCCACCGTTTGAGAAAAGATTACATAGTTCAGTTCAATATATGACTTTAATGCTTGAAAATACTCGCATTTGTAATCTTTTCTCGACCGGTGCGCGGTGGAATCGTCGATGACTTTAAAACAACTTGCAAATATTTTAATAATTCAACAGAGATTGCGCACCGATTAAGAAAAGATCACAGATCAAAGAGTATTTTCGTTGCAGTACGGCCATACTCTGAACTAAACTGTGTAAACTTTTCTCAACCGGTAAAATCATCGGTGAATAGAAAAATGCCATTAATTATACGCAAAACTGCAGCGCTGGCAGCTTGAAGCTTATAGGTGCCGGTTGTTGTCACGTTGGGTCGATGGCACCGCGGGAGTTCCGATTCCGCCTCCTGCGGCCAAGGCGTCCCCGTCCGTGGCCTCATCAGCAGCGCCGCGTCTACGTCTGGCCTAGAAAAAGCTTTGATACCAGTAAACGTATATATGGACGAATAGTATATGTATATTTATCGTAGATATAGATATATACAGATGAAGAGCCGCGTGCGCCATGCGCCACCTCCTTCTTCCTATCGTCAGTCGTCACCCACTGCCGCATTGTGTCTTGGATCGAATCTCTGCCAGTATATTTATGAGACACAAGAAGCATTTACTTATACATATTATATGTAATATGTATGTACATATCTATGCATACAAACATATATTTAAAAGAGCATCAGAAAAAAATTGTAAAAAAAAAAAAAAAAAAAAAACTGAAGTTAGCGAAGGCGATGCTTTGCAACAGAAGGATGAGTCATTCAGTCACTCAGCCTGATGGACCTCGCGCCCGGACGTCTAACGCCTTATATTTTCCAGTGGCGTAGCGTGCAGTTTGGCAACGTAGTATTGTGTCCATTTAAATCCATTACGAAGATCGAGCTATTGGGTGTTCGGTGAACACCTTCGCATTCGATCCTTTACATGGATTTAAATGGACACAATACAACGTTGCCAAATTGCAGGCTACGGCACTGATATTGTCATCCCAGAGCTGCCATTTCGTGTGTATTTTAGTTCAATGGGGCTCTTGAAAACCTTTGCTATAGGAGATTATAGAGTCCCTTGATGGGAATACTGTATAGGGAGTACCGACACGAGCTCAACGAGTTGTGATTGGTCGTTGGTTTAAGGCTCTCACGGAGTCGAGCAGGAGTCGACGACATCGAAGGCTCCACACGAAAGGAGTCGATTCGTAGAGGAACGTATGGGAACGGACCAGAATGCCGGCAAATCCGCCAGTCCACCACTGGTCCACTGTCGAACTTAACCTTCGAATGCGTTCACGCGGTCGACAAAATCGACTCCTGTCAAAATGCATAAAGCGTCGTGTCGGTACTCCCTACACAGTATTTCCATCAAGGGACTCTAGGAAATTATAGGGTTGATTCTTTGCATAAAAACCTGTAAAAATGACGATGAGTACACTAAAAAATCTCGAAATTCACGCTCAGAATCGGGCTTAGTGGCGGAGAGACGCAGGTATCATGAGGGATTCTTATCTAAATTGAGACATATCTCTGTGTTTACGTGAAGAAAGTGACATGATAGACAGGAATCTCCTATGATACCTGCGTTGAACCGTCATTACGAACTTTCCCGTTATAGCAGTTATGTGAGTTTATAACTGAATTTTAGACTTTCTTAGTGTATGATTGTCGTGATTTTTACATCAGATTGGACTATTCATTTGCTCACAGCATAAGTTTGCGAGAGTCCCATTCAGTGTATGACTGTAATGTACGGAAATACGCTCTGATGATCTGTAATCTTTTCTCAATCTGTCCTCAAATTGATCCATTAAAAGGCTTGGTGTTTCACGGACGGTTGGAGCGACGGACACATTTTCGAAAAATTTATTTTCTGAGCTCATCAAGGGTCTGGGTTAATTAAAATTTTTGATTTAAAGGTAAAAAAAAAAAAAAAAAAAAAGGGCAATCAAACCAGATTCAGATCGCCCATGCTGTGTTTCCTAAATCCCCCCCCCCCACGGACCGTCACTGGAGAGAGTGGGGAAGTACACATGAAATATGCGTCACCAGTGGCGGATCCACGGGGGGCACGTCTTCCCCAGAAGCCTCAAATGTTGCCTCTTTTCAACAGAAAATGGCCCGAAATTGCTTCCACATACGCTTCAAATTTCAAAATTTCCCAGGCGTGCCCCCCCCCCCCCCCCCCGAGAAAAATGTTCTGGATCCGCCACTGTGCGTCACCAACAACGATTAACCTGCGGTTCGTCACCGAGTTTATCAAAGGAAAATCGCCTATTGAAGCTGTATAAATCACACCGTGACGTCACACTATAAATCAGTCCGTTTAATTAAAGATAATGGAGCAAGCTGCGAGGTCGTTGCCTCTTCGGTATAGTTCAGAGAGCTTCCTATAGCCACAGGAGCGACCCAAAAAATAGGGAATAGGTCGAGCACGATGAAGAGGAGAAAGAAGAAGAAGAAAAGCTAACGTCTTTTTGAAATTGTGAAATCCGCGCCTTCCATATTTATTCCTGGAGGGTCTCCCCCCCCCCCGTTCCTCCCCTGTTCTGTCCGTTCCATTTCGCAACGCGCTGGTGAGTCACAGAACTGAGAACTAAATGAGCTGCCGGTTGACTGAAAACAGAGTAGAGAGGACTCATTAGTAACGAAAATAGATTCCACTGTGTGTCGCTCATCACTCACGTCGCGCAATGCTTCTCGGGTACTGTGAAAATATACGCCCGTAAAATTTTTCGCGGCCCGTTTAATCCGCGGACATGAATATTATGATTTCAGTGTCTCGGAGCTGCTGTAAAGTTTTACGAGCCAGAAACTCTTTGCTGAAAGCCTGGAAGGGGTTTTGCGAGCCTATAATTTTAAAAGCATCCCGAAGTAAAAACAGGCAGTTTATGCCTTTTAGGCAGGGGAAAAACTCAAGACATATTATTTATTTCAGAAAATGTTCGGAGAATTCATTTTTGACAGTGTCTCAATGTTTCGACACACGGAAAGAGAGTGAGAGAGAGAGAAAGAGAGAGAGAGAGAGAGAGAGAGAGAGATATCACGATTTTTTATTTCACGTAAGAACAAATATTACAAAGAAATAAACTTACACAAGATTGGAACACAAAAGAAAAAAATTACAAAATTGAGATAAAAACAAAAGATTAATAAGAAAAATAAATAAATTAAAATAATAAATGATCATGAAAAGTGTAATAATGAATGAAAGAAAATAAAATTCCTACTCTGGGAGGCAGAGTTAGGACTATCAAAGAAAGAGAGAGAGAGAGAGAGAGAGAGAGAGAGAGAGAGAGAGAGAGAGAGAGAGAGAGAGAGAGAGAGAGAGGGAAGGGAGAGGAAGGGAGAGGGAGGGAGAGGGAGGGAGAGAGAGAGAGAGGGAAGGGGAGAGAGAGATGCCTTCCACCGTGCCGGAAAGACGACAGAGATTCCAGTTATCAGCTCTCTGGATTCCTTTGTTTCATTTTACAGGGTTTTCTAAGACAATAAGTTCAGCTTTTATACATCTTTCGTCCGATACTCTCAGATTGGTAGAACTTTTGACTCCAAAAAGAAAATTTTCCCGTTTTCGAGGTTACGACATAATTTTTAATTTGAAATTAATACACGTAAATACTAACAAAATACAGGAAACAAAAAACCTGATAAGAAATAGGCACCAAAATAAAACAAAAATGTAGATAAGACTTTCCAACGTACCTACTAAATGGATCTGTATGAATATCAACAGCATTTTCCCGTTCACCTGTTTATTTTATGTCAAATCGTTGATGGTTTGCTTTTGTTTTGTTCTTTCAACACGTATATTCATACAGATCCACACATATCCATACTGTATGGGGTATTAGAATGGTTATGGACCTGTGTAGACCATTTTTACCAGGAAGAACAAACGACATTCCAGTTTCTAATTGACAAAAAAAGTAAAAGTAATATTCGAAATTGTTGATACGGGTTTCAAGATGATCTTCATGCGCGCCTTCAATTAACTGTATAGGCAAAATTGACTCCGCAAAGTAGGAACATTTAACTACCTACCCAATTTTAGCCAGCGAGCGAGGAAGCAAGCGCCCAAGCGGTTTTTGGACGAAAAGGGATTTTCATGCGGGTTTCACTGAACAACAGTTTCTCACGATCATAATATTTTACTTACAGTACAGGAAACTACTAATTGTACAGTAGCGAGGCGTGAAATTTGACAACGATGTACTTTCTCCATTTAAACTCACTGAAAGAATCGAATGCTTCGATCATCGGCGATGACCAGATGTTTCGACTTTTCTAATGTGTTTAAAGGGGGGGGGGGGAAGAAACGTTGCCAATATACGCCACTGTAATTGTAAATATAGTTACTAGTATTCATTGTCGTTTTAATGGCCGAAATGCAATTATATGCATTTGATAATTGACATTTTGACTTCAAAGCGAAATTTCAGGAAGATTTCGATTGGGAAAATGCTCACCACGTAATAGTAGGCGTCTCTTATTGGCTGTTGTTTCTTGGAGCCCCCCCCCCCCGTACAAAACTGAACTTGTATTTTGCTCGCCTCACTTTCATAACACGGGAAGCCAGGGGCGTGCCGTGGGGGGAGCATGTGGGCACCCTTGCCCCGGGCGGCACTCTCGGGGGGGGGGGGCGGCGGCAAAATCAGGGTGAACAACCAAAAAAAAAAGGTTATCAAATTTCAAAATGAATTTCAGAGGGCGGCAAAATCAGTGCGTAACAAGCAAAAAAAAAAATAGTCATAAAATTTATAATTTTGTCCGCGGAGGGCGGCAAGATTGCATTCTTGCCCCCCCCCCCCTCTGGAAACCACGGCACGCCCCTGCGGGAAGCTTAGTATGTGCTGAGTCTCTATGTGTCTCCGCACCCATCTTGATAATGTTGATGAAGAAATTAAAAAATAAACATTTACCCGATTTTCAGATTGTAAACCAAATTACAAAATCATCCACAGAGTCCCTCCTTTTGAAGAGAGAACTTGGTTTATCGCTATAGGCATACAATAAATAAATAATACAAACCAGCAGAAATGTATTCGAAAACCGGTGAAAAATATCTTCAACCATGAGTAGCGTTTTCGTCGGCGCGTCCTCGGGTCACCCACCACGGACCCACGCGTTGTCTGCGTGTGCGCTGTATGACTACTAGGTATAGTGTAAACTGTATAAGGTGGCTAATTATGAATGTAAATTTGTACATGCATATCCCACACACCTCACACACAAGCAATGTGAAACGTCAATTACGCCCGTCGCAAAATCTTCGATATAGCTCCTAAGTGAGAGTGAAGGACGTTATTTCGGCAAAACCGCATGCTTTTTTCTGAGAGACGCAGCCAAGTCAAAAGTAATTGGAAGTGAAAAATATAACTCGGAGAAATCAGCATTCAGACGTCTTAGTATTCTTTGGTCCATTTATTTTTAAAATTTCGAGGAAAAGTATTCGAGAATGAGTCTGTTGCAAACTTTTGCTACAACGATTAAGAGTGTTTTATCTAATGTAAAATCGCCTGAAAAGTCCATTGGTTGCATCAGAAAGTCATAAAATGCAATAATAAACTCACAAGAGGCGTTTAATGAAATCCAAGATGGCGGTAAAATATTGAGCAATTTGTATGCATACACCACAAACATCCAAGTATAGCCAACCTCACAATATTGATCACACCCAATCACAACGTAAATAAACACATAACCTCTGAAGCTGTGAGGTTGTCAACGTTGGCAATCCTTGGATGTTAAAGTTGCATGCATACAGATTGCTCGATATTTTACCGCCATCTTGGATTTCATTAAACGTCTTTAGTGAGTTTATTATTGCATTTCATGACTTTCTGATGCCACCAATGGACTTTTCGGGCGATTTTACATACGATGAAATACTCTTTATCATTGTAGCAAAAGTTTGCAACAGACCCATTGACTGATTTAGTGAAGGGCTCGTTCCTTTGTCGCTAAGTGTCAAGGCGTAACTAAAACTGTCCAAAAAAAAAAAAAAAAATGGAGGCCTTTATAGTACCTAATTAATGCAAAATAATTTTTTCTAAAGAAATAGAAAAGTCAGTTGAAAGAAAAATTTATACGATTTTTGAACCAATATTTCGAAAAATAGAAACCGTCGCGTCTTCGGTATGTGAACTCGTCTTGCTAGCTAGTAAACAAGTAAAAATCAAGAAGTGTTCGCATTTTTCAGAATTTTCCTCCAGGGCCTAAAAATCACGAATTCACTGCACCCTTCTTCTAATTTAGATCCAACAGCACTGGGGTTAAACATGGTAGGGCGAAGTGGTAACTCGTGACTCAGGAGGACGGTGATCACTCGAGCATGATAATAATAGATAGTTTACGCGTCCTAACTATACAGTATACATCTAGGAAAAGTATAGGTACCATTTTGTCCCAACATTTTACGGTCCCTTCAAAGGTCTTTATTCCAGTAAATGATTTGACAGGGCCCTTCACTGGTCGATCTACAATGAGATAGCTTAATTAACTTCTTTGGGTGATCTGATGGCTCTAAAAACTTAGCGCCCAACGTGGGGCTCGAACCCACGACCCCGAGATTAAGAGTCTCGTGCTCTACCGACTGAGCTAGCCGGGCTGATGTTTAGGAACCGAGTGGAAATCGAATTTTCACCTTGCCAAACATCTCTAAAAGTACGAATTCAGTGGCGAGGCGTGAAATTTTGCAACAATGTCTTTTCTCCATTTAAATTCACAAAAAAAGTCGAACACTTCGGTTATCGGCAATGACCAGGCATTTTGACTTTTCTAATGTGTTTAACTGGGGAAAATAAACGTTGCCAAATTGCACGCCTCACCACTGTACGAATCCTACGACAAAAAATACAGATAAGTCGAAGAAATAGCACGAGCCGTCACTGAGGATTTCTGACAAAAAGGCCGCAATTCCGGTTAAAAATATTAAAATTCTCGACGAAATGCGAGAATGGGGCAGTTGTAACGGTCTGAAATTGAATGTTTTTTATAAAGAAATTAATAGTATTTGATGAGCTGAGAACAATGGTGCCTTTGGTTTTTTCCTAAGTGCCCTGGTTTTGGAGATACACACGTGTAAAGTTTGAAAAAATGGTGGGCGTAGTGACGTCACTACGCGGAATCCCCATTTAACACAATGTATATTTTGAGCCAAAATTGCATCTTCGTAACGATGGGACGTAATTAGAAACCAAAGGCATCTTTGTACTCAGCTCATCAAAAGTACTTTCATTTTCTTTATAAAAAACGCAACGATTCAGACCCTTGCAACTACCCTATTTCTTTTCAACAATTTTTTTTCAGAACTCTAGCCAGTTTGAGGAGTAATTTTTTTTCTCGCAGTGCGTAGATAAAGATATAACAACTGAATGCTCTTGAAAAAGCCTTGTCTCCAGGAAATGGGTGAATATATTCTCATTCCAGGGATATCCGTCGACAGAGTCCTGTTTTTCAATAGAGAACTGCTCGTCTGTGTTACATTTCGATAAGATAGCACGACGACACACCAAGCTGTGCTAGATAACGATAACATCGACCCAGCGCAGAACGTTTCATGCTGTCCTTCAAAGTTTCCCTCTTTGTTTTATTTTACTGATTCGTATCAATGTTGATTTTGTAACCGAAATGGTAATTATAGTTGCACGAAAAACAAAGCATTTTGCGTAAATGGTGATTGAGGCTGGAATATTTTTTTCAGCTTATTTTCCCGTTTTAGTTCAATACGCACGGATAATACAATTTTTAGAGTCAGATTGACGCACTGCAGTAAGGGCTCGCATGAGATGAAGTAAAAACGCATTTTCGGCATTTAAACTCACGTGTTTAAAGTATATTGATCGATTCTTGGGAAAAGTTTTCACATTGTTTTTCTAGTGCTTTCGTTTCGTTTTGCCCCCGCTTTTCTGAGCTGAGAAAAAAAATTTAGGTAATTTAACAGTCATCTATTTGTAAAAAATGATGAATACAAATAATGCATTTGCTGATTTAACTAACCATTTTGTTGATTTTACAATCCGATTTGTCAAATCAACAATCCAAGAAAGGTAAATCGACAATCTGATTACAAATGCGTTTGTACTCAAAATTTTTAACAAATAGACTGTTGGTAAATTCCCTAAATGTTTTTCTTAGGGTACTTTCAATGGAGCTCTTGCAAAATTTTGTCATAGGGGATTGAAGAGTTGATTCTTGCATAAAAACCTGTAAAAATGACAATGCGCACACTGAAAAATCACAAAATTCACTCTCAGAATCGGCCGTAATGGCGGAGAGATGCAGGTATCATGGGAGATTCCTATCTGTTCTGAGCCTTATCTCTGTGTTTTCGTAGAGAAAGTGATTTAATAGACAGGAATCTCCCTTGATACCTGCGTTGAAGCATCATTACAATCTTTCCTTTAGCGCAGTTTTGTGAGTTTATTACTGAATTTTAGATTTTTTCAGTGTGAATTTTGTGATTTTCGCTGGTTTTTGCATCCGATTGGACTTTTCATTTCCTTCCAGCAAAAGTTTGATAGAGCCCCATATGTTAATATCGTTTGTTGTTGGAGTTTGGGAAGGGGGGTAGCATTTTTAAAATCACTGGTGGCATGTGGGTCAAAAAAAGTGAAGCAAGGCTTGAAGCTGATGACATGACCAGCTTCTTTTTTTTTCTCTTTTGGTCCGCAAAAACAAATAAAACTCGAAATTGAATAGTGAAACTCACTCTACCAAGAAAATGGATATCGAAAAGTTGAAAGTGTGAGTTATAGCCCGGAATTTAATTTCAGAATAGTAATGGGGTTTGCCCCCCCCCCCCCCTAAGACGTGCATAGGCGGCACGCCTATGCTTATAATTTTCCTTTGATGAGAGTGTCAATCAATTTCTTTTTTCTCACTCCACTCCATTGCCTCTTTTCTGTCTGTTTTGAGAATTCTGATGGGACACTCACATGTTTTGGTTTGCTAGTTGCTCCGCTGTTTGTTTGTTTGTTTTTGTGATGATGATAATTACTATTCACGCGGTGTAAAAAGAAGAGCTGCAAGCGAGCGTGCACTGTTTTTGGAGGATCACCAATTATAACATGTTTAATGTCGATGTGTATACAAGCTGATGGTTTGGATTTTGATGAGGTGCAAATTTGTTTTGACTGTGTAGTCTGCATTTCCTACTCATTACAGACGTAACTATTTCATGGTTATTGACATTGTTGGTGAGATTTTGAATCGTATTACGCTCAGTTGTCGAACGGTGTACATTTTTTCATGGTTTGATTATAGTACTCAAAGGTAACTACTCGGAGGTTTTTTACAAGGTTAATACTATACTATTCGGCATTTATTCGTGAAAGAAATGAGGCTCTTGCGAACTTTTGCTACACGGGTATTGAAGAGTTGATTCTTGCAGCATAAAAACCTGTAAAAATGACGATGAGTCCACTAAAAAATCACAAAATTCACTCTCAGAATCGAGCTTAATGGCGGTTCGACGCAGGTATCATGGGAGATTCCTATCTAAATTGCGACGTACCTCTGTGTTTCCAAAGAGAAAGTGGCATATTAGATAGGAATCTCCCATGGTACCTGCGCGTCGAACCGCGCCATTACGATCTCTCCATTTATGTAGTTTTGTAGGTTTATTACTGAATTTTAAACTTTCTGAGTGTGATTTTCGTGATTTTTTCATCAGAATGGACTATTCATTTACTCACAGCAAAAGTTTGCAAGAGCCCCATTTATGGTCTCTGTTCTGTGGAAAGAAAATTGATCCCCTATATATACAGTGGTCAGTGGTGACTCGTGAAATATGGTAACAATGTATTCTCTCCATTTAAACAAAGCATCGGTTTCCTGGAGGCTCGACGAACCTTCTAAAGATCGATTATTTTACATAGCTCTAATTGTAAATGGGAAGAATACATTGTTGCCATATTGCACGAGCCGCCGCTGTCCCTAAACCCGCTTTTCCTGCTATTGTCTCACTGTTTCTCTATGAAGCGTTTATTTAAACAAATGACGAGCGACACAAGACGGTTTTGCATGGCCTTGGCTATTAGCTGCCTCGTGTTAGCGCAGGATCGATAATTTATTTTTATTTTTCGAATCGTAGAAACGGCGAATGATTCTGAAGAAGAAAAAAACAAATAAAAGAAAAAACACACGGATTACATCACTGGAATCGTTCTGTTTACTTTCATGTTCGCATTTCTGTTGATCGATTTGATGCACTTATCGCGTTTGTCAAAGTGATTACTGTACTATTTACTCATTTATACTACTTTGGTCATTCATAATGAGCTGGGTGCGATTATTTTATCGTCTAAGTCAATCATATCATATCGTCTGACCGATAAAAAGAAAATGCTAGTTGAGTCGTTGTCTTATTGTATCAGTATCTTTATGTAGTGACAAAGCAAAATCGATCAAGACATTATCATTTTTGTGTTTGTATGAAATATATTTATATCTTTGAGATTAAAGTGACGGAGCTGGGCGCCACCCCGCCGACGCGGTTCTCTTTGTTTTCATTCAAAGGCTTTTGCTAATTTGCTTTGCCATGTGAATCTGATTCGTTTACATACAAGTTTGCTGTAAGTTTTTAGCAATTTAACGAAACTGTTTGCTGTGTTTGGTCAACACTGATATGGAAAGAAGGAGTCTCGATCTGTGAGATCATCGTCAAAATCAATATTTCCGCCTGGTTGCAAGATAAGAAAAAATAAATACCATTGATTTGTGAATTCTATAGCCGAGCCTTTTGTAGGAAAATCCAAATAGAACAGGAATCGATATTTTTTTTTGTCATTATTTTAATGAGTGTTTATGATTCACTATTTCGCTCACATCATCTCTCACTGTCAGTGACCATTTACTCGAAACTTTAAGGAAACTCGAAAAAATTTATGAGCACATCAATAACTGTGAGATTGATAATCATCAATCATCAACCCCCCCCCCATTTTTTTTTTTTTTTTTTTTTTTTTTTTTTTTTTTTTGCGAAATGACCTAAACGTGGATTTCTCACCTAAATTGATGCGTTGGAAAGGAAACAATGCAGCGTGTGACCCCACTTCCCCACTGCCACTCCTACAGCAACAGTGGCGGATCCAGAAAATTTTTCTGTAGGGGCACGCCTGTGAAATTTTGAAATTTGAAGCGTCGGTGGAAGCGATTTCGGGCATTTTCTATTGAAAAAAGGCAAAATTTGAGGCTTCTGGTGGGGCACGTTCCCCCCTCCCCCCGTTGATCCGCCACTATACAGCAATATTAGTGATGCCTCAAGAAGAAATTTGAGAATACGCTTCTGCTGTATTCGTGTGACTCAACCTCGACATTTTTGACCACGCAAATAATAGAACACGTGCTCGACCCTCTATGTAAATAAAGTTTGATTCGCTAGCTTGAACGGCTAGCGCAAATTCGCGTTCAGCTTCCACGCGGAAAAGTTCCGTAGAATCAACAAAGGCATGTTATTTTTTCGTTTTTTGTTCTTTCAAAAATAAATTTCTGAGTCGTATGCAAATTTTCCAAGGCGAGACGAAAATTTAATACCAACAAGGGCATCGATATGAAGTACTTGGTTTGCTTTTGAGTTTTGAGCATACGATTTTGGCCCGCGGGTTCAAGAACCGAATAATTTTTCGCTTTATTTGCAACAATGGTTGCCAAATTTTGATAGAAATATTCCCATCGACCGTTTAAAATTTTATACGAACATAAAATTAAGTGCGATATTTTTGCACAACTAGGCAATAATGCTTACCACCGTCACCTACTTTGTTGAATCTTAGGGAAGATAGAAGATTCATCATGTTGTAAATTACTTGGAATGTTTTACGAGACCTAAGAAGCACACAATATTCTTTATTCGGTGCGAAACCTGGCAACATTTTTACGGTGTTGCAAGATTCAACAGAAAATTCGAAAAATGTCAACAAGTTTTTCGGACAAATTTAGAGAATTTCCCGCAATCTGGTAACCCTAAAACGATGCATATCGTATGCGGCGTATATGTCATTTAAAACGTAAATTCCTCTTGCATTAAAGTCCACAAAAATTATCGAATTTGAGAGCGTTCGCCGAGACCCTAGTTGCTCGATTTTCTAGACAAGTTTAATGGACACATTATGGGACGTTGTCAGACCGCACGCTACGCCATCGCCATGCTCCTGCCTTCACCGTTAATATCTGTGCAGTTTTGTTGCTTTCTAAATTTGGCGGTGATTCCATTGTTGAGTTGCGATGATTGGTTGATTGGATGTCAGATTGGTGAACAAGTAGAGTAAATATAATTTAATTATTTAAGCTGTGTGACTAAGACTATATCACATGAAAATCAAAGGCGTAGCATGCAATTTAGCAATGTTGTATTTCTCTGTTCAAACTAACCCGGTGTAAAAGGTCGAATTCGAGAGAGTTCACCCCCGGCACTCAATAGTTCGATATTTTTAATGCGTTTTAAATTGACGTTGCCAGATTGTATGCTGCGCCACTGATGAAAATCCTTTGAACCGAAATCTTCTTGTCATTCGTTGAGTTAGGAACTTTTATCGAATTCACGCAAAACGGCAATCCCGCATGTTTGAAAAAAAAAAAAACAATTCAATTGGGTTTTTCCAAAAAAAAAAAGAGATTCCCACTGTGTGCTAATATACATATATCGTTTGCTCTCCTTTTTCAATAAAGGTCAGATCCCACAGATCCTTGTATTTGTTTCGGAAGAGAGTCCCAGCAACATTGAGCTCAATAAAAGCAGAAATCAACACCTCTCGATTTTTCTCTCGCATTTGTAATAGGGCCTCTTGAAAAGCGACTTCCCATTTCAAATCTAATTATGTTTTCTATGTTTCCGCTCCTTGTCGGCAAATCGTTTCCCTATTATCTGAGGGGCCACCAAACTATTCGTATTTACTTTAGGTCAAAGGAGTTTTGGGCGGACGCGTAAAAGAGAAAGAGTGTCACCAAAAGCGGCCCGTGCAATGTGGCAACAACGGATTCTCTTAATTTAAACATACGTTGAATAATCGATCTTCAGGGGATATACTTAATCCCTGAGAAATCGATTTTTGTATACCTTCAAATGGCAAAAATATGGTTGCAAAATAACACGATCCGTAACTGAGTGTCCCTTAAAGTTGCAAGCTGAGCAGGGTGGCTGTTTTTTGTGACTTAAATAGGAATTCATTTTATTCATAATTGTGAGCGATATTAAACAAAAACAAAAAAAACAAAAGATCAATTATTTTTCGAAACTTGTCAGGGATTTATGACGGAGATAAATAGTTCATATTTGGGGCACATGTTTAAGGGAATCTAAATCTCATTTTTACCTGTAAAACAAGTCCTTTAAGGAATTAAATCCATTTTAATCATATCCTGTATGGAGCATTGTCTTATGAAAAACCAATGCTAATTTCCGATTGGGTCATGTTCGAATCCGTCGTCAGTCAGCGATTTGTGCGTATATCTTTCATTATCAATTCATGGTTTGAATACAAAAACCTCGGGGATATGGAGGTCTGACAGTATGTATATACGTATTTAATATACATTATCTATTGATAGTGTTGGCAATTTCAGCACGGAATTCCGGTGTCATCAACTTTCAGCACCGAGTTCCGGGGTGGCGTCGATTTCCTGGCTTTGATCAAACAGAATCTCCAGATGTTTCGATGAAACCTACATTCGCGACTTCAACATAGTGGTGGCTCCGCTCGTGCGACTTGGCAACATTGAATGCTGTCCATTTAAATCCGTGGGAAATAATCGATTATTGCATGGCGACGCGCTTCACCAAACATCGATTATTTATAAAGATTTTATTGGCAAAACAGCACGGTTGCCAGACTGGACGAGTAGCCGCTACTAATGCAACAATAGTTCAATTAAAAAGATAAAAAAGCTCAAACACAGACCACACACCAGACAAATGAAACCTATGCTTAAATCGGCCATCGTGAAAGCCCTCAAATTTAGACACTCTCCATAATGTGGGCTGTGCTTTAACTCAATTCGAATAGTCGATTCCATCATTGCTCTACTAATTCTGTCAAAATGCCCGCTTTCGCTTAATCGGAGTAGAGAGTCGGTGAGCTTTTTCGTGAGCAAGGAATACTTTGAAAATGCAAAGTAAACAGGATAATCCACGATGCATTCCATATAGTTCCTATCGTCATTCGTAAGGCTCATGGCCTGAATTCCTTTTTCCGCTCGCAATTTCACTCCTTTAGAGATATGGACGAAATGAGCGTCTTTTCGCATTGTCACAGTTATAGCTTTCAGAAGTTGTTCCATGTCCCCCGAAAGTATCCTTTCATTGAGTACACGGTTGATGTATGATATATCCGTTTCCCAAAAGAATGACACATTTATCTTTTCAAGGAGAGTCATCACATACCATAATCCATCCGTCAACTTATGACTCACCGCGTAGAGTCCAAAGCTATCTCCAATCAATTCCGAATCTTCAACCAAATCTGCCGACTGAATCAGAATTTCCGAATCTTCCAAATCTTCAGTCGACGCGATGTCTCTCAATCTCACTCCCGCGCTCAGAAACGTAACCATTTGACTTTGGAAAACGGTCACCAACGTCAGCGTAGAGAAAATCAGAACGATAAAAAATATTTTACCTGCACAGAATCGACCCAGGGGCAAACTTGGTTGAGCAGCGCACATGTAATAGCAGAAGATACTCCAAAAGTTTGATTGCGCCTCGATAGCCATAGATTCGCGTTCCGACATCGAAGGCCTGAACCAACGCAGCGCAAAAAGTTTTAAGGAGTAATGCATCGAGAGACAATACAAGTAAGTAAACAAAGTTATGATCCACACTTCACGAGAGAAACTTAAGAAAGGGACCAAATATTGCTGCAGGAATCCTCTACGCGGTGCTATAAAACACAAGGAACCCGTCTCGATTGGAAAAGAGACATCAAAGTTGGAAGGATCTGCACCCTTGGACTGTCCTCCGAAAACGATCAAATCTGCACCCACCTTCAGTCCGTACGAATAATCTTGACGAGATATTAATTTCCCTTCACCGATCCTCTCGATGTGGTAGCCGAGAGGAATTTCTGAATTTTCAATCTCTTTATTGAACAAAGGAATCGTCATACCTAAACCTAGGAAGTCGAAAAGAGATGCTGCATTCACTTCATCGTCAACCAGGAGAACGAAATTTTTTTGTGTTCTTTTCTGGGGCCACGAAGATTCAAAAGCTGCATTATCCATGTAATTGATAATCGTTTCATTAAACGGGTTATACCTGTAGCAAATTCTCTTTCCGGGACAGATGACGGTTCTGAAGCCTCGAAAAATTCGCCACATGAACTTGAATAGTGAGACCAAGTTACAAACTAAACTTTCATTTTTATTTGAGGATGGAGAAGCTCTCAATTCGAAACTCGAGACATCTGCTGATGCGTACTCTGGTATGTAAAATATCAAGATGTTTTCACCATTAAATATACAATCTGCATATAGAGGTTGGGTGAGATTCCATAATGTATCGGAGAGCGTCGAATAAGGTTCTAGCTCACGATCCGTTATTGATACGTTGAAGTCACAATCGATACTTTGTTTGATGAAATCATTATTCGAAAACTTCGCGTTTGACTCAAAACAACAATCACAGTACCGTGGCAAAGTGGTAGACGAGGGACTCTGAAAGTTTGTATGAAAGTTCTGAAGCGAAGCCATCTTACTCCCTCCTTTTTTTTCTTTTGCAAATTCTAGAATCAAACTCAGGATTTCCTGGCAATCGTTCATGACGAATAACATGTTTTTCACTCGATTCTGAGCACATCTATTCAAGTTATTTTGACGGTCAATTATTATTGTTGGGATCAAATTTTCGTGCAGCTGTAGTATCGTCGGAGTGATTGGAAAATTTCGATTAAGATTTGCGATATGGAAAAAAGGAGGTGTGTTGTTCATTTTAAGGGTCAAAAAACATATTTCTGAGATGAATTTACAATCTGCGATTAAGATACTTGAGTTTTGAGTATCTTGAAAACTTGGAGCAATCACAAGGAACAGGATTGTAAGGCTTACCTCAAATCTGTTATCTTCAAACATCATTGGTATTGAGTATACGTTAGTTCCGTTAAGACGATTTATACTTGAAGGTTTCTGCGGCTGGCATCCTCTCTTGCTCTGGAAATTTCTTTTGTGCCATTAAATGATCCTTCATGCCAGTCGTGTTTTTCTGATAGTAAATTTTGTTTAACTTACATGGAAACATATTTTCCTTTCCTGTTTAAGATGGTTAGTTCATGTTGAAGCAACCATTGAACGCTGAGACGTTTATATGATAAAATAACAGACGAGTGGACGTCGAGACACGGAAATAATTTTACTTAAAAGAAAAAGATGTGAGTAAAACCGCATAGCATAACAGTAACTAGAAAATACCAAGTTAGGGCAAAAACGAGAGAAAGGAAAAAACGGAGCTTTCATTCGATCGAGAATCAATAGCTTTGGTAAATGTTGAAGGATCTCATAATAATGGAGTTGTCCAAAACACTTCTCTTTGACCTTCATGGGTTCTTATTAATGAATTATTGACTGGAAAAATGCAAGTTTAAAGTATTGGTTGGATAGATTTTGCGGAAACCAAGAAAAAGTGTTGTTTGGCTTTTACTTCAAAGTCCGATTTGTTTCATTAATTAAAAGACAGTTGCCTCTTAAGTCTCAAGTTAGGTCTTATACTCATTACTTTTCCTTCCTCCTCTCGAATTTTCAATGCCTTCCACTCAAAGGGTTTTTGTTTCTTTTTTTCTTAAATGAAAAGTTCAGACTTTGGTGTTTATGGAAGTACTCGTATAAGGAAAAAAACAAACGAATCGTGAAAATTCAAGATTATCGCTCAACGGCATTTTCTCTTCAACTCTTTCACTCAGGATTTATGACAAAGTTTTCACTGTAATTTAAGACCTATACCATAAAACTGAGCATAAACTTTCCTCGTATGATTTTATGTTCGAGTTATTTTATGCACAACCCTTTATAGAAATGCAGGTTTTTCTTTTCTTTAATACCTCTTTAATACCCCGGACCCATGGGTCCAGCGTTCCCCCGCATGTGACGGGCCTGATCACCAGAGAAATCTATGCAAATTGTCAATAGATTATATGACATGGGTGTAAAATCACCAGAGTCAACGTACCCTGGTTTGTCAGTGCGAGGTCAATGTTTTAGAGATAAAACCATCGAGTCAAGAGGTCAAAATGTTGCCAAAATAGATAACCGATTAAACGTGGACCCACACTTGCGCGAAAGTAATCAAGAAAGCGTCTCTTGTAAATGCGCGTAAATCTGCTTTAATGGAAAGCCAATGATTCACATTGCGATGTGCCGATCACAAGGTAGATGAATATGTATAGGATGATTCATTAGAACGCAGTGAATACATACACTATACAGGGAGCGCAAACCAACAGACCAGTTAGTGAACTGACTGTGACGTACACTTGCGTCACGAAAAAGAGCTACCATTACTAGAGGTCGTTCCAGAAGTGCAGGCGCACCTAGACCGATAATGTTTGGAATTTTTCAACATTATTTCTCATGTTACGAAGTGAAAATTAATGAAAATGAATTTAAGCATATCTTCTTATTGAGGAACGCTTTAAAATCAGAAGTTTCGAGTCGAAGGCAAGTTTCGTTTTGATTTGAAGGAATGAAAGTATGGAAATTCGCCAAAGATTATGGTCTAGATGCCTACACTTCTGGAACGAGCTCGGTGTTTTTGTTTTTGTTTTTTTTTTTTACAAGATTGCGCCGATTTTCATTCTCCAATTGATTGATCCACTAATTTTGCTTGCCGCATTGAAATTGAGACATTGGTCTGTTTGAAATTTCAGCTGGTTTTTTTTGTCCCCCCCCCCCCCCCAAATTTTTGTCTTTGTTTTCTCTTTCTTCATTTTCAATTTAAGCAAAATGGAGACAAGTGCCGAGACACAATAACACAACCGAGGGTTCGAAGTAAATTATCACTCCCTCTTTCCAATTTGATCGTCTATTATTAGAAATCTAATTTTGCAATTGGAAATATATTCGATGTACGATTTTCCTCGAGTTACTTACAATTAGTATGATATTTTTGTTCATTTTATGCCCGCTAGCATGAATTTTAAACTGTGAAACACAAATGATCGTGTTTAGAAAAAAGAGGGATTGAATAACTTGTGATGAACACACTGTCTGCTGACCTTGGTCAGGAGCTCAGGTGCAACTACAAAATAAGAGAGTGCAAGGTTCTCATGAAGCTGACTTTAGCGCACAGAGGCCGACGTGAATCACTCGTTCTTTCGTCAATCACACAAATTAGAACGCAAATGGATCGGATCGTATATCCACATTGTAATTACAAGCAGTGACTTAAATTTGAATATTTCATACTTATGAATAAAATAAACCCTGTTCATAAACAGAATTGCAGGTGGCAGATTTACTATTTTCACATTTATGTGTCCGCTCCCAAAGAGCACAAAACTAGGTTATTTTCTACGATTAAATTTGTATCGTGGTTACAGATTTCGATTTGAATTGACCTACTAATTTTGAATTTAGCGTTATGGCTTCAATCGAATCATCCTACTTTTTTCACAGGTTTAACTTTATCGCGAAAAATGCGATAAAATAAAATATGCAAATAAAATCGGGGCGAGTTAAGTAGAAAATTATATCATTTTTGAAATCAGCGAACTAAATTCCATTCATGAGCACAATTTATTTAAAAATTACTTGAATGAATGATTGAATGGGGCAGTTGCAAGGGTCTGAATTGTTGTATTTTTTATTAAGAAAATGAAAGTACTTGAGAGCTGAGAACAAGGAGACCTTTGGTTTCTCGTTATGTCCCTTTGTTACAGAGATGAGATTTTGGCCCAAAATACATTGTTTTAAATGGAAACTCTGCGTAGTGACGTCACTACACACACGGTTTTTTGCAACTTTACAAGTGCTTATCTCTTAAACCGAGACACTTTATCATTCAAATTCGATGTAGTGTTCCTGTGCTAGGTGGAGCCACCAACGATGAAATAATGTCTGTTGCTTTTGGAACTACGCCTTAGATTTCCGAATGATAAAAAAATTATAGTAAAAATAAAAAGAAGACTCGTAGAATTTACTATCTTCATAGCTGATTTTGGAGTCTGCCATCAAGTATAGTAAATTTCACCAGATTATGGTAAAAAGTACCACCAAAATTTACCACAAGGTACGCTTCATTTACCATATTATAGAGAAACTTACCACACTTGCTAGCAGACGCCAAAATCACCTTTGCAGATGGTACACTCGTACATTCTACCAGTCTTTTTTTCCGTGTAATGGAAAAATATAAGAAAAAAATAATAAAATAATAAAAAACATTTGAAATATTGTATGTAATAAAAAATAACAGCCTTTTCATGCAGTTTTCGCGATTCATTGCTTTCTTCTGTGTATAGGGTATCACCTTATGTGCCTGTCAGTGGCGTAGCGTGGAATTTGGCAACGTTGTACTTTGTTCATTTAAACCCGAAGGTGTTCACCGAAACCCGATACTTCGATCTTTCTCATGCGTTTAAAGGGACGAACTACAACGTTGCTAAATTGCACGCTACGCCACTGGACTGCCTGTATTAAACCTTTTACTACCAGGTTACGAGGACAAATCAATATCCGCTAAGCGGGTAATTAAGCGGTAATAATATAACTAAGCGGGTAGTTAAATATTCCTACACCGCGGTGCTGATTTTGCGTACCCAATTGATTGAAGGAGCTGAGGGAAATATCAATTATCAAATGTTAACAATGGGGCAGCTGCAAGGGTCTGAATTGTGTTTTTTTATACAGAAAAAGAAAGTCCTTGATGAGCTGAGAACAAACATGCCTTTGGTTTCTAATTAAGTCCCATTGTTCCGGAAATGAGATTTTGGCCGAAATTACATTGTTTTAAATGGGAATTCCGCGTTGTGACGTCACTACGCACACGATTTTTCACAACTTTACAAGTGTGTATCTCCAAAACCGGGACACTTGGGAAAAAACCAAAAGCACCATTGTTCTCAGCTCATCAAGAACTATCACTTTCTTTGTAAAAAACACAAAATTTCAGACCCTTGCAACTGCCCCATTCTGTTGCTTTTGGCACTGATTATCGGTGATCCTAATGAGTGGCGAAACGCTCATTTGACGCCTAAAGACCAGAGTCCATAGACCAATTTTTTACACATCTTAGATAAGCTTGACAAATATCAGTGTTAGTGTGTTTTTATTTATTTTTATTTTTTTGAAAAAAAAATAAAAAAAAAAAAAAAAAAAAAAAAAAAATGATTGCGGTCAGAACGCGTTGACGCGCTCTTTGACCCCCAAAATTCATCCATGTTTAGAAAATAAATAAATTTATCAGAAGTGGTAATATTAAACAATCAATAAAACAGTATAATTAATTGGGTCAGATTTATTAATTTAAAAAATTAATTTATTATAACTAACTGTCAGAAATAAATTCATTGGCTTTCTGTGATTGCTATAAATCCACCGAGTGAAAAAAAGAGAAGAAAATAGATCGGCTCAGTAAAACTGTTCTCACTAGATCACTAGACGTGACAACCTCAATGTGATAGACCTTGATTGGTGTTAAGGTACTTCTAGATACTATAGAGGTCGACGTTACTCACCTAGTCACACCTCACATACATCTCGACGGTACCACGGTCGAAGACCACTGCTGGTCATCTGGCTCCGCTCACCACTGGCGCAACCAGGATATCTTCCATCTCTCTCATTTCCCATTTGAATGTATGAGTAGGAAAAGGACAGAAGGAGGGGGTTTTATCCCCTTGTCCATCCTTGTCTAACATACGTTTCTTAATGGAGAAAAGAGAGAGATGAAGAAACTCTCGGTGCGCTGCTGCCGCTCACAACACGATCAGTCGCAACCAACTGACCGTCCCCGCGGTCATTATCGTCTCGACCCCAATTCAAGTCGTTTGCGGAAATCAAAGCTTCCTATTTACCGACCTTTTTTTTTTCAAAGGCTATTCACTGCCAACAGTATACATATGATTCAGTTCTGGAAGCGTAACAAACAATCCGGATCACGCCAAGACCGCATCAAGGTAGACCTTTGGGCGACGCGACGCGACGTCGCATTCTCGTCGCGAATGCACTCGGCCTGTGTGTCGCGGGCGGTATTAATCGATACAACCTTCCTTTGACAAATCGCAATTTTATTGCACTTTTGTTTTAACCCTTTACTGCATGATTTTTTTTTTTTTTTTCAATAAAATAATTTTTTTTTTTAGTACAATTTTGATCCTTGAGATAGGGAAAAATAGTGAAAAAATTATTTCCATTATATTTCAATGGTAAAGAGCCTGAATATTAATTGATCCAAATATGACCCTACCCGCACTTAGGTATCCATGCAACTGAAAATAAAGTTTTCAGGCTAAAAAAAAAAAAAAAAAAAAAAAAAGTAGTAAAAAATAAGTTAGTAAGTTTCAATAGTTGTTTTTTTTTTGTATATGGTACCCCTGCGTTACTCCCAAACATAACAATGAAAATTGGGAAATCTTTATCAGATTTTCAGTGAGCTATTTTCAACCAATCTGCACGTTCTATATCCTGTGCTGCGCGCTCTAGGACAAAATCGACAATTCTTACTCGTTTAGTATCTGTTCCACATGTGACCCACCATGCAGCGACAGTACAACTCAAGTCTAAAGTAGGGTAGTAGTAGTAGTAGTAGTAGTTTAAAGTAGGGTACTTTTAGATAAGGCTTCAAAGTAATTGTTCCAGATCTGGGCTCATCTGCAGTTAACGGTTAAATGTAGTTTTTAATTATTGATCAAGTTATGTGCGCAATAATGAATGTGTCTGATGCACACTTTTGCTGCTGCTGCAGGTATAGAGAGGGGTTGATGCTAGTGTAGGATCACTTGAAAATAACTAGCCTCCAGAGCCTCAAAAATTTCCAAAATTGACTCACGAACTCAATAAATGCATTAAAACAAAATACCATCACGGCTGTTATGTGAGCGAATCTCAGTGGGCGAGTCCCATTAAATTGCAGTTATCTCTACGATGAAATTCCTTTTCTCAGCCTAGAAAGTTGTGATTTGACGAGACTCCCCCTTAGTGACACGCTGATTTGCCACACATAATGGAAGTTAGTTTAAATGCATTTATTGAGTTCGTGAGTCCATTTTGGAACAAGGAAGGGTCGCCGTTAGTACTTCACTAAAAATATTATACTAATTACGAATACATTAATTTATTGTATATAATTAATCAATACAAGTAAAAGGCGTATATGACAGTGAGCACACATAACAGGGTTCGAACATTCCAAACATGAATGCTAACCAGACCAAGATGATCTCATTTCAATGCAAATATTAACAGCCCACCCCCCGGCCCCCCAGAAAAAATTCCAAAATAAGAAGGGATGCATATGCGGTAGACTGCTTAAAAGTGTCGAAAAATTGGCAAAAATTTAAATTTTGCCCTTTCCCTGGAATTTTTTCTGGATACGCATTCATAATCAGTTCTTTGTATGCAATTTTTATTGTAAACTACGCAAAAATAATTCTGTCGATGTCCTCGGCGAAAGAGATCCAGGCCTGTATTCAGCCACCAAGGATACTGTTTGCGCAGAAAATTCAAGATGACCAAAATGGCATATGTAAACAAGGTTTGCAAATAAACCGATTGAATAACCCATACGCTCTAACGGTGCTGCCGAATTTCTCTATAAATCACCAGCTTTTACATTAAGTTGAATATGAAAACTGAGGTAATTTTACGAAAAATGGCAACACTATCAGCTCGAAGCTCTTGGGCTAGGCGTTGTGCTGTCTTTTAAAATAGTTTGAATGGTCTCCGCGGTAATTATCTCGTCAGGTATGTTTAAGTACTCTTGCCTGTTGCAAAAATAACTTACGTGTGTGTGTGTTTTATTATACTTTATGTGTGTTTGTTTACCAGAGATTACTAAGCTAAAGAGATATGGCAAGTCCTATCCCCGCCATGTTAGAAAACCGTTAATCGACAATCGTAGAAAACGCCTTCAAATAGGCCGTGATACAATACGGCGTACTACCTGGTGGACCATTTTTCGTAAACATTGCTATTACTGCTGTTAGTGGAAGTAAATTCTAGGCACACACTTTTCTGAATTTTTTTGCTTTCCAAACACGTTGATAAGATGGAAAATGTCAAGGGAAAAATTTAACCACCAAAATAACCACTAAAACTTTAGTCAAAAGTCATTTACTGCCAGCCGAACGCACTTCGGTTACTTTCAGAATTGTTTACAAAAATGGTCCACCAGATCGTATGCCAGTTTGCCTACTTCGTAGGAGTCGATTAACAGTTTTGAGCAGTTCTGCCATATCTCTTTAGCTTCGTTATCTCTGTTGTTTACGCTTCCCGCTGATTCTGTCAGCTTGATTTTTTCGTTGTCGCACTGATAGTAGTAATAGCAGATGGCAGAGGTGGCTCGTGCTATTTGGCAACCTTGTTTTTGCCGCTTGAACCTATGCAAAAGTATCGATTTCTCAAGGACTCTGTATCTCCAGGAGATCGATTATTTTACTTAGGTTTAAAAGAAAAGAATTTGTTTTTACGACACTGCACAACGAGCAAAAGCTGACACTGGACACTGACTTAAAACGTGAAAAGCATTTATTGTAATATCATATTACCAGGAAAACGTTTAGGAGTGAACTTTAGAATTCTTCAATATCACGGAAAAAAAGATCAGTGAAAATAACCATACGGATACCTGATTTTGGCACCTGCTAGATGTTATGGTAAATTTGACCAGAAGTATGGTACATTTACCGATACTTTGAGAAAATTCGACATACAATCAGGTAACATCACCTAGTACCTAGTCAAAACATAGTATACTTCTGGCCACGTTTACCATAACATCTAGCAGGTGCAAAAATCAGGTATCCGTATGGTTATTTTCACTGATCTTTTTTTTCCGTGTACGTGCATCGTTGCAAACAGTATATTGAAAAGTGCCGTAGCATACGATTTGGCAACGTTGAATTTTATTTTGTTTAACCCAGGTAAAAGGTCGACATTGGAGATGTTCATAGTGTTTACCGAACACCCGAGCTATCGACCCTTTTCATGCGTTTAAATGGATTGAGTGTTATATGTTGCGACGTTGCCACACATTGCACCGGACGCACTGACCTACAAAACTAAAGAACGCGTAGAGAGATCAAAGCATGAAACTGCCGTTGTAAGTGCTCGTTACAAATCCACCAAAGAGCCAGTAGCGGCTCGTGCAATCTGGCAACAGTGCTATTTTGCCATTTATATCTGTGCTAAAAGATCGATTCTAGGTGAGGCACAGCGCCTCACCAAAGAATCGATTATTTTACATAGGTTTAAATGGAGGGAGTCCATTGCTGCCACATTGCACGAGCCGCTACTGCAAAGAGCTCATTGGTGCGGAGCTTATAGGCATTAGCCTTCAGAATTTTCCAAACGTTATTTCTCTTGTTGCAAGACTGATTTGAATGGACATGAATTTAAGCGCTTCCGATTTTCATTTAAGATTACTTTAAAATAACAACGTGAAAGTATCGGGCGTCGGGCAATGGGGGCAGTCGCAAGGGTCTGAAATTTTGTGTTTTTTATAAAACAAACGAAAGTACTTGATGAGCTGAGAACAAAGATGCCTTTGGTTTCTAATTAAGTCCCATTGTTCCGGAGATGAGATTTTGACCCAAAACACGTACATTGTTTTAAATATGGGAATTCCGCGTAGTGACGGCACCACGCACACAATTTTTCATAACTTTTCACGAGTGTATCTCGAAAACCGGGACTCTTATGAAAAAACCAAAGGCCAATTGTTCTCAGCTCATCAAGAACTATCATTTTCTTTACAAAAAAACACAACATTTCAGACCCTTACATCTGCTCCATTGAGTTCTGTTTTGGTTTGAAGGAATGAAAATTGAAAATTCAGCAAAGATTATCAAGTGGAGTTCCAGCTGACGCTTCTGGATTAAAGCACTCGAACAGAATCAGTTCCTGTCGTTGACGAAGATTCTTTAAAATAAGATAAGGTCCGACGAGATAAAGCAATACTGGATAGTGCAGGACTTGATAATAAATAACTACGTTATTTTTATCTGTTTCAGTGATGAAATGAGTCTTGAAAAATCTTTGGAAAAAAGCAATTGCATGAAAAAAAAAACAAAACAAAAAAGAAACAACAACAACAACAAAAACATTTTGCTGTAATAAATAAGTTCTTTAAATAGCGGTATCTCTGAGACGCCTTTTATCAGCTGTGCAAACAATTTTTAAGAATTTTAGAAGATAAATAATCAAGATGTAGATCTTGAATTTGAAAATTTCGAGGACCATGTTGCATAGAAAAAAAAAAAACAAAAACAAAAAAAAACAAAAAAAACAAAACAAAACAAAAATACAATGGATTTAAATATAATTTATACGGTTCTTTGCACCTTTTCAATAATTTTCTTCAAAATTCGTTTTGTTTTCTTAATCCAGGAAGATCAAAAAAGACGATATTCCTGAGTACGTATATCCTTCACGTGAGGTGACATCTAAAGACGAGAGTAACGAAAATTATTAGATATAGGTGAGGGCGAGGGGTGACTGCTATACATATGTTTGTAATGCGTCTACCGTACCATTCAACAACCAAAAAAAAAAAAAAAAATGAAAAGTGACGGGTTGTTTCATGTGCCCGCTTTTTTCATTCACGTTTTCAGGATCCTTGCTAGCATAGAAAATCGTACAACCTTGAGTTTCTTATTATTCTTCTCCTTCATCTTCTTCTTCTTTTCTTTTAAATAAATCGATTTACTTTGGCCCAAAAATATGTATGTAAGCAAGTGAGAATAATGATCCAGGAAATGTATAGAACAATTAACTAGTCAAAATGAACCAAACTAGCTGGGTTTTTATTTTATACTGAAGTCAAACCGAACAATTTTATTACAGATTGGCCACGTGTTTGCGTGACATTATAAGTACTCACCATGCGTCATTAAGACGAAACTGTCCATTAATATTATATACTATATATACTTTCCTCTCCTTTTTTGGCTTAGTATTTTGGCTGTCAGATAAAATAGTTATGTACTTGCTCCCAGAGTTGAAAGGACTCATTTTATTTTAATTGGAATCCATTCCCGCGCTATTGATTGACAGCCATGATTTGTACATTGCACCAATTGGTCGGTAACTCAATATAATTTTGTCACTGGTAGCTTGAGAAATTTAAGACCATGTTGTTCTCCATTTGAACCTGTGGAAATTAATCGATTCTAAGTGAGGCACACGTCGCCTCACTTGTAAGTACAGGCAAAAACCACGCATTATTTACCGTTGTTGCGCGGTTAGACAACTGTGACTATGAACCTTGCATTTGCTTTTATATTGATTCATAAAACATGTGAATGGTCGTAAAAGCACCGAAATGCCAATCGATGGAATCAAAGATCTATACCCGAGACTAAATCAAGCAGAATCGAGCGATATGCATTCGCGTCCGTCTGTCTGGATCGCGATCCGATCTGGGAATCCATATAATTTTTCTGACTTCACATTTTATTGAATATTAATTTTTTGTTGCCCCTCGCTTCGTCTCTTTTTCACGTACGCGCTCATTTCTTGACCTATAAACCTGACAGGTTATCCGAGACAATAGCGACGTTGCCACGTTTAATCGATTTTGTTTTCTTTTCATGACCGAGTATGTTGTGGATGGACCGGCGCACTGTGGTCTCAGATCGTCTAAACTAACAAAAAATCAGAAAAAAACTCATCAGTGGCGTAGCGTGCAATTTGGCAACCTTGTAATTTGTTCATTTAACCCTTTTACTCCCAGGTTACGAAGACGAATCTCCACTTGTTCGCTTTAATGGGTCTGTTGCAAACTTTTGCTACAGCGCTATAGAGTGTGCAATCTAATGTAAAATCGCCTGAAAAGTCCAATGATGGCATCAGAAAGCAATGAAATGCAACAATAAACTCACAAAATGCGTTTAATGAAATCCAAGATGGCGGCAAAATATCGAGCAGTCTGTATGCATGCACCACGAACATCCAAGGATAGCCAACCTCACAATATCCATCACAACCAATCACAACGTAAATAAACACATAACCTCTACCTGCAGTGAGGTTGTCAAAGTTGGCAATCCTTGGATGACCACGGTGCATACATTCAGATTCCTCGATATTTTGCCGCCATCTTGGATTTCGATAAACGCCTCTTGTGAGTTTACTATTGTATTTATTGACTTTATGATGCCACCAATGGACTTTTCAGGCGATTTTACACTGGAGTAAACACTTTTTATCGCTGTAGCAAAAGTTTGCAACAGACCCATTGAGTGGATAGATAAATATTCGTACTCTGGGGTGTTGACTTTGCCTATCCCTTTAATTGAAGGCGTTCTTCGGACCATTATTTTGCAAAAGTCAACAGCGAGGAGAAACTTCTGTCAATGAAAAATTGAAATGATGTGATGCAGATCTATAGTAACGAAAAACGAGTATACTCAGGAGTTGTATTGAAATGGTTAAACCCAAGAAAAAAATCGAAATATTGGGTGTTCGGTGAACACTTTCGCATTCGACCTTTTACAAGTGTTTAAACAGAGAAAATTAAACGATGCCAAATTGCACGCTTCGCCACTATTCAGTGGCGTCGCGTGCCATCTGGCAACAATGCGACTCCTCCATTTAAACTCCTTAAATATATCGAATTTTCCTCGTGCACTGTGCACCCCCTGAATTTGACCTTTTACATGAGTTTAAATGGGTAGAATGCAGTGTTGACAAATTGCACGCGACGCCACTGCCACTATTTCTCATCAATTTATCATTTATAAAGTTTTAATTTCCATCATAAAAAAACTCTTTGAACTAGTAATTTAAACCTAGAAATGTCACTGGAAATTTTTAAATTCAGCTAAAAAGGTTGAAAACTATTATTTTTAATGAATTTTTTTCATTGATTTCTGACCACTTTTTTCCGATATCAGACTAAAAAACGGCGCACACTGAATTGAAACTTGGATTTTTTGGGACTTTCTTTTTGCTTTAGAAACATATTGGAGTTGATACTTTCTCTTACAAAAACTATGTTATTTGACTCATTTCACTCTCTTAAATGATTGATTTTACAAACTAATATACGATATTTTGCTGTTATTCGTTCATAATCTTGATTTTTATTGGTGAAATTATGCCCAGGAAATTCCATTCCATTTTGATCTACTGTACGGTGTGAGAGGAAGAGCCCTGCCGAGTTTGGGTGTCAGTAAAAGAGTGTCGAGAAGTGTTTTCTTTGAACCGGTTGTAGGTTTCATGCAGACTACGAGTACATAGTTGCAATTTTTATTTTTCCTTTTCTTTAGTGTGATTATTATTTTATTTTATTTATTTTTTTTTATTTTTATTCTTTTTTTATTAAAGTGTAAATCAAGTAATACTGTAAAGTTAAAAAGCACTGCATGCCCGATCGCAGATTTTTGACACACCCTGGCAAGCAATTAGCGCCCACTTTTGAATTTAACTAAACGACTTAACTCCGATTTTCGGCTAGCAGATCAGCGGATAATCTTATGGTAAAAAAAAAGAATGATTATCTATCACTTTTGAAACTATAGCATCCCAAATTTCATTGCTTTCCATGATTTCTTTTAATGGCATCAATCAAGTTGGTACTACTGTAAGTGAAAAAGTTTTGCTGGCTAGATCGCAGATTTTTGACACACCCTGGCAAGCAATTAGCGCCCACTTTTGAATTGAACTAAACAACTTAACTCCGTTTTCGGCTTACAAATCAGCGGATAATCTTATGGTAAAAAAGAAGAATGATTATCTATCACTTTTGAAACTATAGCATCCCAAATTTCATTTCTTTCCATGATTTCTTTTAATTGCATCAATCAAGTTGGTAATTTTGTAAGTGAAAGAGTTTTGATGTCTGGATTGCATATTTTTGACACACCCTGCCCTGACCCTAGCAACCAATCAACGCCTCTAAATAGAATAGAACAGCTTAACTACAATTTCTGGTTCTTTTCTAACTGCACCATTTAAACGCGAAAAATTTAGCAGATTAGTTGCTAAGTCTTAAGTAAATCAAGAAGTAATTTACCACTATTGAAACTAAAGCGTCCCAAATTTGATTCTTTTGAACAATTTCCCTACAATTAATGAAAAGACCATTTGTAAGCCAATGAAAAGTTGCAAATGACCTAGGGATGTTTGATGCTTATCGTGTGAACATTACTGTCGTCACACACACGTTATGGCGACAAACACAGAAGGAGCTTGCACTATACGTGCCATAACCTGGTGTCAGAGGCGGATCAGAGGATTTGTGTTTCTCTCCGCCCATTTGAACATAATACACGCCCGTTAAGAAATTATAGGACAGAGGGGCCATCACGCCATTACGTGTATTTCGACTATGTCTTGATCCTTCTAACGTACGATCAAATGGCGAGAGAGAGAGAGAGAGAGAGAGAGAGAGAGAGAGAGAGAGAGAGAGAGAGAGAGAGAGAGAGAGAGAGAGAGAGAGAGAGAGAGAGAGAGAGAGAGAGAGAGAGAGAGAGAGAGAGGAGAGAGAGAGAGAGAGAGAGAGAGAGATGGAGAAACATTTCTGGACCCACCTCGGCGAGTGCCGGTACCAGATAACCTGACGTCGTTCCTCAGCTCATCTGATCATATGATCAGTCACTGACCTGGCAACACTGATTTAAGACTGAGACTGACTGAGTTTTTTTTTTCTTTTTCGTTTTTTATTTCTTCTTCTTTATTTCCGAAGAGAGTCATGGTCGCGTGACGTCACGGATCGCGGGATGCCGGCCGGAGCACTCGTATGACTGGTCGACTCGACTCCTTCCCGCAACCGGTAACGGTCCGTCCCTATCTGTCTCTCTCTCACTCTTACACACACACACACACACTCTGACAGATCTATCTCTCTCACTCTCGCGCACACACTCTAACAGATCTATGTATGTGTGGTACAAGTGTGTGTATGTGTAAGTGTGAATGTTGAATCGCTTCATTCAACGCGGTGCGCGGCACGGCGCGGCGGGGGATGCCGTATCTGGTGCATTGACCCGCTTTACATTCATTTCGGCTCTTTCGTACGAGTCTCTAAAATTTTTAGTGTAATTTTTTTTCAAATCGCTATTGCTGTTCAGAGTTGCAATTTTTTTTTAAATTTTTGTGATGCGTACTCAGCGTACTCCTTTCAAATTACTTTTACGGATAAGAATCACGTGACCTCGCGTGATAGGATGTATATTGTATAGTACAGAGTATTTGAGGGATAGAACTACGCAGACTCTCTATTCTGACCTGGGAGCCGATCATTTACTTCATCGATGAAATGATCGTTAAAAGACTGTCTATGAATGATGCTATTGGTTAATAATTGTAAAACTTGGCTGTTGCTATGTTAACCATCGTTGAAGTGCCCTTTACTTAAAAGCTACTCGTTGAATGGCTTTAAAACCCATATATGCCCAGTAAGTCGTTAACGACCAACTTGTAGTGATATTTTAGGACTAAATTTCAATCAATTTGGACCAATCTTACTCAAAAACCAGTTTAAGGAATTACTGGCTCGAGAAATTTAGCTGCACCAATGTTTTTTTTGTTTTTGTTTTTAATTTTTCTTCGTGTTTTCAGTTCTCATATTGTGTTTCTTGGAAAAACACCCAAAAATGTCAAATAATTCTGGGCACAAAGGGGTTAAAAAACGAGCCCTTCAACAATAATGGTTACCATATAGTAACGCAGCCAAGTTTTACAATTTTGAAGCAAAAGCATCATTTATAGACAGTCTTAACGATCGGTTTACTATCGATGAAGTAAATGATCGGCCTCGGCCCCATAAAAGGCCATGTAAGGTACGACTCCTACAAAAAAGATACAAATAGGCCGAAGCAATACTTGGCAAAAATGGTCCATACAGGTCCATAAGGTCCATAACCAATTCCCTATACAGAGTATGGATATGTATGGATCTATAAGGATATGTATGGATATCGTATGGGTATTCGTGTCGACGTCCTTACAGATCCATGCATACCCATACTCAGGAAATTGGTTATGGACCTTATGGACCTGTATGGAGCATTTTTGCCAAGGAATGTTTTCACGAAAACCGCAGAATGGTTCGTAAACAGTCCAAATCAATCATGGGTGGATGCCTAGAAATTGTCTCTCTCTCTCTCTCTCTCTCTCTCTCTCTCTCTCTCTCTCTCTCTCTCTCTCTCTCTCTCTCTCTCTCTCTCTCTCTCTCTCTCTCTCTCTCTCTCTCTCTCTCTTTTTCTCTGGTCATTTGCACACATGTATTAAAAAAGGAAAGATAGCAAAGGGGGCCATCATGCGCAACTTTAGCCCATATTTCCGTCCTTTTCTAACACACGCATATAAATGGAAAGAGAGAGAGAAAAAAACACATTCCTGGCAGTCGATTTAAGCACTCTGATAGTCCCTCGGATGGGCATTCTCAAGAGATCGTTTATTGATACTGAACAGGCTCATAAATCGAGCATTTTTCGTCTGTCTGTGGTCCGCTATGCCGAAACCGAGAGAGAGCCCACTTCCTGAAAGATAACTGGCTTTTGACTCCTCGTAATTCATCCTTATTCATTCCTTATATTGAGTATAAATAGATCTGAGAATCCGAGATAGAAATAAAAACGGCGCCCTGTATACTTACATCCATTGGCGGATACAGGCAATTGTCTTTCTCTCTCTCTCTCTCTCTCTCTCTCTCTCTCTCTCTCTCTCTCTCTCTCTCTCTCTCTCTCTCTCTCCCTTTCTCTCTCTCTCTCTCTCTCTCTCCCTCCTTCCATTTGAACTTATGCATCAGAAAAGGATAGCTAAGGGGCCATCACGTGACTTTGGCCCCCTCTTCTGTCCTCTTCTAACGCACGTTTTCAAATGGGAGGAGAGAGAGAGAAAGACAGTTCCCTGTATCCGCCCATGCCTACATCTCTAGGTCGAAACAGAGAATGCGATGCTGGCCGAGAGGATTTAAAAAGGGAGAAAATAGAGAAATGCGAAGCCGCGTGATCCAGTATCCAGCAATGAGCGCATCATAATGGAACCGTAATCGAGGAATCACGATGACGTTTTGATGCCGATACGATGATAATGATCGATCTGATGATTCACGGAACCATTACTCTTTAACAGGACCTCTCCTCTCATCGTTGGTCTCTTCTCTCGCTTCTTTCCTTTCTTATACTGTGAACTCTGTTGTCAAGTCGATCACAGGGCTGCCGTTTTACAGATCTTGAAAGGGTATTTTATTTTTTAATCCACCGATGATTTTACCGGTTGACTAAAATATTACTTGGTCAGATTCAGCATTATGTCTGATGTTCGAAAAATCACGAAAATGCTCCGCTATCGTAATCTTACATCAACCGATGGAATTGTCGGTGAATATAAAAATCTCATCAAATTTTAAATTCGTTTTGGAACCGTAGATAGGAGAGTATACACAGAAAAAAAAGGATGTGCTCCAGACACGATCCATATACACGCCAGTACGTAACGTGCTCAGAGCACAAACATTTCAGGTTCTGGACACAAGGGGATGCATTCCAGACGCAAACTCAACCTAAATAGATTGCGCTCAGAGCTTGTTCCCGTACTGGTGTGTACGTTCGTGTCTAGAACACGGAAAGTTTGTGTCTGAAGCACGTCCATTTTTTTCTGTGTAATGATCGGTAGAAACCGCTCAACCATTTAAGTCAATTCAACTTAGTAATGGTTGCGTTGCAAACTTTTGCTACATAAAGAATCGATGCTTATGTAAAATCGCGTGAAAATCACATTGCAAGCATCGAAAAGTCTCGAAATCAAGTCACTGACTCAACAAATTCAAGTCGACTGAACTGGTCACAGTGGGTCAGTCTGGAGTCCCTATATACCTACTATGAGAGTTGCGCCATTGCTGAATCCATTTCTGATTGGCTCTTAGATTTAGGCTGCCAAGAAAGCTCCAAAAGGCAAAGTGCAAATGGCGGAGGGTTTGTTTACTTTTCGCGAACTCGCTTTCATTACACATTTGAAGTAGCAGTGACCGCGGTAATTTTTGTGGATTTTTTCTCTGCTTGAATTTTATTACGGAGAACATTATCTCTTTCAATAACGACCGTTATTGTCTAGAATCTGAACCTAACCTATAAAGAGATAGCGAAATAGTGGCAACAGCGCAGAGGCAAATGGCCATCCGCCATTTGCAATTTGCCTCTTGGGGGCTCCACTGATCCGCTTCTTCTTCTTCATTTTGAAAGTCTTGTCGCAACTCTCATAGTATATAGGGACTCTAGATCAGTCCAGTGGCGTAGCGTGCAATTTGGCAACACGTTGCAGTTCGTCCATTTAAACTCATGATAAAGATCGAAGTGTTGGGTGTTCGGTGAACACCTTTGCATTCGACCTTTTACATGGGTTTAAATGGACAAAATACAACGTTGCCATACTGCACGCTATACGCTACTGGGAGAGTCCCATCTAATTGCAGCTTTTCTTGTATGGACGAATCATTTTTTTTAGTACAGGAAGCTGCGATTAGACGGAACTCCCCCACTACGACCCGCTCATCCAACCGCCGTCTTGTATTTTTTCTAAACGCTTTTATCGAGCCGATTGAGCGAGTTTGTGTTTGAATTTTGGAACTTCCTGATGCAATCAACGTTATTTTCAAGTGATTTCACAGAGAAATATGTTCATGACCCACCATCACGCTCGCGCTGTAGCGAAATTTTGCAACAGATCTATTGCCTGTTCCATTTTAATTCTTGACAAAGGCAGTACGTGACAGCTCGTGCAATGGAGCTGTTGCAAACTTTTGCTACAGGCATATTAATAGTTGATCATGGGGTAATACCTTGTAAAAATAACGATTAGCGCACTAAAAAATCACGAAATCCACTCCTAAACTCACAAAATGCTTTTAAATGCGAGACCGTAATGGCGGCCGAGGTCGCGGTTTTCTTATGGAAATTGTATGCTTCTTCTTCTTCTTGTGTGGTGTTGCGAGAACATCTCGTGTAGATGGCGCTGATTGAAGATAGGGAACCCCAATGAAAACCGCGGCCCCGGCCGCCATTAAGGTCTCGCGTTTAAAAGCATTTTGTGAGTTTAGGAGTGGATTTCGTGATTTTTTAGTGCGCTAATCGTTATTTTTACAGGGTATTACCCCATAATCAACTATTAATAAGCCTGCAGCAAAAGTTTGCAACAGCTCCATTGTTGACAAAGGCAGTACGTGACAGCTCGTGCAATTTGGCAACATTATTTTGTTTCCATTTAAATGAATGTGAAATAATGAGTCTCCAGAAGGCTCTCCGTCTCCTTAAGCATCGATTAGTTCATCTAATGTAAGTTTAAATGGAAATATTGTAAGGTTTATGAGTTGCAGGAGCCACCACCATTGATTGGTGAATTTTAAATCTTTGGAGTTAAGGATTTAAGACAAACACGATTACATTGAAAGAGGAGAAAAAAATAAAAATTGATCGGCCTCAAATTAAAATATGGACGTGTCACAGCTGTCATGGCTTGATCCTTGCACTGATCAGTGCAGCGTGATATGCTGCGGCGGAAGGCCAACAGTCAACACATCGAACACGGAAAAAAACTACGGTGAAAATAACCATACGGATACCTGATTTTGGCACCTGCTAGATGTTATGGTAATGTCAACCAGAAGTATACTATGTTTTGACTAGGTACTAGGTGATGTTACCTGATTGCATGTCGAATTTACTCAAAGTATCGGTAAATGTACCATACTTCTGGTCAAGTTTACCATAACATCTAGTAGGTGCCAAAATCAGGTATCCGTATGGTTATTTTCACCAACCTTTTTTTCCGTGAAGCATCGATAGAGGGGTACCAATTAGTTGTTGCAGTCCCCTCTTTCAGCTGATTATTTGAACAATTGTGTTAGAGAAGGACAGAAAGAGAAACCATCACGTGGTTTTAGCACAGGCCTGTCCTTTTCTAACACAGTATTCAAATGGGAGGCGAAAGAGGGAAAGAAAACATCATCGCATCGCGGTCAGATGTCGGATTCTCAGACTCAATTTAACTAGATCCGCATTTGTGCTGTTGTACCGAAGCGCTGAGCGCCGAAAAGTTCGTCGAAAGGATAAAGCATGAATGACTTATACCACGTTGCAAAATTGAACACAATTTAATACTGCACTACGTCTGTATTGTTGTCGAGTTGCCAGATTTGTTTAAAAATTGTCAAATTTAACAGTAAGTAAAATGGAACAAAATCTGATAATTAGAGCTGAAAAATTGCAACACTGCCGAATATTGATGATGTGTCATCACGCTAAATGATCAATTATTTTATTAATACGGTTTTTGAATTTAGGTACGAAGCTAGATTTCTGTACTATCAAACTGATAGTCGGCGCCCACAGAGTGAATTAAGTAGTGGGGGGGAGGGGGGTTTCAAGTCCCATGCATCTCTAGAAAAGTTGAAAGCAAGCAAAAGTTTTTCGAAAATCGAGATTTTTCGCCTCTTTCCACTTCGGAATTCTTCTACTACCGCCAATGGAACTGATCGGATGTTTATGAGCCTTGAAATTGACTGCTTTTATGGCTCTCAGCAGTGGTGGCTCGTGAATTGCGATACATCGATTTCCACTCCATTTAAAACTATAGAAAAGTATCGATTTCTAGGGGGTTCAATTACTTTCCCTGATGATCGATACTTTTCTATAGTTTTAAATGGGTTGGACGTCGATATATTGCATTTCACGAGCCACCACTGGCTCTCAGTATATGATGTAGACGACGCCCGTGCAGTGCAGACTGCAGAGATGTGAAAGTCAGTGCTCAAACTTGTGAAGGATAATGGCTGAAGCTCTCGTCACCTGCATGCGATTGCATGCAGGTGACGTAAAAAGTCACTAAACTTTCATTGATCTGTTCGACTGATGACAAAGTGAAGGTCAGGGCGGTGATTCACTATGTTTCCCATTTCTCAAATTGGCAACATACTCTTAACTGCCAGTGAATCAAGATTCAAGATTTACTTAAAAGGATATAGAATCATATTGAGTCACACTTCTAATAGATGATAAGAAGATAGTTGAGTCAATCTATCATAATGTGCAATCCTCTAGATTTGTCTGGAGCACTGAAACAAAAAAAGTTTAAGTACAGCCGAAGCAGCCTTTCAAAATAGCTTCGCAGAGTAAAAGTTCAAGCTGTACTGGAGAAAAATGCAGGTGTACCTAGGTACCAAAGCACTACTTCTTTAGACTAACAGCCTCTTTTCTTGCTTTGATTTCACGTTCCACCGAAGTAGTGCTTCAGGACAACTACAACTTGCTCCGTTATAGAGCTAGGACTTTAGCTTTGCGAAGCTATTTTAAAAAGCTGCTTCGGTTTTACTTAAACTTTGTTTTTTCAGTGTGCAAGCATAAAGTTGTCACTGTATATTAAGTCTGATTTTAAGTACCTGCGTTATAATGATGACCTCCTTAACCTATGATATGCACACTGTCATTTTCTTAAACAAACAAAAAAAAAGTTCTACTGCAGCGAAAATGAGGAAGACATTTTCTGACCAATAAGGAATCCATGAATTCATACTATGAGGAAGACCTGATCTATGACCATATTGTCCACCCATCACTCAACAGTAGGCGACTGTTGAGCTTTTTGTTTCCAGGAGTCCCAACCAAAGAGCAGGAAAATCGGATACTTGTCGCTAGCTGGATCACTATTTGCCATAGCTGCAGTTTTGCGGAATTAATAACATTTTCCAATTCACCGATGATTCCACCGGTTGAGAAAAGATTACACAATTCAGTTCAGTATATGACTGTAATGTACGAAAATATCTTGCAATCTTTTAACAGCGGGTGGAGTCGTTGATGACTTTAAAAAACTTGGGAATACTTTTAATAATTTAATGGCGATTTCACCGATAGAGAAAAGATTACAGATTAGAGTATTTCCATGCGTTACTGAGTCGTACAATGAACTGAAATGTGTAATCTTTTCTCAACCGGTGGAATCATCGATGAATATTGAAAGACGTCATTAATTATACGCAAAACGGCACTTCTGCTATTTGTTCTGGGGGAATAACGGTCCGATCATAGCTATAGCTACGATGCCATGATCAAAAGCATGCTCTTAGCGAAAAATATTTTCGGGTTTGAGGTTTGACAGAATGGGGCAGTTGCAAGGGTCTGAAATCGTGTGTTTTTTTGAAAGAAAATGATGGAACTTGATGAGCTGAGAACAATGGTGCGTTTGGTTTTTTCGTAAGTGTTCCGGTTTTGGAGATACACTCGTGTAAGGTTGTAAAAAAGCGTGTGAGTAGTGATGTCACTACGCGGAATGCCCATTTAAAACAATGTATTTTGGGCCAAAATCTCATCTCCGGAACGATGGGACTTAATTAGAAATCAAAGGCATCTTTGTTCTCAGCTTATCAAGTACTTTCATTTTCTTCATGAAAAACACAATATTTTCAGACCCTTGCAACTGCCCCATTGACCATCGTAATCACTCTAACTGAGGACTGAATTTATTTCGTCATTCAATTTCGGCCTTTTTCAAATTTTAATCGCTACTTGCGTAGTGTGATGATGCACAGTGTGATTAAAAGATTTGCGTCACCATTTTGCTCTCTTTAGTATCGTACCGAATTCAGGTCGCTTCTGCCTCTGACAATGAGTGAATGAGTGAATGGGCACGCACTCATCACTCCCTCCCACTCTTTGAAGTATGTAGCAGAACTGCAGAAGCATAACAATGCCTCGCCTCAATCTCGTAGTATCACGCCTCATCTGATCGTGAGAACTGTCAATAAACGAGAGGGAAAATGAGGTCAAAATGTTTGTTTATTGTTTACAAATCGCGGTTTATGAGCATACCTGAAATTTCAGCACAAATAATTATTATGATTATTATTATTTCTTGTTTTCTTTTTTTAGCATCCAAGTAATTAATTTAGTAATTGCTCATTCACTGTGAGTTTTTGTCTTCTAATTGGAATACCTGTGTGCAAACAATTGAGCCGAAAATCTCAATTAGGTCGGTGGTGCAGCTTTTTTTCAAATAGGAATATACTTATTACGTAGAGTGACATCAGTGGTGTAGCGTGCAATTTGGCAACATTGTATTAGTTCATTTAAACCCATGCAACAGGTCGAATGCGGAGGTGTTCACCGAACACCCAGTAGTTCGATCTTTTTAATGGATTTAAATATGGACACATTACAACGTTGCCAAATTGCACGCTACGCCACTGATTATAATGTGATTTATTGTCGCTCTACAGTACCTACTTTATTTTGGTTTCAACCAAAAAAGCGTCGCTTTGAACTAGAGATAGTGGAGCCGCTGGTCATTTTTTCTACAGGTGATTTAAAGTTCGATTCAGGGGTAAAAACCTTCAAACATAACGATGGTAGCTCTAAAAACTTACGAAATTTACTCCTAAACTCATAAAATACTTTTAAACACGAGTCTGTAATGGCGGCAATAGGCACTAATGATGGGAGATTTCAATTTAATAATACTCTGGCGCTTCATCAACAAGTTGCTAACAAGAGACGACTTTCCACAGGTGTGATGATACATCGGCTGTCAACTACGGCTACGGCTACGGCTAGGGTGACTATCTACTCTGTGAATCCTTCTTTCTAGCATAGAGAGAGAGTGTCGAAATTATGATGGAAATCTCATTTTTAGTGATTATAGTGCTCAACAGTGGCGGCTCGTGCGATTTGGCAACAGTGTTTTTATCCTATTTAAATACATGGAAAACAATCGAAACTCGAGGAGGCTGCCAGCCTCAGCTTGAATCGATTTTTTACCTTAGTTTAAGTGGGAAAAATGCATGGTTGCCAAATCTCACGGGCCGCTACTGGTGCTCAACGCCTACAGGACGGTCGCGCGTTTAAAATCAGTTATAAGTTTAGGAGTGGATTTCGTAGGTTTTTCGTGCTATAGCATCGTTATTTCTTGAACAAAGGGCGTAGCGTACCATATGGCAACGCTGTACTGTATCCATTTAAATCAATGTAAAAGGTCGAATGCAAAGGTGTTCACCCGACTTTCGATTATTTTCATGGGTTCAAACGGATGAATTCGGACGTTGCCAAATTGCACGCTACGCCATTGTTCTTGAGGTTTTCACATCAAAATCAACCCTTGTAGCAAATCCCCTTGTAGCATCGTTTGTAGCAAAAGTGTGCAACATCAACATTGAGATTAGGAAACCCATGGCGACGCCCATTCGATTGAAGGCGATCACAAAATCAACCTCCCCCCCCCCTCCTTCGGAATTTGCTTTTGAGATCCCCCATGGAAAATTTTCTGCCGGCGCCCGTGTATACAGATTCAAAGAGAAGAAGATTTAAATTGACCTTCAGATATGTTGGTTCAACGAACGGGTGTTTTGTTTTGACCCTAGCCTGGTGCTGTATCATAACGCGGTTTTGTGCATGACATAACCACTAAAAACGGCGTTTCACTAGGTATACATAAACAAAGAACTCATTATACGTTCTTTTTCGCGAGTTGAATTAATATTCTTGCATATGAATGAGATCAACAGGTGGTCTCCATAAAACTTATCTTTGCATTGATCGTGTTTCTATATTTAATGATCGGATCATTACGAATATCAAAAATTATCAACCATTCACAAGGATGATAAGCTAAGTTTTTATGGTTTTATGTCTTGGCCTGTCCCTTCCTATAAAATGCAGGTTTTGATGAACGAAAAGGATGGCACCGGTAGGGAATTTTTAACTGCGCCAATTTTGCGTGTACCTACCTACCTATAATTATTCAGAGTCGAATGTCGCAAATGCTTACAAAGCAATTGAATAATTTAAAACGTCCGGCTTTCTTACAAGGTTATACTAGTTTTAACAGGAAACGGAAGGTAGGTAGATCAAGGTATCATAATTTCGCCTCTGGCTCTCAAAGGTAACTGTCCTATCAAAGTAAACACTGCAGTTTACGGTAGTTTTTAATAACCTCACATTATACTTAGCGTCTATGTGGCTGTCACCGCATTTACTCGCGAAGAATCTTTACATCTTATGAGCCTCGGTTTGAAAACCACAACATTTCTTGGGCGGCGAAACCGGTAGAATTCTTCAGTGAGGAGGTAACATCACGTTCATGCCTAGGTTAGCTTTCAAATGACACGGCGTGACGCCGCCGCACTATGGTCTGATATCGTCAAAAATTGGCCAAAAATCATAGAGTCAGTTTTTTTTTCTGTCAATGTTTTAAAAATATTTTTAAAATATTTCTTCATAACTGAGAGAAGTTTGAAAGTGACTTAATTGGTTCTATTGTACAATTTCCTACAAGAATCACCATCTATAGTTTGTTTTTTTACTGTAAAAACATTCAAATTCATGTATGCCAGTAGCGCACCGAGAGTTTCTTCATCTCTCTCTTTTACTCCATTAAAAAATGTACACGGAAAAAAAAACTACGGTGAAAATAACCATACGGATACCTGATTTTGGCACCTGCTAGATGTTATGGTAATGTTAACCAGGAGTATACTATGTTTTGACTAGGTACTAGGTGATGTTACCTGATTGCATGTCGAATTTACTCAAAGTATCGGTAAATGTACCATACTTCTGGTCAAATTTACCATAACATCTAGCAGGTGCCAAAATCAGGTATCCGTATGGTTATTTTCACGAATCTTTTTTTTCCGTGTATGTTAGACAAGGATGGGCGAGGGGATAAAAACCCCTCTTTCTGTCATTTTCCTACTTATACATTCAAATGGAAAATGAGAGAGATAAAAGAGATCCTGGTTGCGCCAGTGATGTATGTCATATATGTGCGACCCCTCCCATTAACTCGTGGAAACTGTGCGCCGCTGCTATGATATATTATTATCTTCTCGTCATAACACTTGTAGTTTTAGGTCTACCTTAAACTCTTGTAAGTGCGTTTAACTCGTAATTATATCGGTATATTTAAGAAATTAAAGTTTATCTTTCTTTTCGTTGTTACATAGATCTTGAGGAAATAAAAAGGACTCACAGTCAGATAAGTAGCCCCGTGTAGTGTACGCAGCGGTTGTAATTTTAGGACATTTTTGTATGCCTACTTTTAGTTTTATTTCATCGTTAAAATATGACTTTCACGACAAATTCACGAATTCGTCTTTCCAGCTCTCTTCGTCCATTTGAATACATGTGTTGGAGAAGGATAGAGGTATGGACTAAAGTCATGCTATGACCCATCTTTCTATCCTTTCCAACACATGTGATCAATTAAGAGGGGAGAGGGAGAAGGTCGCATTCCTGGAATCTTTAATTGTAAAGAAAGAAAAAAGGGGGGGGGGAGGTTGGTTATATTTAATCTCTTCCATGGGTTGCCATGCAGCAGTTTTTTTAGTGGGTAATTCGCCTTCTTTATAAAATCTTAAATCTTTTGTAGTTACAATGGACAAAAAAAAAAAAGACATAGCATAGAGGCACAACGATACGTCAACCAGGGAATTTTTGGTACAATTACCAGAATTGTAGTATTTGCACCATAGTTCTTGAAAACTGATGTTAGGGGAAAATCTGGTATCGTAACCTGATTCTGATTGTAGAAACACCTAAATTATCTGGCAAAAGTACTGGAAATTCCTCAGTTGACAATGCGTTGTGCGTGCGGTAATATTATTAGAATTTAGGATTTATTTTTCTCAATGTATACTTTCTTCTTCTGTCTTTTGCATCAAATTGATACCATATGACTAAACTTCATTGTTTCTTTTGTTTTCAGGTGAGAAGAAATAATGCAATTTCAGATGGATGCATCAATGTAGTAAGATAACATTGTAGTAAGTAGTTTTAGTAAAGCATTAATAAATTAAAGTGACTCAATTGAGTCAATAGAGCAAGTTAAAAGCCCAAGAGTCAAATAAGCCATGCAAGTAAAGTCGCATGTAGTTTGTTTTGTTGCAAACACTAATTTGGCGACCAGCATATTCACATAGCGAATCCTTACTCATGCATAAAAGCACTATCGATTTAATCGTAGGATATTTCTTGGGAGGGGCTCGCACTGATGAGCGTTTGACGGAAAATTGTTCCCCCCTCCCCCCCCCCCAAAATCGGAGGTCTGGGGGGGCTTTAGTCCCCTTAGCCCCCCCCCCCCTTGCGTACGCCACTGCTCACGTCTCCAAGTTATTTAAGTTTTTAACGCCTATTTGTACTAATTTGTAGCGATACTGCAACATCTATAATAGCTGGACGATAAATGGGCACTGTGGACGACTAGGGCTCGTTTCAGAAGTGGATGTACAGCACAGCCGATAATCTTTGGGGAATTTATTTTCACTCAATTAACTCAAAGCCTAAGGCTTGACGCTATGACTTTAAAGCACTCGTTTATGAAAAGCCTCCTGCTCTTGAATTCTATTCCATTATGCAATTTGAGGAGCAACGTTGGAAAGTTCCAAAGATTATCGTCTGAGCTCCGACCCTCCTTCTGAAACGAACTTTGTCTTGTTCATTACTATACAAATATAAATTATCAATATATGTAGAACGTTTTGTCTTGAGAGTGCGGTCACTCACTAGAGCTCGTTTCTGAAGTGTAGGCGCACCTAAACCATAATCTTTGGCGAATTTTCAACTTTAATTCCTTCAAATCAAAACCGAACTTGCCTCTGAATTTGGCTTTTAAAGTGTTTCTCATTGAGAAGTGAACTCTCAATTTCATTTTCATTCATTTTTATTGAGTAATATCAGAAATGATGTTGACAAATTCCAAAGATTATCGGTCTAGGTGCGCGCCTCCACTTCTGAGACTACCTCATTGATCATCTTTTTTTAGTATCCAATCAATAACACAACTTTTATATTAAAAGGCCTACAAAGTCTTGTCGTACCGAAATACCTTCAAATTCCATCTTCATTTGAAGAAGGAAGCGGGTGGAGGGGAGGGACAAAATACATTCCAAAAGCTTATTTTCACCCCCTTGTAACCTTGCACTCAATATGAAAAGGAACATCGGAAAAATTCCAAAGATTATTATACTCTGTTCACGATAAGAAGGCGGGTGAGTATTCAGGTAGTAATGCACTATGTAGCAACAGTGCGGCTATACCGGCTACCCCAACCCTTCGCAGTGGCCCTTGTTCTCCCGACCTCTCTCTTGGCACTGAGGATTTCCAAAAACTGACAGACTGTAACATTTACACACGTCCAGTGTAAATTGCAAACGGTCAAAAATACGGAAAAACGGACGAAATTTTCGCCCTAAAGGGCCAAAACTCGGCGAAAATAGTCGAGTTTGAATATTGATGACTCTCAGAAATTCGTATTTTTCAGTCCAAATTAAATTCAGAATATATCGTCTAATATCGAATTTCTGAGAGTCATCAATATTCCAACTTGACTATTTTCGCTAAGTTTTGGCCCTTTAGGGCGAAAATTTCGTCCGTTTTTTCGTATTTTTGACCGTTCGCAATTTTTACTGGACGTGCGTATATGTTAGAGTCTGTTAGTTCCTGGAAATCCTCCGTGCCAAGAGAGAAGTCGGAAGAACAACGGCCACTGTGAAGGGTTGGAGTAGCCGGCATAGCCGCACTGTTGCTAAATAGTGCGTTACTACCTGCATTCTCACCCGCCTTCTTATCGTGAACAGAGTATAGTCGCGGTCCACCTACACTTCAAAAACGAACTCTTTATCCAACCCTTTCTTTTTGAGAAGTTGAATTCCACATCACACGATTATTCAAAACAAACGAACCGCGACAAATGGATCATACAGAAAACATGAAACATAAGTTTTGCCGTCACCGCTTCCTGTCTGCGGTCTACTCGAGCGAATATCACCTGGAAGGGCAATGACCGATTTGCCGGTTAAAAATAGGTTTATGGGCACTGGGGCGAAGCTATGAAAACAGCTGAGGGGGAAGCACGGATGAGTCCGGTGACTGGTGAGGGGATGAGAAGGGAAAACAAAATATAAAAGGAGACCTGGAAAATAAAGTATACGGACGCCGATGCGATGTGTTCTACTTTTTCTTTACATTGACATCTCCAATCTTCACATCTCACTGACCCAATTACCTATACACCACTTAAAGACCTACACTCTGCATCGATCGATATACCCCTCTCTCTTGAAATAAGCTTGAAATAAGCCCCACTAGGAAAACAAAAGGAAAAACCTTTCGTTGTGCTTTTAAGGGTATCCGCTCTCTCTCTCTCTCTCTCTCTCTCTCTCTCTCTCTCTCTCTCTCTCTCTCTCTCTCTCTCTCTCTCTCTCTTTCTCCCTCCCTCTCTCTCTCTCTCTCTTTCCCCCTCCCTCCCTCTCTCTCTCTCTCTCTCTCTCTCTCTCCTCTCTCTCTCTCTCTCTCTCTCTCTCTCTCCTCTCTCTCTCTCTCGGCCGTTTCGTGATAGTCGCCCGTTAATCTCTCGGTCTTCGCTCAAATCACTCAAACTTCGATAAAACGTCTATTCTGACATAATTACATAGAGCGCGAACAAGCTCTGCATTTTAGTCATGGGAGTGACTGCTGAGGTGGGAAACGGATGAACCCTTTTGGAATGCGTTTTTTGATGCCAATAAACATTTTGTCGAAATATTTTCAAAATTGAGTCACAATTTGATCCGAACGTAGGAATTCGATGTGGTTTGGCAACTATTCTTTCGGTTATTTTGAAAAATCGTCTAAATGATCTTACGTAAAATTACACGCTTTACAATTTTGATCCTCACCAAAATTGTCCACGAATGAGTCGTTCCGAAGTTATAACGTGTCAGCTGAGAAATGTTGGGCTTTTTTTGAATTTCTCCGGGGTTTTTTGGGTTTTTAGCGGTCAAATTTTGAGTGGATTCCGGTGAATTTTATTTCATCGCATTCTCCTGATTTTTCTTTGTTTTTTTATGCCATAAAACCTTTTGTTGCAATTTGTTGCGGGTCAAACTGTGATTTCCCCCGACTATAGTGGCGGATAGGAAAAACTGAGCAGACGATTTGCGTATAATTATAATTGCATTTTTCAATTCACCGATGATTCCACCGGTTGAGAAAAGATTACACAGTTCAGTTCAGTGTTTGCCTGTACTGCACGCGAAATTTTCTTACAAAGGCTCGGTTTTGAGTGACGCTATTTCGCTATTGGTCGAGCATTTGAGAGTTTTGGTCGTTGCTGTCGTAATCACAATTAAGTTTCCCAGTACCTAGCAATATAGGTTTATGATAAAGGCTCCTCAGTTGTAATTTGGCTACGCTGAATTTCCAACAAATGAATCCATGCGAAATATAGATTTTAGGGAGTGAACTTTCAATAGTTCGACTTTTTTCATGCGTTTAAATGGACGAAATTCAGCGTACAATTAGGTACTTACGTGTTGCTATTAAAAGGAAGCAATGTAAACTTACGGTTACTATAACAAGTATCAGAAAAGTCTCAACAATCAGTTTAAAAAAAAGTAAATGGTTGGCTGACCAATCTATGTTCAAAAATATTCCTATTGAAGACCCAGAGGCGGATCCAGTGTTTGGTGCTTAGCCTATTTAAACAGATATGTTGAAAAAAGACACACATGTAGGTGGAAGTCCCCCTCATCTGTTTTTTTTTATTTTATTTTTTTTTATTTTCTAACGCATGTTTGCAAATAGTCATAGACTCCAGAGAGACATAAGTAAAAGTTCTGTGATCTTCCTATAATGAGGATGAGCGCATCATTACCTCAATATAACGTCTCGGCTCAGACTATAGCTATAAACTTTACAATCAGAGTTAATGATGACGATTTTCCCACTACAGTAAGCCCATAAAAGTAACAGGATGCCCGTTGAGATCTCTCATTCAGTTTAATTAAAAGATCATTAGATAAGTGAATTTAATACCGTCCGCGGATGTTTTTGTTCCAAATAAATAATCAAATCGTTTGAATCTTGAAGTTAGATTAGATTCATTTATGATGAGAATAAGATCGGCATGCATTAAAAAAAAGAAAAAAGGTATTGGAAAAAATTAATTATTCTTCCAAGTGTCAAAAGGATCTCCGAGCGACTTGAATCAATCAGAAACTTATGAGAAGTATTGGCGATAAACTTTTGCGAATCACTGAGAGGAATCATTTCTTTAAAAACAAGAAAACACGCTTACTTGTGACAGTTTTCCTTGCTCGAAGTAAAGTTCTGATTGTATGAAGGAGAATCATTGCCACAACAAGTAATCTTTTACTTGTAGCAATAACAGACATTTTCCTTGGGTCAATATTTCACTGTGCAGTTACTTCAACACAAACGAAACACGCCATGGATTAAAAGAATAATTCTCTTACAATTAGAGAGAGGGACAAAATCAATGGTACCTAAATTAGTAAACTCTTTTCTCGATTGGATCTCTGAGCTGGTTTCGAAGAGGTCGGGAACTTGCGCATAAAAAAAGGACAATTCAAAAATAAAATGAAATATTTCGCTGAATACATGGGCGCCCAGGGGGGGGGGGGCAAGGGGGGGCACTTGCCCCCCCCCCCCCCCCTGGAATTCAAAAAAGTCAAAATTTCACGATATAAAGTGAAAGGAAAAAAGAAAATGAAATTAAAATGACAGTTAATCAAAGGAGTAATAGTTGAGTAACTTCTTTTCTAGTTTATATTGTAATTTTAACTGATTTTTTGCAAGGAATAATAAATTATATTTTTTTTTTTACTATCGTTATCATCTGTCGTCCCTTTATCCATTATATCAAACACGTCAAAATTGTTATTATTATTTCATACACCTAAAATGGGTTAATAATTGTACACTATTTGAGTGAAAAAAAAGTTTTCCCTTTTTACACGGTGGGGGGGGGGGTCCCCCTAGACCTTCCGTCGGGATTCAAAAATTTTGCCCCCCCTTGGAAATTTTTCTGCGGGCGCCCATGGCTGAATAAGAACGAAAAAAAAAAATATACGTCAAGATGACCGCAGCACAGTTAAATATATTTAAGCATTTATTCGATATTTTTAGCACGGAGTCACTGAGTCACTCAGACATTACAAGAATAGATATTGCTCATTGTCCGTCAGACACTCCATTCAAAAATTCGGCAGAATTAATCTCAAACTTACATTCTTTTTTCTTCGGGTCATGCCTTTCTCATAAAATCAACGGAGAGTTTGCTTGAATAATGTTCACGCGCTCCGTATATGGCAAGGGGGGGGGGCCATTATTCGAAAACTTTTCCAGTAAATTTTTCCATCGACATTTCCATTTTCAGCGACAGTCAAAATTAATCACACTTTTCACATTTTGATATAAGACGAAACAGCGTGGCTTGAAAGTTTCCAGGACTGGCGACGCACCTGTGAAAGTGTAAAGATCATTGGAGTCAGCACAATTCATAAAGAATTTACAGAAAACGATCTGTAATTACTGCAAATCAGCTTTACTCTACCGACCGATCCTCGTGCATTTGTTAAGTCCACAGTCTAGATAGCATTAGAAAAGCGAATTTTATTGCGAGGTTCAGGTGAAAATTATCATCCGAACTTTTTACCCCGATTTAAATTCGCAGTTGTGCATTTTAATATCTCACCCGAACTGTTTATTCGGCAACGATGGATGACACTGTACTCGAACTTCGGAATTTGTACCCGCTCTACTAAGAGAGGACAAAAAGAGTAGGTATCTTAACGGTGAAAGACAAAAATGAACAACGCTCCAAATTGGGTAGAAATTATTTTGTTGACTCTGCGGCGTTCAGTGTCCCCCGATCAAAAAGTTCCGAACCTCACATCTTCACCCGAACCTCATAATAAAATTCGATTTAGAAGTCTTTGGGCTGTATACGATGTAGGGGCGGATTTATATTTCTCGAGGCCCTACGCAATTTTATTTTTGAGGCCCCAAAGAAAAAGGGTAGGATGCCCTGGGGGTCTGAGGGCATCCGCCAAAAAGAACGGTGGTTTGGGGGTTCTCCCCCCCCCTTTTTTTTTAAAGAAGGCATTGAAATTCAGTTTTACCTTATTTTTTTCCAGCAAAGTTGTTATTATTTGATCTTTTTGCCTTTTTCTATCTTTTCCTCTCTTTTTCTCTCTCTCTCTCTCCCTTTTCTCTCTCTCTCTCTCTTCTCTCTCTCTCTCTCTCTCTCCTCTCCTTTTCTCTCTCTCTATTTTTCTCTTCTTTCTTTTTTTTTCTCTCTTTTTCTCTCTTTTTCTCTTTTTTTCTCTATTTTCCTCTCTTTTCCTCTCTTTTTCTCCCTTTTCCTCTCTTTACCTCTCTTTCTTTCTCTTTTTCTATAGTTTTTTCTCCCTTCTTCTCTCTTCTTCTCTGTTAAAATCTCTTTTTCTCTCTTATTCTCACTTTTTCCTTCTTTGCCTATATTTTTCTCTCTGTCTGTTTCTGTCTTATTCTTCTCTTCTTCCTCCCTTCGTGAAGTGAGGCCCCCCTAAGTCTGAGGTCCTACGCAGTTGCGTATTTTGCGTAATGGTAAATCCACCCTTGATACGATGGCTTGCATTTGGCCGCTTGAGGCGCTGTGCGAAATATACTTCTCTCGGCAGTTGGGAGGTTAGTGACACCAGTCGGCTGTCAGTCGGTCGGCCAGTTCATCACAGACACAGGCCTGGTTCACCCAATCCGTGATCATGAGCCGAGACAAACGGGCACTGATGTATAAATCGACCTTGGAGAAAGACCACTCTTCGGTCTTCGTACCGCAAGTCGGTTCACCAACTTATCTACTCTCCTTGCATTTATCCACTACACTCTAATGTATCCATTCCTGCAATAATCTACCTTGAGTCTCTGGCTTTGAAAT
>VMOF01000369.1:7929004-8084412 GCA_011764245.1 Trialeurodes vaporariorum
CGGTCATATTATGCTTTTTGATGCGTTTCTTTTCCCCATAACGCACTGATCGATTGGGAATTTATTGGATTCGGCACAGAATGGGTCACATTGCTTATAAGTAAATCCACACGGAAAAAAAAGACTGGTGGAATGTACCATCTACATAGCTGATTTTGGAGTCTGCTAGCAAGTACACGGAAAAAAAAAGTACGGTGAAAATAACCATACGGATACCTGATTTTGGCACCTGCTAGATGTTATGGTAATGTAAACCAGAAGTATACTATGTTTTGACTAGATACCAGGTGATGTTACCTGATTGCATGTCGAATTTACTCAAAGTATCGGTAAATGTACCGTACTTCTGGTCAAGTTTACCATAACATCTAGCAGGTGCCAAAATCAGGTACCCGTATGGTTATTTTCACTAATCTTTTTTTTCCGTGTATATGGTAAATCTCTAAATTATGGTAAAATGTATACCTACAGGTTAACTTAATTTACCACAAGGTACGTTGCATTTACCATCTACTTGACAGCTGACTCCAAAATCAGCGCAGATGGTAGATTCTACCATTCTTTTTTTCCGTGCTTTCACGGAAAAAAATCAGTGGTAAAATTAACCATAGCATAGTTGATTTTGGCACCTCCTACAAAGTATGGTAAATTTCACCTGATGTTTGGTATGATGAAGCACACTACTAGTTTAATATAACGCGCAGATGGATGCGTTGACCAAAGTGACCTCATCATGCCAAACTCAGGTAAAATTTACCATACTTTGTAGGAGGTGCCAAAATCAACTATGCTATGGTTTATTTTACCACTGATTTTTTTCCGTGTTGTTGTGTCAATGGAGCAGTTGCAAGGGTCTGAAATGTTGTGTTTTTTATAAAGAAAATGATAGTACTCGGTAAGCTGAGAACTATGGTGCCTTGAGTTTTTTCCTAAGTGTCCCGGTTTCGGAGATACATCACGTGTAAAGTTGTAAAAAATAATGTGCGTAGTGACGTCACTACGCGGAATTCCCATTTAAAACAACGTATTTTGGGCCGAAATCTCATCTCCAGAACAATGGGACTTGAGGAGAAACCAAAGGCATCTTTGCTCTCAGCTCATCAAGTACTTTAATTTTCTTCATAAAAAACACAACATTTCAGACCCTTGCAACTGCTCCATTAATCACTCTCCAATAAGTACTTACCAGCGCTGGCATCACCACAATTTTCCTAACTTTCGTCACACACCTTCACTTTACGATCATGTTTCTAAGTAGGGTTACCTTCCTAGAGGTGGTTTCAGAAGTGTAGGTGCGCTCAGACTGATAATCTTTGGAATTTGTCAACATTCTTTCTCTTGTTACAACATAAAAATTAACCAAGATGAGTTTGAGCGTTGGCTTTTTATTCAGGAACACTTTAAACTAAATTTTCAAAGTCGGAGGCAAGCAGTAGCGAAGCGTGCTTTTTGGCGATATGACATTTTGTCCATTTGAACGCATAGAAAGGGTCGAATCCGATGGTCATCGGCGATTCTTAGGTAAGGTAGATGTCCCAATTACCGACCCTGTCCCAATTACCGCCCCCCTTTTCATTTATTCTTTAAAATAAGCCTACTTTAGCAGACAAATTTAAGCGTATATGGGATAAGTGTTTTTTTTAGGTTGGCTGAACTGGTGAAAAAAGTTTGAAGTTGATATTTAGAGCGTTGTGCCCTTAAAAAATCATAGAAGTTGACACAGGAACCTGCCCCCGTATTACCTGTTTTTGCCGATTTTTCTCAGCAGTTTCTTATTAAAAATCTGTTCTCTTTACTTTTGCTTTTTTAAAATTATTAAAATGTCATTATTCCTGACAATAAACATGCTGATTTGAATGAAAAGCCAGCGCAAATATGTATGGCTATAATTAGGGCACCTGATATGACAATAATTGGGACAAAGCCACTTTTGGTGTGGCGGAAATTGGGACATGGGTCATTTTTTCGATTTTTATTAAAAATTTTTTTTCCTGATTGATTACGCCAACTTCATATTTTTTTCATAAAACTAGATAGTATTTGAGAGGTCCTAGTGAAAACCGATCATAGATTTGATAAAAATTAACATTTTTACAGGCATTTTACGGCAATTTGTTCTTAAGGGGGGCGGTAATTGGGACATCTACCTTAGTTCGATATTTTGCATGAGTTTTAATGAGCTAAATTCAACGTTGCTAGATTGCACGCTTCGCCACAGGAGGCAAGCTTTGTTTAGATTTGAAGGAATCAGAATTGAAAATTCGCCAAAGATTAAGGTCTAGGTGCGCTTACACTTCTGACATGAGCTCTAGCTTCGAGGAGAATCGACCCGAATCAATGAGTGTACCTACGCAAGTGTAGTGAACGGAATCGGACCGACTTTCTATGATCAATTTAGGAAATAAGGCAAATCTCGTTTCTGGGCGTTGACCAGCGTATGCACCATCGGATAGTCTCGAAGATGGAAACTACGAGAAATTTCATGCGAGGATTCAACGGGAAAGATTCTCCGATACGCGGGCGTGGCAATATATCATGGTTCTTGGTTAAAACTTTCAGAAATATCTCAATTCAATACGGGTAAAGCGTTTGCCACTAATCGCTTTTTTACGTTCCGTTTTTTTTTTTTTTTTCGGAGATATTTTAATGAAATAACATAAATTACGCTAAATATCCGCGGGCCGACCATTTACTTTTTTTTTAGAGGGTACACAATGCAAGAATCTGGATTTTTTTCCTATTTTCTACGAGAGAATCTTTTTCACTTAAAATGAAGATTTTTGATTTTTTTCTCTGATTTCTTTTAATTTTCCGTTGGAATTTTTTTTCTTCTTTAAAATTATGTTCTTAGATTTTTTTTCTTTTCGAGGACTCCATATGGTTTAATTTAAACAGTTAGTTGAATGTTGTATGGTCTGAGCATTTCTCCATTTAACATTTTTTTCTTTATCTCTTTTAACACATTTTATTCATTAGAATTTTTCCAACACGAGGGATATCATAACTTGGGTTCTACATTAGCTAAAAACTTAAAAAATGCAGAGTTATCCAGGCTCCAACGGTACAAAAGGTTTTTTTTGTTGTTGTTGTTTTTTTGTTTGTTTAAATTTATTTATCACAGGCTTTTCACATTGATCCTAAGCTGCTGTAAAAGTAATGAAAAACTGAACCTGGAATAAAAGTATGGAGGAAAAATACCTCCGATGATGAAATTAAAAAAGGCTTCTGTGTCGTTGCAAAGAACGTTATTGATCAAGCAAGGCAAATGAAAAGCCAATGGGTCTGTTGCAAACTTTTGCTACAACGATAAAGAGTGTTTCATCTAATGTAAAATCGCCTGAAAAGTCCATTGGTGGCATCATAAAGTCATAAAATGCAATAATAAACTCACAAGAGGCGTTTGATGAAATCCAAGATGGCGGAGAAATATCGAGCGATTTGTATGCATGCACCACGAACATACAGGATTGCCAACTTTGACAACCTCACTGGAGGTAGAGGTTATGTGTTTGTTTACGTTGTGATTGGTTGTGATCGATATTGTGAGGTTGGCTATCCTTGGATATTCGTGGTGCATGCATACAAATTGCTCGATATTTCTCCGCCATCTTGGATTTCATTAAACGCCTCTTGTGAGTTTATTCTTGCATTTTATGACTTTCTGATGCCATCAATGGACTTTTCATGTAATTTTACACTAGATTAAACACTCTGAATCGTTGTAGCAAAAGTTTGCAACAGACCCATTGATCAATTAATAACAACCTGAGAATCTTTATCCATTGTGTGCAGCCTATTTTTCCTTGATATTCTGATTTCAAGAGCAGTTATGCAACCAGTTTGACAAATTTTTAGAATTTTGTGATTATAAAATGCCCATCATTCAACAGGAACAACTGTCCAGTGTTAGGTTAGGATGGAAGGGGAGGAAAAATTTAATTTGCCTTGTGTACATCTTAAACCCATCGGCAATACTGTCTATCTGAAATACCAAAAAAATTGTAAACATAGTCGATCAATGAATGCATTATAGATTTCGGTTTGCCAACTATGGCAGTAGTCGTTTTTGGCATTGTCGTATATATGTATTTGTTATAGCCGTAGTTTTTACCATGGAAGTGAGTGCAGGTTGCTCAGCTATGGCTGATGACAACGTGGGTGGATACAGGACTTTGTCTGACCATAGCTCTCCCTCCTCTCGTTTGAGAGTGCGCGTTAGAAAAGGACGGAGATAGGAGTTAAAGTCACGTGATGACCCCCTGCTATCCTTGTCAAACTCATGTGTTCAAACGGCCGGAGAAAGAGAGAGAGTGAGAAAAGAGAGAGAGGAGGAGAGGGGAGGGGAGGGGAGAGAGAGAGGAGGGAGAGAGGAGAGGGGAGAAGAGAGAGGAGAGAGAGGGGGGGGGGGGGGGTGAAAGAGGAGAGAGGAAGAAAGAAAGAGAAAGGGAAGGGAAAAAAGAGTGAGAGGAAAGAGAAGAGAGAGAAGGGATTTGGGGAGGGGAGGAGAGGGTGAAAGGGGAGAGGGGGGGGGGGGGGGGGGAGGGAGAGGGAGGGGGGGGGGGGGAGGGAGGGGGGGGGGGGAGGGGAGGGGGGGGGAGAGAGGGGGGGGGGGGAGAGAGAGAGAGAGGGGGGGAGGAGGAGAGAGAGAGAGAGAGAGAGGAGGGGGAGAAGGGAGAGAGAGAGAGAGAGAGAGAGCGAGAGATTTATAAATTCCTGTGTCCACCCATAGGTGAAAATCTGGCAACTCCGCGCGGATCCGTTTAATTTAATAATTCAGATTCGGAACTGCTACTCACCGCACCGCAGTCGATAATTAAAACTCTCCTCACAGTATATTACGTGCCTCATAAAACTTAAAGCAAGTCGACCGAAAGTTGGTCCAAAATCTCTTCTTTTTTATTATTTATCACTCCGTCTGCCGCCTCTTCCAAACCCCTGTCGTAGTTATATAATCCAGCCGAGGCGAGCCCTAAAAGGGAAATTCAGCTATTTCCCCCCGCAAAGATCATGCAAGGTATAAGAAAAACGTTTTTACGCGGCAGGTAAATTTAGCCGCACGCGTTCGCCAATTAACTTATTCCTTTCGAGCTACACACGACTGCCCTTCAAATCGAGACGATCTTAATTCTATGACGGACTCACATGATGGAAAAACTCTTTTCATTTTTTATTATTCGGTCTCGCTGCTACGATGCGTATTTTTAATCGTAAAAAAACCGCCTGAAAATTAACTGTTTGAACCATCAAAGTGATCGTCTCGAGACATTCAGTGCATAACAAAAAAAAAAATTCCTTCGTTTAAAGATAGAGATGAGCCGCGCCCATAACAGACGTGTCTATCGCCCTGGCGGATCCAGAAAATTGTCCTTCTCTCTCTTTCCCCATTAGAACGCTCGAGTAAGAAAAGGACAAAGATGGGCACTCGGGTGATCTTCGTCCCCTCTTCCCTCCTTTTCTAACACATGCGTTCTGATGGGAAAAGAGAGAGAAGAACAACCCCTTGGATCCGCGAGTGGTGTCTATACTATATCATCTTTATTGTTCAGTCGTATGCGGCATAAGACTGGACATTGGACAATGGGCAGGAATCACAGACTTGGTGGTAACAAATCAGCAAGTTAGAGGTCGTTTCAGAAGTGTAGGCGCGCCTAAAGGCTAATCTTTGGAAATTTTCCAGCTTTTTTTCTCATATCGTATGATGGAAATTAACCCTCTGAGGACCAGGTTTGTTCAAAATAACGCCACGCTTCCATTTATATAGGGAAGGTAGTTAACAGTTCGTACTCGGGGGAGTTGGAATAGCCTATACGACGCATTGAAGGCGCCCGAAGAAATCTTATCTTGTAGGTGTTTTCCTCGATAATCGCATTTATCCTGTATGAAGACTGAAACAATGTGAAATAAACTGGAGGATCAAAACGAGCATTCTCGGGCTTGGTCCATAAAGGGTTAATATGGGTGTGCTGCGTGTTGCATACTTTTGCTATAGCGTTATGGAGGGTTGATTCGGGATTTAAATTGCTTGAAAATCACATTGAGACTTGAGAGCATCGAATAGATTCAAAATCCACTCAAAAACCCACAAAAGGCGTTCTAAGGAAAGCCTAAGGTGGCAACCGAAAGGGTGAATCAATCCTGCATGCATGCAACACGAGAACCAAAAAAAACTGCCGACGACAGCATTCGATAATGTACATGGAAAAAAAAATTAGTGAAAATAACCATACGGATACCTGATTTTGGAACCTGCTTGATGTTATGGTAAACTTGACCAGAAGTATGGTACATTTACCGATACTATGAGTAAATTCGACATGCAATCAGGTAACATCACCTAGTACCTAGTCAAAACCTATAGTATACTTCAGGTTAACATTACCATAACATCTAGCAGGTGCCAAAATCAGGTATCCGTACGGTTATTTTCACCGCAGTTCTTTTTCCGTGTAGGCACTTGCCCGGCGTTTCCTTTTCAGAACTCCAGCAAAGCGACACAGAACGTAATAAATTCACCATGGTAATGACAAACAATAATGAAAAAGTAAAATTTACCGGGGAAAACACACAGAATGACACAAAATGTAAGAACTGTGAGGAAGTAAGACGTTTTGTTAATATTCTAACCAACATCATAAATTACCGTCATCGGCCATCTTTCGGTGCTCGTGGTGCATGCATGCAAGTGCAGGGTTGTTTTGCCCTTTCAACCGCCATCTTAGGCTTTCCTTAAATCGCCTTTCGTTGGTTTATGATTGGATTTTGAGACTATTTGATGCTGTCATAGGCGGACCGTGACCAAAAAAATGGGGGGGGGGGCTAAAAAGTGAGGATCTTTTTTTTCCAAGTCTCAAATGATGACTTTTTCCCGATTTTTAGCCCCTCCGTCCAAAAAAAAAAAAAAGTGGGGGCGCTGCAGCCCCCCCCCCCCCCCAGCCAATGATACGGTCCGCCTGTGGATGCTGTCAATGTGATTTTTAAGCAATTTTACACCAGAACTAACTCTCCATATTGCTAAAGTATGCAACAGACCCATTACATTGAATTTGAGCTTTGGATTTTTTCTAAGGAACTCATGACTCTTAAACATGGGCAAAAAGGTGATGTCACCAAAACCCCGCTTGTGACCCCTCTATCGCTTCAGCTTGGCGAATGGAGTCCATCGCCCTCAAAGGTTTTCATCTCTTTCGCAACTGAGGCTCTTTCACTCATGAGTAATGCATGTCAACTCATGGCTCTGAAACATGGGCAAAAAGGTGATGTCGCCAAAACCCCGCTTGTGACCCCTCTATAACTTCAGCGTGGCGAATGAAGTCGATCGCCCTCAACGGTTTTCAATTTTAATTTATTTTGCCCTAATAATTGTAAGTATGTAACAATTACCACGGTTAGTGAAGCATGCCGTTTTGTAAACATAAGAGATTGTTTGTAAGTTTCTTAGGTTTCACTTTCCCTTCAATGTCGTTTTTTGTCATTTTTTGCTTTTGCTCTTCATTTATTGAGGCAAATGAACTTCGTTTCCATTATGTTATGCGCTAATTAAGACAGTTAACATCATTATGATGAACTGAGAAATTAAAGAAAAGGGTTGGGGGGGGGACCGCGTCCTTGTTTGCAGTTCGCAACACTATGGCATTTGCTCGGAGTAATCCTAAATTGAGTCACCACTGTTCCGAGGACTTTTTATGGAATGTGATCCCTAGATGCGTGTCTTGCTCGGTCAATGTTGGATGACTGCAATAAATTCTATTCTTCTCACGCGCGATTCGCGATCCGTTTTTTGGCATAAAATACCTCAGATGAATTGAATGAATCTATGAAGCAACACGCCGACTGTAATTAGTAAGATTTTTTTTTTTTTTTTTTTTTTTTTTTTTTTTTTTTTTTTTTTTTTTTTTATCATCAAAAAATGTGTACTACCAATTGTAAGGTTAATTCTACGGTAACTGGCTTTTTTGCCGACTCCGACGAATGTCATGGAAATTGCACCATAAAATCGCCTAAAGCAACCAAAAGAATGAATATTTCTGTTGAAGGAGTTTCTTTCGGCAAGTTCTAGAATAATGGACTGTAAGTTCAATAAATTGATGAAATGAAATAACTTCTAAAGAGTAAAAAGAGGCAGAATCACTATGGTTACTCCGTCAAGGAACACTGAAAAAAAAAGATTACCAGAAATATGACAATATGTGAACCGACGCAAGGGATGGTAAAATTATGAGCATTCTAGTGTTTGTACCATGGTTCTTGACATTTTTGAGGAAATAGTTCTATAACCATATTCTGGTACTAACAACAGAATTTTCTAGTCAAAGTACTACATTTTCTGTGGTTCACACATGGTTGTGCTTCTGATAATATTACTAGAATTTGGAAATTATTTTTTTCAACAGTGTGATTTCAATGATTCATTAAATTTACGAGGATTTTTTTCCGCCGTAACGTCCGATTGTGAGCCGCTTAAACTTCGTATAATTTCGAGTATTTGCATGTGTTTAAATCTTCGGGTTTATTCATGAAATCGGCGTATTTCCTTCAATCAATGAATTTAACATGCACTTCAAACCATCTGCATTACACTGAAACAAGAAAACTGAAAAAAAAAGCGCTACACCACACGCACAGGGTCCGACCTGTGCAAAGAGTGTGAAACATGGCAAAAAATTACCCGTAATTTTACTTTCAAATTCATATCCTTCTGTTACCTACTTTTTCGATGAAGTGATATGTACGACCCATCAATCTCTACGAAATAGTCTCAAAAAAATATAATTTGAATTTCTCGAAGGTAAGGAAGCATGATTTTCTTGAAATTTAACTTTAAATGAAGCAAAGTCGAAAATTCCATGTTAAATTTCCATAAGAGCGATTTCACAGGGCCCGCAGGCTTTCGCCAGCCAATCAGAGGCCGTACAATCGATAGTGACGTTCGACTATGCCATGTTCTCCTACCTTTTTGTTGGGACTCGTGTTTCCTCTTTGGTTCAAATCGTTTTATTGTACGATTTGAGCTGAAACGTCCTCACCAATTTTTTCTTCTTTTTTTTCGTGTTTTCCAGCATTATTTCAGTATGTAAGTACGATCTGATACCTACCTATACCAGAATTTCCTCCAAATTTCCAAGAGATATGACTGTACAGAACCTAGAAATCTAGTAACAGTACCGCCCCTTACCTGCGTCACGTACCGTCGCACGGTGGATCGAGTCAATGGGAGGGGTCGGACATGGTGCATTACGCGCTTCGTTTCCTCTAAGTATGGAGCTTTTTCGCCCATGTTATTCCCCAGAAATTTGTGACCTTACGTATTTTTCGTCGTAGAATCCGTTTTCGATGATATTTTAGGCAATTTATGAGTTCTAAAATGTCTTTTGACACATTTTCTCATCATTAGTGGATACGGTATGCTCAAAACACACATTGCACGCGTCTAATGCGGTACTGAACGGCTGAAATAGGCATAGATAATAAATAGTAGGCGGTTTCTCTAGATTTGTGACATATTTATGCGAAGGGGGGGGGGGTCACAATTTCCTCACTACTAATGTCACATTATTTCTTTGCTGAACAATCAACTTAATTTTTCGCCGCCACCCCCCCCCCCCCCCCCCCCACCCTCCTACTTCCTTTTTCCGTTATACGCCCACACACGCGGAACAATACAACAATTTTTTTTTTTTTCAGTCAAACTACCAATTTTTACTTCCTCGTTTTTCTTTCTGTCCTTGTGGATCTTTTGAGACTCTTTAACTTCAATTTTTCTTGTTGCATTAAAAAGAAAGACAAGGAGAAAGGGAAGAAAAATTAGGTGCATCTTTTTATTACAACAAGTTTTCAAAATCAACGAATAAATTCAATCAGTCTTCTCCATCATGGTCTTTTTTATTGTGTCTTGAGGGCAAACCTTCAGAAGTGCAAGTGCCTCTGGGAGAAATTCCTTGCCCTTCTTCTTAGAGTCCACAATTCATCAATTTCAAACAAAACATGCGGCACTTTTCAGTCAAAGTTTGTTCGTCGAACGAAGTTTTATAGTTTTTTATTATGAACGCGACCAGATGATCACAATTATCTAACGACTTTTTATTGTTGTAGAGTTCATTGAACAATTGCAAATACGTTAATAACATTATTAATGTATTAAAATTGTCAAAACAAACGGCACAAGTAACATTTAAAGTAAATAAACCAAACATTGAACGTATAACACCAATTCACCGATTAACTGGCTGAATGCACGTAGGGAACTGAAATCTTGTTTATTTTCCACCAAAACATCAACAAATCAGTGAAAATTAGTTATCAATTGAAGACTTATCGAGATTGGGAGATATCGTGTGATGCGCGATCTTTGTGATAGGAGGAAAGCGAGGTAAGCTTCAAAACGCGCGTGACTTGCTCTCATTCAAACAAGTCGTTTGCTCAAATTAGCGGGTATTAGCGGCTAATTTTTGTTGGAATGCATTCCTGAGGAGGTGTAGAAAACAACCCAGAAAAGCATTTAGGGGACATTTGGGGACATTTTTTTGTAGAGCTTTTTCCCCCTTTTTTTTCAAAATTTTTTTTAGCGAGTTTTCAAAGTATTTTTTCTCTCCTTAAAATAGAGCCAAAAAATATCAACGACATGTGAAAATGTTCTTCAGAGAGAGGAAAATAAGCCAGTGTAATCGAAATTTTGATTTACATTTTCAAAATCTGATGCGGAAGCAAAAGAAAAACTTAAAAATCAGACGGTAAATTTCACATTGCCTACCATGTCAAGTTTAGGCAACCCGCACGTCAAATGAGGGGGGTGAAATGACCTATGAGCCATGGATACAGTCCCTGTAGATGTTTAACTACTAGAAAACCATAAAAAGTTATTGGAAATTTGACTTTTTTTTTTCCTGCCCATGTCCGACCCTCCCCATTGACTCGATCCACCGTGCGTCGTGCTTATAGGTAATCTTGTTTTTTTCAGTGTATACGAAACCTTTTTGATACAGATATTTACTAGTTTGGTTTAGCTTAGAACGTTTTTTTATACGATAGTTAAATCAGCATCAGCGAAAAGTCTTACTATTGTGGAACTATCCAAAACAAGTAACACCCTTTTTTGCTCGCAAGCCCCCCCCTTTTATGTTTTTTGTTACGGGCCGGATACTTTAACTGAAAAAATGTTAGTTCCCTACTAACAATAAGATATTAATTGTGAACGGTGACTTTCAATAGGATTTTTTCAAAGAACAGTAGCGCAATGGCTCGTGTAAATCTGGTGGCCGCACTTGTCTGTCATTTAATTGTACCCAAATATATCGATTCCAGATCATTTAAAAGTAGATTACGTTACGTTGATTTAAATGGAAATAATTCATGGTTGCTTCATTGCACAAACCGCCACTGCCGAGAGGAGACTCAAAGTCAATTAGTTCATTCAAAAAACCAGCGGCAGCTTGTGCAATTTGTCAACAACGCTTTTCCTCCATTTGAATAAACGTACGAAAATCGATTGCTGGTAAAGCACTGTTTCACAAACGAATCGATTGCTTTCCACAGATTCAAATGGAGGAAATGCACTGTTGCCAATGCCAAATTTACACGAGCCTCCGCTGTTCAAAACTGGCGATCAAACTATTCGATTATTTATGAATGCGTGATGCACGATATATAGTGTGCGCTAAATTATTCTGTATGATCCAAAATTGTATGCAATGATCGTGAGCAGACACGCAAAGACTGCAGGAAATAATAAAAAACAAAATTAAGAAATGAATAAAAAAACACAAAAAACCGTGAATCGATTTTTTTTTTTTTTACGACAAGCCCTTCTGAATGAATGCAAATCAATCCACCCATCAATAATTAGACGCACGCAAAAAAGGTGGAGCAAAATTAAAGTACCGTAATTTGATTTTTTGTCCCCCTTTTTTTTAACGTGGTTGATGAGAAAAAAAAAAAAAAAAAAAACTCCCAAAATTACATAAAGCACTTGTATATTTTTAACTTATGATTAAATTCACGTCCACATTTTAATAATCACATTGCGGTAAAAATACTTTTTTTTATTGATCCGTGGTTTTATTTGTATAGAATCCTACAAATAGAATGACGATTGATTGTTATTTTAAGTGTAACTTCAAGAATGACAATAGCAATCCTGTGTAAGTTAAGCACAATGGTCTGGGATCGTCAAAAAGTGGCCAAAAATCAGAAAGTAAATTTATCACAAATTTTTCATTAATAAAACTTCCATCAGGCCCAATTTCTATCACATTTATCACTTATCAAGTAACTTAAACCTACAAAAAAAGGTGCCCAATAATCAGAGTGTATATTTCTCACAAATTTTTCATTCATAAAACTTTCATCAGGCCCAATTTCAATCACATTAATCACTTATCAAGTAGCTTAAACCTACAACAAAAAGTGCATAAAAATCAGAGTGTATATTTCTCACAAATTTGTCATTCATAAAACTTTCATCAGGCCCAATTTCAATCAAATTAATCACTTGTATCAAGTAACTTAAACCTACAAATGACACTGGAAAGTTATAAATTAAGCTTAAAAGGTCGAGAACGACGATTTTTGCTTACTTTTTTTTACTGATATTTTGCCACTTTTTTTTTCGATCTCAGACCATTGATCAGTGGTTCAACATTGGGATGATCAGGTTACCTATACCGTTTAACATTACAACTTCACACATCAACAGTAGCAAGTAAAACTATCATTGTATGGCTTTGCACGACTAAGTAATGAATGTACCGTTGTTACTAATAACCGAGTAATAAAAATAAACTTGTCAGACTTTTTGACGCGCATATAAATAAGTTTTAATACACAGGGTTTCAAGGGCAGCAGAGGCTCGGCGATATCAATTTCGTTCGGAGCTCCTTCTTTCTGAAGAAAGAATTAGAGAAGTTGTCAATGTGAAACACGTTGTCCAAGTGAAATTAGAGCAAGACCGAACAAAAAACGGCCTTTTTTTTGAGTTGAAGCTATTCTTTAAATTAAAGAATGAAAAAAAGAGACAAAAAGTGATCTTCATACTGAACTGCCATCAAGAGTGGAGGGTGACGAATATGTGCGTCAGCACATTTTCAAACGCAAAGCGAAGGGCGTGATACAACTTTTTGGGGATTTTTCTTTGTTTTTTTTGTTTTTGTTTTTTTTTGTTTTTTTGTTTGCTGTTAACCAAGACACAGAAAAAAATTCGCACATTTCTCTGGAGAATTTACAACTGGGTGTGTGCTGTCGACCAAAACAAAGGGTCATTATTATTTTTTTGAGGGGGAGGGAGGGAGTCCTTGCATTGAAAGCTAGGGTTCTGTTTTACTTCATGATTTGACTATGCAAGTGAGATTGAAATTAGCAAGGCACAAACATATCACGCTTGTTACACGCAGGGGATTTTTCACACAGTGTTCACACTAGAGAATAAGACATGAGTCTTCTCTAGTGTGAACACTCGTGCAATTTGGTATCAATGTTTCCCCTCCATTTGATTCAGTACAAAACAACCGATTCGGTAGTGCAGCAGCACTTTTCCCGCAATCGATTATTTCACAAAGAGTGGAATGGTTGGAAAAAATTGTTGCCAAATCGCCACTGACTCGTTCTCTGTACCAAATTTTGACCGAGAAAATCGCTGATCGGCATCTTGCTTGAGAGAGGCAAATCCTATAATTTTCCTCTTGCCATTTTCGTGGTCACGCGAACGCGCTAAATTGTGAATCCGATGGAACGATGTCGGTCACATCTGGTTTGGAACCACATAGGGGGGGGGGGGGGGGGGTAGCGGGGTCATAGTCTCCCATTGGTTGTCGCGATATCGCTAAGATTCAGCGTGAAGACGAATTTGGTTGACGGCTATATATATATATATATATATATAAAAAAAAAAACAAAAAAAAAAACAAAAAACAAAAAACAAAACTCGCGCTAATTAATCAGAATCGCATTCCGTTAAACGGGATTCTCCGAAGAAGCAAAAAAGAATAAATAAATGTCACTCTCAGTACATTTTGCGAGTCGCTTTATCCGTGCAAACCGCGTTTTGGATCTCAATGTAAACAAGTTCAACCATCGGGAACGGGAACAAAGCTAGAGCGGCTCGTGTAATTTGGCAACAGTGTTTTACTCCCATTGAAATGAATGTATAAAGCAATCGATTCTTACACTGAGAGGATTCTTATTTCAATCCAAAATGTATTTCGTTTGTGTTAAAGAACTGCACAGTGAAATATTGACCAAGGGGGCATTCCTTTAACCCTAGGAAAATGTCTGCTGCTACTTGTCGTATCAGAAGTATAGGCGCACCTAAACCGATAATCTTCGGAATTTGTCAACATTATTTCTCATGTTATAAAATAAAAACCAATGAAAATAAATTGGAGCGTCAGCTTTTCATTATGGAACGCTATACAATCAAAAGTTTAAAGTCAGAGGCAAGATTTATTTTGATCTGAAGGAAGGAAAAATGAAAATTCGCCAAAGATTATGGTCTAGGTGCGCCTACACTTCTGAAACGAGCTCTACAAGTAGAAGATTCCTTGTTGTGACAGTGATTCTCCTTCATGCAACAGAGCTTTACTTCGCGCAAGGAAAACTGTCACAAGTAAACGTGTTTCCTTGTTCTTATAAAGAAGTGCTTTCTCTCAGTGTACGTCAGCCTCCTCAAGAATCGATTGATTTACATGTATTTAAATGGGGGGGGGGGGAAGAAATTAAACTATTGCCAAATAGCATGAGCCGCGCCGCGCGCACCACTCGACTGCGAGAGGGGGGGGGGTAGTGCTTGTCGAAAATGGTTTTTATTGTTTCGTGTATATCAATATAATTGTTCGTAATAATCATAGTTACCGATGATGACGTCGTGATGATTTGGTCTTGGCTGCATTTTTTAAATCAATGACCTACTTTTTTCCTCAGAACGCGTTCAAGTCGCTCTTATTCATTGCAGGATCAGCACAATTTTAGTTTCATTCAAGCTCTGAAAACTGGTTCAACGTACTTGACTCAACAAAACCCGCTTAAATGGAGGAGCAGAGAGAAAGAGAGAGAGAGAGAGAGAGAGAGAGAGAGAGAGAGAGAGAGAGAGAGAGAGAGAGAGAGAGAGAGAGAGAGAGAGAGAGAGAGAGAGAGTGAAGGATAAATTATAAATTTCGTTTTTTTTTTCTTCAACGCGAAGAAACTCGTCCGGAGTTTTCTCTTAAATAATTTGCTGAGGTTGAGTGATGCCTGAAACAGCCTCCATCTTAATAGATACCTGCTGCCTTCGTATATCTCTCTCAAATCTGGATTGTCAGTTCCTTTCTTTTATTGCCATGAGAATGCCGTTTAACCTTCTTTTGCATGATGATGAATCGTGAAAGTTTCTTCTTCTTCTCTCGACTGGATAGTTCTTCGTTCGTTTCTCCTTTTTCGTCGCGAACAATCTAGAGCATTTTTCGGGCCTATATAAATCGTGGGAGAATGAACGAAATTGCGAATTTTGCTCTGGAATATTACAACTCTGATTAAGACGATGGGTGTTAGAATGACATATCTGCAGTGTATTTTAAATAGGAGTAATCATGTTGTTACTATACCCATTCCACTGCGCCTCAATGGAGCTCTTGCAAGGTTTTGCTGTAGACAAAATAATAGCCTAACAATTCTGATGTAAAATGCTGCGAAAATAACGACGAGACCATTAAAAAAGTCAAAAACTCAATCCTAGCAGAGAAAACTTGACTTGAAATTTCGGGTGACCACCCTTGCATGTATGCACCAACCTTGGATTCGGACCCCAAACAAAAGAACAGGACATGAAATTAAGTGCCGACTTCCTCGTTTATTACGCAACGTATAACTTTTCTGTAGTTATCACCGTGCTCTTAGTGACAAAGTGTGTATAAATGGACCTTTAATTCCTTCAAATTTACTTTTTGAAAGCAAATTCATTAATCTCATTGTTCAAATTCGTAGGTTAGCCGGCCTCGGTGGCTTGGTGGTCAGGACACCTGACTGCCAATCCATAGGTCCCGGGTTCGAATCCCGGTAGTGGCAGCAGATTTTTCACTCGTCTTGTCGCTCGGTCTCCTTAAAAGTGGGTCCACGGCAAAGATTACAGTGGAAATCTGAGTGCTTTGAGCATGGATGTTTCAAGTCCCCTGTTGTCTTCTGACATTAAACAAACATTCACACACTGACATTAGTCTATAGTTGGCTGTAGGCTCCTTGACTAGAGTATAAGCCATAAAACAAGCAAAAAAAAAAAAAAAAAAAAAAAAAAAAAAAAAAATTCGTAGGTTATGTTCTTTTGTTTGGGGTCCGAATCCGAGGTTGGTGCATACGTGCAAGGGTGGTCACCCGAAATTTCAAGTTAAGTTTTACCTGCGAGGAGTGAGTTTTAGACTTTTTTTAATCGTCTCTTCGTCATTTCCGCAGCATTTTACATTGGAATTGATACTCCCTCCATTCGCCCACAGCAAAACCGTGCAATTAGCTCCCTTATTCAGATTAATTTGTCACTTCAATTGTTCCAAGAAATTCGCGAGACCCCGAGATTAGTTTAGCACTGCACCATTGGCGTAGGGTGAAATCCTCTCTCTCTCTCTCTCTCTCTCTCTCTCTCTCTCTCTCTCTCTCTCTCTCTCTCTCTCTCTCTCTCTCTCTCTCTCTCTCTCTCTCTCTCTCTCTCTCTCTCTGCCCCTCATTACCTGCCTCAAGTGAGAAGAAGATGGAAGGTGAAAAGCTACAGATTCATCTCTTGTATTTTTCTTACCTGAAGCAGGTAATGAACGAGAGAGGGAAGGAGAGAGAAAAAGAGAGAGAGAGAGAGAGAGAGAGAGAGAGAGAGAGAGAGAGAGAGAGAGAGAGAGAGAGAGAGAGAAGATTCCACTGCACGCTAATGCAGCATATAAAACTCGCGGAATTCTAAAGGGGAATAACCAAGACGAATAACCAAGATGGGAGTCGAGTCACTCTACAAAAATGTAATTATGTAACCACCTTCTCTCATCTTTCTCCCTACTATTTGTGCAATAATCAAAGGAAAGGGGGAAGGGAGGGGGGGGGTCAAACTCTAGACTTTTTTTAGTTGTTGAAAAGGTAACATTTGTGAAGAATTGGATTGGTCCTTATTATAATTTGGAAAATTTAGATACCTAGGCGAGCATTTCAATTTTTAAACGGAATGACCTATGACATTGCACTTTCCCATTTAAACCCATTAAAGATATGGAACTATTGGGTGTTCGGTGAGCACTCTCGAGTTCTATCTTTTAAATGGATTTAAATAGACAAAATACAACGTTGCAAAATCGCACGTTACGCCAATGTCTCCTTTTACATTCTGCTGCTCTCTGCTCTCTTTCCTTTTTTCAAGGTCCTGCAATAACCGATGAGCGATCTTTGCATCGTTGCGTATTAAGCTCAAGCTTTTTGCGTGAAATTCTTGATTTTGACAATCGTCCTTCAACTTTCGCGACTTTTTTGCTCCACATATTAAAAAAAAAAAAAAAAAAAAAAAAAAAAAAAAAAAAATTGTCGGTCAGTTTTTTCATCTTCTTCATTTTCTTCTTCTTCCCCCAACAGAGTTCATAGGTTTGAAAACAGCCGCCGGCGGCTGCTCATCCACGCGGCGGGCGCACCAACCGGTTGACCAGCTCTGCTATGATGAGCGCATATTCGCATTGACTGCTATTTCAAGGTCACAGTCTCGCTCGTGCGCAGACCTTACGAAATTTCGATCACGAGTTGTAACAGAGTGCAATGACTTATTTGAACACATGCTTGTTGCTAATAGAGACTGTGATAACAATGAACCTAATTAAAGGGCGCTCGAAATTGTGTTCGAAAAAGCGGGTGGATTTTGTAGAAAAATTCTGAGAAGACTATCGATGAGATGAAATCACATATATAGATCCGAGTATGAAATAGTTTGTATCGCGTGATATCAAAAGATGTTCAGACATTATTGTCCGAATCATCGAGAAAAAAGATCAATTATACAGGGTGAGCCAGAGCACCCGTACCAGGCATTTTTCTCGAAAACTACTGAACCAAATTATTTGAAATAAAAAAGTCAGATAGGGAATCGACCCCAAATTTTTCGTTTTTGATATTTTCAAAAGCCCCCGACAGCCCCTTGGGGCGTATTTTGGGGGGGGGGGGTTCAAACACATTTTTCAAGTTTTCTCAAAAAAACCTCCAGTAAAGGTATAAAAATTAGTTGATAATCTTAAAGTAGAGGCAATTGCCGACATTTTTGCTATTATTAATATTTTCCAAAAATCCCAAATTCTTTGAGTTATGGGGGATTTTTGGAATTTTTTTGAATCGGCCCTTTTGGCCACCCTGTTGAGAATTTTTCAAAAATTGTTACAGATTCTGGAAGAACAGATCAAGACCTTTCGATTGATGTGCCACATGTTACCTTAAAAATGAAAAATGAGGTGTTTTTTGCCAAATCAAAATTTTGGGGCTTAGTTGGCTCAAACCATGGAATCGCGCCAATTCTGCAATTGAAGCCCCAAAATGTTGACTTGGCAAAAATCACCTCATTTTTCATTTTTAAGCGGTAAAAATGACAATGGCAGCATCAGAAAACGTCAAAATTCATTAATAAACTCACAAATTGCGAAAAACACTAGACACTATTCACCCCTGTATCTTTCCACCACGTGCACGATATTTCGCGAAATTAGCGCGGCGCATTCAAATAATCACGGCCGACTGCCATCACAGCTGACTTTATAAACAAATAAACAGTAAACACGGGCGACGCCTGTTTGAATTCTTACGTCTCAATATCCTCAATTCCTCACAAAAGGTACGGAAACCGACATTTGTGTCGAAAACTTATAACAATGAAACAATAACACACAGGAGTTCCAAAGATGATGATTGAAGTTGGAATCATCTTTGGAACTCCTGTGTGTTATTGTTTCATGTTGATAAGTTTCCGACACATACAGGGTGAGCCAGAGCACCCGTACCAGGCGTTTTTCTCGAAAACGAATGAACCAAATGATTTGAAACAAAAAAGTCAGATAGGGAATCGACCCCAATTTCAAAAGCCCCCGACAGCCCCTTGTGGCGTATTTGGGGGGGGGGGGGGTTTAAACACATTTTTCAAGTTTTCTCGAAAAATCTCCAATAAAAGTATAAAAATTAGTTTACAATCTTAAAGTAGAGGCAATTGCCGACATTTTTGCTCTCATCAATATTCCCAAAAAACCCAAATTATTTGAGTTATGGGGGGTTTTTGGAATTTTTTGAATCGGCCTTTTTGGCCACCCTGTTGAGAATTTTTCAAAAATCATTACAGATTATGAAAGAACAGATCAAGACCTTTCGATTGATGTACCACATGTTATCTTAAAAATGAAAGAGAAGGTGTTTTCTGCCAAATCAAAATTTTGGGGCTTCAATTGCAGAATTGGTGCGATTCCATGGTTTGGGCCAATTGAAACCCCAAAATTTTGATTTGGCAGAAAACACACAGAATTGATGCTTTAAAACGCTCTAGCCGAAGTGTGCAACAGACCCATTAATGCAAGTACAAAATAAAAGGGAGGCAAAGTTTGGGCTGAAGGCCCTTTCTTACACTGTACCTCCAGACAATTAAACTAATAAACTGACTTAATAGAACTAAATTAAATAGTGATGAAAATATGTACCTCAAAGAAAATAATAAAACAAAGGAAAGGGGGGGGACTAATTAAGAAACGAAGAATAGCGAAAGATAAGAAACAGAATAATGACGTACATTTATCTATATCAAAAACAACCAATAGCTGAAAAACCAAAATTCAATTAGAATAGGATAGATTCAAAACTAGAAAAAAATCAAAAGAAATTAAATTAATTATAATAAATTACAATAAATTAAACATTTTGGAGAGAGAGGTGCTGCGATAAAGTTCTTGATGATAAAAAAACAGAAAAGAAAAAAAACGCTCAACTTTTATTCATACTAGCAATTCACATATAAAAGTAGATTTACTGTTTCAGTTTTTTGAAAATGACGCACGAATTAATTACGATCATTAATACATTAGATCATTCAAAGTAACTTAACGGTTAACTTAGAACGGTGTGCAGCTCCAAATCTTCAGTCTTTCCACTTACAAAAAGTAATTATTTAAATCTTTTTTTTGCTGCTTCTTTAACCGTCTTCGGTGGAATGTATAGAAAATGGTTGAAAAAAATGTTGCCTCGAGCTCCTATCACAAACAAAAAACCAAAATTAGATTCAGCAAAAATTCGCTCCTCGTTAGTCGCACCTTAAAGAAATCTCTAGTTTGACGAATTTCACTCCGTATAAAACATATAATACATAACGGGAACGAAATCGTTAAACTCTTTTTTTCCTTGGTTGATTAAATTGGGAGAATTCAACTTTAAATGAATTATTAATTCGGCTTATATTTTGTTTTCTGACGTCATTCGTGCAGCAGTAATGGTACTAATTTTGTAATTTTTTTCATGGAGAAAAATTGTCTCATATTTTATTTATGACGTCTAACTTTAATTCTATGGATAATAAGAGGATTCATTTGCCAGTGGCGTCGCGTGCAATCTTGCAACGTTGTATTTAGTCCATTAAAACCCATTAAAAGGGTTTTAACATTGGAGGTGCACAGTGCACTCCCTCGAATCGATATTCTACACGGGATCAAATGGACGGATTGCACGCGACGCCACAGTTCATTTCCCACTCACAAGCGCTGCAATCGAAATAATCTCATTATTCTCTTCCCACACCGTATATAATTTATCCCAGTGGCGGCTCATGCAATGTGGCAACAACATATTCTCTCCATTTAAACCTGCGTATAGTAATCGATCTTAAATGGAATGCCCTAAATCCCTGAGGAATCGATACTTTCGCATAGGTTCAGATGGCAAAAAACTTGATTGCCAAAAATGGCACGAGCCAACACTGATTCCTTCTTTTTTAGGAGAGCTTATGCAGCTCTTTACTGCGCTTACAATCAGCAGTAATAGTATGGGCTTCGGTGGTTTTTTTTTCCGGGAGGGGGGTTAATACCTCTATACCAAATTCAAGAAGAAGAGGGAAAAACTTTGGATCTTTGTAAATTTTTGCTTGGTTTCAGCGCATTATTAGGAAAATGGGTGTGAACATCGATACGTTCTAATTTACAAGGGGTGCGGGGATTAACTGCCCTTTTTTCGACCCCCCCCCGTTTATTGTCTGATAGAAGCTCGGGGCACACACTTTTTCCACTCTTATAATCGGCTTATTAGATATAGACTAGTTTTTAGCTTTTCGGCTTCTAATTGAGGTAAAGTAAATTGAAATACGATTATTTTAAAGCAGTAACGGCTCGTAGTAAAGTAAATTGTAATACGATTATTCTGAAGTAGTGACGACTCGTGATAAAGTAAATTGTAATACGATTATTTTAAAGCAGTGACGGCTCGTAGTAAAGTAAATTGTAATACGATTATTCTGAAGTAGTGACGACTCGTGATAAAGTAAATTGAAATACGATTATTTTAAAGCAGTAACGGCTCGTAGTAAAGTAAATTGTAATACGATTATTCTGAAGCAGCGACGGCTCGTGATAAAGTAAATTGTAATACGATTATTTTAAAGCAGTGACGGCTCGTAGTAAAGTAAATTGTAATACGATTATTCTGAAGTAGTGACGACTCGTGATAAAGTAAATTGTAATACGATTATTTTAAAGCAGTGACGGCTCGTAGTAAAGTAAATTGTAATACGATTATTCTGAAGTAGTGACGGCTCGTTCAATGTGGCAAAAACAGTTTATATCCATTTAAACCCATGTGAAACAATCTATCTTCAGTGAATTCACTGAATTCCTGAGAAATCGAAAATTTTCCAATTTAATTCGACACTTGTCGGGACTTTAATTTAAACTTCCGCATAACACATGCCGCTGATGACTATAGATTTGGCATAGATTTTACAATTGGTTGTCTATGGCACGTTCAGTATTTTACCAGCACGTGCTAGACACGAGGAAAATTAAGCCGTTATGTTAGACCGTTTTTAGAACATTTTTCAGTCCATACGAATTCTCATTCGCCAGAAAGAAATTAGAATTATTTATGGTCTAATGTTTTGTTTCTTTTTGTTTGTTGCAGGTAAGCATTGCGCCGTATTTGAATCTCCATCCAACAATTCAGCCTTCTTCCGCCTTTTAACCCTTTTCCGACCAAGGGACCGCTGACATTAAGTGGGCTGATAACTATTCCTACACCGGGGTGTTGATTTTGCACACACAAATTATTGAAGGCGCTCGAGGAAAGATTGTTTTTAAAATATGACGAATTTTGAGTCGCAAGGGGACTATTGCAAACAGTAGCGTCGCGTGCCATCTGGCAACAATGCTGCTCTTCCATTTAAACTCATTATATATATCGAATTTTCCTTGTGCACTGTGCACCCCCTGAATTCGACCTTTTATACGAGTCTAAATGGATAGCCTGCTGTGTTGCCAAACTGCACGCGACGCCACTGATTGCAAACTTTTGCTGTGAGCGAATAAATAGTCCAATCTGCTGTAAAAACCAGCAAGAATCACACTGAGAAAATCAACATTTAGTAATAAACTCACTTAACTGCTATAATGGCTAGATCTTAATGGCACTTCAACGCAGGTATCATGGGAGAAACGGATGAACTCCGACGCGGTATTGAAGGGATTAATTAGCGTTAATCCGGCTCGATGATCGGAAATGTATACACTCTAATTTTAATGGTTTGTCAAAATGCTTTAATAATCACGTAAGTCGACCCTCGAATTGCCTGTGACAAAAGTTTGTAACAAATCCATTTTTTACACGCTACCACTGAACAGTGAACAGGCTAATTAATCGGTGTTGTGACCCATGGCGAGGTCACTTTGTGTTTCCGATCAATAAGTTTCCATATTTACTTACTCACACTCATTTCACCTCCACCGACGATCTATAAATGCTTACTCAAAAGCCATATTTCCTGTCTCCGACAAAATAAATTTTACTTTCTCGCTCTCCTTCCCTCCCTGCAAGGAGAGAAAGTATTGTTATCATGACAACTTTTGAAGTTGGGGTCTTAGTGTTTCTCTTGGCATTGCATATGCACGTCCCTCTAAGTTCAAAAATCATAAAACCAAAAAATGTCGGTCGGTCAGTCCGTCTATCTGTGGTTCTACCAGTGACACATTATAACTTTTGACCTTTAACTTTTAACTTATAACTTTTAAGTCCTAAATAATTCAAATTTGGCAGGAAGGGTTCTTTCTGATATAGTTTTAGAGTTTTTTCTTTTTTTTTCTTACATTAAATTTGAGGTTTAGGTTTGCCCCTAAAATAGTAGAAAAATTGGAATTTCTAAAAACAAAAAAATGACTTAGGATTTTCTTGAAACTTGGTGAAAATATACTCCGAAGATAGACAAATTAAATGTTTCCTTCATTTTTTCCTGAAAACTCATTTTTGTGACAAAAATGCTGCTTGTAAGTAGATACACCTAGAGATGAAATCACATTTACAGTCTATTCGTAAATTAACTATCAATAATAAGTAAAAAATTATTATACTATTATTATTATTATTTTTTTTTTTTCATGCTCTTTAAACATACCAAACCGCATGTTCTTAATTTGATCGCCCCAGCAGCGCACTTTGGTCTAAGATCATCAAAACGTGGCCAAAAATCCAAGATTAAATTTTTCATAAATTCAACAAAACTAAATGTTTAATATACCAATTTTAATCACAGAGAACACTTACAACAAGTAATTTAAACCTAGAGAAGTCACTGGAAAGTTTCAAATTAAACTTAAAAGACCAAAAACAATGATTTTTTGTGACTTTTCATAACTGATTTTTTGCCAATTTTTTATCGACTTTAGATCATAGTGCCCAGCGTACTTGCAACAGACAAGGAAAAGTCATCACTCGATTTCGTCAAGTAACATGCGCTCTCAACTTTCGTAACGTAACAAAAACAATCGAATCTATTAAGGCAGCCGCGCCGAAAAGCTTTGTGATGCATAGTTGCTGTCGAAATGTCGAGCGATGATTTTTTGAGTTCAACCGCTTTGAAACTGGTTCCGGTCGTTGAATAGAACCGGAGTAGAGATGATAAACCAGTTAAATGTTTTCCTCATTCATCCATATTTTTTACGATAGCATTTTTTTTTTTTTTTCGTACAAGAATAAACAATAAACGTAATTATTCATTGCTTAATATTTTTGGATCGATAAGTGTGAAAGCCGAAGGTAAGACGTGTGATTATTTTGGAAGATTCACTGAAAGGATGCATTTTGATCGTTCACGCTCACTTCATAGTTACGTATCCAATAGACCAATTAGGTCATTTCTTTCATTTGCGATCGCATTGAGCTCCTGAAAAATTAAAAAAAAAAATAATAATAATAAAAAATAATAACGCAAAAAAATAGTAAATTAATTGATCAAAAATTCTCTTTCTCTGTACGGAGATGGACGAACACACTTAAATTATTTGAGCGTTCGTTCTACTTTCAAGACAACATAATTTGCGCAGGCCGGCTAAAGCTTGATCTGGGGAACGGGGCGGGGCCTTCCCAGAGGCATATTCAGGCATTTCTCTTTCTCTTTCTTTGCCCGCATTGAAGCACGTGTGATAGAAGAGGAAAAAGGTAGAAGATGAAGTCACGTGATAGCTTATCACTGACCAGAAGCATGCCAACATATGTGAACGAACCTATGTAAGGGATAGTACAATAAACTGTTTTAGTAGAGCGATATATCGTATCGATTGCCGTCCGAGGGCCTCTGGTTCCAAACAAACTTTGGTTCAATGTAATTTCCCCATAAGCGGATTTTTGAACGGAAATTTAGGGTATTAAATCAAACAATTTATGCGACCTTTTTGCGATTATGAATTCTCCGTCCTCGAAAATGCTTAATTTTGCCCGGTTCCACCCGTAAAACTGCCGGAATCAACAAGATATTACAGATTAAACGATGCGTTTGGAGGTTGGAATCACCCAAATGTTATTGTTGTTGTTGTGGAATTGGCGGGATTTCGGGCGATTCTAACCTACAATTGGAACATTTAATCTGTAATATCTTATTGATTCCGGCAGTTCTAGTCAAGGAACCAGGCATAATTAAGCATTTTCGAGGACGTAGAATTCATAATCGCAACAAGGTCGCATTAATTGTTTGATTTAATACCCTAAATTTCCGTTCAAAAGTTCGCTTATGGGGAAATTACATTGAACCAGAGTTTGTTTGGAACCAGAGGCCCTCGGACGGCAATCGATACGATATATCGCTCTACTAAAACAGTCTATTACCAAAATTCAAGTGTTCGTACCAGTTCTTGAATTTTTTTTTTTTTTTTTTTTTTTTTTTTTTTTTTTTTTTTTTTTTTTAGGAATTTCTACTTTTATGACCATATTTTTGCACTAACAAGTACCAGAATTTTCTGGTCAAATTACTAGACATTCTGTCGTTCAAAAATCGCTGTGCTTCTGGTAACATGACTATAGTTTAGACGCGTCAAATGTTCGTTTTACGAATGATTGAAAATTATTTATGATGCGCATCGATTGCCGTATTCCCACTTTGGAGTAACTTTGATGATTCAATCAGATCGCACTGGTGGATCCAGGGAGGCACGTGCCCAGAAGCCTCAAATTGTTGCCTTTTTTCAACAGAAAATAATAGCTTTAAGTTGTTTCTTGCGATGCTTCATACTTCAAATTTCACATGTGTGCTCTCCTCTCAGAAAAAATGTCTGGATCCGCCACTGTTTGATCGAATAAAGAGGCCTTAATGATGTGTAAAATTTGATTCGAAAATTTGTTAGCAAGTGGCAAAGGTATATGAAGAACAGGTATGGACAACACTCGACTCAGGGGGCGTGGCCACTGGGGAAAAAGCGACTTCGCCGCCATCTTGTCTCCTATTTACACCGTGTATATTGGTTGGTTGTTTGTGGTTAGGTTTGAAGTCGAAGTTTATCTGAAGCAATACTTTATTTATTTGAACAATGATATGTAGTTTTTAGCTTTAAATTTTAATGTTGTGACGATAGAATGGATTTACATCATTATAATTACGTTGTTCACTTTCCTTTTCAAGATGTGAAATCTAAATTTGAATCGCGCGGTCAGAAAAATGGCGGCGGAGTCGCTTTTTTTTACAACCAATCAGAGCCAACCTCAGAGTGTTGTCCATACCTGTTCTCCATATACCTTCGCAAGTGGCTTGTCCATCGAATCATATTTCTTTCCGCTTAGTGAAACAAAAAGAAGGGACGGTCAATCAGTACTCAGTAGGTATGGCGTCGCGTCGCGTTGGGGAAAGGCTCACTGAAAAAATTCGAGCATGAAAAATCGGTTTTTTTCGTCCGGCATCATTCAGAGTCCGTTTGAGTGGAGTGGCTGCTGTGGATAAGTGGCCGAATTATTATGTCCGCCACAGTCCACCTCGTCCGCCCGTCTGGGCTGGGCAACGGAAACACGAGGCAATGACTCTTCCCTTCACAACCATACCGATTTTTAATTCGCTTCAACATTTTTTTTATTGTCCCCCCCCCCCCCCCACCATCTCCAAACACCCTTCACGCTCAAAGAGCGAGTTTGAACTCTAGGTTCGCCGTGGTGGCCGGCCACGAAATCGTTATGCAGCAAGTTATATAGACGTGTTCAAATAATGAAAATGACCAAAAATTAGGCATGGAGAGACAAATAGCGCAGATTCGTATTCCGATCTTATATCACCACTAATAGAAAGGTTTTTTTTCTTTGGTTGTCAATTACAGATTGTTCCGGTTCGGAGGGAGATGGAAGTTCAACGGCTTATTTAGGAAAGGGTCAAGTGAGGCCATCTATATCTCCGCGGAAAAAAGGGAAATAGGCCTGTATGGACCCCCTTTGCGGGAGAAGCTTGAAAGCTTCTGGGAGCATTAGAAATTTCCAAAATTGGGACTCAATAAATGCATTTTTTCATTGAACGAGTCACGGCGAATTAAAGGCTGTCACGAGTTTTCACTAGCTAAGTTGGGCCTTGAATTTTGAAAAAAAAAATAAATAAAAATTAGAACCCCCCCCCCCCCCCAATACTCCCCTAGGGACTATCGGGGGCTTCTGAAAATATCAAAAATGAAAAAATTGAAAAATTGAAAATTGAAATGAAATTTGGGGTCAATTCCGTATTTGGCAAAACGTATGTAAAACAATCGATCTTCAAGAGGTACAATTGCGCCCCAAGAAATTGATACTTGTGCACAGCTTTAAATGACAAGAAAGCCACCGAGTGCAAGGTATACTTACCAAGATCGAAAGTGTGCGATTCAATTGATATAAACGTGCGCGTATTCATGATCAGCCAGTTCCATCTTGACAATCGGTCACACTGCCATCACACGCATACTTAATGCAGTCATCATTTTAATCGCCTTGCAATGTTGCCAGATTTTACCATAAAATACAATACTTAACAATTCCCCATATGATGATTTACTGTGATGTATGCATATTTTTTTTTTTTTTTTGCCAAATCTGGCAGCGTACAATGCGTCGCGTCGCCGCGCGACCTTTGCCGGTCCTTGACCTTGAAGAGGGATGAGATGTTAACCGCCTCGGTGTATCGAGTGAGACCTCAATTAACGATCCCTCAGGCTAAAGAGACAGGTTTCGCGGATAATATCTGGTATTGTTTTCTCTCCGATGTCTCGAAATCGATAGGTTAAAAAAATTAAAAAGATTCTTTGGATCGGATATTGGTTCTTTCTTGATGAAGACCGTGACCGCCATGGTTTCGGTGCATCCGCCTTTTTTCATCTCATCGCCTTTTGAAAAATTCGGGAGTTTGTTAAGGTGTGATCGGATTACATGAGCCGCATTTTTTTTTTTATGAATCACCATTTGTTTTCTCTGTAGTCCGTAAAAGTCTTAGGAACGATTAAGAATTTATGCAGCATTCGGCGAAGCAACCTGTAAATGTTGCATTTTGTCCATTTGAGCCCATGAAAAAGGTCGATTTAGAAAAAAGGAAAATTCAATGGTCATCGCCAATCTCTAGATAGCTCGATATCATTCATGAGTTTAGGAGGAACAAAATGTAACTTTGACAGAACTTGCTTCGCCACTACATACAGAGAAAAATACTTCGGTAAAATTTGATCACCGAAGTTTTCGGTTAGAGGAACCGAAATGTTCGGTCCTGATACCGAATGCTTCATTAGTAATACTGAGTATTAGGTAGGGGCGGAATTTGGGATATTCTTACCGATTTTTTGGTATTTACAACCGAACATTTCGATTTATTCAACCGAAAATTTCGGTGATCAAAATAAGTCAAATCTTCATTTCTAACAACCGAAGCATTTTTCTCTGTGTACTTACTCTTTGCAGGACTGCCGTTTTGCGGATAACCATAACCGAAGGCATTCTGTGAGTTGGTGAATCAACCAAAGATTACATTTATCCACAAAGAAGTATAACAATGGCTTATAAAAATGCTCAAATCAGTGGCCTTTGCTTCAACTATGGTTGCATCATCGATCTATCGTAGTATACCGGTAAATAAACCTTAATCAGTTGCGCTGACTTATTATCAAGTCGAACGTTCCTTTAAACGTCGAAGCAATGCACCTTAAGCGGTGGCGTCGCGTGCAATGAGGCAACGTTGCATTTAGTCCACTTAAACGCAAAAAAAAAGGTCGAAATATTTGGGGTGCGCATTTCACTCCCTCGAATCGATAATTTACATGAATTTTAAAGGACGAAATTCAATGTTGCCAGATTGCACGCGCCGCCTCTGACCATGAGTGTGAGTGTAGAGAGTATTCGCAGGAGTCTTTTTTCGTCCTTTCTCAGATATAGATCAAGACTTTTGCGACAGTCTCAAAAATATGTGTGATCTTGCCAAAATCTTGTTGAAAAAATACCCAATTTTTTTTTTTTTTTTTTTTTTTTTTTTTTTTACAGTAGTAATACTCCCAACGCGATGTTTTCACATGATTTTGAAGTCCGTAGAATGGGCCATCTTCACTGTTCCATAAAAAGTTGTGCAATAGACCCATTTGCGATGTATCGGCATTCCTTTCATAAAAAACCGAGAAAAAGAATCGATCTCTACCAACCACGTGCGATTGAACTTTTGAATAATCGATCTTTCTGCAAAGGTTCAAACTGGAAGAAAGAATAATCGAATATATTCATAATCCGTCACAGGATTAATTCAATCTTCGACTTGAGAAAATCATTTCAAAGAAAGGAACACTGCTTCGCAGCACCAAGAAATTGTCCTTATTCTCTCTCTTTTCCCGTCAGAACGCATGTGTTAGAAAATGAGAGACGAGAGGGCGAAATTAGAGTCCCTTGATAGAAATATTGTATAGGGAGTACCGACACGAGCTCAACGAGTTGTGATTGGTCGTAGGTTTTAGGCTCTCACGGAGTCGAGCAGGAGTCGACGACATCGAAGGCTCCACACGAAAGGAGTCGATTCGTACAGGAACGCATGGGAACGGACCGGAATGCCGGCAAATCCGCCTGTCCACCACTGGTCCACTGTCGAACTTAACCTTCGAATGCGTTCACGCGGTCGACAAAATCGACTCCTGTCAAAATGCATAAAGCGTCGTGTCGGTACTCCCTATACAATATTTCCATCAAGGGACTCTAGGCGAAATCACCTGACTGCCTCTGCTCTGTCCTTTTCTAACACATGGATTCTAATGAGGAGAGAGAGAGAAGGACAATGTCCTGGATCCGCCACTATTCCTTCACGCAGCTTATTCGCGTCAATGCAGAGAAACTTTCAGCTGTTTGACGCGCGATGTGGTTGGAAAAAGTTTTGATCAATTACGGTGTCATGTGCAATCCATGGGAAATTAATCACCGTATGAATGCTGGGTAACAATGCGTACTGTATAATAGAAACATTAATAACTCATTGAAAAATCAAAAATTTGCAAGTTTACATTATCATAGAGACGCTGTACACAGACGAGTTTCCTTTGCTACGTTGACAATTGTACGGTCCAGCAGCTAGATTATAGTGGCTCGTGAACAATCGATTTATCTTTTTGCTCTCGTTTAAATCGAAAAAAAAGAATCGATTATTTGAAGGTTCGATTGAACCACCTGATTTTAGGTTTAAATGCAAAAATATATAATATGGAGGATTTTACTCCAAAATCCGTCAACACTGTTAATTCTGTTCAAATCGAGACGCTCGATGACTTCTTTAATCTTTCATGGAAATATATACGCAAATAAATCGAAAAACAACTTCAGTTTACTTTCGCCTGGCTCCGCCCTCTTCTAAAGAGACTGGCGTAGTAAAATGTCGGTTACCCATCGATTTTCGAAACCGGGTATCTTAAAACGTCACTTGGTTTACTAGATAAAATTTGCTTATTGAAGCTCCGTCTCAATTTGTCTCCGGGAAAAAGGACCTTCAACCTTAACGATGCGTGTCTATTAAATTTGTCACTATAGACACAATCGCACTCTGGTGCGCCCAAGTTTCGTTTCGAGTTTTTTCTCTGATTTCAATTTAAAATGCCAAAAACACGTGTTTTCCCAAATGCGACTAGTGACACTATCCATCGGATTGGAATCTGAAAAAATTTCGTCAGAAATCACATTAACGCCCTTAACCCTTTCGCTCACAGTGTCCCATAAAAGGGACGACATTTTACATGGAGTCTTATGGCAATTCGAAAAAAAAAATTGACTCGCACATTCAATCATATGATAAAAGTTTATACTAAATTTAATGGTTCAGAGTACAATGACACTTTTTTCATAATTCGTGTGCGAAAGGGTTAAAAAGTGGAAAAAAGATAAGAGAGAGGTAACTGTAATCAAAACTCGATTGCAACTTCATTCATGTTTTTGTTACTCTATCTTTTTGCGTAAGCAGGTTGTATGTGTGTATACAATCAGTTATTATGTCACCTAGCTCTCAGGCGTGATATGATAATGCTCCATGGGTCGCTGACATTTTTCAGGAGAGTTAACGCTCTTCTCTCACAGTTGTTGAACTTCAAGGTCAAACTTTTGCCGCCTTACGATCGAAATAATGAATTTAAAATCAGAGCCCAGAAATAAGGTCGATTATAAAAAGCTAGTGTCTTGTAATTGTGAACTGCGCGTGGCAGAACTGTTGCAAGATGATTGCAAGCTCACTATGCTACAAAACACGCGTTTCACGTATTGACGTAGAACTGTTATAGGCTTTGAAACCTGCATTGCGGAACTTCGTCAATTTCTAAGACCGCCGATTCTGTCCTTGTTGCAGCAGCCAACAGTATATTTACTCAAAAAAACTGACTAAAGACTAAGTTAAGTCTACTTATGAAGAATAGCATTTTTGCACATTCGGTACACATTTTAAATAAATTGTAAGAATAGAATACACCATGAAGAGGTTGATTCATCTCCCCAAAAAAATGGGGTCATCTCAGGACTACACCAAATTTTCAGGTGCGGTAGAAGTAAATAAGGCCACTTTTCATTTTAACCTCGAGGCGAAGAAGAGAGGGTTAAGACGTCGAGAGGGTCAAAGTTCAAATCTTTAAACCACCATCATTTTTGAACGGATCTGTAATTTTCAAAAAATTTCAATCGATCCAAATGGGCCTTTTGCAAACTTTTGCTACAGCCATAGAGAAGGTCCATTCTGGTTTAAAGTCAATTGAAATTAACAATGAGAGCCCCAGAAAGTTCCAAATTTACTTACAAACTCAATAAATGTAGCTGAAGAAATTCAAAGATGGCTGTGGAATGAGTGGGTCTCAATGGGGGAGTCCCATCTACATATATGATCAAAACTTTCTATGCTGAGAGAAATGATTCACCACAGAGGAAGCTGCGCAATCAGATGGGACTTTCCGCATTGTGACACTCCGTTTTTCGACCGCCATATTTGAATTTTGATAAACATATCTTTTGAGTTTGTGAGTAGATTTTGAGACTCAATGTGATTTCCACTGGATTTTACATATGAATCGGCCCTTCATAATGGTATAACAAAAGTTTGCACCAGACCCATTCCGATTAACACTAACTACCTTGCAACAAGTAAGTCACAAAGACGCGAGAATCACAGGCAATTAACCCTCTAGCCTCTAGTCTAGGGGCCAGGTTAGTTCAAAATAAAGCCAATCTTCCGTTCATACAGGGAAGGTAGTTAACTGTTCGTACTCGGGGGAGTTGAAATTGCCTATACGGTGAATTGAAGGCACCCGAAGAAGCCTTATCTTGTAAGTGTGCGAGTGCGTTAGTTCGTCATTTTTCATAAGAGCAGCGCATTTTAATTCCCATTCGCGATTAATGATTCGATAATGTATTCAAAGCAAAGACAGCCTGGCTCCAGTCCGTCACACAGTGAATCAGTGTTGCCAGATTGGGGTGAAAAAGCCGTGCGTTTTACATTGATTTTAATAGGGACGATACGGCTTTTTACCCTCGATCTGGCAACACTGCTGAGTGAATCCAATAGTGTAAAACGTGCGATTTGGCAACTTCATGTTTTGTCCATTTGATATCAAGTAAAAGGTCGATTTCAGGGTATGCTCGCACCGAACACCCACTATTTTGACCTTTATGTTATGGGTTTAAATCAACGAGCTGTGACCCCAAATAAAAATGGTCCTTGAAAATCTTCACCCTAATCCCCAAGCAATAAGGATTTCCATTAACTTATACGGGTACTTATGTAGTTGCACGGAAATCCTTATAAATTCCTGGGGATTTCCATGCATTTGAACGGAAATCCTTATGATTTCATGGGAATCCTTATAGCATATAGATTTGGGCAAGGATTTTCAAGGACCATTTTTACCAGGGACTATTGACCATAGAGGGGCATTGTGGAACCTAAATTTGAAGATGCTACCGAGGCATACAGTCTTGCTTGAGATCTCTCATAAATATTTTACACAGGCTCGGTCTTTTGGCCTCTTCTTTTTTAACTTTAGAAAAAAAAGCTGTGGCAAATCCATTTGAAATTATAGTTTAAAGTGATGGTATAAGATAAAGTATCAAAATTCGATGTCCAAAAACGATTCTCAGATGAAATGTCCAACCTTTGATGCCCACACATAATTTCAGCCGAAACAATTGTTATCCACTTATTTAAGTCCAAATTTTAATAAGTCCGCAAAAAGAAAGTCCAATTAATAAGCGCATCCAAATGAGGAACATTTTCATATCTAATTCGACCTTTTGAGTGGGTTTAAATGGGCAGCATACAGCGTTGCTATATTGCACCTTTCACTATACAAAAAGCGGCGCGACACATCAAAAAATATCATTACGAGTAGTTTGAATGACAGGAACTTCACTTCCATGCCTCCTCTGTACGTGTACTATGCAAGTCAATTTGCGGGACAAAACCCGGACCCCTCGCTCTTAGAATATTTGACCGTCATTGCAGCTCCGACACCACCTGTGAGGTTCGAATAGTTAATATAGTGTCATTAATCAAAGCTATAAAAACCAGAGACGCATGCATAGATCCCAGGTATAAGAAAATACTTAGTGCGCATGTGCAATGAGACTTGTACTTTCATACGCAAAGCCATTGCTCGGTTCATGAATGGAAATTTCAATAACAATCTATCCTGTGTTGTGACGTCAAGAATGCGATTTGTTGATTCACTTATTTTGATTCATAGAGAACGACGTAAAAGGCATGGCAGGTATTCCCACGAGCCTATACGACTAGAAGTCATGAGCGGGAGAAGCTGTTATATACATAAAAGGTAATAAAACCATGAATGATTGCGTTCAGGAAGGGTAAAGCAGTTAATATTGATTGTAGCCCCCCCCCCCGAACTAATTTAACCCTTAACAGCAGATGAGCCCAGATCTGGAACAATTACTTTGAAGCCTTATCTAAAAGTAGGGGACTTGAGTTGTACTGTCGCTGCATGGTGGGTCACATGTGGAACAGATACTAAACGAGTAAGAATTGTCGATTTTGTCCTAGAGCGCGCAGCACAGGATAGAGAACGTGCAGAGAGGTTGAAAATAGCTTACTGAAAATCTGATAGAGATTGTTATGATTGGGAGTAACGTAGGGGTACCATATACAAAAAAAAAAACAACTATTGAAACTTACTAACTTATTTTTTACTGCTTTAATTTTTTTTTTTTTAGCCTGAAAACTTTATTTTCAGTTGCATGGATACCTAAATGCGGGTAAGGCCATATTTGGAACAATTAATATTCAGGCTCTTTACCATTGAAATATAATGGAAAGAATTTGTTCACTATTTTTCCCTGTCTCAAGGATCAAAATTGTACTGAAAAAAAAAAATTATTTTATTGAAAAAAAAAAAAAAATCATGCAGTGGTTAAGATTTTACGGCATTTGAAAAATTTCCTCTTATTTTTTTTCTTTTTTCTTCTGTACGTAGAAATGCGAGAAAGTTTTTCTTTGAAATTTCCTTGTATATGTGTAGATATATAGATGACGGTGCAATGGGGGCACTTGCAAGGGTCTGAAATGTTGTGTTCTTCCATAAAGGAAATTATGATACTTGAAGAGCTGAGAACAATGGTGCCTTTAGATTTTTCCTAGGCGTCGCGGTTTTAGAAAAACACAGTGTACTTACAGTTGTAAAAAAACCGTGTACGCAGTGACGTAAATAAGTGGAATTCCCATTTAAAACAATGTATTTTGGGTCAAAATCTCATCTCCGGAACAATGGAGCTTAATTAGAAACCAAAGGCATCTTTGTTCTCAGCTCATCAAGTACTTTCGTTTTCTTCATGAAACCACTACATCTCAGACCCTTGCAACACTGTTCCATTCCCAGCTAATCCTGGGGTCCGCTTTTTTTGGTATCACAAAGTGCTTTCCACTGCTATATCTGCAATACACCTGTTTGACATGAGTATATTCATTCTCGCGAATAGATCTGTCTAATCAGATTAAAATTTCTTACTGACAATGAAAGCTACTGCAAAACAATGTGTCATCTAGCTCCTTCAATTGGGTATATAGGCAAAATGAACTCCATGGAGCAGGAATATTTAACTACCCTGCAGTGCTGTCCCTGCTCTCATTAATTTTAAGGTGATTCCAAGCGAAACTTTTCCTGATTTCAATCCGATGGATAGCGCCACTAGTCGCTTTTCGGAAAAGTCGTGTTTTTGGCGTTTTAAACTGAAACCATAGATCACACAAAATCCAACAACGGTCAGCACCTGCAAAATTTTTTTATGGATTTTTTGAGCTCAAAACGAGCAAAATTGGCTAAGAATTGAATCCGTAAATTAAGAAATTCGTTTCGCCGTGAGCTTAGTGAGTGAGAGTGAGCGCGCGTGATAATACGTCTATCTGCCTCACTCGCATTCATTAAGGCTTATGGGAATTTTTGTATTTCCTAATTTCCGGCTTTAGTTTTGAGTGTTTCAGCCTGAAACGTTCAAGGTATCTTTCGGAAGTATGCTCACAGTTGCTGACGTTCCTTAAATTTGTGTTTTTAGCGTGTATTCGTCAATTTTAGCCAAAAACTGGAGACTTTTTAAGCAGCGCGAAGCGATGTCCACAGTTGTAACGAATCGACTCTGGCATCATTTCAAACGATCGAACATTGTTTTGTCTACCAGTTGGCAGTTGCCAAGTCGTAAAAGGGTTAAAATGCTTTGGACTTTTCTCGTATTAGACATTTCTTCTGGCCACCTGTTTTTCGCTTGCACAACATGACAACACTGGAGGCAAGATGACGCCGCGCGAACGCCAGCGCTCCGTTTGCGGCCGGCAGCGTGGCGCGGGTGAGAAAGTTCATTAAACTCATGCCGTCCGTCAAGTCACTCGCTGCGACAATTCGATGGAAACGGAGCGCTTAAATTTTCTGTTTTTTTTTTTTATTTTTTTTATTTTTTATTTTATCTTTTCTAACCTACTGAATTAATTCCCGGAAACACCGTTATAGAAATTTCGTTCGTCATGCAATGAAAAGGCGGCCACGCGGTGCGGGCGCTGTGCTGTAAGGAAATAGGCAATGAATTAGATCATGTAAAACAGTTTCTTTCGTCTTTTTTGGTATCGGAAACATTCAGTAAGAAAATATTGGAAACTCTACATTTCCATTTGACCAAGTTCTCTTGCTGTTTGAGTTATCATACATTATAGAGCACATGGAGGCTGTTGCGCCATTTGGGTGCCCCATTTTGTTGAATACACCCTCAAAATACCTTTTTTATGAGTATGCCCTCAAATACCAAAGTGTTCCATGGATTTTCATGACCGAAATTCCGTGGGTAGTTATTATTCTTCCATAATATTTCATGGAATTTCGTGGGCTGTTCATGGGATTCCATAAGATTTTCCATGAAATTTCACGAAAAAATAATAATTAGGTACCAAAAGAAATAAATGCCTACGGATTTTTGGTCATGGAAATTCATCGAACACTTTTACCAGGGAACATTTTTTTTAGTTTCCTCCGTAGCTCAAAGTTCCAGGTTCGAGCGCGCTCTCCATCAAACATAATAAGAGTTGACCATTTATCGCCTCTTTTGGTAAAATTGTTTTTTAAGTATTTCATGTACGTCTTTTAAGTGTTCATTCTACCATACTGCGTCTAAATGCAAAAACTCATTTTTATCACTCTACCACATAGCCGACATTTAATTCAGGGCTTTCAACCGACAACACTTTTGAGTCGGTTCGGGGGTAAAACTGGTTCGTGGTTCAGTTCAGGTTCACGCAGTGGTGGCTCGTGCAATTTGGCAACAGTATTTTTCCTTCGTTTGATTCAATGTAAAACAATCGAATCGACAGCGCTGCTTCACCAGTATTTGATTGTTTTATAGTGAGTCGAATCCCGAAAGAAAAATTGTGATTTGGACTTAATATTTTTTTTTTTCGCTGATCACCTTATTAAGGTCAAAAGAATGCGTTCCAGATTAATTCTAGTATTCTTCAAAATTTCCTTAGAATGTCCTCCGGACGTCTTGAGGACGTGAAACGCCCATTTTTTTTTGCCGGGATGGTGAAAAAATATTGCTGCTAAATTGCGCGCGCCGCCACTGGGTTCAAGGGGATAACGTGTTCGGTTAAAACCGGTTCAATTTAAGCTTTAAGTAATGGAATAAAAAAGAATTACAAAAAATCATGGAATTTTGAAAATGACGTAGGCCAATTTGCTCTGGTAGCACTCAAAAATCACTTCCTGAACGGTTTCAAGAGGTTTCTGCGCCAAAAATCAGGTCTAAACTAAATAAATGGTAGTTCTCTACTTCATTCCCATAAGAGTGCGTGTAAAAAAGGTTTAAAAGGTTTTCAGAGTTAAGAGCCACATGTTTGGCAACCTTGTTTTAAATACATATACTTCTCTACAATCATTAAAAAAAATCCCACCCCGTTCTCAGTAATACGTATCTAAAATGTTATTTGTCGTTTTTCTTTGTTACAGTCTCTCTGACGGAGTGTTATCTAGTCTGTTACGAATGTACGGTTCATCCACCAGGGTCCCACAGCAATCAGACGGCCAAATTGTGCTCTAAATTCGATGCGTCGGCCCACTTCCAAGTTGAATGTGCCTACTCGACATTCTGCATGAAGAGGTCCTTCAAATTGGAACTTCCTGGCAGTAAGTACTTACAGCGTTAATTGTATCAAAATTCAGCAGTGGCGTACATAATGTACGATTTGGCAACGTTGCATTTTTGACCATTTGAACCCATGACAAATATTGGGTGGGCGGCGAACCCGCCTTAGCTTCACCACGTTTGTCAATTACTTTCCGAAAAGTAATTTATTGAAATGGATTTTAGCGGTATGACCAAGCATGTGCCTTTTTGAATGAAATCAACGTTTTAAGATGAAAAAAAAATTGTTTTTCAAAAAACCATTAGTTTCATTGAAATTGGCACGCTTGATCATTACTGCTAAAATCTACCTCGATTACTTTTATACAAAGTAATCGAATAATTATGTGACCGAAAATGGTGATTCGCTCAACTATGCATGATCTTTGTTCCCAAACACAGCAAACGCTCAGAGACAAGTCTGTTAACATTGTAATCCGTATAGTGAATGAATAAAAATATCACCCAAAATAAGTTACCGTTACCACCCCAATACGTCGAGTTTTGATTCATCCGTTGCTACGCAACGAATAGTTGTTTAAATGCGACACTTATCGTTCCCTGCTACACAATATGAGATGATTAATCATCTTTGCAGATTTAAAAAAGCTCATGCAACTAATCCATTGTAAGAGACCCTAATTATATGTTCAATTTCGGACTTAAATTTTAAAATTATTGCTCGTCCAATTGCTGTGGACCTTGAAATAAAAATGAACGATACAGAATTAGATAAATTCTTTTTTGAACATTAAAGTGTGAACATAAATCATCTGTGTTTCCACCATCCTTAGCGGTAGGGCAGTTTATCTTACTACGGGTCCCTATATACCAACAGAGGCGTATTCAGTATCCAGGAATTTTTGTTTCCCTCTCCTCGCTCTCATTTTCCTTCTCTCTGTTTGCCCTTTACAAACATAAGTGTTAAAAAAGGACGGACAGATAGAGACATGGAACATCACGTGATTTCAGTCCCTACTTCTGTCCATTCCTAACACACGCGTTCATATGAGCAAAGAGGAGGACACATTCCAGATACCTATACACCAAAAGGCAGATTTGCGCCTTCAAAATCTCATTGAAGCAACAAGCAGTACACTCATTAGTTCAAACCAAGTTTTCTACAGCTTTGCAGTGGTGAACACATTAGAAATTTGTCTGAACTTTCGTCTTTGAGTTTAAACTTCAATATATTAAAAGTGGTACATAATTTAAAAAAAAAAAAAAAAAAAAAAAAAAAAAAAAAAATCGATCAGAAACCTGTTTCTGAAAATAAGTAAATTTAATCCAGAAAGAAAACTTTTTTCGTCCACCAATCAATGATATGGGGCTGTTGGCTGTGATTTCGATGAGCCCCAACCACATTCAACCGTAGGAAATAGGGGCACCTATTGCAAGCTTTGATCTGGGTCTGTATTTGTCTGTGTGCAATAGGTTACTTCAGTGCATCAATAAATCGTATCAATCGACGTTTGGGGAACTCTGGTTCCAAAAAAACATAGATTCAATATTATAATTTTCCCACATGCAAATTTATGATCGGATATTTTGGCTAAGACAAGAAATTAATGCGAATCTTTTAAGTTTATAAATCCTTCGTCTTCAAAAATGCTTGATTTTGCCTGGTTTCACTACCAAAAACTGCCGAAATCAACAAGATACGGCAGATGTATAAACCATGCATTTGGAGGTTAGAATCACTCGAATTTCCGTCCATTTCAGAACAACAACAAAGGACATTTGGATGATTCTAACCCCGAAATGCATCGTTTAATCTGTTATATCTTGTTAATTTTGGCACTTCTCGCTGTGAAAACATGGCAGAACTAAGCATTCTAGAGGACGATCAATTCGTAATCGCAAAAATTTCGCTTTAATTTTTCTTAGTCTAACAGCCAAAATTTCCGTTCCACAGTGAAACAAAAGCGGTAGTGATTGTGCCAGTTTCTAGTCATATTACCAGAAGCACAACTATATGTGAACGACAGAAAGTCTAGTACTTTGACCATCAGAAAATTCTGGTGTTGATATCAGAATATGGTCATATAGAACTAGAATTTCCTAAACAAATTTCAGGAACTATGGTACAAAGATTAGAATTATTGTGGTATCCCTTACAGAGGTTCACATTTTGTCACGCTTCTGGTACCTAATCTTCTTTTTCAGAGCACAATGCGCATAAGCGGGAAAATCACATAGAACCAGAAGGCCCCGAATGTCAATCGATATGATGTATCGCTGTACTAAAACAGTTGACAGAAATATTTTAGACAGCAACTAGAGGTTGTTTCAGATTTGCAGGCGCACCTAGACTGATAATCTTTGGAACTGTTCACCATTATTTTTCATGTTACAAAATGAAAATTAATGGAAATGAATTTGAGCGTTGGCTTTCTATTGAGGAATGCTTTAAAATTAAGAGGTTAAAGTTAAAGGCAAGTTTTGTTTCGATTTGAAGAAATGAAAATTGAAAATTTGCGATAGATTATGGAGCAGGTGCGCTTACACTTCTGAAACAAGCTCTACCAACTGCAACATTTTCTCTGAGCACCATAAAACGGCTTCGTTTTCTAAATTAGGTCGTCCTCGTCCAAGCAACTACTCACACTTTTTTGCGTTAGGATGAACTCGAATAACTACTACCACTATCAAAGCAAAAAACGGTTCATTCATATTTTTTTTTTTTTTTATTATTATTAAATTATTTCGCTGACCATGAACTCGTTTCGGCGATAAAAAGAAGAAAAACATACTTTTAAACTCTAAAATACCTACGCTCGTGCAATAATACACCTGCACTTTGACTTACTTGCATACCAGGGCTGCCGTTTTGCGTATAATCAATGATCAATGCTATTTTTCTATTCACCGATGATTCCACCGGTTGAGAAAAGATTACACAGTTCAGTTCAGTGTATGACTGTAATGCACGAAAATACTCTGATCTGTAATCTTTCCTTAATTGGTGGAAGCTCCGTTGACTAATTAAAATATCCACAAGTTTTTCAAAGTCATCGACGACTTCACCGGTTGAGAAAAGATTACAGATGCGAGTATTTTAGTTTATTATAGTCATGCACTGAATTGAACTGTGTAATCTTTTCTCAACCGGTGGAATCATCGGTGAATAGAAAAATAGCATTGATTATACGCAAAACGGCAGCCCTGCTGTATACATAGAGATGTCGTAATTCCTCGCCTATCAGCGTATTTGTCCAGCCGAAATTATATTGACGCCAACTGTGCACGTATGTAATCAGATGCCGTGCCAGGATTGGTCGAAAATCTTGTTAGTCACAGCGCGAAAATCACAATGCGTATACGTTATGTTCGCGTACCAGCATTGCCAAACCACACGTATCGCTCTAGCGGAAAATTGGAATGTTGCGTGATTCTATATCGTTCCGCTTAATCTTCGAACAGTCATTATGGAATAATTCGTGGCTGAAATTTGAAGCTTAAAATACAAAGTCTGGCCACAAGTTCTGTCCCTCGCTAAAATCAAGATGTCGGCTGAAAGTGAAAAAAAGTGTATATAACTATATATATTCTGAAAGCACATATCAAGAGCTACAAAACCATGTTTATTCAATTTACATTGCATTTTTCAGTTGCACACACGAGAGTAAAAACGAGATGAACCTTGACATGCCAAATAACGATGCTCATAGTAGATAAGCGCAGCGCGATCAATTCCGCGTGACATTATCTGATATTAACTCGAGAATCAGAGGGACACATCATGACAAGACTATATCAGCATACTCTACTTACCCTGGTAAAACTGAGCACCAAAGATCACGTAAAATTGTTCCAAGTATCACCTAAACAACATGATATCACCAACAAATCTTGGTGATATCACCTAATTTAGGTGACAATTGGAACAATTTTAGGTGATCTTTGGTGCTCAGTTATACCAGGGCAGTATGCAGATCTCATAACATGACCAATGTTATCATGAAAATGTGTACTTTAGTGACACTTTGATGCAAGCATGGAGTGGTCATCTCTTCATTGCGTCATCATAATCGGTCTTTTTACAGCAAACAGAAGGGCGATGGAGACTATTAACTTGTTGAAACCTTAAAAAATTAGTGAAAAAAAAAAAAAAAAACTTGTTTAATGTACTAAACAGCACTTCTGAGAAACTTGTGATGTAAGAGATCATCATAGATTGGGACGTCCTAGGTTTCCGCGTTTTTTCTCACCGCAATCAACGAGTTCACCGTGAGATTGAGGCAGTAGCGGCTCGTGAGATTTGGCAACCATGCATCTTTCCCACTTAAACTGAGGTAAAAAATCGATTCAAGCGGAGGCTGGCAGCCTCCTCGAGTTTCGATTGTTTTACATGTATTTAAATGGGATAAAAACACTGTTGCCAAATCGCACGAGCCGCCACTGGATTGAGGCAATTGCATTGACAAGCGTGGAGATCACTTTGAATAGCCCAGGGCCAGAGGACCACTAAAGAAGGACACCATTCGCAAGGGACAGAACTTATGGGCAGACGGAGTACACTAACTGATTTCAGTGGCAAATCGTGCAATCTGACTACATTGCAGTTTGTCCATTTAAATCCATGAAAACTATCGAAGTATAAGAAATCGGTGATGACCATCAAAGTCGATCTTTATTTGTGTGCGATCAAATGGAGAAAATGCTACGTTGCCAGATAGCACTATTTGCGACTGATTTATTTCTTTACCTCTAAAATATTTGTGTGCGATCAAATAAAGAAAATGCTACATTGCTAGATAGCACTCTTTGCTACCGACTGATTTATTTCTTAACCTCTAAAATCAGATCTATCGACTTAATGCTGTCTATATCTTTGATAGGTAACATTTCCATATCGGAAAGAAGCAAGCTGATTTTCCTTTCAGTTATATGTATCGTTCAGCTGCACTTTCAAAAGACTTGACTTTTGATGGTTGATTTTTGTGTAAAATGCAGAATACAGATACATTTCAATGAGCGCAATTTCATTGCAATCTGTCCAGCACTAACCGAGATACATCCGTTTAAAAATACCATTATGTGAATGGGTCTGTCGCAAACTTTTGCTACAATGCTAAAGAGCACTTCATCATATGTAAAATCACCGGAAAAGTCCATTGATGGCATCAGAAAGTCATGAGATGCAATAATAAACTCACAAGAGACGTTTAATGAAATCCAAGATGACGGTAAAATATCGAGCAATCTGTATGCATGCACCACGAACATCCAAGGATTGCCAACGTTGACAACCTCACAGCTTCAGAGGTTATGTGTTTATTTACATTGTGATCGGGTGTGATCGAAATTGTGAGGTTGGCTATCCTTGGATGTTCGTGGTGCATGCATACAGGTTGCTCAATATTTTACCGCCATCTTGGATTTCATTAAACGTCTCTCGTGCGTTTTATACTGCATTTTATGACTTTCTGATGCCACCAATGGACTTTTCACGCAATTTTACATGAGATCGAACACTCTATAGCGCTGTAGCAAAAGTTTGCAACAGACCCATTGTGACGTATTGTTTTTGGTCAAAATTTGTGACGGTTTCATTTAGATACTTCGTCTCATTATACAGCACGCATTCAGAGAAGCATCACCTCTTCGAACTCTGTGACTGTATATTGCAATCATGGCTATCGGTCCTAATTGGTTCTATCATAGCAGCCCAATACTGAGAAAAATGCTTAAAATACTGAACGGCTAGAATTCTAAAAAAGAGTTTCAGGAAAGAAATTTTAGCAGTTTTCAAAAGTCTGGTCTATTAAAGGAAAATGTTGGGATTTTGGACCAGAAAAATCTAGTAGATTAAAAAACAGAATTTCTTGCCAATATTCTAGGAACTTAAGAAAGTAGAATTCTCCTAAAAACTTAGAATTTTTTTCAGGAATTTCCTATTCGAATTCTGGCCCTTTATCGTAGACGATTTTTCTCCAAGATGATAGTATGAAAGCTTCTAAAATTTTTAAGAAAATTATCACATGAGATACCGCTACGAGACATCAAATGTTTCGTTAAAAAACAATCGGTAGTAGGTGGCATCCACTTTTTCCGATATTTTGAGAGTGTCTGTGAGATATTGGTGAAAGGATAGAAAAAAAAACCCCCGACCACTCTCAAGCAACCACAACCACAGTTAATTACTTTGTAAAAACAAGTAAGAGGAATTAATTCCTTTCAGAAACCGTACCAACTATAAAAAGCTACATTTTAATCGAACGGATGTAGGTGAGAGTCAGCTGGTATGAATGAACAAAAAACAATAATAGATATAACTAAACCAAATCACTAATTAATTTCTATCAATAGTGTTTTGATCCATTACTTAATTAGCGCCGTGAATTCTATTGTTTCATTGATAGAATTGTAGCATTTCTATTTTTTTCATCTTTCGTCGGTGAGACGACATTCAGTCTGAGGCATGAGTATTGTGAAATTCAGGCACGATGCGAGAGCTTTTCTCTGCAGAATTAAATGGAAACTTGTTTTCTATAAACAGCTTATTCAAATACCTATTTATCTGCGCACGCGTACGTGTTGGTAAGACAAATGAGACTGAGGGAAAAACAGCTAAAAAAAATAGAGATCAAAGACTGCTGATAATGTCTGGGCTGGGCGGTTTTCTCTAGGGACCTTAGGCTGGGCATAATGCCAAAATTGGGACGGGTAACGCAGGGTTGCATGGAAGGGGCACAAGACTTCTAAGTTATACGTGTAGGTTGCAACGGGGCTCTTGCAAACTTTTGCTGTAAGCAAATGAATAATCCAATATCTGATGTAAAAACCAGCGAAAATCACACTAAGAAAGTCCAACATTTAGTAACAAACTCACAAAACTGCTATAACGGCAAGTTTGTAATGGCGGTCAACGCAAGTACTTACCATGGGATAGGTATTCCTGTCTATCATGTCACTTTCTCTACGGAAACACAGAGATATGTCTCAATTTAGATAGGAATCTCCCATGATACCTGCGTCTCTCAGCCATTAAGTCCGATTGTCCGATTCCAAGAGTAAATTTTGTGATTTAATTAGTGTACTCATCGTCATTTTTACAAGTTTTTAAGCAAGAATCAATAACTCTTCAATCCCCTGTAGCAAAAGTTTGCAAGAGCCCCTTTGCCTGACTTAATTTTAGGTCCATTGCACGACGCACGTCACTGCCTCTGAAAAACTCGCAAACAGTTACTCGGAGCCGGAGCCACAGTCAAAATCAGATTTTGCGTCTCCCAACGGCAGATAACCAAAGAAAATGCCTTAAGACCAGTAATGGAGCTGTTGCAAACTTTTGCTACAGGCTGATTAATAGATGATAATGGGGTAGTACCCTGTAAAAATAACGATTAGCGCACTCAAAAATCACGAAATCCACTCCTAAACTCACAAAATGCTTTTAAACGCGAGACCGTAATGGCGGCCGGGGCCGCGGTTTTCATTGGGGTTCCCTATTTTCAATCAGCGCCATCTACACGAGGTGTTCTCGCAACACCATACAAGAAGAAGAAGAAGCATACAATTGCCATAAGAAAACCGCGGCCTCGGCCGCCATTACGGTCTCGCATTTAAAAGCTTTTTGTGAAATTAGGAGTGGATTTCGTGATTTTTTAGTGCGCTAATTGTTATTTTTACAGGGTATTACCCCATTATCAACTATTAATAAGCCTGTAGCAAAAGTTTGCAACAGCTCCATTCATTTCTTCATAACTGATTTCAAGTGTTCTAGTACGGTCAGAAATCAATTTCATAAATAATGGTTAGCATTGGCGGATCCAGGAATCTGTCCGTCTCTCTCTCTCTCTCTCTTCTCCCATTAGAGCGTGGGTGTTGGAAAATGACAGATTAGGGGCAGTCGCTTGGTTTTCGCCTCCTCTTTTCTCCTTTTCTAACGTATAAATTTAACCCTTTAAAGACCGAGCCCGAGTGTACTCGTTTTTCTCTTCTAGTCTTTCTCACATTGATTCAGTCTTCATTCCGAATCAACGCGATAATCGATGAAAACACTCACAATGATAAGATTTCTTCGGGCGCCTTCAATGTATTGTATAGGCAATTCCAACTCCCCCGAGTACGAACAGTAACCTACCTTCCGTATATAAAACGGAAGAGTGATTTTCTTTTTAATTTACCTGGCTCTTAGAGGGTTAAATGGCCAGAGAAAGAGAAGGGCAATCAAAGAGTAAACAAGAGTCGCAATTGAATGGAAGGCCTGCGTGGTCAACGTAGATAAGGGATCCGAACGCGGGCTGGCCTCTGATTGGCTGCAACGGGTGGAGCAAAAATGACTCGGGGTATAGGGAAAATAACACGGGATTTTCGTTCCGGGGCGTTTATCTCGAAACCTAAGCAAAATAGTATCTAAACAATTTATACGAGTCGATTCAGCAGATTTTTCCGAACAATTTGATAGGTCATAAGTGCCACTTTATTGCAAATTCGAAAAGACTGTTTCAGTTTAAAAGTACGCACAATAGTGTGATTACACGCTTGGCGTGTGTTCGAGCAGTGTTTGAGTAACTCACTATTGTGCGTACTTTTAAACTGAAACAGTCTTTTCGAATTTGCAATAAAGTGGCACTTATGACCTATCAAATTGTTTGGAAAAATCTGCTGAATCGACTCGTATAAATTGTTTAGATACTATTTTGCTTAGGTTCCGAGATAAACGCCTCGGAACGAAAATCCCGAGTTATTTTCCCTAAACTCCGAGTCATTTTTGCTCCACCCGTTGCAGCCAATCAGAGGCCAGCCCGCGTTCGGATCCCTTATCTACGTTGACCACGCAGGCCTTCCATTCAATTGCGACTCTTCAAGGTATATGGAAGAACAGGTATGGACAGGAGGCGGGGTTTAAGGGGCTTTCGAGTTTTCCCGCCAAATGATGACGACACACTTGCTTTGGCGATGACGTAGCCGTCACCTACTGCAGTAGTGAGAGATGGGGGTAGGCGAATTTTATCGCGACCGTCTAGAACATCTGTGACGTAGCCGTCACCTAGCCGTCACCTACTGAGATAGGCTCCGCCTCCTGTCCATACCTGTTCTTCCATATACCTTGGCGACTCTTGTTTACTCTTTGAGGGCAATATCCTGGATCCACCAGTGACAGACTGAGTGATTGCAATCGAAATTCTAAGCCGGCTCAGCTGTAACGAAAGTGCGCAACGCAGACCCATTTGTGATTTGTTACATATGTGTACATTTCTGTCATATTTTACGCACTATATTAATTTGGTTTTTTTTCCTTCTTCTTTTTCCCTTCACAGAAACGGTGCACACGGTCGAGAGAGGTTGCGCATCTCAAAAGTACCAGTATCAGTCTTACTATGATGGTAAATGGCACGCGAAGGAGGCCGTCGAAGGTAGCGTTTATAGGCCAGGATGCTATCCGGCCGAAGAGTCGGACTTGAAAACATCCACCACCGAATACTGCTACTGCCCCGGCAACCTGTGCAACAGCGCCAAATCGACTCAAGACTACGGAAGTACCGGATTCGGGCACACGGACACAATGGCCGTCATCATAGTTTTCAACGCTGTCAAATACATCAGGAGCCTCAGATAACCCCGTATGACCGCAACCATAAGGCCCGGATAGTTATATCTTGGTCCATGGCCCGGAGTCTGCGAGAGGATATATTCTCTCTCGCTCTGCAGACAACAAGTGCTGTGATGTGTGAATGTACGGTTTTAGTGTGACGGCACTATGAGCTCACTATAAGTACCTGAATTATTAATGAGACTAGCACACAGTGCAGTGTGAAAGAAGCTACAAAATCGCTTTAGGCCGCTTTACGCAACAAATTATCGAGTTATTTAAAAACTGAAAAAAACACACTTTTCTTCTGTGGATAGGAAGGGATTGTTTTTTTTTTGGTTTTTTTTTCAAGTTCTTCCGTACCTCAATTTTTGACCGAGAAATTCTGCCCTTGTGAAAAATTATTCAGGGCATGATTTCTCGGTCAAAAATTAAATTACGTTAGAATTTGAAAAGGCAATCTCTTCCTTTCCTTGAAAGAAAAATGTGTTTATTTCAGTTTTTAAATATCTCGATAATTTGCCGAATAAAGCTGCCTAAAGCGATTTTGGAGCGTTTTTCTCACTGCACTGTGTAGCATCTGACTCAGTCAGAGCTGCCGATTTGCGTATAGATTTAATGACATTTTGAAATTCACCGAAGATTCCACCGGTTGAGAAAAGATTACAGAGTTTAGTTCAGAGTATGACTGTAAATGCACATAAATATTAGCGTCTTTTCCATCTTTTCTCAACCTGGATAGAGTCGTCGATAACTTTAAAAATTTGCGGATATTTAAGATATTTTAATTAATTGGTGGCGTTACCACTGATTGAGAAAATATTACAGATCATAGTATTTTCGTACATTATAGTCATACACTGAATTGGACTATGTAATCTTTTCTCAACCGGTGGAATCATCAGTGAATTTAAAAATGTCATTAAATCTACGCAAATCGGCAGCTCTGGACTCAGTGGCGGATCCGGAAGCCTCAAAGTTTGCCGTTTTTCAACAGAAAATAGTTCAAAATTGTTTTCTGCGCCGCACAGTGGAACGAGTTATTTGGAAAGGCTGGACAAGGCGTGATGACTTTAAATGCGTGTATATCTTTGTTAATACGCAACTTTAGAAGTTTGAAAAGGGTTTCAATGGTTTTATTGTAAAATTTCCTACCATAATCACCCTATATAGTATGTTTTTGTTTTTTGTTTTTGTTTTTTTTTTTTTAGGTAAAAATCATTCAAATGATTTTTAGGAAAAACTTCCATGTCCGACCCTTCCCATTGAATAACTCCACTGTGCGCCAGTATTGCCAGATCGAGGGTAAAAAGCCATGTCGTCCCCATTCAATGGGTCTGTTGCAAACTTTTGCTACAACGATAAAGAGTGTTTAATAATATGTAAAATCACCTGAAAAATTCATTGGTGGCATCAGAAAGTCGTAAAATGCAATAATAAACTCACAAGAGGCGTTTAATGAAATCCAAGATGGCGGTAAAATATTGAGCAATTTGTATGCATGCACCACGAACATCCAAGTATAGTCAACCTCACAATATTGATCACACCCAATGACAACGTAAATAAACACATAACCTCTGAAGCTGTGCGAGGTTGTCAACGTTGGCAATCCTTGGATGTTGAAGTTGCATGCATACAGATTGCTCGATATTTTACCGCCATCTTGGATTTCATTAAACGTCTCTAGTGAGTTTATTGTTGCATTTCATGACTTTCTGATGCCACCAATGGACTTTTCGGGCGATTTTACATACGATGAAACACTCTTTATCATTGTAGCAAAAGTTTGCAACAGACCCATTCAATGTAAAACATAAGGATTTTTCACCCCAATCTGGCAACACTGCTGTGCGCCGCTTTGAAGTTCGAATGCCCCCCCCCACCCCAAGAGAAATTGTCTGGATCCGCAACTGCGTCTAATTAGTAGTGAGTGGTGGCGTTTCGAAAAAGCTGACAACGATGTGTTTTGTCCATTGAACACCATGAAACGTATCGAAATTAAACAGATTACGATTTAGCACGCTCGAAATTGACGTTTTGTATTACATACTGGAAAAAAAAAAAAAAAAAAAAAAACAAGATTTAAGACACGTGCTTAACATGTTAACGGATAAAATTTCTGGCAGTGTGACCATTATTTTGGCACTCGCATCAAATTCCTTGAAATTCCAGTACTACGACTCGATTCTGCTTAAAACGGTAGAATATACTAATGAAAATACTATAAATTTCTCGGTTGACGTATAGGTACAGAGTGACTATAAAAAAATTCCCCATGCACTCAGAAGTTAGGGTGGTTGCCGCTTGAGAAAATGAAGGAGCTTCTTCTATTTACCGTACAATTTTTTCAACACTAGCCTCAAGATTGATGTTATTTATTACTACCTCATTTGCATGTATTGTTACGTTTGATGCGCCTTTATCGCAGGTTTGTGTAGAAATTGTCCCTCAAACTGTAAAAAGCACCTTCATTTTCTTGGGCAGCAATCATCCCAACTTCTGAGTGGGTCTTTATTTTACAGTCCCCTGAAAGTCGACGCAGTTTTAGTAATATTATTAGAACGTCAGAATTAATTTCTTTTTTTTCAGTGATGAGTTTTAAATGGACAAAATGCCACGCGTTCCAAGCTTCACGCTCAGCATTAACGGAGTGTGCACTTTGACGCCGTCACTAAAAGACCGTTCACAGGTATACTCAAACCAAAGAATACTTATCGTCCTACAGACGAGCAAAGAAGCAACAAGTTCAACTTGAATAGATATTTTAAGGTATCTAAATTAGATTATGATGGATCAATGTAATGAGACCAGTGGCGGCTCGTGCAATCTGGCAACCGTGCACTTTTGCCATTTAAACGTATGCAAAAAGATCGATACTAGGTGAGGCGCTACACCTCACCAAGTAATCGATTATTTTACACAGTTTTAAATGGAGGAAATCCATTGTTGCCACATTGCACGAGCCGCTGCTGAATGAGACGAATCGCTGTACCGACTCACGTCACAAACTCACAAAGTGAGTGCCGCTATCGGTGATCTTTCTACCGAGTCGATTTGAGACGTGTGAAAATCAGTACTGAAAACAAGTTTTGAAGCTGAAAAAGAACAATTTTTCATGTCCGAAAAAATCGTTTCGATCCAGGGTGCGACATCAAACGATCGATGAATTGACGCCGTTTCCGGAAAAGGGCCCTTAAAACAATGGGTGTGCTCTTTCTGAGAAATCAGCCTTGTTATAGAATAAAGACTTTCGTTTGAAGAGCGTAACTCTTGTTTTGGTCGCCTAATTTTAAAACAAAAGTCATTCAGAGCATACGGTGCAAGAGTGGTATAGGTCAATGGCGTCTCGTGCAATGCAGCAACAACGGATTCTTTTAATTTAAACCGAAGTAAAATAATCGATCTTCAGGAGGTTTCTTAAAAATCCGAAATCCTTGAGTAATCGATACTTTTCATAGGTTTAGATGGCATGGAACATGGTTGCCTAATTGTAGGAGCCGCCAGTGAAGTTGGGTTTTTGAAAGAAAAAAGAAAAAAAAAAGGTCATAAACTAGATTCAAAAGGTTTCATTCTTTATTTTTATTCGATTAAAATTTGAAAAGTCGACACAGCAACTCTCCTCCTTGGCATTCGTCTGCTTACAAGGGGAGGCTCAGAAGTCGCCGCCTCCGATTTTGAAAACAATTGCACGAAAATGTAGCTAAAGTAAAACTATTAGACCCGTGTTTCTCACTTTTTGCCAATGGGCCTTCCTAAAGCGTCAGGAATTTTTTGAAAAATTCCGAAATTCACGGAAATATTTGGAACGCTCTCCGCGATCCAGGAATCTGTTCGTCTCTCTCTCTTCTCCCATTAGAGCGTGGGTGTTAGAAAAGGACAGATTAGGGGCAGTCACTTGGTTTTCACCTCCTCTTCTCTCCTTTTCTAACGTATGTATTTAAATGGCCAGAGAAAGAGAAGGACAATATCCTGGATCCACTAGTGACGGAGTGAGTGATTGCAATCGGAATTCTAAGCCGGCTCAGCTCCCAAAATGAGCTCCCGCTGCCACAATTCAAACGAAGATCTATGAAATTTGTTTCTGACAGTTCGAGAACACATCGAAACGATAAAAACTAGTGGTCTAGGATAATTTTTTTTCTTCTTTTTTTCTTTGGTTTCAGGCTGGGAGGGACACAACATGTTATTCGAATCGTGGCTCCCTCGGCTTCGAGTCTTTGCATGAGTCTTTCCTCGCTACATATGCATGCGTTCAAATACAATATGACAATGGCAAAATTTTCCAACGAATCGCTCCTACACGGAAAAAAAAGACTGGTAGAATCTACCATCTGCGCTGATTTTGGAGCGAATCCAGTTAATTGGCAACCATGAATTCATCCTATTTGAACACGTGAGAAACAATCGATTCTTAAGGGGGCCAAGGCCATGTTACTAATCGATCGTTTCTCATGCATTCAAATGGGCATAATACAGAGTTGTCAGATTGCTGGATCCGCCCATTAAAGCCGTTCTACACAGTGCTCGGACTTCTTCGGTGAGGTCAAAAAAGCGCCTTCAGGAGGGAAGTCACGCAACCCGCCCGAGTGCCATTCGTAGCGGCTTCTGAATGTTCACGTTCATAAAAGCGCCTTCAAAAAGAGAGTCATGCAACCCGCCCGAATGACATTAATAGCCGCTTCCGAATGTCCACGCGCAAAAAAAGCGCCTTCAAAAAGAGAGTCATGTAACTCGCAAAAGTTGTCTCTCGAAACCACTTTAGACTGTCCACCAGGGTTGGGCTAATGGATATGGTAATCGATTACAAGATTACCGAGTAATTGTAAACGTTGTTTTTTCGGAGGTTGTTTTTATTGTAATTGGGGCTGATTTTTTACGTGCCACCCATCCTATTAGGTGTAAAGAAAAATTAGATCAAATCAAAAAGACCCTATAGTCTACTATTTATCTGTGAAGAATACATTTACGCATCATTCAAAAGTTGACGATTACCGATAACCAAGTAATCGTGTAATCGATAACACTCCTACTTGCCCAACTCTGCTGTCTACGCATTTATGCCCATGGAAAGGTTCAAAGTACTTAAAATTCTTGTGCTGAAATATACAAGCAAATTATTATAAGCTCTAATCCGTGCAAATATTATTATTAATCAGCTTTCCGTTTTTTCAAGGGGTATACAATCAGAATACCTATTTTCTTTAAAACAATTGTCAATTGGTGTAAAAAAAAAAAAAAAAACAAAAAACAAACAGAATCATTTTGGAGGAATACCTGAATGAGGGCCACCTATTACATCTCGCTAGGACAAGAATAATTATTCGAATATTAAACTGCCAGCGCAAAATAGGCGTAGACAGGAAGTGGTCTTTCTCTCTCTTTGTCTCGTGTGTTAGAAAAGGATGGAGCTGCCAAGTGACTTCAGCCCCTAAATCTGTCCTTCTCTAACACATATGATCAAATATGCAAAGAGAAAGGGAGACAAATTCCTGGCTAAGGCCATGCAGCGCAACGTACATCATAAACATTACCCCACCGTATGAACTCATTTCTAGAACACGAATAGTAAAACAGTAGTGCTTTTTACTAAATTTACTCGTAAATTAAAAAGAAGTTACCGGCATTTTACTGCAGTATGACCCAGCATTGTGAATTCTTCACGTCCCATCAGTTCACTCAGTTAACCCATAATTATAAGCCCATTGGTTCGTGAATAACCCACTTGCTGTATTTCTTTGGACCAAATTGCAGGCAAGTTACGCTAATTTTACACAAAAACCAATTTTGGGATTTTTCAGCATGCATCATTTTGCTGGACCTAAAAAGTTCACATTTTTAAATTTTTTTGATTCCAAGATGGTGTTTTTGGAGAAAAAAATCCATAAAACTTCAAATAATTCTGGGCATATATGGGTTAAAATAGGGTACATTAATGACTTATTCAAAAAGCCCAAGTTTAATTTTGATTTATTTCAAGGGATAAAAGAAAGTCATTGGTAACATTTTCAGGAAAGTTGATTTTTTATGAAAAAAAAAAGAAGAAGAAAAGATCATTGCACCGGAGGTGTGATCTAAATTTGATATTTTTTTATCGATAAGTAATTTTTACTTAACAATTGAGCAGTGAAAATGCTCAATAATGGTATCTGTGATAACGAATAAGACATTTAAAATTAAAACGAATCTTTATTTGTGTGTGTAAATTTTTTCTATTTGTTATTGTTTGGATGTAAATAGCTAGTTCGGAATAAAATTTATTTATAGATATACGTGCGCCCTAGTCTTTCATTCATCTCTCGTAACCATCCTCCCCCACACTTTTTGTATGCCTTTCAAACACATAGCAATCGTCATCCCGACAAAACATAAAGTCCAAAGACGTCCCAATGGGGCTGCTGCACACTTTTGCTATAAGTGTTTTAATAGTCGATTCTGATGTAAAAACCTCCAAAACTAACGATGGTAGCATTAAGGTGATTCCAGGCGAAACTTTTCCAGATTTCAATCCGATGGATAGCGCCACTAGTCGCTTTTTGGAAAAGTCGTGTTTTTGGCGTTTTAAACTGAAACCATAGATAAAACGCAAAATCCAATAACGTCAGCACCTGCAAAATTTTTTTATGGATTTTTTGAGCCCAAAATGAGCAAAATTGGTTAAAAATTAAAGCCGTAAATAGGGCAGTTGCAAGGGTCTGAAATGTTGTGTTTTTTATAAGGAAAATGATAGTACATGATGACCTAAGAACAATGGTGCTTTTGGTTTTTTCCCAAGTGCCCTGGTTTTGGAGATACACTTGTGTAAAGTTGCAAAAAATCGTGGGTGCAGTGACGTCACTACGCGGAGTTCCCATTTAAAACAATGCATTTCGGGCCGAAATCTCATCTCCGGAATAATGGGACTTCATTAGAAACCAAAAGCATCTTTGTTCTCAGCTCATTAATTACTTTCATTTTCTTTATAAAAAAACGCAAATTTTCAGACCCTTGCAACTGCCCCATTATGAAATTCGTTTCGCCATAAGCTTAGTGAGCAATGTGAGCATAGGCGGCGCGTGTATGGGGCTAGGGGGGGCTATAGCCCCCCCACTTTTTTGGGAAGAAGGGGCTAAAAAAGTCCGAGAAAGCCAAAAAAGGTAAGACCAAAAAAAAAAAAAAAAAAAAAAAAAAAAAAAAAAAAAAAGGTCATCAATTTTAGCCCCCCCACTTTTTGACCCCACGCGCCGCGCATGTTAGTGAGTGAGAGTGAACGCGAGTGATGATACATCTATCTGCCTCATTCGCACTCATTGCGGCTTACGGGAAGTTTCGTTTTTCATAATGCCCGGCTTTATTTTTGAGTGTTTCAGCCTGAAACTTTCAGGGTATCTTCCTGAAGTATGCTCGCAGGTGCTAACTTTCCTGAAATTCGTGTTTTTAGCGTGAATTCGTCAATTTTAGCCAAAAACTGTTGACTTTCTGAGCAGCGCGACGTGGTGTCCACGGTTGGAACTCATCGACCCTGGAATCATCTTAAAAACTTCCAAAATCCATTCTTAAACTCATATTGAACGCTTTTATTCGAGCGAGAGTGAAGGGCAGTAAGAATGGGAGATTCTCATCTAACAATACTGTAACTCCATCAAGAAGTGACCAATAAGAGACGACTAACATTTGACACCGGTGTCACTGGATCAGGGCTGCCGTTTTGCGTATAATCAATACTATTTTTCAATTCACCGATGATTCCACCGGTTGAAAAAAGATTACACAGTTCAGTTTAGTGCTTGACTGTAATGCACGAAAATACTGTGATCTATAATCTTTCCTTAATCGATGGAAACTCCGTTGATTAATTAAAATATCCGCAAGTTTTATAAAGTCATCGACGATTCCACCGGCCGAGAAAAGATTACAGATGCGAGTATTTTAGTTTCTTACAGCCATGCACTGAACTGAACTGTGTAATCTTTTCTCAACCGGTGGAATCATCGGTGAATTGAAAAATAGCATTGATTATACGCAAAACGGCAGCCCTGCACTGGATGTCACGGTCCCATTCATCGGCAGAGGATCACACTACTCTGGTGACTAATTGAGGCGGCCCCTGCATTAACAGCCCATGCGCGTATGTGCTGTTTTTGCGCCCAACAGCGCAATTGAAAATTATACTCAAGAAGTATCACCCCTGTGAATTTGGTGACGTGACGATGATTCTACGCGCGGAGATATCGCGTCGATGGGTGCAAAAACAGCACATACGAGTACATGCACTATACGTATAACTGTGTGTAACTGTGTACTATTCCCATTTGAATGCATGAGAAACAATCGATTAGTAAAAGAGCGATGGTCTCCTCAAGAGTCGATTGTTTCTCATGCGTTAAAATGGGAAGAATTCATGGTTGCCAAATTGCTGGCTATGCTCATGTACTTTGAGAGGTCATTTTCCTTTACATTTAATTGCGAGCCAAACATAGCTGATTTATTATTTAGTTTTTACTTTTTTGTTTCAGTTTGCGTTGTTACTTTACTTTACATTTTTATGTTTCAATAAATTATGGCAAAAGAATTATTATTCTTTCATTTAACTGTCAAATCCTATTAAATTTGCGTTAATTTAATTGTTGGGTGCAAAAACCGCACATAACTCACTTTTTTACATTGGCCGCGAATGAACTCAAACCATTTTTTTTTTTTAAATTTGTCCTTGGATTCTCTTCAAAAAGGGTTCAAAGCATAAAACCAAGAACAATTGTACTCATTTCCGAATCATATCAACGCGTTATTAGCAAATGAAAACTTTAAATGCGTTTTCTGGAATTCAGGTTTTTCGGTATGTGCTGTTTTTGCAGCCACCGCCTCAATTACTCTGTGAACCATACTTGTCTGTATAGAGAGATTGACGAAATTAAGATGGGAATCTCCCATTACTACTGCCCTATGTCACCATTACGCTCGCAAAAATAAAAGCGTCCATTGAGTTAAAGGAGTGGATTTAGGAAGTGTTTAGTGCTGCCATCGTCATTTTCGGAGGTTACACCAGAATCGACTAATAAATTGCTTATGGAAACAACAGCCCCATTACGTTTAAGGTTATTTGTCGGGGCCATAAAACGTCCAGGGAAAAAACATAAGGGATATGTTATATTTAATTTCCACAAATTATACTCACGAAGTGGACTTATGACGACTATTGAAAGGAAGGACGTTTATTTAAACTTCAGCAAACTTCAAAGAGAAAATTATAGTTCCCAAAAAAAATGCCCTGAGAAGTCAAGGACAATCGCTCTGAAAGCGAAACGACATTGGGATAAGTAAGTACAATTAGGCGGGTTTTAGAAGGTTTTTAAGATCGAAACTGGTGATTAATTTTTTGCCGGGATGTTTTGTCAACGACCAATTTTTGTCAGTACTTACAACAGCAACATCCAAATGGATCCGGTTCGGATTGTAAATGGTGGCTTAATTGACGACATCTAAAAAGAGGCCTCTCCATACCAACGATAAACCAAGGTTATAGATCAAAGAGGTATGCTCATCTGACTTCGCTTCACAAATTCAGTGGCGCGCAGTTCAAAATCACTGCAGGCAAGATGGCCGACAAAAGCAGAAAACGTATACTCTTTGCAGAAAACATTGGGCTGCCCTCTGGAGGAAAGCAGAAAACAACCCAATGTTTTCTGCAAAGAGTATACGTTTTCTGCTTTTGTCGGCCATCTTGCCTGCAGTGATTTTGAACCGCGCGCCACTGAATTTGTGGCGCGAATTTAGATGAGCATACCTCTTTAATCTATAACCTTGACGATAGACCAAGGGTAAGTTCAAATGTGATTACGGCTTAAAAATGACCTAAACGTTGGCATCACAGGTGAATTAATAAATACTCACCTATTCTGAAAAAGGCAGCAAATAGGCGAAAAAATCTCATCAAAGTAGCTGGGATTTATTTTTCAGTCTGGAGGTCGCCTGAGCCTTGAAGGTTCGCAGATTGTTTTGATGTCTCATTTCTCATAGAATCAGTCCAGTCCTGAAGTAACTCTCGTGAGTTGTTGCAGTATCCTATTCACTGGCGCAACCAGGATATCTTCCATCTCTCTCATTTCCCATTTGAATGTATGAGTAGGAAAAGGACAGAAGGAGGGGGTTTTATCCCCTTGTCCATCCTTGTCTAACATACGTTTCTTAATGGAGAAAAGAGAGAGATGAAGAAACTCTCGGTGCGCTACTGATCCTATATTATATTTGTAAGAATGAAGCTAAGTTCCTCGAGAACCGTTGCACCGTTCGGTAGGGGCCTGGTACCGATCGGTAGGGCTCGGCTTCAATGCTTCGGGAAAAATATAAGTTTTTCCGTGCGGGCCCCGCGTCCCTTTTTAAAATGCTAAAAACTTTTCTCTGGAAAAGTTGTGCGAGTGCGAAAAGGATGCGAATCAGTTCGTTTTGCAAGGGTGGGAGAGAGAAGCGAGATTTTGTCATCCTTTTTTAAATGCATACGTGCGGACGAGCATACGATTTTGTACGCGTGTGAGCGAGAAACGTGCTGCTCTGTCAATTTTTTTTTTTTTTTTTAAATTTGATCGAGCGATTTGACGTTACCGTGGCGATTGTGATCATATGTTTTTTGCGCGGAAGGACCAACGACCTCTATATAAGACCGGCGAACGAATACGAACCAGCGTAACCCGCAAGAAGGAAAGTTAGGTTAGGAATAGAGGTGCTTGGCCGGATAGGAGCAACTCTGTTTACACGTATTTTTATGAAGATGTTCTCTTCCGTTTTTCGCTTCTAAAACTCCTAATTTTACACGGATTTTGCTTTTCTTGGTCTTAATAGTAGGAGGATAGCTTGGGCTTTGACCTCCGCCCTACCGGGTCCGGTAACGTTTTTTCGAAAATATATGGAAAATATTAGTCGTTGAAGTGGACACCCGTTGGTATGCTCTGAAGACCTTGCAAATCACGTTCGCCTGTTTACGACGATTCAATCTGTCTACAAATCGGCTTATAGTCATTTTTTGAGTCTACTCCTTCACTCTCAGTCCTTTTAGAGCTAGATTCTTCAAAATCCGTAAAGTTTTAGTGGCTGAGGAGGTAATTTTTCTATACTGTGTAGTGTGTACCAGTAAACCCTCCTGTGTTAGAGTTCGTAGTTACTTAACTTGAGTTCGTAATTTCTGTACATTTCCCTTCTGGATGATTTTTCATTCCTAATATTGTTTTATCAATCTGCGCCATCATCAGTGTCTATTAAATACTGTGATTGTGGTGAAACCCGCCCGCCGTTAACTCAGGATGTCAGATCGAGCCGACCACTGAAAGGGTTCTGGTTAGTCATCATCAATTTTGTGAAGTACTCATCATGTCAGGAGTGATTCCCTCTTATTCCTTTGTTTAGTCGCAGCAAAATTCAGCCTTGAATCAGGATTCATCGTAAAATTCCTCTCTTTGAACCATCCGTGGTTTTTGCGCATTCTTCGGAATCTTAAAGGTGAGCTTGGAGGGGGAGGCTGAGAGAATGGCCTATGGGATTTGGGTCAAGATTTCTACGAACAGCACCTAGAGGCTCATTCAGTTAAGTTCATGAAGTCGTATCGGAAAGTATTAGATGGCAGTTATATGAAGGGCCCTCTTTCTTCATCACAAATTTTAGCATTTTTAGCTGCTGTGACTCGGACTGCTGTGAACCGCAGTCAATTACGGGAACACTTTGGGAAACGGACCGAATCGCCATAAGACGCAATGAGTGCGAGAGAGAAACCTTGAAGCGCGAGAGGTCTCTCTCTCGCACTCGCAGTCGCTTACGGGAACACTTTGGGAAACGGACCGGACCGCCATAAGACGCAATGAGTGCGAGAGAGAAACCTCGAAACGCCAGTGGTCTCTCTCTCGCACTCGCAGTCGCTTACGGGAATAATTTGGGAAACAGACCGAACCACCATAAGACGCAATGAGTGCGAGAGAGAAACCTTGAAACGCGAGAGGTCTCTCTCTCGCACTCGCAGTTGCTTACGAGAACACTTTGGGCAACGGACCGAACCACCATAAGACGCAATGAGTGCGAGAGAGAAACCTTGAAACGCGAGAGGTCTCTCTCTCGCACTCGCAGTCACTTACGGGAATAATTTGGAAACGGACCGAACCGCCATAAGACGCAAAGAGTGCGAGTGAGAGACCTTTTTCGTAAAACGGTCTCTCTCTCGCACTCCAGTTCCCTTACGGGAACAACTCGGAAAACGGACCGGACCGCCATAAGACGCAATGAGTGCGAGAAAGAAACCTTGAAACGTGGGAGGTCTCTCTCTCGCACTCGCAGTCGCTTACGGGAACACTTTGGGAAACGGACGGAACCGCCTTAAGACGCAATGAGTGCAAGAGAGAAACCTTGAGAGAGAGACCTCTCGCGTTTCAAGGTTTCTCTCTCGCACTCATTGCGTCTTATGGCGGTTCGGTCCGTTTCTCAAAATATTCCCGTAAGCGACTGCGAGTGCAAGAGAGAGACCTCTCGCGTTTCAAGGTTTCTCTCTCGCACTCATTGCGTCTTATGGTGGTTCGGTCCGTTTCCCATAGTGTTCTTGTAAGCAACTGCGAATGCGAGACGGAGAACTCTCGCGTTTTAAGGTTTCCCTCTCGCGCTCATTGCGTCTTAAGGCGGTTTGGTCCGTTTCCCAAAGTGTTCCCGTAAGCAACTGCGAGTGCGAGAGAGAGACCCCTCGCGTTTCAAGGTTTCTCTCTCGCACTCATTGCGTCTTATGGAAGTTCGGTCCGTTTCCCAAAGTATTCCCGTAAGCGACGGCGAGTGCGAGAGAGAGGCCTCTCGCGTTTCAAGGTTTCTCTCTCGCACTCATTGCGTTTTATGGTGGTTCGGTCCATTTCCCAAAGTGTTCCCGTAAGCAACTGCGAGAGAGAGACCCCTCGCGTTTCAAGGTTTCTCTCTCGCACTCATTGCGTCTTATGGCGGTTCGGTCCGTTTCCCAAAATATTCCCGTAAGCGACTGCGAGTGCGAGAGAGAGACCTCTCGCGTTTCAAGGTTTCTCTCTCGGACTCATTGCGTCTTATGGTGGTTCGGTCCGTTTCCCAAAATATTCCCGTAAGCAACTGCGAGTGCGAGAGAGAGACCTCTCGCGTTTGAAGGTTTCTCTCTCGCACTCATTGCGTTTTATGGTGGTTCGGTCCGTTTCCCAAAGTGTTCCCGTAAGCAACTGCGAGTGCGAGAGGGAGACCTCTCGCGTTTCAAGGTTTCTCTCTCGCACTCATTGCGTCTTATGGCGGTTCGGTCCGTTTCTCAAAATATTCCCGTAAGCGACTGCGAGAGAGAGACCTCTCGCGTTTCAAGGTTTCTCTCTCGCACTCATTGCGTCTTATGGTCGTTCGGTCCGTTTCCCAAAGTATTCCCGTAAGCGACGGCGAGTGCGAGAGAGAGACTTCTCGCGTTTCAAGGTTTCTCTCTCGCACTCATTGCGTCTTATGGTGGTTCGGTCCGTTTCCCAAAGTATTCCCGTAAGCGACGGCGAGAGCGAGAGAGAGACCTCTCGCGTTTCAAGGTTTCTCTCTCGCACTCATTGCGTCTTATGGTGGTTCGGTCCGTTTCCCGAAATATTCCCGTAAGCGACTGCGAGTGCGAGAGGGAAGCCTCTCGCGTTTCAAGGTTTCTCTCTCGCACTCATTGCGTGTTATGGCGGTTCGGTCCGTTTCCCAAAATATTCCCGTAAGCGACTGCGAGTGCGAGAGAGAGGCCTCTCGCGTTTCAAGGTTTCTCTCTCGCACTCATTGCGTCTTATGGTGGTTCGGTCCGTTTCCCAAAGTGTTCTTGTAAGCAACTGCGAGTGCGAGACGGAGACCTCTCGCGTTTTAAGGTTTCCCTCTCGCACTCATTGCGTCTTAAGGCGGTTTGGTCCGTTTCCTAAAGTGTTCCCGTAAGCAACTGCGAGTGCGAGAGAGAGACCCCTCGCGTTTCAAGGTTTCTCTCTCGCACGCATTGCGTCTTATGGAAGTTCGGTCCGTTTCCCAAAATATTCCCGTAAGCGACTGCGAGAGAGAGACCTCTCGCGTTTCAAGGTTTCTCTCTCGCACTTATTGCGTCTTATGGTGGTTCGGTCCGTTTCCCAAAATATTCCCGTAAGCGACTGCGAGTGCGAGAGAGACATCTCTCGCGTTTCAAGGTTTCTCTCTCGCACTCATTGCGTCTCATGGTGGTTCGGTCAGTTTCTCAAAGTGTTCCCGTAAGCAACTGCGAGTGCGAGAGAGAGACCTCTCGCGTTTCAAGGTTTCTCTCTCGCACTCATTGCGTCTTATGGCGGTTCGGTCCGTTTCCCAAAATATTCCCGTAAGCGACTGCGAGTGCGAGAGAGAGACCTCTCGCGTTTCAAGGTTTCTCTCTCGCACTCATTGCGTCTTATGGTGGTTCGGTCCGTTTCCCAAAGTATTCCCGTAAGCGACGGCGAGTGCGAGAGAGAGACCTCTCGCGTTTCAAGGTTTCTCTCTCGCACTCATTGCGTCTTATGGTGGTTCGGTCCGTTTCCCAAAATATTCCCGTAAGCAACTGCGAGTGCGAGAGAGAGACCTCTCGCGTTTCAAGGTTTCTCTCTCGCACTCATTGCGTTTTATGGTGGTTCGGTCCATTTCCCAAAGGGTTCCCGTAAGCAACTGCGAGTGCGAGAGGGAGACCTCTCGCGTTTCAAGGTTTCTCTCTCGCACTCATTGCGTCTTATGGTGGTTCGGTCCGTTTCCCAAAGTGTTCTTGTAAGCAACTGCGAGTGCGAGACGGAGACCTCTCGCGTTTTAAGGTTTCCCTCTCGCACTCATTGCGTCTTAAGGCGGTTTGGTCCGTTTCCTAAAGTGTTCCCGTAAGCAACTGCGAGTGCGAGAGAGAGACCCCTCGCGTTTCAAGGTTTCTCTCTCGCACGCATTGCGTCTTATGGAAGTTCGGTCCGTTTCCCAAAATATTCCCGTAAGCGACTGCGAGAGAGAGACCTCTCGCGTTTCAAGGTTTCTCTCTCGCACTTATTGCGTCTTATGGTGGTTCGGTCCGTTTCCCAAAATATTCCCGTAAGCGACTGCGAGTGCGAGAGAGACATCTCTCGCGTTTCAAGGTTTCTCTCTCGCACTCATTGCGTCTCATGGTGGTTCGGTCAGTTTCTCAAAGTGTTCCCGTAAGCAACTGCGAGTGCGAGAGAGAGACCTCTCGCGTTTCAAGGTTTCTCTCTCGCACTCATTGCGTCTTATGGCGGTTCGGTCCGTTTCCCAAAATATTCCCGTAAGCGACTGCGAGTGCGAGAGAGAGACCTCTCGCGTTTCAAGGTTTCTCTCTCGCACTCATTGCGTCTTATGGTGGTTCGGTCCGTTTCCCAAAGTATTCCCGTAAGCGACGGCGAGTGCGAGAGAGAGACCTCTCGCGTTTCAAGGTTTCTCTCTCGCACTCATTGCGTCTTATGGTGGTTCGGTCCGTTTCCCAAAATATTCCCGTAAGCAACTGCGAGTGCGAGAGAGAGACCTCTCGCGTTTCAAGGTTTCTCTCTCGCACTCATTGCGTTTTATGGTGGTTCGGTCCATTTCCCAAAGGGTTCCCGTAAGCAACTGCGAGTGCGAGAGGGAGACCTCTCGCGTTTCAAGGTTTCTCTCTCGCACTCATTGCGTCTTATGGTGGTTCGGTCCGTTTCCCAAAGTATTCCCGTAAGCGACGGCGAGTGCGAGAGAGAGACCTCTCGCGTTTCAAGGTTTCTCTCTCGCACTCATTGCGTCTTATGGTGGTTCGGTCCGTTTCCCAAAATATTCCCAAAATATATATATATATTTATAATTTTAAAACAAAAGTCATTCAGAGCATACGGTTCAAGAGTGGTATAGGTCAATGGCGTCTCGTGCAATGCAGCAACAACGGATTTTTTTAATTTAAACCGAAGTAAAATAATCGATCTTCAGGAGGTTTCTTCAAAATCCGAAATCCTTGAGTAATCGATACTTTTCATAGGTTTAGATGGCAAGGAACATGGTTGCCTAATTGTAGGAGCCGCCAGTGAAGTTGGGTTTTTGAAAGAAAAAAGAAAAAAAAAAGGTCATAAACTAGATTCAAAAGGTTTCATTCTTCATTTTTATTCGATTAAAATTTGAAAAGTCGACACAGCAACTCTCCTCCTTGGCATTCGTCTGCTTACAAGGGGAGGCTCAGAAGTCGCCGCCTCCGATTTTGAAAACAATTGCACGAAAATGTAGCTAAAGTAAAACTATTAGACCCGTGTTTCTCACTTTTTGCCAATGGGCCTTCCTAAAGCGTCAGGAATTTTTTGAAAAATTCCGAAATTCACGGAAATATTTGGAACGCTCTCCGCTTGGGTTTTTAGTAAAAACTTTTTACGTGAATTTCGGCAACTTTTAAAAATTTCCTGACGCTTTAGGAAGGCCCATTGGCAAAAAGTGAGAAACATGGGTCTACCAGTTTTACTTTAGCTGCATATTCGTGCAATTGTTTTCAAAATAGGAGGCGGCGACTTCTGAGCCTCCCCTAGTTAGAGACGAAACTTGATTTTAAGTATGTATAAAAGGTCTGAACTCGAATAGCATGATCAACAATGAACTTTTATGTGAATCATTAGGTTTGGACCCGCGCTTTGTTCCTTTGTCGGTTATATTAGCATATTTCCAATCGATAAATGGCAATAAATTACTATGCCATGCAAAGACATTATATCAAGAAGACCGTGCGTGCACAGTTCTCGTGCGCGGTGGCAACTTTTGTTTATTCGCATGTGATGAGTGGTAAAGCGATGCGGCGGCGAACTGCCATCGATGACTTGAGTTGCCCCAGCCCGGGCGACATTTCGCATGCGCGGCTGGAATGCTGCGCGAAATATCTGTGACGGATAGGCAGTTTTTCCGGTTAGTAATAACCTTTGGGGGATAACAAATTATGCAGTTCGATTGTAAATTTTACCCTCTACACTTTCGTTCCGTACACATTTTGCCGGACAATGGACCTGAAACGAGTTATTTAGGAAAAACCGAGGGTGCTAGTGCATTTCCTCATTCATTCCCAGCAAACGTTCGCTACCGTGGGTCAACTCAGCGAGCCTCCACCCCTCCTGCGTCATGGAGCTCCGCTAAACTTGCTAAGCCTCGCGCTCACGGCGAAGACACGGAGCGCACGGTCTACTTGATATAATGTCACCGAGGAACTGGGACCAAATAATGGTAGGTCCCGATCATCGAATTGCGTGCATCTTGCGTGCGGTTTCGACCAATAAGAGAGCTTACGCACGGTCATGTGAACGTGCGTAAGTTACGCTCGGTACCTAACATTATTTGGTCCCTGTGCCTCTAAATAGCGTTCTGAAAATTCATCAATATTGTAAATAATTCGAAAACTTTCCAATTTGTCAATTTTTGTATGAAAGCTTGAAATGTAACTACCGATAAGTTCAGTTCGTATCTCTGGGCTCAAGGATTCGCCAATAGTGTCACAGAATGCTAGAATCAGAATGGAAACTTCGATTCATTTTGAAGCACGACTTGTTAAGGCGCCATTTTGAGAAGTTTAAAACTATATCCCCATACAATGCAATGCGAAAGATAGAGATATGCCCGCCATCTTGAAAATTCACTAAAATTGATCGATAAAAAGTTTTTACTGGCTCTTATGAGAGTTTCCATTCTGATTGTATTATTCTGTGATAATGGGACTTACCTCTAAACAGTATGGCGGGTGGTGCCAGTAAGACTTACCTACTCTATAAACCTACTATGATTTTTAATAATTTATCCGTCATTTGGCTAAATGCTGCACTTAGAAAGTATAGAACATGAAAGTTTTTCTTTAAGAGGAGTATTTGAATTGGTACTCTTGCAAACTTTTTCTATAGGCATATATTTAGTCCGATCCGATGTAAAGACCAGCGAAAATCACACAAAGAAAGTCTTTTCAGTAATAAACTCACATAACTGCTATAACGGCAAGTTTGTAATGGCAGCTCAACGCAGGTATCATGGGAGATGTCTGTCTATTATGTCACTTCCTATACGGAAAAACAGAAATATGTCTCAATTTAGATACGAATCTCCCATGATATCTGCGTCTCTGCGTCATTAAGCCCGATTCTAAGAGTGAATTTCCTGATTTCTAAGTGTATCTACTCATCGTCATTTTTACGCCTTTTTATGCAAGAATCAACTCTTCGATCCCCTATAGCAAAAATTTGCAAGAGCCCCAGTGCCTGACATAATTTTAAGTCCATTGCACGACGCACGTGACTGCCTCTGAAAAACTCGCAATCATAGTTACTTGAAGCCGGAGCCACAGTCAAAATCAAATTTTTGCGTCTCCCAACGGCAGATAACCAAAGAAAATGCCTTAAGACCAGTAATTCATTTCTTCATAACTGATTTCAAGTGTTCTCGTACGGTCAGAAATCAATTTCATGAATAATAGTTAGCATTGGCGGATCCAGGAATCTGTTCGTCTCTCTCTCTTCTCCCATTAGAGCGTGGGTGTTAGAAAAGGACAGATTAGGGGCAGTCACTTGGTTTTCACCTCCTCTTCTCTCCTTTTCTAACGTATGTATTTAAATGGCCAGAGAAAGAGAAGGACAATATCCTGGATCCACTAGTGACGGAGTGAGTGATTGCAATCGGAATTCTAAGCCGGCTCAGCTCCCAAAATGAGCTCCCGCTGCCACAATTCAAACGAAGATCTATGAAATTTGTTTCTGACAGTTCGAGAACACATCGAAACGATAAAAACTAGTGGTCTAGGATAATTTTTTTTCTTCTTTTTTTCTTTGGTTTCAGGCTGGGAGGGACACAACATGTTATTCGAATCGTGGCTCCCTCGGCTTCGAGTCTTTGCATGAGTCTTTCCTCGCTACATATGCATGCGTTCAAATACAATATGACAATGGCAAAATTTTCCAACGAATCGCTCCTACACGGAAAAAAAAGACTGGTAGAATCTACCATCTGCGCTGATTTTGGAGCGAATCCAGTAATTTGGCAACCATGAATTCATCCTATTTGAACACGTGAGAAACAATCGATTCTTAAGGGGGCCAAGGCCATGTTACTAATCGATTGTTTCTCATGCATTCAAATGGGCATAATACAGAGTTGTCAGATTGCTGGATCCGCCCATTAAAGCCGTTCTACACAGTGCTCGGACTTCTTCGGTGAGGCCAAAAAAGCGCCTTCAGGAGGGAAGTCACGCAACCCGCCCGAGTGCCATTCGTAGCGGCTTCTGAATGTTCACGTTCATAAAAGCGCCTTCAAAAAGAGAGTCATGCAACCCGCCCGAATGACATTAATAGCCGCTTCCGAATGTCCACGCGCAAAAAAAGCGCCTTCAAAAAGAGAGTCATGTAACTCGCAAAAGTTGTCTCTCGAAACCACTTTAGACTGTCCACCAGGGTTGGGCTAATGGATATGGTAATCGATTACAAGATTACCGAGTAATTGTAAACGTTGTTTTTTCGGAGGTTGTTTTTATTGTAATTGGGGCTGATTTTTTACGTGCCACCCATCCTATTAGGTGTAAAGAAAAATTAGATCAAATCAAAAAGACCCTATAGTCTACTATTTATCTGTGAAGAATACATTTACGCATCATTCAAAAGTTGACGATTACCGATAACCAAGTAATCGTGTAATCGATAACACTCCTACTTGCCCAACTCTGCTGTCTACGCATTTATGCCCATGGAAAGGTTCAAAGTACTTAAAATTCTTGTGCTGAAATATACAAGCCAATTATTATAGGCTCTAATCCGTGCAAATATTATTATTAATCAGCTTTCCGTTTTTTCAAGGGGTATACAATCAGAATACCTATTTTCTTTAAAACAATTGTCAATTGGTGTAAAAAAAAAACAAAACAAAACAAAACAAAAAACAAACAGAATCATTTTGGAGGAATACCTGAATGAGGGCCACCTATTACATCTCGCTAGGACAAGAATAATTATTCGAATATTAAACTGCCAGCGCAAAATAGGCGTAGACAGGAAGTGGTCTTTCTCTCTCTTTGTCTCGTGTGTTAGAAAAGGATGGAGCTGCCAAGTGACTTCAACCCCTAAATCTGTCCTTCTCTAACACATATGATCAAATACGCAAAGAGAAAGGGAGACAAATTCCTGGCTAAGGCCATGCAGCGCAACGTACATCATAAACATTACCCCACCGTATGAACTCATTTCTAGAACACGAATAGTAAAACAGTAGTGCTTTTTACTAAATTTACTCGTAAATTAAAAAGAAGTTACCGGCATTTTACTGCAGTATGACCCAGCATTGTGAATTCTTCACGTCCCATCGGTTCACTCAGTTAACCCATAATTATAAGCCCATTGGTTCGTGAATAACCCACTTGCTGTATTTCTTTGGACCAAATTGCAGGCAAGTTACGCTAATTTTACACAAAAACCAATTTTGGGATTTTTCAGCATGCATCATTTTGCTGGACCTAAAAAGTTCACATTTTTAAATTTTTTTGATTCCAAGATGGTGTTTTTGGAGAAAAAAATCCATAAAACTTCAAATAATTCTGGGCATATATGGGTTAAAATAGGGTACATTAATGACTTATTCAAAAAGCCCAAGTTTAATTTTGATTTATTTCAAGGGATAAAAGAAAGTCATTGGTAACATTTTCAGGAAAGTTGATTTTTTATGAAAAAAAAAAAGAAGAAGAAAAGATCATTGCACCGGAGGTGTGATCTAAATTTGATATTTTTTTATCGATAAGTAATTTTTACTCAACAATTGAGCAGTGAAAATGCTCAATAATGGTATCTGTGATAACGAATAAGACATTTAAAATTAAAACGAATCTTTATTTGTGTGTGTAAATTTTTTCTATTTGTTATTGTTTGGATGTAAATAGCTAGTTCGGATTAAAATTTATTTATAGATATACGTGCGCCCTAGTCTTTCATTCATCTCTCGTAACCATCCTCCCCCACACTTTTTGTATGCTCTTCAAACACATAGCAATCGTCATCCCGGCAAACCATAAAGTCCGAAGACGTCCCAATGGGGCTGCTGCACACTTTTGCTATAAGTGTTTTAATAGTCGATTCTGGTGTAAAAACCTCCAAAACTAACGATGGTAGCATTAAGGTGATTCCAGGCGAAACTTTTCCAGATTTCAATCCGATGGATAGCGCCACTAGTCGCTTTTTGGAAAAGTCGTGTTTTTGGCGTTTTAAACTGAAACCATAGATAAAACGCAAAATCCAATAACGTCAGCACCTGCAAAATTTTTTTATGGATTTTTTGAGCCCAAAATGAGCAAAATTGGTTCAAAATTAAAGCCGTAAATTATGAAATTCGTTTCGCCATAAGCTTAGTGAGTGAGAGTGAGCGCGAGTGATGATACATCTATCTGCCTCATTCGCACTCATTGCGGCTTACGGGAAGTTTCGTTTTTCATAATTTCCGGCTTTATTTTTGAGTGTTTCAGCCTGAAACTTTCAGGGTATCTTCCTGGAGTATGCTCGCAGGTGCTGACGTTCCTGAAATTCGTGTTTTTAGCGTGAATTCGTCAATTTTAGCCAAAAACTGTTGACTTTCTGAGCATAGCGCGACGTGGTGTCCACGGTTGGAACTCATCGACCCTGGAATCATCTTAAAAACTTCCAAAATCCATTCTTAAACTCATATTGAACGCTTTTATTCGCGCGAGTGTGAAGGACAGTAAGAATGGGAGATTCTCATCTAACAATACTGTAACTCCGTCAAGAAGTGACCAATAAGAGACGACTAACATTTGACACCGGTGTCACTGGATCCGGGCTGCCGTTTAGCGTATAATCAATACTATTTTTCAATTCACCGACGATTCCATCGGTTGAAAAAAGATTACACAGTTCAGTTCAGTGTCTGACTGTAATGCACGAAAATACTGTGATCTATAATCTTTCCTTAATCGATGGAAACTCCGTTGATTAATTAAAATATCCGCAAGTTTTATAAAGTCATCGACGATTCCACCGGTTGAGAAAAGATTACAGATGCGAGTATTTTAGTTTATTACAGCCATGCACTGAACTGAACTGTGTAATCTTTTCTCAACCGGTGGAATCATCGGTGAATTGAAAAATAGCATTGATTATACGCAAAACGGCAGCCCTGCACTGGATGTCACGGTCCCATTCATCGGCAGAGGATCACACTACTCTGGTGACTAATTACTCTGTGAACCATACTTGTCTGTATAGAGAGATTGACGAAATTAAGATGGGAATCTCCCATTACTACTGCCCTATGTCACCATTACGCTCGCAAAAATAAAAGCGTTCATTGAGTTAAGGAGTGGATTTAGGAAGTGTTTAGTGCTGCCATCGTCATTTTCGGAGGTAACACCAGAATCGACTAATAAATTGCTTACGGAAAAAACAGCCCCATTACGTTTAAGGTTATTTGTCGGGGCCATAAAACGTCCAGGGAAAAAACATAAGGGATGTTATATTTAATTTCCACAAATTATACTCACGAAGTGGACTTATGACGACTATTGAAAGGAAGGACGTTTATTTAAACTTCAGCAAACTTCAGAGAGAAAATTGTAGTTCCCAAAAAAAAGTTCTGAGAAGTCAAGGACAATCGCTCTGAAAGCGAAACGACATTGGGATAAGTAAGAACAATTAGGCGGGTTTTAGAAGGTTTTTAGGATCGAAACTGGTGATTAATTTTTTGCCGGGATGTTTTGTCAACGACCAATTTTCGTCAGTACTTACAACAGCAACATCCAAATGGATCCGGTTCGGATTGTAAATGGTGGTTTAATCGACGACATCTAAAAAGAGGCCTCTCCATACCAACGATAGACCAAGGTTATAGATCAAAGAGGTATGCTCATCTGACTTCGCTTCACAAATTCAGTGGCGCGCAGTTCAAAATCACTGCAGGCAAGATGGCCGACAAAAGCAGAAAACGTATACTCTTTGCAGAAAACATTGGGCTGCCCTCTGGAGGAAAGCAGAAAACAACCCAATGTTTTCCGCAAAGAGTATACGTCTTCTGCTTTTGTCGGCCATCTTGCCTGCAGTGATTTTGAACCGCGCGCCACTGAATTTGTGGCGCGAATTCAGATGAGCATACCTCCTTAATCTATAACCTTGACGATAGACCAAGGGTAATGTTCAAATGTGATTACGGCTTAAAAATGACCTAAACGTTGGCATCACAGGTGAATTAATAAATACTTACCTATTCTGAAAAAGGCAGCAAATAGGCGAAAAAATCTCATCGAAGTAGCTGGGATTTATTTTTCAGTCTGGAGGTCGGCTGAGCCTTGAAGGTTCGCAGATTGTTTTGATGTCTCATTTCTCATAGAATCAGTCCAGTCCTGAAGTAACTCTCGTGAGTTGTTGCAGTATTACCTTATTTTTTCGGCGATCCAGGCTCGATCTGTTCTCGTTGTTTTCTCGAGTTTGTATCTCTTTCGAGTCAGAATTTTTATTATTCAATCTCAAAGTGATCCCATAAAAAAGTGGTGTTTTTAGATTCATTTAAAATGAAGCGAATTAAAAGTGTTTTTCACCCATTAGTGATGCAAAAATATTCAAATTTCCATTTCAATCGTATTAGAATAGCCAGTTAATACAGATCGAAGAAACCCACAGAAGAAAATTTACATTGTTTTACAAATTTTATTTGTACAGCGTACTACGGGCCAGTCTGTTTAGAAGGAATTCTGCCGCATGTACAACAGACATTTTTGCCTCCTTAGCTCTGCCATGTTTTTTTTTTTTTTTTTTTTTTTTTATGGGTGAAAAGATTAAACGGGAAGAAATTCCATTTAACGGAGAAATGCTTTCAACATTTGTGAAGCAATGCCACGATTTTTATGGCCTGCGTCACATGGTATTCAATATCCATTTGACTGGGCACGTAAAAGAATGCGTGATTATGCATGGTCCTCTGTGGGCATACTCAGCTTTCCCTTTTGAGTCAGTTAATGGGTATCTGATACGATTAGTAAAAAGTGCCAAGGGAGTACCGCAACAAATCACGAGCAAATATTGCATGTTCTCCTCTCTTCCGAAAACCTTGGCTGAACATCCACAAGTTCATGACGATGTTATAACTTTCTGTGAATCAGTATCGTTAGTAAAGAGGGTTAAATACTTTGAAAAATCTAAAGAAGAGTTGGATGTAATCGGCAACAGATTTCATTTTTTTTTTTCCTTTTTTTTTTTTTTTTTTTTTTTTTTTTTTTTAGCGATCAAGAACAACAAGAGATGTTGATGCATATTCAACCAGATGAAATAAGTTTAGAGAACACGTTTAAAATCAAAAAAATTATCTTTGAAGGCTCAAAATATTCTGCATCCGTCGAAGTCACCAAGAAAGATGATTCTTTTCTCTTGTTAAAAGATGGCAGGTCTATGAAAATAACGAACATTTTCATCGCATCTGTTAATTACAATAAGGTATATATAACTAGAAAAGAACTTAATTTAGGTGGGGGAAGTGCTCAAGCTTTTTCTGAATTTCATTTAAAATCTTTTCCGGAGTATCCTTTTAAAGATGTCATCATCAATAATGCTGCAAACAACATTGACAGGAAGTGTTTTTTTTTGTTTTTTTCTTTGTGAAATCCAATTAAAGTAAATCATCCGTCTCGCGTTTTACTTTATCACTAAATTTGAGCATGCCTGAATTCAACATTTTGTTCTTTGTCTCATTTTTTAAGTCACATATTTTTGATGACTCTAAAGGTTTTAATGATGCCATGCTTCAGAAAATTCCCCTGCGTAGACGAAGAGTCCTTATACTGTGAAACCACCTTTAGATGCACAAACTTACAGATGAATTGAATCTGTCATTTGGTGGTTAAATATGGATAAATAAATGAAATGAGATTCTTAGGAGAATTTTGACCTCACTTTCAACTGTGTTCTAAGCCTTTAGATTTCTTTTGTACACGGTATTTTCAAAGCTTAAATTGATACACTATTGATAATGATAAATATTCTCGAAATTCGATATATTTTTAGGTCTCGTGTTGAAAAGAGACGGAGAACCGTTATTTTTGAGTCAAACGAACTACGCAGAAACGGTGTTGAAACGCTTCAATATGTATGATGCAAAACCATACCCTGTTCCGATGTTGCCAAACGAAATGACGGATCAGGACGAAAAAGTCCTTGAAATTGAAAATTTTCCGTAACGCCAGTGCGTAGGAAACCTCTTATTTTTGGCAAATAAAACTAGGCCTGATATCACTTTCGCTGTAAACTTCTTGAAAACCCAGAACTATGCATGTAAGATTGATGAAAAGAATTCTAAAATATGTAAAGGGCACTGCACAAAGCAGCATCAGGTACGATAAACGTGAACTTAGACTTGATGGGTACTGTGACGCCGATTTTGCAGGGGAACCCGCGGCAGCGCTACTCGAGTACCTACGGACGTCATCAACATGTGCGTGCCCCGCTCCGCCCCGTCCTGCTGGCGGCATAATAATGTATTCACCTGATACTTCGGAATCATCTGTTGACGTAGATAGTGTGTTATCCCAGTTATTCGTGAACCGTGCGGCTTCAAGTTTAGAAGAATACGAAATTAGTGTTTTCGACTCTTTCGATCTAAAAAAGTTAGACGATGGCTCAACCCATGGACAAATTCGTGGTGAAATCTCCGAAAAAGTCAAACGTCGAAGAAAAGAAGAACGAACAAGTGACGATAGCCGAAGTTCATCAATTGAGCGATTCGAGCAACGACGCTCAAGTTTTTCCTCAGACCCAGGACTTTTTAGAAGCGGAAACTCTTCCTCGTCGTCGCCGATCGAAAAAACCAAAAATCGTCGAATCAAGCGAAGAAAGCGACAGCGGAAACGAGTGCGCAACCCCGGACCAAGTGGAAAAATCACCGATGATGAAACTGATAAAGAAGGCCAACGATCTACTGACGCCGGACCAACATTTTCGTCCTTTATTTCGAGTTGTGGTATTTTTAATGGATTGGATACTGACCCAGGGACTCAAAGAAGACCACATGTACAAACTTACAGTAGCTTGTCAAATTATAAAGAAAGTATTGAAAACTCAGACTACGCCAGAGAACATCTCGAGTTATGGAATGGACAACTTCGCAGAGGCAATTGCAAGCGATACGTGCTCCATGATGTTTACAGCTGCGGAGACAACGTCCGAGATAGAGAAAATATTTATAACCGAGTATTTGCGCAAACCCGAATCGGACCCGAAGTCACGTGGTTGCTCGGATGGCACGGACAGCACGTCCATTCCGTCCACCTCTGCAATTACCCAAAATCCACTTGCCACTGTGCAATCGGATCAAAACTCGCAGATGTGTTCGGAAACAGACGTGCTCGACAGGCTGTCCGAGCGCAAACGCATGAACAGTGCCGGTGGGAAAATCTCCCAGTCTATCTCCTACAGAAGACTGAAAGGGACGTCACGTTGCTCAGTCAAGGACAGATCGGGAGATTTTCTTATCAAACTGGAATGTTACAACATGGTAAAGATTCGGGGGAAGAAGCAAAAGGACATTTGGAGGGATGCGGAGTACAGGGCAACGTTCACGGTCCCCAAGGAAGTACCGATACTCCCGGTAATGAAGGGAACGGTTCTGAACGCCATAGACACTATGAAGGATCATCCGGAGGTCGAAATAGAGGAGTACGAAGATTAGGTAAGGGAGACAAGATCTATGACTTCTTACTCTCTGTTTTGATCACTCCGATAGAGAGAATCTTCACTATTGATCCATGGATATTCGGACCGTTCCCCCATACTCCCCGTTCGCAACATGTGTGCGAGATAGCGGTTTTGCGTTACTCCTCGACCATAAACAGGATGAGTTTTTTGGAATTGGCCAAACACGCGTTCAGTGTTAATGAATCGCAGCGTTATTATAATAGTGTTGATCCCGATACGGATTTCTTATCGGTAAAAGACAGTATACAAATTTTAGATCTGCTTCTCGAACATCAATACGGAAGCAATCGAAAAGCATTTTTACAATTATTACTGCAGATTATCGATAAGGAAATACCGAAGAAAAATTCTATTTTTTATTCACGCTCCTCCGAACAGTGGAAAAAATTATTTTTTTGACACCGTGATGCAATGTTGCATTAACACTGGACAGATTGGCAATTTCAATAAATTTGTAAGTTTTCCGTTGATGGAATGCGTGAATAAGCGTCTTCTCATGTGGAACGAACCAAATTGTGAGCCTTCAAGTTTTGAAACGTTAAAAGTGTTGATGGGTGGGGATCCGTGCAACGTAAAAGTGAAATATAAATCAGACGCTATTGTACTCCGCACCCCTATAATTGTTCTCTCGAATAACGACATTTTCCCCGACGACGTTGCCTTCAAGAGCAGAATGGTACAACTAAAATGGAGCACGGCATCGTTTTTGAAAAAAGTCAATAAAAAACCAAACCCAATATCGATAATATCATTTTCATCCGTATAGAGAGTATCATAGGTGTAAAGATAAAACAGGTCAATCCACTCCTTCTCTGATTTCCTGCTTCGAGCAATGAAAAGGTCAGTAAGCTTTAGTGACAAAGCGGTTCCCATGAGCCTGTTCAGACAGATTGAAGCTGTGGATTAAATTCTAATTTCCCTCAATGAATAACTTTATCCTTTTTTTAATTTTATTGGCTTGTGTTACACTACAATTGTTAAGTCTTAGTAAGCAAACCCGATTGGAAAACATGGTTCTGAACGGTGGAAATTCATACTGTTCTACATCGATGAGTTTGAAATATGGGAGGTTCTTAGCCAACCATATTTTCTTAGTCGCTCCTTTCATATAAATTGTATTAAACTGATCATCTATCGTTTTAAAGATAGATGGGAGACTAGAGCATGGGGTATATCCATCATTCCAGTCGAGGCCATGATGAAATCTCTTTATCCAATAACATGTTTTCTTATCGGGCTGTACAAAGTTGGGAGGTTTAAATAAATAGGTTTGTTCGCTAGTGTCATTCAGTGATAGAATCGTCATTTCCTTTGGATGAAACCCTCCATCTTGTGAATATACTCCTTGAATGTCTATTATAACGGCCACTAAATTAGAAGATGAGTATTTTCACCATCAATAGTTTCTGGGCTCGAGTTGAAACTTGTGTGAATCTTCTTCAGGCCCGATGAAAATAAATTGTAAGGTCGAAGCTTGATTAGCTCGAAATCGGAAGATTTGAGAGCATGTCCGTAGTAAGACGGTAGATACAATTTACAAATTGCTTTTTCAAACTCTATGTAAACCAGAATCGATGGTCCGAACTATACCTCCGTTTTCTCAATTCGCGCAAGCGCATATTTACTCCCAATTGTCAAATCAGTAGCTTTAAGCATACGAGTCGGTTTGGCAACATTAAAAGGATCCATTCTCTGCAACAACAAAAAATTGAGTTCCTTACATAAAACGAGGGTCTTTACTATAATGTGCGATAGGCTCATCATCCGCATCCTCGCACGTTTTGTCGGTGACTCATCAACACTCGAAGTTGGTTCTTGAGCTTCCGGTAATCCTTGCTAATGTTCTCCGTGGTAAAGTGGAGGTATTATTATCACAGGTGAGTTCTATAAGACTGATTGTATTCTTAAATTGAAAGTGTTTGAATCACCGGGGAAACTGATGAGAAACTGATCATTACTGAAGACAACGTTTTTTATGTTCTTCCAAAGCCTCGGCTGAATATTTGTGTGTGAAACATTTCTTACAAACAAAAATTCTACCATTATGGGATGTTATTTGACGGTGTATGAAACTGTCAAGTTGTTGATCCAGCAGTAGTGACATTTTTTCATCCCATTAACAGTTTTACCTTTTTCTTCAGATAGAGGTAAAAAATCGGTTTGATCGTCATCCGTTAAGTATAAGAGGTCTGTATGATCCTTCAGTATGTGATCGGGTACTCTCAGCGGGATAGTTTTTACTTTACGTTTCGCACCTTTCTCCTCCTCTCTCAATCCGAACACTGATACAGAGACGTTATTCAATTTATCGAATTTATGAATATCCTCCACAGCTATGGGGAAATCATCATCATTGAATTTATATTTGTTTAAAAGTTTCTTGTAAACTGAAGGGCGGTTTTTATTTTTTTCATCTTCTGATACAAATTTACCCAGCATGGCATACATGAAACATATTGCATCATTGTTTTTTACATTGACAACTGAATTTGAACGAAACGGTAGAGGTATATAACTGCTTCCTTTTGCAAGAGCATAGTGTTTGTTTATACACATTTCTATCCCGATCAATCTCTCTAAAGTCCATTCGGATACTTTTATTGCGTCTTCAATTTTCCTTAAGATATTGTCAAACAATTGATTTATTTTTTCTTCCATGTCAGAGTATCGAAAGAATGATACGTTCTCGGTTCTAAATGAAACTGTTTGCCTCTCCATTTCTTCGTCAGGTTTTACAGATTTTGTGTAAACCACTACATTTACTTTAATTGCTCCACAACTGTTTAAAGACTCGTTAATTTTATCTCCTATTATGTTTCTGTTGGTGATTAGGTAAAGGGATAAATCTAATTGTTTTTCATCAAAATTTTTTATAAAGTATGTTTTAAGACGATTTTTCAGCGCTGACTCGACGAGGACGAATGGTTCATTGATGCCCAACACATTTCTAATATGTTTCTCGGATTGATAATGTTTACTGCCTTTCCCATGGGATTCTTTACAGATGTCACAGTATATTAATTCAACTTGAACCATTCTTACTTGTAATTGATGTATCGAATGAAAAGATTTGAAGGATCACTTGATTTCTTCTCCAATCTGATATGTATGACGTATGTAGTAATTGTTTCCTTTTTTTTTTTTTTTTTTTTTTTTTTTTTCAGTGAATCAGACCTGAAAAAGGAGATAGAAACCTTAGAAAATCTTAAAATGCAAAATGAAAAACTTAAGGAAGAAAATAATAAAAAATTAAAGGAAATACGCGAGGAGAGGGCCCGTCTGCAAGTCATCAACTCCCAGCTCCTCCTCAAGAAGGGTAGGTGGGAGAAAATTTTAGAAGAACAACGTAACGTAGAAAGTGATGTCCTCCTCTCCCACCTAGTCACCCGCGAGGACTGGGAGGCAACTTGTTTAAGAAATCTGAATGAGAGGAGCAAGGAGGACCTCCTCACTCTTCACTCATCCGTGTGCGGTATGAAAACTAAAAATAAAGAAACTCTTCAAAATATGGAAGAAGAGTTAACCGCAATTAGAGAAGAGGGGGTTCGACTTGCCCTCTCAAAAGATTTAATCCAACAAAAGCTGCAATCTTTCCCCGATTTTATTCCAATTCCTGAACCGGCGGAGGAACAACCCATCCGGCTGGTAAGAAACGGAACGACAGGTATCGTTTACCTGCCGAGAGTCTTCCATAATTTATCCGTGTTATATCCTGGTAACCATACAATTACACGGATTAAATTATCGGTTGATAGGGAGGCGGTACCTAGAGGTCCCTTCTAATCAGTCGGATGGGTTTGCTTTTCAATCTAGTCGTTTTTATTTTTTATCAACTTGTTTTTTATTTTTATCAACTTGTTTTTTATTTTTATCAACTTGTTTTTTATTTTTATCAACTTGTTTTTTATTTTTAAATTTATATGTTCTTCATCTACTGGTTTTATTTATTTTTTTAACTTTTTATTTTTAAATTTCTAAGTTCTTCATCTACTAGTTTTATTTATTTTTTTTTAACTTTGTATACAGGGTGTTTCACATAACCTGCTCACTATGGTTTTCTTGAACGGGTGACGATAAAAAAATCTGGAAAAATCGGTTTTTCAGTAACTCGGACCTGAAGTTTCATTTAAAAATACTGCCACAACCCAAAATTTGATTTTTGGGGGGTTTTCAGGGGGGGGTGCCCCCCTAATCTCGAGATTTTCAAATAGCAACCCCTATCTTGTGATACCTCGTTTGAAAGAGGGTAAAATTCTAAGCATTTTGGCTTAAACCGGAAGTCGATATCTTTTTTCGTTTTCGAGATATCGAAGGTCGAAGATCGATTTAGGACCAATTTTCGAAAATTCTTAACTCCTACAAAAAAAGTCGTAAAACAAAAAACTGCACATGTAAAATGCTCTACTTGATGAGTACTTTCAAGGAAAAAATACAAATTCACAATCAAATAAACCGGAAGTCGACTTTTAGGCACCTTAACATTTTTGGCGGGACAACCTCCATTTCTCAAAATTTTCAAATGGCAACCCCTATCTTTTAATACCTCATTCGAAAAGGCGTAAAAAGTTGTGCATTTTGGCGCAATCAAAAGTCCGATATCATTTTTCTAATTCGATAAATCGAAAATCGAAGTTCGATTTAGACCATTTTTCGACCCTGTAAAAAACGGATCCAATCGTGTGATACATCATTCAAAAGCACATGAAAAACCAAGAATTTTAGTGCGAACCGGAAGTCAATACCTTTTTTCGCGGTCGAGATATCGCAAGTCAAAGTTTAGTCTTTGGTTAGGGCCTACCTTAAACTTTGACTTGCGATATCTCGACCGCGAAAAAAGGTATTGACTTCCGGTTCGCACTAAAATTCTTGGTTTTTCATGTGCTTTTGAATGATGTATCACACGATTGGATCCGTTTTTTACAGGGTCGAAAAATGGTCTAAATCGAACTTCGATTTTCGATTTATCGAATTAGAAAAATGATATGGACTTTTGATTGCGCCAAAATGCACAACTTTTTACGCCTTTTCGAATGAGGTATTAAAAGATAGGGGTTGCCATTTGAAAATTTTGAGAAATGGAGGTTGTCCCGCCAAAAATGTTAAGGTGCCTAAAAGTCGACTTCCGGTTTATTTGATTGTGAATTTGTATTTTTTCCTTGAAAGTACTCATCAAGTAGAGCATTTTACATGTGCAGTTTTTTGTTTTACGACTTTTTTTGTAGGAGTTAAGAATTTTCGAAAATTGGTCCTAAATCGATCTTCGACCTTCGATATCTCGAAAACGAAAAAAGATATCGACTTCCGGTTTAAGCCAAATTCTTAGAATTTTACCCTCTTTCAAACGAGGTATCACAAGATAGGGGTTGCTATTTGAAAATCTCGAGATTAGGGGGGCACCCCCCCCTGAAAACCCCCCAAAAATCAAATTTTGGGTTGTGGCAGTATTTTTAAATGAAACTTCAGGTCCGAGTTACTAAAAAACCGATTTTTCCAGATTTTTTTATCGTCACCCGTTCAAGAAAACCATAGTGAGCAGGTTATGTGAAACACCCTGTATTTATTTAAATAAAAATCTGAGAAAATGTAATAAAAAATGTCTTACCTTATTCACTGAAGAATATGGGTGAAATGCTTAAAATTTGAAGTAGATTTGCTTCGAGAGAGGACGGAGCACAGAACACGACTTGAGCTCAGTGAGGAATGATGCTCTGCGCAGCAAGACAGTTCCTTATATACCGAATCTTTGAGGTCATCACTGCTCCACGTGTTGCAGGTGCAGCTGTGTGAGAAAGGATTTTAATGGCCGCCGCCGCTTCCTGTTAAAACTTGTATTTTTTTTCCGATGCTGAGCGCGGAGGGAAATCATCGAGTGTCATTATAACTAATGGATGTTCGTTCTCGGACGGAGTAAGGATTTTAATGGCCGCCGCCGCTTCCTGTTAAAACTTGTATTTTTTTCCGATACTGAGCGTGGAAGGAAATCATCGAGTGTCATTATAACTAATGGATGTTCGTTCTAGGACGGAGTAAGGATTTTAATGGCCGCCGCCGCTTCCGGTGATTACCTCCTCCGCCCGCCGCTTCGTTTGTTTACGAACGGATGCGGGGCTGTCCCCCTTCCCCTACTTACACACCACTCACAACCAGATCATTATTGTTCCGCGTCAGTTCGATGTATGACCAACGCGTTGCGACGCCCGACTTGACGGCGAAAGGTATACACATTAGACCAAAATGAGTGTATCATTGACTCCGAAATCAGAAGTTACGGTCTGTTGTAAAAAGATACAGGGTGTTTTTTTTTTCTAAGCGTTGGTGAGTACCCATATTTGCTATACATTGCAGCTACGTAATGAACATCTGAAATTTGCGATGGTTTCACTCTTTATTAAACCTTATATTGGTTTCAAAGGGGGGTGTCATCCTCCTCTTCTCTCACTACTGATGCTCTCTTCTGCAACCAGTCAAGGGATGTTTACGACAACTGTCACTCACCCTCCAACGTGGTGCCTCGTCAAGCATACCGTTTAACATTCTGTGAGTTAACAATTTAACACTCACTCGTCACGCTCTTAATAGAAGGAATTTTCTTCGGACTCATCGCCGCACCAAACTCACCTGGAGCAAGGATGCACCAGGAACATGCATGAACAATTGAAACAAGGGTGCGCGATTGTTTTCAACTAATCTTCTCATCCTTCTCTACCCTCCTCCTCCACCCTAACACATGATCTGGTCTTTACCTCTCCCATTCATACTACCTACCACCGCTTTTACCTCTCCCCAGCGTTGCCACTTTACCTTCCTTTTTCGTAACAGTTTCAAGTCATCATAACCAATTGTGTGAACTTCAAATACAAAGAAGAAAAAGAAGAAAATAAAGACAATACTTACTTTGGTTCGACCCATATTTCTTCCGTTTCGTCATCGCCAATGCTTCATCGTCGTTATCATCACAAACCTGCGATCTTCGAATTCACTACGAAAACAATTGAAATCACTACACGCCACGTCTTTTTTTTCCCACCTATCCTTTTAGTATGTTCTTTCTTTCATGGTTTTTTTGGCTGGTGATGAACCTCACTTAATATTTACATCCTTTTAACTTTTTTTTCATGACTTTCCTTTGGCGGGTGAATTTTAGATACATTTATAAATGTTTATACCCTTTACACATCTTTGTTTCTTGTTATTCACTCGACTGTTTGCACATATTACTTTCCCTATACTTCTATGTGATGAAAATAAGGTAAACCTTTCATTGTAATATTTTTTCATCATCATTCTTATGTAACTTTTCAATTTTTGAGTTTTCAATGTTCATTTTGGAAATTACTTTCGTAATTTCAATGGGCGGTATAGATGTGACGGCATGAGACTATTCTCAGATACAGTGTCGGAGAATGGTCTCATGACGTCATTAATACGTGATTAATACCCAAAGTAAAAACAGTATAAATGGCCGGTATCAGGGTGACGTCAGGGAGCAACTTTTCCGTGACTTGATGAGAGGTGGTCTCATCAAGTCATAGATACCATAAAAAATGCCGCGGCCCAATACCAACCGTCTAATTTCGCGTTGTCAAGGCGACCGCTTACTTTCGGACACCGACGCGATGGTCAAAAGTTTTAATTGGCCAGCGCGGTGGGGGATGAAAAAAAAATGAAGGGATGGCTCAGAGAATGAACGGTAAAATCATCATCGCAAAAAAGTTCCTTTTGTTATTCCCTTTTAAATTGTTGATAAAAACTGACCCCCAGTGCTCTGAAGACTTTTCATAGTGATTTAAGGTAAGACCTTAATTATATATTTATTTCTTCAATTGTATGTTTGATGTCCTTTATCTTTAGTTTTTCTAAAGTGACTTGTAACCTTCTTTAACTAATCTTAAAGTCTTGATTGTTCTAAGAGTGAACTTGTGCTCATTTAAATTCAGAAATTATTATTCCAAATAATTAAAATAGAAGTATATGTGAAATAAAAATATTACTCAGCACCATTATAATAATCTTATTAGAGGAATAATCAGTAGATTTGCTTCGAGAGAGGACGGAGCACAGAACACGACGAGAGCTCAGTGAGGAATGATGCTCTGCGCAGCAAGACAGTTCCTTATATACCGAATCTTTGAGGTATCACTGCTCCACGTGTTGCAGGTGCAGCTGTGTGAGAAAGGATTTTGAAGACCGCCGCCGCTTCCTGTTAAAACTTGTATTTTTTTTCCGGTGCTGAGCGCGGAGGGAAATCCTCGAAACTTCGAATTGTTATTGACACGTTCTCAAGTACTTATTAGTACAGTAAAAATCCCGCACTGAAGTACTCTTTTGATGGAGAACCTTCTAATATACCGCATATGACTGCTTTAGCTTTTCTAACCTCGTCAGAGACTCACCGGTTGGACGAATTCGTCAGCGATCAAACAGCTAGATTCGAAAAATCTCCTGATTGTACGTCTCTCATAACTCACCACATTGATATAGGCGATCATCAACCCATCCGCCAGAGAAATTACCCAACTTCGCCCAAGGTCTTAGAATCCACCAACACTGAAGTAGATCGTATGTTAGATGACATGAAAAAAGAAAGAGCCGCCTCCGCTCGCAAAAATTACATTTTGAACTCAACGCTGAAATGAGTGAAAATGGTGGAACTCAACGGTTTCTGATTACACACCTATCCAGTTTTTATTTTAATGTGTTCTTTTAGCAAAAAAAGTGAGTAACATTGAACTATCAATTGCTACTCTAACTTCAAAAATGGAAGCAATATTAGAAGGGATGAAGAAGTTATTCGATATCCTTTCCAAAACTACAATTGAGACCGATTCCATTCTAGACAAGCCATTCCCGGATCTCCCAGCAGACTCAGTAGAGTCACTCAAAACTTTCGAAGACTCGCTTACTGCTGATACTGGAAAAACTAAGCTGGTAATTATTTACACTAAAAAAATAATTGGTAAGATTTACCTTCATGATGACTGATTGCTGCACCTGCCAAAAAGATGGTAAACTTTACCAGATATTGGGTTTGAATTTACATTTTGTCTGGTTCATTCAACCCAATGTAAGGTCGAGTTTACAATCTTTTTGGCAGGTGTAGAAATCAGTCATCATGATGGTAAAGGGTACACCCTGCATACAGGGTATTGATTAATCCGAAATAAATGATATTTCAGAAAAATTCAATGCTTTTCATTTTTCACAGGAAGGTAATTCATGTGATTCTCGCTCTAGTCAATATCGCTCAAGACATCCAAATTATTCAAATCATAAAAGAAGTAACGACTATCGATCCACATCGAAAAGCCCAAACACACGTCATTCATCGTATAGATCTAGTCGCGGCCGATACTGAAACCAATGTTCGGACGACCGTAACCGCTCTTACTCGTGGAACTCTTCTTCCGGTTCAGATAATATTGACTCGCGTCCACACAGTAGCTTATCTGGATTTAATAACGGTCTACGAACTCATTATTCGCGGCGAAACCAAAACCGCTCCTTCTCACCTCGTTACACACACACAAACAAATGCCGTTCCAATACAGATTAGCAGCATCAAGGAAACAAGAAAAATGAGTCTGAAAGTAAACACTCGTATAGTGCTAATTATGCAAATGAACTCAATGATCATTCAAACTCTTCTCACTGTCCTCACACAAGTGAAATTGATCTTGACGAAAGTGATAGTCTTAAAAATACTAAATATTATTGTTTCAAGTCTGAAATGTTTTTGAAAAATTTAAATTTCATTAATTTCACCCAAGGTTAAAACTTTTCAGACCAGAATCAATCAAAAAGCAAGAAAACTGATAAAGATCAAATAGAATGGCTCTTAGACTCAGGTTGCTCGGACCATATTGTCAATTCTGACCAATACTTTTCAAATATTCAAATTCTTCAAGAACCCCTAAAAATTGGCCTTAGCGATGGCTCGCCTTTAATTACAAAAATGAAAGGGGACATTCATGCAGAGTATTTCGCAGAAGGTAAATGGTTCCCGGTAACAATTTACGACGTTTTCACGTCCCAGACATAACAAACAATTTGTTAAGTGCCTCAAAAACTGTAGATAAAGGACCCTTTATGGAATTTACTAATAATGATGAAGTTAAAATGTACGACCCTAATAATTTACTTTTTGGAACTGCAAAAAGGCATGGTAACCTGTATAAACTAACGGCAAAACTGTACCACGGAAGCAACACAATTTTAGCTAACAAAACATAAAAAGATAAAATGTCTAGATAACACTTTAAAGTTGAACTCATTTAGTCGTTTATTTGCCGTGTTTCGGCACACTGGAGATGATACACGTGTAAAAGATGGTTTTTGAGTTAAACGGTTCGCCACTTCAAGATAGAGAATAGCATTGAATTTTTAGTGAAAAAAAAAATTGACAGTTAAAGTTCGCCACTTCAGAAATAGTCGAGAATAGCACATATAGGATAGTGTGAGAGGAAAATTTGAGAACAAATGTTCGGCGCTACAAACTATGGATGAACACGCACTCTGAAAAAGTGAAAATGCTTTGTTCGAAAAAAAGATCAAGTAATAAATGGGATGAATTCATGCTTGCCAAATTGCTGGATCCGCCCATGAAAAGTATGCACAAACTGTTTCATAAAGTACAGACATTTATCCGTGACATCACAACAGCTCGCTGACGACCAACCAAAAGATGAGCGCCCAAATTACGCACCAACTGACAGCAATCAACTTAAAAAAGACCCACCTTTAAGTAAAATTCAACCTTGTGATGATCAATCTCAATCCAGCGAATATCAACAAAGTGGCGATCTAACTCAAACTAGTGAATATAAACAAAGTGATGACTTTAGCTCGGGTATAACATTTTCGAGCCGGCTTCTGATTTAATGGAGCTCTTGCACGGTTTTGCTGTAGGAAAATTTACTTTTGCGCGGGATCAGAAACTGGAATAATCTGTTCCTGCCATTCTGCCAGAAGGAGACAAGACAATCCTGAAAGTGTCCCTGAAGACAGAAAAAAAACCGAAAATGTCCCTGAAGACGGAAAAATACTGAAGACAACATTTTTTATGTTCCTCCAAAGCCTCGGCTGAATATTTGTGTGCGAAATATTTCTTACAAACAAAAATTATACCATTATGGGATGTTATTTGACGGTGCATGAAACTGTCAAAGTTTTTGATCCAGCAGTAGTGACATTTTTTCATCCCATTAACAGTTTTACCTTTTTCTTCAGATAGAGTTAAAAATTCGGTTTGATCGTCATCCGTTAAGTACAAGAGGTCTGTATGATCCTTCAGTATGTGATCGGGTACTCTCAGCGGGATAATTTTTACTTTACGTTTCGCACCTTTCTCCTCCTCTCTCAATCCGAACACTGATACAGAGACGTTATTCAATTTATCGAATTTATGAATATCCTCCACAGCTATGGGGAAATCATCATCATTGAATTTATATTTGTTTAAAAGTTTCTTGTAAACTGAAGGGCGGTTTTTATTTTTTTCATCTTCTGATACAAATTTACCCAGCATGGCATACATGAAACATATTGCATCATTGTTTTTTACATTGACAACTGAATTTGAACGAAACGGTAGAGGTATATAACTGCTTCCTTTTGCAAGAGCATAGTGTTTGTTTATACACATTTCTATCCCGATCAATCTCTCTAAAGTCCATTCGGATACTTTTATTGCGTCTTCAATTTTCCTTAAGATATTGTCAAACAATTGATTTATTTTTTCTTCCATGTCAGAGTATCGAAAGAATGATACGTTCTCGGTTCTAAATGAAACTGTTTGCCTCTCCATTTCTTCGTCAGGTTTTACAGATTTTGTGTAAACCACTACATTTACTTTAATTGCTCCACAACTGTTTAAAGACTCGTTAATTTTATCTCCTATTATGTTTCTGTTGGTGATTAGGTAAAGGGATAAATCTAATTGTTTTTCATCAAAATTTTTTATAAAGTATGTTTTAAGACGATTTTTCAGCGCTGACTCGACGAGGACGAATGGTTCATTGATGCCCAACACATTTCTAATATGTTTCTCGGATTGATAATGTTTACTGCCTTTCCCATGGGATTCTTTACAGATGTCACAGTATATTAATTCAACTTGAACCATTCTTACTTGTAATTGATGTATCGAATGAAAAGATTTGAAGGATCACTTGATTTCTTCTCCAATCTGATATGTATGACGTATGTAGTAATTGTTTCCTTTTTTTTTTTTTTTTTTTTTTTTTTTTTTTTTCAGTGAATCAGACCTGAAAAAGGAGATAGAAACCTTAGAAAATCTTAAAATGCAACATGAAAAACTTAAGGAAGAAAATAATAAAAAATTAAAGGAAATACGCGAGGAGAGGGCCCGTCTGCAAGTCATCAACTCCCAGCTCCTCCTCAAGAAGGGTAGGTGGGAGAAAATTTTAGAAGAACAACGTAACGTAGAAAGTGATGTCCTCCTCTCCCACCTAGTCACCCGCGAGGACTGGGAGGCAACTTGTTTAAGAAATCTGAATGAGAGGAGCAAGGAGGACCTCCTCACTCTTCACTCATCCGTGTGCGGTATGAAAACTAAAAATAAAGAAACTCTTCAAAATATGGAAGAAGAGTTAACCGCAATTAGAGAAGAGGGGGTTCGACTTGCCCTCTCAAAAGATTTAATCCAACAAAAGCTGCAATCTTTCCCCGATTTTATTCCAATTCCTGAACCGGCGGAGGAACAACCCATCCGGCTGGTAAGAAACGGAACGACAGGTATCGTTTACCTGCCGAGAGTCTTCCATAATTTATCCGTGTTATATCCTGGTAACCATACAATAACACGGATTAAATTATCGGTTGATAGGGAGGCGGTACCTAGAGGTCCCTTCTAATCAGTCGGATGGGTTTGCTTTTCAATCTAGTCGTTTTTATTTTTTATCAACTTGTTTTTTATTTTTATCAACTTGTTTTTTATTTTTATCAACTTGTTTTTTATTTTTATCAACTTGTTTTTTATTTTTATCAACTTGTTTTTTATTTTTAAATTTATATGTTCTTCATCTACTAGTTTTATTTATTTTTTTAACTTTTTATTTTTAAATTTCTAAGTTCTTCATCTACTAGTTTTATTTATTTTTTTTAACTTTGTATATTTATTTAAATAAAAATCTGAGAAAATATAATAAAAAAGTCTTACCTTATTCACTGAAGAATATGGGTGAAATGCTTAAAATTTGAAGTAGATTTGCTTCGAGAGAGGACGGAGCACAGAACACGACGTGAGCTCAGTGAGGAATGATGCTCTGCGCAGCAAGACAGTTCCTTATATACCGAATCTTTGAGGTCATCACTGCTCCACGTGTTGCAGGTGCAGCTGTGTGAGAAAGGAATTTAATGGCCGCCGCCGCTTCCTGTTAAAACTTGTATTTTTTTCCGATGCTGAGCGCGGAGGGAAATCATCGAGTGTCATTATAACTAATGGATGTTCGTTCTCGGACGGAGTAAGGATTTTAATGGCCGCCGCCGCTTCCTGTTAAAACTTGTATTTTTTCCGGAGCTGAACGAGGCGTGCATTCCTCATATGTCATTATAACTAATGGATGTTCGTTCTCGGACGGAGTAAGGATTTTAATGGCCGCCGCCGCTTCCTGTTAAAACTTGTATTTTTTTCCGATGCTGAGCGCGGAAGGAAATCATCGAGTGTCATTATAACTAATGGATGTTCGTTCTAGGACGGTGTAAGGATTTTAATGGCCGCCGCCGCTTCCGGTGATTACCTCCTCCGCCCGCCGCTTCGTTTGTTTACGAACGGATGCGGGGCTGTCCCCCTTCCCCTACTTACACACCACTCACAACCAGATCATTATTGTTCCGCGTCAGTTCGATGTATGACCAACGCGTTGCGACGCCCGACTTGACGGCGAAAGGTATACACATTAGACCAAAATGAGTGTATCATTGACTCCGAAATCAGAAGTTACGGTCTGTTGTAAAAAGATACAGGGTGTTTTTTTTTTCTAAGCGTTGGTGAGTACCCATATTTGCTATACATTGCAGCTACGTAATGAACATCTGAAATTTGCGATGGTTTCACTCTTTATTAAACCTTATATTGGTTTCAAAGGGGGGTGTCATCCTCCTCTTCTCTCACTACTGATGCTCTCTTCTGCAACCAGTCAAGGGATGTTTACGACAACTGTCACTCACCCTCCAACGTGGTGCCTCGTCAAGCATACCGTTTAACATTCTGTGAGTTAACAATTTAACACTCACTCGTCACGCTCTTAATAGAAGGAATTTTCTTCGGACTCATCGCCGAACCAAACTCACCTGGAGCAAGGATGCACCAGGAACATGCATGAACAATTGAAACAAGGGTGCGCGATTGTTTTCAACTAATCTTCTCATCTTTCTCTACCCTCCTCCTCCACCCTAACACATAATCTGGTCTTTACCTCTCCCATTCATACTACCTACCACCGCTTTTACCTCTCCCCAGCGTTGCCACTTTACCTTCCTTTTTCGTAACAGTTTCAAGTCATCATAACCAATTGTGTGAACTTCAAATACAAAGAAGAAAAAGAAGAAAATAAAGACAATACTTACTTTGGTTCGACCCATATTTCTTCCGTTTCGTCATCGCCAATGCTTCATCGTCGTTATCATCACAAACCTGCGATCTTCGAATTCACTACGAAAACAATTGAAATCACTACACGCCACGTCTTTTTTTTCCCACCTATCCTTTTAGTATGTTCTTTCTTTCATGGTTTTTTGGCTGGTGATGAACCTCACTTAATATTTACATCCTTTTAACTTTTTTTTCATGACTTGCCTTTGGCGGGTGAATTTTAGATACATTTATAAATGTTTATACCCTTTACACATCTTTGTTTCTTGATATTCACTCGACTGTTGGCACATATTACTTTCCCTATACTTCTATGTGATGAAAATAAGGTAAACCTTTCATTGTAATATTTTTTCATCATCATTCTTATGTAACTTTTCAATTTATGAGTTTTCAATGTTCATTTTGGAAATTACTTTCGTAATTTCAATGGGCGGTATAGATGTGACGGCATGAGACTATTCTCAGATACAGTGTCGGAGAATGGTCTCATGACGTCATTAATACGTGATTAATACCCAAAGTAAAAAAAATATAAATGGCCGGTATCAGGGTGACGTCAGGGAGCAACTTTTCCGTGACTTGATGAGAGGTGGTCTCATCAAGTCATAGATACCATAAAAAATGCCGCGGCCCAATACCAACCGTCTAATTTCGCGTTGTCAAGGCGACCGCTTACTTTCGGACACCGACGCGATGGTCAAAAGTTTTAATTGGCCAGCGCGGTGGGGGATGAAAAAAAAATGAAGGGATGGCTCAGAGAATGAACGGTAAAATCATCATCGCAAAAAAGTTCCTTTTATTATTCCCTTTTAAATTGTTGATAAAAACTGACCCCCAGTGCTCTGAAGACTTTTCATTGTGATTTAAGGCAAGACCTTAATTATATATTTATTTCTTCAATTGTATGTTTGAAGTCCTTTATCTTTAGTTTTTCTAAAGTGACTTGTAACCTTCTTTAACTAATCTAAAGTCTTGATTGTTCTAAGAGTGAACTTGTGCTCATTTAAATTCAGAAATTATTATTCCAAATAATTAAAATAGAAGTATATGTGAAATAAAAATATTACTCAGCACCATCATAACTGTGGTATATATTATTCAAAAATTACTTATATAAGCTACGCTACCCCTTTAATTAATATAATAAGATTAGGAGTATTCCCTCAATAAAAATCTCCTCTAATACTAATCATCCATTATTATTAGAGGAGGTATTTACTATAAGTAGGGGTATACGTCCTAACAGCGCGCGTGCAGCTGTGTAAAAAGTAGGAGAATTAAAGGGGCGTTAGTTCTAGGCCATAGGAAGGAAACCGTTCTAGGTCAAAGGAAGGAAGCCGTAACAATGAGCAAGTGTGAACGCGTGCTGCGCGTTTCCGTTCTAGGCTAGGATTCTAGGCCATAGGAAGGAAACCGTTCTAGCTCAAAGGAAGGAAGCCGTAACAATGAGAAAGTGTGAACGCGTGCGGCACGTTTCCGTTCCAGGCTAGGATTCTAGGCCAAAGGAAGGAAACCGTTCTAGGTCAAAGGAAGGAAGCTGTAACAATGAGCGAGTGTCAGCGCGTGCGGCATGTTTCCGTTCGGACCAAGCAATCATTCCTCGTATCAATACACGTGTTTGTTAAATCTCAAAGCAATATTTCGCCTATGCTAAACTTACCTATGGTGGATGTTTTCAAACGCTCGTTTTCAAAGCCCCATTTAGTCTCTACTGGTACGAATTGAAAAAACTTTGGGTCTAAATTGCTCTACAGAGCAAGGTCTTTTCATTAAAAAAAAGCGCATCTTACAGAAAATTTATTTTGAGGGGGTTTTCGGGCCCCTCAATTGTTTTGAAAATTTGAAAATTTTAAGAGGCTGAAAAAAGAAACGACTTCAAATTTCAAAAAACGCTGAAACATGGGTCCCATTATTTCAAAGGATACACCTTTCCTTGGGGTCGGCGAGTTTCAGACCCTACGGGGGGGGCGAGGGTGGGGGTTACGTTCCTCAAAATTTGAAAATTTTAAATCATAACGCCCCGGAACCCTGCTTTGAGATATATCATTAGAAAGATCAGTACAAGCCAAACATTTTGGCGCAAACCGTGGCTCGATATCATTTTTCGTTCTCAATTAATCGAAGGTCAAAGTTTGATATCGTTCATATCATAAATTTGGTCGACATCAAACTTTGACCTTCGATTAATCGAGAACGAAAAACGATATCGAGCCGCGGTTTGCGCCAAAATGTTCGGCTTGTAATGATCTTTCTAACGATATATCGCAAAGCAGGGTTCCGGGGCGTTATGATTTAAAATTTTCAAATTTTGAGGAACGTAACCCCTACCCCCGCCCCCCCGTAGGGTCTGAAACTCGCCGACCCCAAGAAAAGGTGTATCCTTTGAAATAATGGGACCCATGTTTCAGCGTTTTTTTGTAATTTGAAGTCGTTTCTTTTTTACAGCCTCTTAAAATTTTCAAATTTTCAAAAAAATTGAGGGGCCCGAAAACCCCCTTAAAATAAATTTTCTGTAAGATGCGCATTTTTTATTGAAAAGACCATGCTCTGTAAAGCAATTTAGACCCAAAGTTTTTTCAATTCGGACCATTCAAACGGAAGTTACAGATTTTTGAAGATGGGTCCATATCGAACTTTGACCTTCGATATATCGAAAACGAAAAACGATATCGACTTCCGGTTTGCACCAAAAGTCTTAAAATTTCATTCTGTTTCCAAATATTAAATAAAAATTGGGGTCCCCATTTGGAGTATGGGATTTAGGGTCGTGGGCCCCCCTGGAGGCCCCCCAGAGGGGCCACAAAATCGATGACCCCCTAAAAAGATGTCCCCTCAAAAGTATTTTACAAGTGTCTCAGCGATTTTTTAAATTTGCGGCCGTTTTCGAAAAAACCCGAGTGGAAACTATTTTAATCAACACCCTGTATAATTGCAGACATAGATTGTGAAAATCAGTTGCTGGCCACCGCGACAGTTGCTACAATACGTGGAAGGCGCATCACGGTTGTTCACAGATGGAACGTCAGTAAAACAACAGCTCAGTCTGAAAAGCCACCACCACCACCACCACCACCACCACCACCCCCCCCCACCCCCGGCAAATAAGAGATTTGAAAAATAAACTGTTTGAGTTGGACGAGTCTGGGTATAGAAAAAAAAAATGTTGATGGATGTAAAAGGAATAAAAGTCTCCAGTGGCTCCCAAGTCCATTAAGAGCATGTTTTCGACCAACCCGGTGAGGATCTCTTTTCATGACAATGAAAAAAATTGGGGTTTCCTGCAGTCACGGTTTTATGATGAATTAAAATCAGGGCGAGGGGGGGGTGGTCTTCACCCATTGTTTGGCTGCTCCAGTAAATTCTTCACCCGAAAATCTTTTTCAGTTAATGATTCTTACATTTCGTTCGTGTTTTTGAACTATCACACGCTACGTGTCAGGTCAGAAATAGTTTAAACAAAGTGAAGCTTTTTCACAGGGAGGTGTTAAGCGGACTGATTTGCATCATGAAATGTGATGAATCCGAACAGCAGTGTTTCGTTGGAGTAAAAATTAAAGAAGCTTGTAATAAGTGTTGAGATCTATTATGATTGAGATCTGTTGTGGATCGACTAAGTAAACATGTAATTAATTAACTTGATCTTAACTTTATATATAATAGTAAATTTATTCAGGTATAGAACACACAGGTAACGCGGTAAGCGGGAAGCGGTACGAAGCAACACTGATACATAAGAGTGAGAGAAAATACAATAGATTGATTGGCTGCTTCACGCGACAAGAAGATCGGTGAGCACTGTTGCCAAATTAACATTCCCAACACGCCCCCTTTAATTTGACAATAGTTAAGATACTTTTAAGCTTACATTTAATTTAGTTAACTTATTTTTATACATAATGGAGAAACATGAAATTCAGCAGTTTCGTAATCACCTACCTACTTAATAATCCAATGTGTAATTCAATTTAAACAGAAAGTTAAACATAAATTCATTCCAAAAATAAATACATAAAAGTAAATGCTTCAAAATATGGCTTTTCTTTAATGTTTTATAAAAGCAGTTTCAAACAAGTGGACAAGATCTGTACAGATTGTTATCATTAGGACAAAAATACAGAATATCTCTAAGCTAACTCAAAGATTTCTCGTAACAGCCGTTTTCCTGCGACACTCATACAGACGTCTCAGAGAAATCCTAGTTAACACGTCACAATTTATGCTCTCTACTAGATCTTAGAGTCGTTTCAAATAAGTCGGTCTAAACACGATGTTTGGGCTAAATCTCAGAGATGTTCAAAATTCAGGGCAAAAACTCATGCTTCTACGAGATATCTTGACGATTTCAGGTAAAAGCCGATTCTTAGCAATGTTCTCGCAGACATCTCAGAGAGTATTTCAAAGTAACATCGCATTTTTCATCTTGGTCGGTCGTCTCAGAGACATGTGGTGGAAGCAGACCACCAGCAATAATCCTATAGACATTTCCAAAACACTCTAAAAACATCGACTGATTTTATAAACTCGGTTCGATATCTATGAGAGTACAACTCAGCGACCGGAAAAACAAAGAATCTCTAAGACTACTTTGAGATTATGAAAATTTGAATACAAAATACGGAATGTTGGTGAGGCGTCTTAGAGGCTTGCGGCCGAAGGTAGGTGCCAGCGACGCTCAGCGCCGCGCCGGCGCTCCCGCAGACGTGTCTGAGAAGTCTGGAGTGGCTCACCCGAACTTGACGACTCATTGCCAGCAAGATATCTATAAGAGCATATCGCTTCAGCGAGCGGAGGCAACATCGTCATCCAGACTTTTGAGAGATAGTTGAAATTCAAAGTAAATTTCGGGATGTTGTTGCGACGTCTCAGAGACTCAAGGCCAGGGTGTGTTGCCGGCAACGCTCTCACAGACATGTCTTGAGAAGTCTGGAGTGGCTCACCTGAACTTGACGACTCAGTAGAATATCTATAAGAGCATATCGATTCAGCGAGCGGAGGCAACATCGTCCTCAAGACTTCTGAGAGATAATTGAAATTCAAAGTAAATTTCGGGATGTTGCTGGGATGTTGATGATGACTAATTGCTGCACCTACCAAAAAGATGGTAAACTTTACCAGATATTGGGTTTGAATTTACATCTTGTCTGGTTCATTTAACCCAATGTAAGGTCGAGTTTACAATCTTTTTGGCAGGTGTAGAAATCAGTCATCATGATGGTAAAGGGTACACCCTGCATACAGGGTATTGTATGTGCGTTAGCTCGTGAAGTTTACAAGGGCAAACCGTCTTACGATGGAAATTCTTGTATAAAATTGTTAAAAAAATTAAGATATTTTACAAAGAGTAGCCGCAAAATATGATTGAGGTTGCCTGACGTATTTAAAATGTCTTGAAGATTTCAATATTGTCGTCAATCCATGTTTCCCTTGTAAACTCGATCCTCAGTTCGAAATTGACATTAAAAATTTTGAAAAAAAGTTTTTCAGGTTTAGGAATATCTATGACTCCTAAAATCCATGCGTTGATCGCTCATGTCACGTATTTTTGTTTGAAAAAAAGGAGAGGCCTCGGCTTTTACAGTGAGTAGGCTATGGAATCAGTCCACTCTGATTTTAAAAAGACATGGACCAAATATACATAGAGTTGACAAAACTCTTTCCGACTATCCTCGTCAGTCATATTCTGACCTATATGTGTCCACCGCTTCTCAATGTCATCTCTTATCATACCCGCTGGACTGGACAGACTGGACGAGGGGACAATGATTTTTGCCAGGACCCACTTACACTCTTTTAAGATCTTCCGTAGAGGATAGTTCTAATTAAGTGTCAATTAATTATTCGCTTTATTTTGAACTGTTTTTATTTTCCATTTTTTTAATTGTTATTTTTTTTTCTTTTCTTTCTTTGAATCATTCGAACTCGATTTGTTCTATAGTACTAATATATAATTTCTCTCTCAATTAGATAATAATCACTAATTTGATTACTTTATTATTTTATACCTTTACTTCCTCTCGGCAAAGCAGCGACATTATTGTCGTTTATTGAGAGCTGCCAGTGAGTGCAACAGCTCACGTATTTAAAAGCGGAATTTCTTAATACAAGATACATGAAAAATTGTTTATACCAAGCCTTAACTCGTTATGACTAGTTTATGTTTAGTTACTATTTTGTTTAGAGCTAATTTTTATTTCACATTTTTAATAAAAAGTACTTTATTACGATTTGACATTTTACGTAAAAAGCAGAATATATAATTTGGTTTCCTACACAATTAATTTACTTTGTGTTATGTTATTTCTTTAGCTAATATACACATTGCAGCCATGTCTTTGAAGATCTTGGATGTTTGTCTGGCCAACGTCACATCTACCCTGATTTTCAGGTTCACCCAAGAGTTGGTCCTCCAAGAAAAGTGCCTTTAGAATTTTTGATCGTCTAAACCAAGAACAAGTGGACAGAATAAGAACTTCATACTTCTCTCTTTTGGCGCTTGGTTTGCAAAATTCTATGACGTTGAAATGGAACACGTTTTTCCAGTACGCTGTCATAGTTATTCACAATGTGATCGGAACTTCGGGATATACGGTCGGAAGTTAAAAAAAGTGCCAATCGTCCAAACTGCGGTTGAATATTTGCGGCACATTGCGGAGAGTCGCTCCGATCCCTGCCCATTTTGGACAACGTGGGACACGGGACTATTACTTGATTGGAGACCTGCTTTGTGCCCTCTTTTCAAAAGAAAACCTACGAAGAAGAAAGTGCCTTTTCAGCTCCAGAAGTACTGCCGCATACGCGTAATGCCAACGGGTCAGGTGAAAGCGTCCAAAACATACGCAGCGGAGGACTTCGAAATTTTTTCTTTCTGGAAAGATGAGAGCCCTGCCCCTGACATCACCAAGAACCTTAATCTCTTTCCTGGTGGTCCAGTCAAAGCTGCGAAAGAAGCAGATGTGCGAGCTCTTTTTGAATTTCTTGATGAGAACGCTCGTGCTTGGTTTGAGAGTGTTTCTGAGAAGTCCCGAGCATACGAGCGATTTGAATCAAGCAGTGACGAAACTGATGATGAGTAACTTTTATCTTGTTGTTCTTCTTCCAAATACAAGGTAAATTGAGTGTCATCCAGTTTTTTTTTTTATTTTTAGAATCCAAACTTCCTAAATATTAGATCTTACTAAGCAATGATCGGCGGTGAAAAATAGGTCTCTGTAGGAAGGGCCCATAAATGAACAAATGTTTCACTGCCGTAAGCCCACTGCTTGCGATATAGCCTCGCCAATTTTTTTTTACACTGTATTGTGATATTTTGATCTTTCAAACAAGCCTTAGTTTTTTAAAATCGGACCAGTAGTTCCGGAGATATACGTTCACAAACTTTTAAGAGTGGTTTTCTCAAAACTTGAAAATTCCCTTATGGGCCCTTTCTGCAAAGAATGACTCAATTACAAACCCACTGATAGATATGTTAGATGCGCAATAAACATAATTAAACAGGAAACTGTAGACTGGGCCAAGAGAGCCGACGAATTATTCAAGAGTAAAACAAGACAAGTAGTCCACGCACCAACTAGATCAGGAAAGTCAACAGAATTCCCGTATGCTATTGCAAAGAAACTCGTGAAAGAAGGGCAAGTAGGGATCATCTTGGTGGCCAACCCACTGAGAATAGTTCCCATTCAACTCCAAAAATACATGGCTTATAAAATTAAACAAGATCGATTGTTAGATAAAATCGGCGTTCATTTGCAAGTGGGCAAAAATGAGCCAATATCAACTCACATGTTGCAAGAAGCAGCAAGCAAGAGGGTTGTTATCAAATTTACGAGCTACGGCAAGGAATGGGTCGACGGCAACTACCATGGAGTCGTCCGTATATTGCTTGATGAAATTCATGTGGTGCAACCAGCTGTGATCACAGTCAATGCATATTTGGAAATGAAAATGGCAACAGGAGATATCAAAATACCCATAGCCGAATTAACAGCCACTTCACGATCATCCAAAATCAAAGACCGAGATATAGTTGAAATAGCACATGTGCAATCAAAAGACAGAAGCAGAGTAGTGGAAATCACAAAGTGATTCGATTTTGACTTGTCGGAAATAAAACCAGGAAGAAAACAATTAATTTTTAGCCCAGCACACCGTAATGTCAACGTGTTTTATCGAGGAAGGAAAAATGCCAATGAGGAATTAACCAGCTTCAATGCAGCAGTGGAGGGAATCATCATTAGTAAGTACCAATGCAGCAGAGAATAAAATAACGTTGGAAAAAGTCACAGATGTTTGGAACCCAAGAGAAGAAGTCGTAGAAAAATTACATGGCGATTATGGAGTGTCAATACAACACCGTGATATCGACCAAATCTCAGCCACTCAACGAAGAGGTCGGGCCGGTAGACCAACGGTAACTGCGTACAACCATTACCCCAATCGAAGAGTGACTTGATAGATAAACATAGCATCAGTGATGATGTTTATTACAAAAGCGCATATATAATTCTTGATCGATACCCGAATAGGGCCGAATATTTTGGGGCACAATTAACCAAATATGTGAGAAAGGTAGTAGCACAAACCAACAAATTGGCGAGAACTCCCAACTTCTACAACCTTCTCCAGCATGTATTGTTCAAGAACGTCAAAGAACAAAGACTAGTGCGATAAGATGTAAGGTAACTTTTAGTCCTGGTACAAAAAATCGTCGTTACTTCGCTAGAGATGCTCTGGTAACTCTGATCTTCAATATCCCCTTGAGTTAAGTGAAACTCAATGTCGTAATATGTATACTAGATCATTATTTAGTGCTTATAATCATCGTGTTATTGAGCTTGACGTTAATCGAACCGTAATTGTTACTTTGACAATTATAGGGAATACTGATAACAGCAGAAAATGTACAGGTGGTTCGTATAGTGATGCTTACGGTACGTGGAAAGACGTAGTAGTTAATACTGAGAACACGATCTCTGTTTACTCAGTTCATTTGATCCATGATAAAATGACGACATGACTGGTGAGAGACTACAGTTCAATGGTTTGTAGCTATTCTGAGGGATCGTGTTTTGATATTGATCCGCACACTTATGTTTGAAATCTTAAAACTGATGATACATGCTCATTCCCTAATATGCGGCATGTTTATCATGGGGATATTAATATTACAAAGTTTCACTCTCCAGTTGGAAATAAATCATATGCTGTAGTGCAGGTGCCTGGAAATTACATTACCATAAAACTTAATTCTACATGTTATAGCTGTAATGTTAGACATTATAGTACTCTTATTGATGGTATTTTTGTAATACAAAGTTCAGATAATAATGTTAAACTTGATATTAAAGAGAAAGTTAGGCCAGCTGAAGTAGATGTGGATGCGCAGAATCTCACAAAAATTACAGGAATGGAGTTAAATTTTGCTAGACAACTTGATTCATTACATAGTGATATGACCTTCAATGATTGTGTCAATTCGAGAAAGCAGCTTATACATACTATGCATATAGCGTCCACTGATCCGATTGAATTTGCTTATTTATACAGTGTGGTCAAGTTTTTTCCGGCATAAGTTTCAGAGGTCATTCGGGAGGTCTGTAAGAACAAAAAAGTTCCTATGAACCACACTCCGAAAATGCTTCGTTTTCGAGTTATGAAAGCTCAAAGTTAAGCGAAAAGTACTGTACGCAAAAGAGAAGAAAAACTTATTTTGGGCAGCAGAAGGGGAAATATGAAAAGTCAGAGTACAGGTTTTGTTCTCCTAACGAGAGCTACAAAAAACGTATCTTTACTTTTTTCCCCAAAAACGCGTTCCAAAGAGCCTACGGCAGACTCAAAAAGTTACCGTATGACCTCCCGCGGCAGAAAAGTCGAAAAGAAAGAGTGTTCCGGTCAAAACCACTTCTGGAAAACACTAAAATAAGATTTAGCAAACTCTTAGCTTTCATTTGAGCTATTATTTGATCCATTTCGAGTGCGGAATAGCGGAATGGCAGCGGTTTTTTTTAAAAAAAAAAAAAAGTCGATGCGCGATTATGAACGCGTTTTTGGGAAAAAAGTCAAGAGACGTTTTTTGTAGCTCTCGTTTACTAGAACAAAACCTGTACTCTCCGTTCGTGTGGATGCCAACCAATCAGGTTGTCATCCAACGAGCTATCTACATTTCATATTATCGAATGTGCGCAATGTCTTCTTTACAAATGTTGAGTCAACTCCTCGCCATTCCCTGAGAACAACGTTTCTTCGCTGCAGTCGACCCAGAGGAGTACTATATGTCACAGCAGGATTCGTTTATCGTGTTTCTTCAGTTAATTTGTTACCAGGTGGGAATTCACAGTTGTTTTACATTTTTTGCTGACCCTTTTGACGCATTGGATAAATACGTTGGTTTTTTTTTTTTTACTTTAGCAGGTCAGAGATCACTGGAAAAGTTTGTTCACAACACATCTATTTCTGCTGAATCCCGCTAAAACTTTTAATCAGGTTTAAATATCTAGTTGATCTTCCCACGCTACAACCCTTTACGCCCACGTTACGAGAAGTGTAAGTGGTGCCAAAACTTTCTTTTCAAAGCAGGTAACATGATAGGTGTATTCTTTTCCCTTTCCTCTTGCTTCCATACTGTATGGATCGTTTTCTCTCATCAACGTCTGAGGAAACGCAAACGGTGCCAGACTTCGCTTTGTTTCGTAATTCTTCGTCAGACTACGTTTCTAATATTTCGTCTGTTCAACTGTTGTAGTCATGTTTACAACGACGTTTACTGCGACTCGTGTTCTCGCGCTAGCGGCTGGTTTCTTCACTTTGATAACACTGGCCCTAAGTTATCAATTCGCGACCCGCTTACAGAAGCACGTGAGGTCTGGGAGTAGGAAAAACTGGGGCATTTTTCGTTTTTTCTGCAAAAAACGCGGACGCCCGGTCTGCTCCTCACACCGTATTCTTACCTTCAAGCTGTAACTGACACGGTAGCACCTGGGCAGGGGGAGGCAGGAGGCGAGGGGTTCGAACCGCCTATTCACACTTTGAGGAAACACATTCCTTCGGCCTGGCCCTACTGATCGCTACCTTCTTTTTATCACCTCAGGCGCGGGTCAAGGGTGCAGGAAGTCATAATTCAATCGAGATGTGAATAAGCCTTGCTGAGCATCTCGCCTCATCCTATCCCTTGTAACAGGGATGCTACCGTGTCCTCAAAGATTAACGGCCATGGCCATTGTCCATCCGTCTAGCAGCCGGATGGCCATTACTCGGCTCCAAAAAAAAAGCAAAATTTCTAGAAATTCCCAAGTCAGGTGGCCAGAATGCATCTGGTCCAGATCGTGGGAGCTGACGCTAGTAAATTCGGGAAATCCAGAGGACGTTTCTCGAATTTACCCAGCATCCTCAGCTCCTCGATCTGGACTATGAATAGGAGGGCCTCCCTAGACTCGGGGAGGACATAGACGCCTTCTGGGCAGCGATCTATCCACTTCGCGTTAACAACACGGCGGAACAAGAGATAAAAATCACGGAATTCAGTACCAATTTAGTTTTAAAAAGGAACGGCCAACGTCTATTTGTAATAGATTTCACGTCAGTAGAAGCTCAGCCAATACCGGAATTAATATTTTTCAAGTAAAAAAAAAAAAAAAAAAAAAAAAAAAAAAAAAAACCCTCATTACGTAACACACTGACGTAGCCCGACCTAATTGAGAATAAAAATTTCGAACCCCCCTTTTTTTAAAACATCCTTTCACGCCTGCGTTTGTTCTGTAATCACACAGGTATTTCAATGGGCACGGATCCGCCTCTGGCAAATGCTCACCTTTAATTCCTGATTGAATCAATACGGAAGGGGACGTGTGGCAGCTTGGCAACTGCGCGTCTAACTGATCACTCAATCTAGCTTCACTTTTATTACTACCAATCGCTGTCAATTCAGCTCATTCCTAGTGATATACCAACGCTGTGTGTCTCCAGATTTGTGCCTCTACGTGTTCTTCGTCTCTACGACTAGTGCTTCGATAATTATGTGTTTTTGCGCGAAATTCTTAGTGCATTTAATTCACTGGTGCGCGTTGGTGAAGACCCCTTTAAAAGATCGCTAAAAGTGTGTTAAGTTCCGAATCTTCTAATCGTCCGGCCCTTTGGCGCGGCTTTGTTAGAACAGCGATATCTTGTTAATTCTTCACCCTCCACTACGTCTTTGGTGGATTTTGAGCAATTACTTCCGCCAGTTATTATTCCGTAAATTCTGTGAAAATTAACGTAAGCGCTCTTGGTGTCGCGGAAAGTTTGAATATAGCCTTATTACCGTTAACCAGTCTTTTCATTTGACTTGCGCGCGAGCGCCCTCCTTATTAATTACCCTTTCAACAATAAGATTAAGTGGCCTCCATCGTCCGATAGTGTTCTAACCATTGCTACGCCCCATCACTATCTTGAGACGGAAAGTCCAGATGAAGCTTCCCTTCATTCCTTTTCCTTTAATGAAAACTCATTGATTAAAATCGGACGAAGGACAGTGGTTGATGACGTGGTCTAAATAGGTGGTTACGAGCGAATTTTATAAGTACCGGAACGATCGGGCATCGATCAGCCTCCGCATAGGAGCATTTCTCTTGGGAGTTAATTGGTATTGGGATACTGTCTAATTCAGCGTTTAAGTCTCCGAAGTTGAGACTAGGATAGGAAGTAACAAACCATGCAAGACCCGCTTTATAACGGGGGGGGGGGGGGGGGGGGCTGAGAATCACCTCGCCACGAGAGAACCACTTTGCCACCAGATAGTAAAAAACTGGACCCTAATCCACCCAGCTCCTAATATCCAATAAGACAGAAATCATACACTCAAATATTAGAGGCATAAAAACCAAAAAAGGTGACCTACTCAATTTACTAAGAGCAACTAATGCAGATAGTCATGTTGAACGAAATGTGGCAAGCACCTGCCGATTTTTTTAAAAATCAAAAACTGCAAGATACATAGAAAGGATAGAGTAGACACCTAGGGAAGATGTCTATCTGCCTTCCAGAATACAATAAAATCAGATCTAATATTCAATTCAAACCAAATAAACAATAATGTTGCAGAATTCGAAATAAGGGCAAAAACAAAATTGAAGTAACAATTAATAATGACGTAAACATCTTTACATTGTAAAGTGCCAAGTAACAACCGTTACGTAAAGACTTTAAGTCGTAAAGGTTTCAGTGAAAGGAGACAAAGATTTTGTAGCTACATTTTACAAAAAGTACGTAGTGGACCCCAAGACTTACTTCGTTGAAGCTGTGGATAGCGATTGTGGGGTAGCATTATGACGGAGAAGCGATAAAACTCAAGCATTGGCGCATCTCGAAAGTGCCATTCATTCGCTGTGACCAAGGGAAGGTGGTGCATGAGAAGGGCCAAGAAAACCGAGTTAAAAAGGCTGTTCATGCGAGTGACGTTGTCCGTTGCCCCCATTACCAAATACAGCAATGCCAAAGTACAATCAAACTTTAAAATTTGAAGAAACAGAAGAGGAGAGTACTATTGCAAATGATGATTGTGTCCGAAAGTTATCACCACCTCAGACAAGTTCATCTTTTTGGTTTGAAGGTTTGATTCATTTTACCGCAGACTTGAGTGATCTCACCAACGTTTACTTAGTTAACTTACTTACTTACCATTTTTGATAGTAACTCAGATCAGTAAGTTAGTTGTTTTGTAAACATATTCATGATTTTCTTAAAAGTTGACCCTACGCACACAAATCTAAAGCTTTACTTACTCAAGTAAGTAAGTAGTACGTACGTCTTTAATAATTTTTTTTTTTTGCATTTTCAAATTCCTACTTACCAAACAGTGGCGGCGCGTCATAAGGGCTAGGGGGGGCTCAAGCCCCCCACTTTTTTGGGAAATCCGGGCTAAGCCCGGGCTTGGCACAGGCTCGGTCCGCGCGTAGCCCGATTCTCCCAAAAAGTGGAGGGGCTTGGTTCATTTTTCAATAAGCTTTATTCCAGCAATAAATATTGAAAAGGATTTTCAGATAAACATCGATAGTGTAATTGATAAATTTAAAAGACAGAAAACACGCCGCCTTGCGCTGTAGGTAATTAAAATTTTTGAAGACAAAAAAAAAAAAAAAAAAGTCATCAATTTTAAGCCCCCCCCCCCCACTTTTCTGACCCACGCGCCGCCCCTGTTACCAAAATACTTCATCTTTGAGTTCGTCCCCCCTTCTGAGAGCAACGGATCACAAGGGTCTTTCATCATAGAGGAAAGTGTACACTTTCCTTTACGATGATACATATCAATTGAGAAGCTTTCAGGCCCAGAGAGCTACCAGGTGCGGGTCTTCCAAATATCAGTACTTTTGAAGGCAAGCTGAGCTTTCACGGTAGCGATGCAACAGGCGTGTTAACCATACAAACCGATGCGATAGGAAAAGTAGAGTGATATGAAAAGGATGCGTTCACCCAAAAGTAGGTACGTAGTCACTACAATCGAGAGAAGATATTCACTCATCTTCTGGGGTGCGACAGCGCGATGGCAATGAGGAACAAGCTGCAGGTCACTTACGAGATAGGTACTGATGCACAGAGGTGCATCATACTCCAGAATTAATACGGATTTCAGATCAACCATGGATCAGGGGTAGCCGAGCAGATAAGTGAATTACAGAACATCACATATAAGCTAGAGCACTTCAACTGTAAAATTGGGGATCAAATGCTGATTGCAAAAGAACTGGCTTCACTACCTGCGCAGTTCGAAGGATTCACAACGTCGTGAGATTTGACACCAAAGGTTAGCAAGACGATTGAAAACCTGATAGCCTGACTGTTTTTCGAGGAACAACGCGCTGTGTTAGAATACCTGCGTTCATTCAAATATTGATCACACGCTTATAATTTTGATAAGATGCGCTTAGCATAGCCTTGTTGCGCAAATTTCTAAAAAGTAAAGTTGAGGACGTTGCAGAAGAGGGCAATACAAAGTTGCATCCTCGAAGCTCATGTATTTATGATTTTTCAGTTCGTAGATTTACTAAAGGAATCATGTATGATTCAAAGATTACTTATACTCCAGAAATGGCACAAGCTAAAATCTTGTTGAGCGCCTTCATTGCTAAAACATATACACTGGCCCACGGTTTGTTTACATTTCCGCGAGGGAGAGACGTGCGGGCGGGGTGGGGCCAGTCGACTGGCCCACGACCCCCACCCCGCCTGCACGTCTCTCGCTTGCCGAAACGTAAACAAACCGTGGGCCAGTGCATGTGTTTTAGCTTGGTTTTAGAAATGAAGGCGCTCAACAAAATTTAACATTGACAAGATAGCTAGTGCCAGATCTGGAGTATAAGTAATCCTTGATATGATTCACGTACAAATTTTTAATCTCAAAACTATATTTAGTCGTCACATTATACTGAATTCGAGTCATAATTCTTCTTCCTAATTATAACACACAGCCGATCATCCGTGAGGCCAGCAAAACTACCAGGTTGTACAGACCATATGACCAATCGCAAAGACGTTTTTAAAGTTCTTAAAAAATGAGAAAGTCCGTACGAATTGCAATTGCAAAAAACAACAATTTTATTCTCATTAGTGAGTTCACGGTAGTTCGAACCAAACTAGAACAAATTAAGGAAAAACACTTACTTGAAGTGGTCGGATAGTCATCGTAGTTCATTTATCATTGATGAAATGAACAACTGCAAATGAAACATGATCCAATTTTCTGGGAAAAGAGAATCTTCACCTTAAGATAGCAGCAGCAGTTTCACATGCTCACACGTTCACGTTCCCCAAAAACACCTAAAAGGTTATCGTTATATCATAAAGTAATTAAGTACTTACATACTTTCAGTTCGTTATCGGTGTTTTGTTACGGACGTTTCTGCGTTTTAGACTTCGGTCATACTTCGGTTTCGGTTTCGTGTGTCGATTCTGTTCAAGAATTCAACACAAAGAAAAAGAACAAAGAACATACAACATACCACTGATTCAAAATGTCGTCGCAGCGTCGCGTCGGTCGGTCCTCGCTCTCGCTCGCATGAGACCAGAAAAGAGTAAAACAAAGAGACTAAGAGTGTCGAAAAGTCAGTCTCTAATTGGCTGGCGAAAGCCTGGGCCCTGTGAGATTGCTGTTATGGAGATTTAACATGGGATTTTCGACCTTGCCTCATTTAAAGTCAAATTCCAAAAAAATTATTGCTCCTTACCTTCGGAAAATTCAAATTATATTATCTTGAGGATATAACGAAGATATTGATAGGTCACACATATCACCACAGAATAATACAATCAGAAGGGAAACTCTAATTCATTTTGAAACATTCTTTACTTCGGGCCGCCATGTTCGAAAGTGAGTATCTTCGGCAATCTTCGGCAGATCTTCGGCAACTGGCCGAGTTGTGATTGGTTGTATAGCCTGAAAAAGCATGTCCGCCATCTTGAGAAGTGAGTAGGCACAGTTGCCAGTTTGTGCCAGTAAATTCCAAATCTTGTTTCCATTGGCTCTTATGGGAGTTTCCCTTCTGATTGTATTATTCTGTGATATCACTTCATTACAAACTTAACAGAAAAAGATGGAATTGAAAGTTAAATTATGTACAAGGATTTTTTTCCGCCGTAACGTCCGATTGTGAGCCGCTTAAACTTCGTATTATTTCGAGTTTTTGCGCTTAAATCTTCAGATTTCTTCATGAAATCGGCGTATTTTCTTCAGTCAATCAATTTTACAAGCATTTCAAACCATCTGCATTACACTAAAGCAAGAAAACTGGAAAAAACGACTGCTACACCACACACTCGGCCCGACCTGTGCAAAGAGTGGGAAACACGGCAAAATTACCTGTAATTTTACTTTCAAATTCATATCCTTCTGTTACTTTTTCGATGGAGTGATATGTATGACCCATCAATCTCCCTGTAACAATCTCAAAAAATATAATGTGAATTGTCTGGGGGTGAGAAAGAATACTTTTCTTGAAATTTAACTTTATAGATGAAGCAAAGTGGAAAATCCCATGTTAAATTTGGAGTGATATGTATGACCCATCAATCTCCCTGTAACAATCTCAAAAAATATAATGTGAATTGTCTGGGGGTGAGAAAGAATACTTTTCTTGAAATTTAACTTTATAGATGAAGCAAAGTGGAAAATCCCATGTTAAATTTCTTAATTTCCATAAGAGCGATTTCTCAGGGCCCAGGCTTTCGCCAGCCAATCAGAGGCCGTACAATCGATAGTGACATTCGATAGTAATTCGACTATATGCCACGCCGTTTTTTTTGTTGGGACTTTTGTTTACTCTTTGCAATACCACAATACCATACCAGAAGGTGCAACGTTGGAGGTTATGGTCACGCGGGTCCTCCGTTTCTACAGCCGCTTATGGGAGTCAGTGGGTTTTATGCAGTTTTTGGGATTTTTCGGGCATTTCTAAGCATTTTCGGGCGTTTTCGTCGATTTTTTCGGTTGGGGGGGGGGGTCTTCTGATGACCTCCCTGATAATTTTAGCGAAAAAAAAATTTCGAAATTTTTTTTTCGCTAAAATTATTAGGAAGGTCATCAGAAGACCCTCCCAACCGAAAAAATCGACGAAAACGCCCAAAAATGCCTAGAAATGCCCGAAAAATCCCAAAAACTGCATAAAACCCACTGACTTCCATAAGCGGCTGTAGAAACGGAGAACCCGCGTGACCATAACCTCAATGATGCGGTTGGAGGTATGGAAGACGGTATTGAATACCATCCAAAGAGTAAACAAGAGTCCTGCGGAGTCCCATGGAAGGCCTGCGTGGTCAACGTAGATAAGGGATCGGAACGCGGGCTGGCCTCTGATTGGCTGCAACGGGTGGAGCAAAAATGACTCGGGGTATAGGGAAAATAACACGGGATTTTCGTTCCGGGGCGTTTATCTCGAAACCTAAGCAAAATCGTATCGAAACAATTTATACGAGTCGATTTAGCAGATTTTTCCGAACAATTTGATAGGTCATAAGTGCCACTTTATTGCAAATTCGAAAAGACTGTTTCAGTTTAAAAGTACTCACAATAGTGAGTTACTCAAACACTGCTCGAACACACGCCAAGCATGTAATCACACTATTGTGCGTACTTTTAAACTGAAACAGTCTTTTCGACTTTGCAATAAAGTGGCACTTATGACCTATCAAATTGTTCGGAAAAATCTGCTAAATCGACTCGTATAAATTGTTTTGATACGATTTTGCTTAGGTTTCGAGATGAACGCCCCGGAACGAAAATCCCGTGTTATTTTCCCTATACCCCGAGTCATTTTTGCTCCACCCGTTGCAGCCAATCAGAGGCCAGCCCGCGTTCCGATCCCTTATCTACGTTGACCACGCAGGCCTTCCATTCAATTGCGACTCTTGTTTACTCTTTGATACCATCTCTTTGAGTTTTCCTTAACCTCAAAATCCATTTGTTTACAAATTACACCACATTTTATCTAGCACAACACGGTACTCACATGGCTGTTTGTCTTCGTAATTTCTTGAAGAAAAAAAAAAAAGAAGAATAGCTTCTTAGCATACATGTCTCTTCGTTTTTCCCTCTAAGCCCCTAATTGTTTTTCCACTGTCCATCAGACGGAAGCTAAGACGCCTCTTCTCTTTGCCATCAAACCTTTCATCGTTTCAAATCTCTCTCCCTGCATTCTTTAATTTTCAACTTATAAAAATTTCGGATATATTTGTGCGACTCTCAAGCTATCCAATTTCGACCGGATTACTTTTTCTTCTATCAGTATTACAGTTGTATTTCCTTTTGTAAAATAGGTATGTAGAACACCTACTCAATGTTTCGTGTAACCGAACTTCATGTTTGACTGATAGGTGATGTTGTTTCTTCAATTCGAACCGGATCTAGTGTGATTCTTCAAGGATGCCAAGTTGATTATCATTATACCGAATCTGCCTCTGAAAAGATCAGTATGTCTAGAATCAAAAATCTTTTATCAAAACTTCGTAACAACTGGAAGAAGACTGTTTTTGGTTCTGCAGCTTTTGCCTATGGTGTCTCATTTGGAAATGATAAGTATAAGTATGTTCCATTCTGTTGTAATCAATTGTTTGTCTTGGAGAGTAGAGGTCATTTCAGAAGTGTTTGCCGCTGACTGCTCTTTGTTTACATAGGCCGGTTTAGTGCCTATTGCGCAAGCAGGATGCTGGCGTGGGGGTCGGCAGGGAACGCATTCCTGAACTTCAGTCGACGCAGCGCACGGATAGACGTCTGTCTGTACATGTAAACAAAGAACTGTCATTTCTAAAACAAGCTCTATTCCGAGTGGAAACATCGACTCAGCTCACTGCACAAATTATTAGAGCTATGTACCGAGGAGTAGACTTGATCATTTTACTATTCACTAATTTTGATGGTTGAGGAAGTCTTATGTGATACATAGCTCTAGTAGAGCTTGTTTCACAAAAGAAGGCCGATGGCAGATCATGCGGCTCGCTGCGCATAGACATGTTTGCGTTCTTGCACTTGTGCAAAAACGAACACTCGTTTCTGTGCAGTAGGTAAACAAACCCATCTGTCTTCGGCCAACTTTTGTGAAACAACCTCTTATTTATGCAGTGAACGGATTCTATGTTTTCTAGCAGATGCTAATACTAAGCAAACCTGCACAAAAGACATAGCTCTATTATTTTGGGCATGTAAACAAAAAACTATCTTATCAGAAGCTATCTGAAACAGCCGCTAGTCCCAATCTTTTCACAATCGTCTTGTTAACGTCTCCCGATGATTCATATAATGCAATTCAGTATGTGCCAAAGCAAAACAACATGATAATAAAACAACAGCAAGATTTTAAGAAGAAGCAGATAGTAAGACTTTAACGACTGACGTGACTGAAAGAAATCAGCTTATGTTGCTTGAACCTTGAGATAATCAGCCCTCTCTGTACTCATCTTGAAATGATGTAAAGTAGATCTATGAGATACAAGGGGTGTCCTAAAAGTACTTCACACTTTTGTCTGGCGGTCGAACGAAAGCTGTCGTCAAAAAACGGTTTGTGAGGAGCAATTGAGGCGTTTTGTGTAAAAAGGGGTTCTTCGCGAAGAACCCCTTTTTGCATAAAACACTTTAATCAATTTGTCATATCAATAATGGTCTCTCACCAAAATCTCAGCTCAATATCTTGAAATCTCAGCAATTACGACGTGTTTCCGTGAATCGAGACTGTTAAATGGGCGTTGCGACGCCAATCTCAAGTTCTCCAAAAATTACAGAAAACTTAGATCGCGGTTTTAAGGGCTTAGGAGTCGTATAAGCGTAAAAACGCAAAGTATCTTACATGTTGGAAACTATCTCAGGTATAAGAAAAACGTATCGATTTTTCGATTCGACTGATAGTTTTCAAAATATTTTGATATATAAGCATTTTGGGCTACATTTTTGGATATATCTGGCAACGCTGACAAGATAGCTGAAGGGACTTATTTTTGGTGAAAGTACATGCCGTAAGGACCATTTCTGCCAAAAATCAGCTTATGCTTATTTTTTCGTGCTATTTGGTGGTATCTTTAAGGCGGGGAGACTCGTTTTACGTAAAAAGGGGTTCTTTGGAGTCAACTTCAAACTATTGTGTAAAACACAGAAATACACGGATTTTAACTAACTTTAAGCCATTATGTCCGTAAATAAATCTAGTTTTAGGGAAAAAAATTAGGAACATTAGCCATCTAGATGGCTTAAATTGGTAGAAATCAAGTTACAAAACTTTGAATGCGTTTTTCTTCCAATTACAAAACTGCAAAGAACCCGGTTTTACATAAAACGCCTCAATTGTTCTAGTAACTACCTACAAATCAAGACCAAATTCAGCTCTGTAAGTTAAATATTTACTGAGTTACAGCATTTTGAAATTGACTTTTCGAGCTTACCTCTCCAGGATTTTTAGCTTGTATTTCAAGAAAAAAAAAAGAGAGCTAAGAAATCAAGTGGTTTTATTTTTCTAAACAAATTTTGCAGAATCTTACCAGGACTGACAAAAATGTGTTGCTTGCATTTTGCCGCCCTTTGACACTGTGTTAGGCTGCCAATTTGTTCTCTTTTCTTATTCCCTTCATTCTCTTGAGAATTTTCGATATTTTATCTCTCTTTTTTTCTTTCTTGAAAAACATGCAAAAAATCCTGGAGGGGTCAGCGCAACAAGTCAGTTTCAAAACGCTGTAATTCAGTAATTATTTAACTTACAGAGCTGAATTTGGTCTTGATTTGTGGGTAATTACTAGGACAATTGCTCCTCACAAACCGCTTATTGATATCTACTTTCGTTCGACCCGCAGACAAAAGTGCGCATTACTTTTGGGACACCCCTTGTACTTAATTTTTGAAGTGATAACTTGATTGATGTCTTCTTTTATTTTTTTTTGTGCAGCAAGAGCTGTTTGATGCGCCAGTATTGCGAAACTGCTGTGCAATTTGGAGATGCTCCGATTTCCATGTCAGATAAGCCGCGGCACATCACTGTCATTCTGAATCCAGCAGCCAACAGAAGGTGAGAAAAAGAAGATGTTACTGTTATAAACGAAGAATAAAGAAGAATCCAAATCAATGGACAGCAATGGTCTAAAGTCCCTTTGAGAGTTGCACCGTGTCGGAATCTTTTTCTGATTGGCTCTCAGAAGCCCCAAGAGGCAAAATGTAGATGGTGGAAAGTTTTGTTTACTTTTCGCACTTGCGCTCATTTTATACTTTTACAGTATCGTGACCGCCGTAAGGATCACTGATTTTTCTTCTACGTATGTGTTTTTTTGGAGGACATAATCTCCTACAGTAAAGTCTGTTCTTGTCCAGAATCAGAACATAACATATTTTAAATAGCGGCAACAGCGCTATTCACCATGGATTCTACGTTCTGCAGACATTTGCGCTACTATGAGTTGAACAAGATAAAAAGGTCCCGAAAGCTTCATTAAAAGTGCAGTATTGCAACCGTACGCTCTCTAGGTGACTATTCAAGCCCTCTTACATCAATTTTCCATTCACTTTTCCTCTTAAGAAGTGAATTTTTCCCAAGAACTTGGAGTTTTCATGAATTTGAGGTTTTGTTCTGGGAAAGCTAGTTTCAAGAGGAATTATTCAAAATTTGCTCTAAATGCTATCAAATTCGATGTCGGCATTCAAAATTGAGGTTATCTGACAACATTTTCAATGACTTTTGAGAGAAAATTTTTAAACTATATGTTTGTTTTGGTAGAACTAATGTCTGCAGAACCACTCACTTCATCCACCATCTGCAGTTTGCCTCTTGAGCGCTCCTTGATCCGTTTCTTCTTCTTTGTTTTTGAAGAAGAAGAATATGACATGGCGTAACTCTCATAGTATATAAGGACTCTACTATGGTCAATGCTTTGGAGCGCCATGTAGACGCCATGTTTTAGTGACAAGCGCGAAATTTCAAATCCAGGAATCTAATTGTCTCAGATGCTGTGTTTAAATTTGAAACCGGCATCTGATTCATCAATTTTGAATATATCGCATTTCAAAATATTTTCAATTGTTTCTTTTTCCCCCCAAGTTTTAAATTAGTTGTTTTGTTTCACTAGTTCCTTTGTGCATTTCTTCTGCCTCAGGATGCTCAATAGCGTTTGTAGAGGTTGTTTCAGAAGATTAGGCGCACCTAGACCAATACCTACTCTTTGGAATTTTTCAACATTATTTCTCACGTTTCAAAGAGAAAATTAATGAAGATGAATTCAAGTGTTGGCCTTTCATTGAGAAACGCTTTAAAATCAAAAGTTTTAAGTCAGAGGCAAGTTTTGGTTTGATTTGAAGGTATGAAAATTGAAAATTTGCCAAAGATTATGGTCTAGGTGCTCCTACACTTCTGAAAAGAGCTAGTCTATGTTATCCATGGGAAAGAAAAGAAGAACAAATGCACCTTCTTGATTTCTTTTCTCTGGAAGGCCTTAAATTCTCCTTGAGAAGTCATTGAAAAGTACATGTTTGAATTTCTTACTAAAATCCGCTATAAACCCTGTCGAAAGGAAATCAGTTAGTCAGTTTTATTGTTTCATTTAGATTTCATACTGCTCACCCATGGAGCAACGAAAGTCAATGGCTCAATGTTCAAAATATGAAGGAGTGTTAATTTTTTTCAAAACATGGATTGTTGGACTTCTGGATTGGCTTTTAAGAACTCACTTTCCAAGCCCTCTAAAAAATAATTAAAATTAAAGTTCAATGTCGAATATATGATGAGGTATTTATTTTTTTCAAAACACATATTGTTGGGCTTCTGTATTGGCTTTCAAGAACTCACTTTCCAAGCCCTCGAAAAAATAATTAAAATTAAAGTTCAATGTTCAAAATATGAAGAAGTGTTCATTTTTTTCAAAACACGGATTGTTGGTCTTCTGGATTGGCTTTTAAGAACTTTTCAAGCCCTCTAAAAAATAATTAAAATTAAAGTTCAATGTCGAAAATATGAAGAGGTGTTTATTTTTTTCAAAAGTTGGCTGTATTGGCTTTCAAGAACTTGCTTTCCAGCCCTCTAAAGAATAATTAAAATTAAAGTTCAAATAACTACTGAAGCTTTGCGATCCAAAGATGTTAAGCAGGAGCTTTTTGTTAGAGTTCTTTAGCGCAACAACTGCGTTAACTCTTTTTCTCTCTGAAATTTTTCAGACAGGCTAAGACCGACTTTGAGGATTACTGCGCTCCAATATTGAACCTCTCTGGAGCTCTTGTAGATGTCATACAAACAAAAGGTGAAGAAGATGCTAGAAAATTGGTCGAAACTTTATCAACAGAAACCGATGCTATCATAGTAGCAGGTGGAGATGGAACTGTCTCAGATGTAAGAATAGTTTTGCTTTTTGTCTTATTTTTACTCTCCTTTGCCTATTTTCTTTTTTAACTAGGCACAACTCAGGCCATTAATAACAAAATAAAAGAACAAGGCAGATTGGGAACTGAGCCAAGAAGGGGACAAAAAAACCCGAAACGTTTTGATTTTTCACATACCTAATCTTCACCAGTCTGATATTAAAAAAAAAAAAAAAAAACACGAAAAAAAAAAAAACAAAACAAAAAAATGTGAGTCTGACCCAAATCACATTGGAGCGAAGACTGGTAAAAGGAAAAACTGAAAAGGGAAACTGGTTACTTTTACCAGTCTTTGCTCCAATGTGATTTGGGTCAGACTCACATTTTGTTATGTTTAGTTTTTTTTTTTATATTCGACTGATGAAGACTATGCAAAAAATCGAAACGTTTCTGGTTTCTTTTTTGTCGCCTTCTTGGCTTACCTAGTTCCTATTCTGTCTCATTTTTATAGTTGTTTGGCCAATTTAGTTTTTAATATTCTTATAACGAAATAAATGTATACCGTAAAAATTCAACTACACAAAATGAACATGAAAATATGAGAATGGGAAAGTTGCAACCATCTGAATTTTGGTGTTTTTTTAATATGCAAATGAAAGTACTCAGTGAGCTGAAAACAAGAATGCCTTTGGTTTCTAACTAGGTTTCAAAGTTCTATAGATGCAATTTTGGCTCAAAATACATTATTTTAAATGAAAATTCTGTGTTATGACATCACAACATACAAGATTTTTTGCAACTTTACTACACTTTAATCTGGTGTTTTTGAAGTTGCCCAGCTCTTTAAGATGCCTGCTTGCAAGGACTAAATAATAGAATATTTCAAAGACCAATAGAGACGGAGCACTATGCTGAAATTGGTACATAAGGAAGATTTGAGGTACTCTGAATTCTTTCGGATTCAACAAAACAACAGTCAACACCTCTCTCATGTCTCATGGTGTTGAACGGTGACATTCGAAAACATTGATTGTTGTTTTGTTGAATCTGCAAGAATGCAGCGTGCCGCTGCTGCAGCCAGTTAGTGCTCCGTCTCTATTTGTCTCTGGAATATTTGACCCAAATTTAACTGATTTTGCAAGAAATTTGATGTACTTTCAGAATAAATTTATGGTCTTCCACTTATTTTCATTTGTTTTTTTCTCTGTGGGCAAAAACGTGAAAAAGAGTCTCATTGCTGAGCTTATTACTGAATACATACGTCGATGATACGCAGGTTCAATATATACGCATATAGTTTTTTTGAATAAAAAAAAAAAAAATCGGCCTTGGAACTTGTTTTCATTTCAACGGGAATGTGTTCCTTAAAGTTATCAGAATGACCTCCCAACATCAAAACTGGGGCTGCTGACTTTTATTTTTCGGTATCCTTATACCCCCCCCCCCCCCCCCCCCCCCTAGGGTGATTCTTATTTTTCAAAAATGAGTATTTTTTGTGCGAACGGTTGATTTTTTGTTCTTTGTGGTCTAAAAAATTGACCCATAACAAGCGTTTTAAAAAAAATTGACTAAGTGGCCCCTCATCGACCAAAAGGGCGTAAGTACCAAATATGAATTTTTTGGTGTTTTAATAGTCAATTATGGTGTAAAATGGCCACTTTTGGCCCAAAGAGGGCTGACATTTTCATTATTTTTGGCTTATCTGCAGTCCTAATGCCACAAAAGTCCATTTTAAGATATGCGTAAAATGCCCTCGCCGCGCTTTATAGTCCAGGCAATGGGTGATTACTGGAAGAACAAATTCCCATCAAAGGTTTTTTGGGCTTAATCGCTTCGTCTTGGTGTCAGTAATGACCACCTAAAAGTCCCCATGCCTAGGTGCTGTACTAAATTCAGGGGAGGGGGGGGAAAAGGGCCCCAAAATCGATTATTTCGATATATATCAAAAACGATGCAAGGTATCAAAAAAATCGATACATGTTTTTTGTTTCTGAGGTAATTTCCAACAAGAAAGGTCCTCTGTGTTTTTACGCTCTGACGACGTCTAAGCTCTCAAAAACACGATTTCAGTTTTCGGCAATTTCCCGAAAATTGATACCCCGTGGCAACGCTCATTTAACACAATGTTATTTTTAATGATTTCGATCCCCTTACCGTAGCATTTAGATTGGTCCGATTTTTATAAAATTAGGTATCCGGGGTTTTGTTAGGTCGCTTATTTCATTTTTGGAGTCCACATTTCCTTAAAACGTGATTCAGACAAGCTTTTTGAGCTTTTATCACAAAATACAGGTGTTTGAGCTTTTATCACAAAATACACGTTTTTAGATAAAAGCTCAAAAATCTTGTCTGAATCACGTTTTAAGGAAATTTGGACTCCAAAAATGAAATAAGCGACCTAACAAAACCCCGGATACCTAATTTTATAAAAATCGGACCAATCTAAATGCTACGGTAAGGGGATCGAAATCATTAAAAATAACATTGTGTTAAATGAGCGTTGCCACGGGGTATCAATTTTCGGGAAATTGCCGAAAACTGAAATCGTGGTTTTGAGAGCTTAGACGTCGTCAGAGCGTAAAAACACAGAGGACCTTTCTTGTTGGAAATTACCTCAGAAACAAAAAACATGTATCGATTTTTTTGATACCTTGCATCGTTTTCGATATATATCGAAATAATCGATTTTGGGGCCCTTTCCCCCCCTCCCCTGAATTTAGTACAGCACCTAGGCATGGGGACTTTTAGGTGGTCATTACTGACACCAAGACGAAGCGATTAAGCCCTAAAAACCTTTGATGGGAATTTGTTCTTCCAGTAATCACCCATTGCCTGGACTATAAAGCGCGGCGAGGGCATTTTACGCATATCTTAAAATGGACTTTTGTGGCATTAGGACTGCAGATAAGCCAAAAATAATGAAAATGTCAGCCCTTTTGGAGCCAAAAGTGGCCATTTTACACCATAATTGACTATTAAAACACCAAAAAATTCATATTTGGTACTTACGCCCTTTTGGCCGATGAGGGGCCACTTAGAGTCAATTTTTTTTAAAACGCTTGTTATGGGTCAATTTTTTAGACCACAAAGAACAAAAAATCAACCGTTCGCACAAAAAATACTCATTTTTGAAAAATAAGAATCACCCTACCCCCCCCCCCCCCCCCCGAGCTCTGACCAATAATCTTTGGAATTTTTTCATTGTTATTTCTTTTATCAGATGATAGAAGTGAATAAAAATGAATCTGAGCCCTGGCTTTCCATGGAATGATGCATACAAATCAAAACGTATAAGTCGCAGACAAGTTTTGAGTTAATTTGAAGGAATAAAAATTGAAAATTAGCCAAAGGTTACCGGCGAGTTTCCTCTACTTCTGAAACAAGTTCTATCTGTGCAGCAGAGCTGCCGTTTTGCATGTAATTAATGGCAGTTTTCTATTCACCGATGATTACACCGGTTGAGAAAAGATTACACAGTTCAGTTCAGTGTATTACTGTAATGCACGAAAATACTCGCACCTGTAATCTTTTCTCAATCGGTGCAATCGCCGTTTCAAATTTAAAAATATCCTAAAGTTTTTTATGTCATCGACGACTTCACCGGTTGAGAAATGATTACCGATGCGAGTATTTTTGTGCATTACAGTGATGCACTTAACTGAACTTTGTAAAAAGGAAGATAATGAAAAGAACCTTGATGCTGCACATATTTAATTTATTAGTGTAAAATTTAGTGACTTACATTATAGCTGTAACTTTTCGGACCACCAAGGGTCCATCCTCAGGGCATTGAAAAGAGACAAAATAATAAGGAACCTACAGGCTACATCATGCCAAATCAAACAAACGCACACCAAAATAAAGTAAAAAATTAAAGCGAATAAGAAAATAATAGCAAACAGACAATAAACAAAACAGCAAGAGCGAGTACAAGAAAAAGTACAAAAGCAATAAAATAACCTAGAGAGAAGAACCTCAAGCTACAACGCATGCGGATAAGTAACAAACTAATCATGTGAAGTTTAAAAGAAAATCCACAAGGTCACAGCACCATATAGAACATCTGATTATAGCATGCAGCACTTATCAATGAGTGGATCACTCGCAGTATCTATTTCAAGCTGGACATTTAGAAGATTAGCCCCCGCTAGGACTCTTTTCCTGGTCTCAAATTTTTCAAACTTTTAGAAAATTATGGTCATTTGTTTTATGACATACAGAGACATTTTCCTCTATCTGCCTCACTCGCACTCATTGAGGCTTATGGGAATTTTCGTATGTCATAATTTCCGGCTTATTTTTGAATTTTTCAGCTTGAAACTTTCAGGGTATCTTTATGAAGTATGCTGGCAGGTGCTGACATTCCTCAAATTTGTATTTTTAGCATGAATTCGTCAATTTAAGCCAAAAACTGTTGACTTTTTGAGCAGCGTGGCGTGGTGTCCACAGTTGGAACTAATCGACCCTGGTATCACCTTAAGGTGATTCTATGGCAAACTCCCGAAAATTTTAATCCGATAGATGGCGTTACTTGTCTTTGGCTCCAAAAATAGCCGTTTTTTGACGGTTTTCGGCTGTTTTCTCTGAACAGACGAATAAGAGACAAAAAATCAGAATGTCAGCACCTGCTTAATTTTTTGCTTGATTTTTTGAGCCATAAACGGGCGAAATTGGTTCTAAAATAAAGGCGTAACTATGCAAAGAAAAAATCATGTGTAATTTGGAGTTGTATCAGTAAAGATTACAGGTTTGTGTTTCACCTGTAATCTTTACTAACCTAACCTAGGTTTCTGTTTCACCTGTAATCTTTACTGATACAACTCCAAATTACACATGATTTTTTCTTTGCATAGTTACGCCTGTATTATAGAACCAATTTGGCCCATTTATGGCTAAAAAAATCAAGCAAAAAATTAAGCAGGTGCTGACATTCCGATTTTTTGTCTCTTATTCATCTGTTCAGAGAAAACAGCCAAAAACCGTCAAAAAATGGCTATTTTCGGAGCCAGCTACAAGTAACGCCAAACGGATTAAAGTTTTCGGGAGTTTGCCATAGAATCACCTTATATACATTTGAGTTTGCAAGTGTTTTTTGCACATGAAATCGGGTTCTTATGTTCCTAGCAGTTTTTCCTACGTATTCTGAGTTAAAGTTACTACATTTGATAGCATATACACCAGGATGATCAAAATTATTGTCTTGAGTATCTACCTCATTACTTAATGAATTTTTTACAGTTAAAAACTGCTTTATAGTCAGGAGTGTAACCAAGGGATTTAAAAACATTGCCAATTTTTTGGCAAGCAGCATTAAAGTAATTTAAGCACACAAATTTGTTCTTATTCTTTAGTGGGTGGATTTGTGGAGTCATTTTTTTACGCTCATGGTGCTTTATGATTTGGTTGACCAAGAACGTTATGTTTGAATCTATTTTTAAAAGGAAAATTGAACTTTGTAATATTTTCTCAACCGGTGAAATCAACGGTGAATTGAAAAATGCCATTAATTATACGCAAAACGGCAGCTCTGCTGTGCAGTGAATTCAAGACAACCATCTTGGATGATTATTTAAAAAAATAAGGATACCTTTGAACGAAACTTATGTTAACTTTCGGAATTTCATGTAACTTCTTAATCTTCTGTCTTCTTATCTATTTTTCCAACCTTTGTTTGTCTGTAAGTTGTTTAATGAAAAAAATTGAATTGTTCTCAGGTTGTCACTGGGCTCTTGCGTCGTTTTGATGGAAATGTTCATAGAGCCTTGAAAATTCCGATCGGAATTTTGCCATTGGGTAGAACTAATAGTGTCATAAAATCTCTTGTCAAAATTGATGAAAACGAACTTAGAGAACAAATTTTAGCGGATGCTTCCATGAATATTGTAAATGAAAAAACCAAACGTCTAGACCTGATACGAATAGATTTATTGGAGGTATGTATCAAATTTCTCCTTTCTCGCTTGAAAATTGTTGACAGAGAACCTTGAGCGCGCATGTAGTTGTACATGCTCTCGGTCAAGTTTTTGGAAATTTTAATATCATTTTGAGCTAGAGTTTTCACTGGGCAAAAATGGTTTTTAATAAGCGTAAGTTTTCCGAAGTATTTTTTAACCTTTTTATTTATTTTTTTAGAGAATTTCATACATTTTATTTTATTCAAGAGCTATGGTGCCTATTACTTCTTGTTAATTGACGTGCATAAATCCTAATAGTGTGATACAGTGTGCTTTTTTATGTTTCATCCAATAACTGCTTTAGTTGATTAGCATCTCGATGGGATTCAAGATTTTTCAGGATTTGCACTTTAAGATAAAGGCCAAAGTCAACAATCTGCCCCTGTTGCCTCTTTCCCACAGCATTGTCTAATGACTCGTTTTATAGATTTGTATCTTCATTCCTTTCCACTGGTCTTATTCAAATAACAATAAAAAGATTAAATTATGAACAGCAGCAAGTGGAAACATATATCGGATTGAATCCTTCATTAACTTTGCTGGAATCACTGTAAAAGCAAATTTTATCATCAGGTTCGGGTGGAGATTTGAGGTTCAGAACTTTTTGGGGGAAACGAAATGCCAATGTCAGCAAAACTATTTCTTGCCAATCAGGAGCATTGTTCATTGTTGTCTTTCACTGTTGAGTTACTCTCTCCGCTCCCACCTCGCAGAATGAGTAAAGGTTATTTCACGAAAATCGGCAGACGATAGATCAGCTTGATTACTGCGCAGTGGGCGAGTTTGTGTTTCTGCACACTGGCTTAAAGCGCAGTGGGTGAGTTTGTGTTCCTGAACACTGACTTAAATGTGCAGAGACGCGGACAAATCTACTGCGTAGGAAGCAGGGCAAGCTGTCATCTGCCATCTTTTGAGAAATGAACTCTACAAATTCCGAGATTTGGGTGCTGCATTGGTGTCATCCACCGATGCTGGATTATAAAATGTACAGTCGTTGGTTTGGAATAAAATCTTCACCCAAACTTCATAAGAAAATTTGCCTTAAGACTATTTACAAATGATTTGCTATCATCGTAACCCAACTTTACCTTAATGCAATCAGACTTTTTCTTAAAAATGCTGATGGCTCTATGTTCAGCAGTTTTTCATTTATGTATAGTTCATGGTGTGTACCTATAGCAAATGGTGTTTGTAAAATAAGAAGGTTCTTACACAAAGCAGCTGTATTTGAATGCTTCTCCATCAACTTTAAGCTTCAGTAGAATTTGGTTCAGAAGTGTAGGCACAGCTCAACATTAATCTTAGGCGAATTTCCGATTTTCATTCCTTCAAATCAAAACAAAGCTTGATCTCTGACTTAAAATTTTTAGCTTTTAAAGCATTCTTTAGAGACAACCCAAAAGCTCAAACTCAATTTTAGTCATTTCCACTATACGTCATGAGAAATAAGGTTAGGGAATTCCAAAGACTATCCGTCTTGATGCACCTACACTTTTGAAATGATCTCCAACCGTGAAACTTACCATTTTTTTTACTCACCCCATAGTTCTCACCTTTTGCTAATACATGTTCACCATTGCCATTAAAAACCCTTGTAAGAGTTTTGCCAGTTGCTGGGGCCATTTAAGTGTCCCTGTATACTATGATAGTTGCGCCATGTCAGAATCCTTTTCTGATTGGCTCTCATATTTAGGCTCTCACGGAAGCCCGAAGAGGCAAAATGCAAGTGACAGAAAGGTCTGTTTACTTTTCGCTCTCGCTTATTTTCCACTTGTATGGTGTACTGTGACGACGGTATTTATTGTTGATTTTCCTTTTGCATAAATGATATTCTGGAGGACATTATCTCTTACAACGATCTCCCTTATTGTTATTGCTCAGAATCGGAACCTAACCTTTTTGAAATAGCAACAACAACGCCATCCACTATTTGCACTTGAGCGCTCCATGATACGTTCCTTTTTCTTCAAGGAGAACATGACATGGTGCTGCTCTCGTAGTATATAGGGACACCAGGGCTGTTCTCCTGTTTATTGACCCGTTTATTGACATAAGTTTAATCTAATTTAGTGTTTTTTCTTCTATCAAATTTTAGTCAGATCCGGAGAAAGAAATTAAGCCTGTTTATAGTGTGAGCTCTGTAGAGTGGGGTGCTCTAAGGAATGCTAACGCCAGTCAAGATAAGTATTGGTACTATGGAAAATTCAGGAATTACATGGCCTATGTATTCTACGGTACTCCAAAACCAATCGTAGATGCAGAGGTTTTATTTACACCACCATGTTCTGGTTGTAAAGATTGCTTTCCCTCAAGATCAGATCTTCAGCCAGAGTCAGACCTCTCGAAAAGATGGTGGCATTATTTCCTGCCCGTTGCGAGTCGTCAGCCTAGTAAGTGGATTTTATTTACAGCATAACAAACCACGTGTTTGGGCGGCTGGACTCTTCTACTACTACTACTACTACTACTACTTATTTTACATGTAACACGTTTTCCAAGAGCACACCAGTCCATAAGTGCTCTTGAGAAACTTCCTTTCCTCAGGGTGTCACGCTTGGTGTGGTTTCCCTCTTGTCCTTTCACCTTAATATGAGGTATCTTGGTAGGTACCTCCATTTCTTCTTTTCCCTTTTCGTATTTTCAGTCCAGTCGTTTGCTTTGAAATACAAGCATAACAAACTCATGGTTTGAGCGGCTAGACTTTACTACTACTGCGACTTATTTTACATGTGACACCTTCTGAAAAAACAGACCTTATCTTCATCCGGACAAAAATTGCAATGTTGGCACCACCGGGTACGAAAGGTTGTGATGGACTTCAAGACGAAATAAATGGGAAAATTAAAAAATTCAATATTACCATTACAACTGTTTCAAAACATTTGGTAACACAAAATGAAAAACAAGTAGGTAATATAAGAGGCTCTTGCATACAAAAAAAAAAAAATAATAATAATTAGAAAAAACCAACAAAAACTGGCCTGAATTGTTTACTTAAAAAGATACAGTTATACAGGGGTAGATTTTCAGAGGAACAAAATAAAATAAATAAATACTCCATAAATAAACAAATGAAATTTAAATAAATTTGTTCTAGTCCAGTTGTTTGCTGTGAAATATCAGCATAACGAACCACCGTATTTGGGCAGCTGGACTTTACTGCTACTGCTACTTTTTATTTCTGTTTCTTTTTCACTTAGTACCTACAGAATATGCCAGGGCTAATCATTTAAACAAACTTAGTACACATCTCGACTGTGTCGTGACTGTGACATTGTATAAAGTCTTATTTTTTCATGCCTTTTCAGGTGAGAAACGTGTCGACTATTCATCAATCGTAAATCCTAACTGCAGTAAAGAAACTCATCAAAACATCCAGACCATCAATCTAGCTGTCACAACTAGTAACGTGGAGTCCGATCCAACTCCAGATGTGCCTGCCATGAAAGTGTATGTTGGTGAGTAACCTGTAATCTTTAATCGATTCATCGTAGCTGTCAAACCCAGCTAGGTTTATCCAAGAAATCAGACTAATTTTGTTAATCAGATTAATGGAACACAACCAAACTCTTCCTTTTTTTTTACTGCGATTAGCCATCACAGTTCCATTGTTCTGTTGAAACAAAGCAAAGCACTCCAATCTCACCCATGAGTCGGCTCACTGATCGTAGTTACTTGTGTTCCTCTGAGATACATATAACCTTAAACCTGAGAAATCTAAGATTGCGGTGAAATGAGCGGGTCTTAATGGGGTAGGCCCATCTAATTCTAGTTTTCTCTATGATGCACCGGCGTGCAGTACTAGCAAGCAATGTATGCACCTGGCACTGCCTGCTCCAAGACTTTCTAAATTATTATTCAAAATTAACCTTTAAAACTATTAATTTTCAATGATTTCTCTATGTATCGACTAAATTCTTAGCTCTGGAAGTAGAACATATAGGTTGTTCTAGGAGGAGTCTCTGAATACTTATCTTTGCATATTGCCTGCCTTAAATTCATATCCACCATTTGCTATTGCTATGATGAATCACTTTTTTCAGCATAGAAAGCTGTGATTAGATCACAGGCAATGTATAATAGAGACCAGGCACTATGTATCGTGCCCATGTTTGTGAGCTGTGGGAGTTTTTTTTGGGGGTCTCAACTGAACACTGCAAACATGATACATACGTCAACTGATGAGCAAAGTTGTCGAGGTCTTTTTTGCCTAATGAGACCGAAGCACGGAAATCGCATCAGTCAACGTATGGTTCATGTTGGATGGTGCTCCCCATGTTAATTTCTGTTGAATTCCGAGAAAAATGTCAGCCACCGCGAGCACAGCTAGTGCATTAGGTATCTCCATCATTTATTGTCTCTGGATTAGACGGAACTCTCCAATCGTGATCGGCTCAATTGACCGCCATCTTGGAATTTTTTTAAACGTTTTCATTGGGCTTGTGAGTCAACTCTGGAACTTTCTGATGTTCCCAATATTATTTTCAAGTGATTTTATCCAGATTAGTCCCTTCCTATAGCTGTAGCAACGATCATAGAGCGTACTCACAAGGCTACTTGAAGGAATGTGGTTTGAATCCCCCGACAACATCATGAGGGGGAGGGGGGAGGCTTTGGAAAATATCACTATTAACCCTTCGCACTCCAGTGTCGGTTCCGGCCCGACATTGGAAAAATGCCGATATTATCCACTGTCGGGCCGGACCTGACATAAAGTTTGAGCTTTCGTAGCTCCACTGTTGGCTGTGGCCCGACTATCCTATCATGTGCAGTTCTCAGGCGGATGTTTCTAAAACTACTAGCCTGCGTCTCGGAAACAGGCGGCGCTCAAATATAAGCTCAAAAATAAAGTGCAATGAATAAAGGCATTTTAACACTAATTATCGCTATTTAATTTGGAGTACCAGGGGCAATTGGGGGAACAAAAATGGAGTGCAAAGGGTTAATGAAATATCCTTGGAGTTGATTTATTTTCAATTGTTCTGCTTCAAATCTTTATGACCAACCATTCTTGAGGAAAAAACATTACATGGGTGGTTTTGAACACCTTTGTATGCAATGGGTTGTTGCAAGCTTTTGCTGTAGCGTTACGGAGGGTGGACTCCTGCATAAAATTGTGTGCAAATCACATTGGAAGCATCAAAAAGTCTTCATATCCACTCTCAAACTTGATAAATACGTTTAGCAAAATTCAAAGATGGTTGAGTGAGTGGGTCACAATGGGGGAGTCCCATTAAAGGCGATTCTTCAGCGTTTTGTGCCAATTTCTGCCACCAGAGCGCTACTGTTCGATTAATGTCAAATTACAGGCCGAAAGTAATTTATATTTAAGAAAACGGAGTGTCAGATACTAGATAATCATCTCAAGAATGTCTGCAAAATATCTCGTCAATAATTTGAAAAATAAGGCTGAAAGGACTGAAAAATGAAATATCGCATTTCGATACAAGAATCGATTTGCAATTTTCCACTTTTTGGTACTTTCAGCCTTATTTTTGAAGTTAGTGACGAGATATTTTGCAAAGGTGTTCTTGAGATGATTACCTAGTAACTGACTTTCCGTTTTCTTAAATATAAATTACTTGCGGCCTGTAATTTGAGATAAATTGAACAATAGCGCTCTGGTGGTAGAAATCGGCACTAAACGCTGAAGAATCACTTTAATTGCAGCTTCCTCTTTGATGAACTGCCTTTCTCAGCACAGAAAGTTGCGATTAGATAGGACTTTCCCGTAGTATTTAATTTTGTTAGTTGTATTTGTTAAGTTTAAGTGGATTTTCAGACTTTTCGATGCATTCAATGTGGTGTTCACTGGATTTTACATAGGAATGGACTCTTTTTAATGCTGTTTTCAAACTTTGCAACAGACCCATTGATCCATCAATTTGTTTCAATGAAACTTCAATTTAAAATTCTCATGTTTTTGTTTCTTATTTCCTTTTTTCAGCTGAGTCTGAGATGTCTTATTTAGATTTTGTGAAGAAAGGTTTTACCAGAATAGAAGATCAAATTTTTAACGCTCCTGAAGTATTTGAGGCTCAGAATCTAGAAATACAGCCGGCCACTCAATCAGAAGTAAGTCGATGTTGTCATTGAGTTTTGCTTGTTTTAAAGCTGAAATAGCAATATGTGTGTCCAGAGAAATATCAATTTTTTTCAGTCGATAGATTTTTGAAGAGTTTTGGTGCTAGCGCTTTCATTGTGATCGAATAAAAAAGTGGCCAAAAATCATAATTTTAGGCTTTCTACGCTCAGTTTAAATCTTTTCGTTGACATTTCTGGGTTTGAGTTACATTTTGAAAGTGTTTTCTGTGGTTAAAGTTGGTCCTGAAAGTTTAAAAATGATAAATTGATGAGAAATTTCCTTTCTGATTTTTGGCCACTTTTTGATGATCATAGACCATATCACCATAATGCCATGTTATCGTAATATTTGCCATAATATTTCAGGCAAAGTTATCGCCATTTTCAACCCAATAGAATTGACCGCTAGTCACAACCTTTAATGTTTCCTTGACTGAGTAATCTGAATAAAATAAGAAGTACAGTAAGCTCTCGATTTTCCAAATACTTCAGGTTTCCGGATCCCTACCTTGGTCTTTTGTATTCGTCAACTGGTGTTTTAAATCTTTTTTTACTACGCGATCGTGAACTAAAACGCTTTCAAAGTTACGAAAAGTTTGAGCAATGGAAAAGGTTTCACTTTGGTACAAAACTGGATGACGTTAAAGTACAGGTCCGGGGGAGCAGTCCAACTGAAATCAAATCATTGCTAATTATACGCATTTTTACTATTCTGACATAGATGGCTTCAAATAACTGTGTATGTGAATATTCATGCCTCTTGTCAAACTATTGGTGCCAATGGATGATGAGGGTTCCCCTTCCCCGCGTCCTTTTCGGGGGTGGCGTAAACGAAACCCCTCTGAAAAGTTCTCCCCCTCGAAAATATGTTAAACGTGTTTTGGTGTTTTTCGAAATTCCAAGCCGTTCGCAAGAAATTCGAGATGGTACATATTTTCTTCAACACCCTTAATGGTCTTTACAATTTCGATATTTTTGTTTTTTTTTAAATTTTTCAAAAATTCCATCTGAGGAGAATCTGAAATCAGATATTTTTATCTCTAATCCTCATAAATCGTGCATCAACGGGTTAACTGCAATTGCAAAGCAATTGCTATTAATGCCTTAACCCAACTTTACTATAAGGTGAAAGCACCAGTGACAGACACCCCCACCGCTCGAGAAAAGATTACACAAGTCAGTTCAGTGTACGACTGTAACACACAAAAATACTCTAATCTGTAATATTTTCTCACCCAGTGGAGTCGTCAATGACTTTAAAAAACTTGCGGAAACTTTAATTAATTAACAGAGTTTCCACCAATTGAAAAAAGATTATAGATCAGAGTATTTTCATCCAGTACAGCCATACACTGAGCTGAACTGTTTATAATCTTTTCTCAACCGGTGAAATCATCGATGGATTGAAAAATGCCATTAATTATTCGCGAAACGGCAGCAAACTGGCTTATGGTCATCTAACAGGATACAAAAGTACAAATTGAATAGAGATCTACAGAAGTGCGAGACATTCAATTTTGGTCTTACGAAAAAGAATAATAAATAAACGTATTTTCCCCTTTTCCTTCACCTTAAAAGCAAAAATGGGTTCTTCTGACATTTATCGTTCTTCCCCTGGACTATTCAATTAGGAGTGAATTATGTAATCTTTGCCTCTAATTTTTTAAAGTTGTTGCTACTGATATATGTACTCATTCATTAATCTTACATTTCTAATTCAAGGTTTGCTTTCTTTTTACAGGGCGAAGTTTACTTATCGATTGATAACGAACCGTATGAAGTGCGACCCATTAAATTAACTTTACTACCAAAAAGTATCAGTGTCTTTTGCTCATAATACTATGTTTACAGTTTTTAATAAATTGGTTATTGTTGTATTTTTAAGAGTGCTCTCTATTTGTTTTATTTTTGACCGGTGCTTTTTTCTCTCAGGATCAAACCAAAAATAAACTGATAAAATAATAATTCACAATAGGGCAGTTGTAAGGGTCCGTCTGAAACATTGTGTTTTTTATGAAGAAAACGAAAGTACTTGATGAGCTGAGAACAAAGATGCCTTTAGTTTCTAATTAAGTTCCATTGTCCTGGAGATGAGATTTTGGCCCAAAATATTTTTATTTTTGAGCATTTCAGCTTGAAAGTATCCTCTTGAAGTATGCTCGTAGGTGCTGACGTTCCTCAACTTTGTACTTTTACGGTTTCGCTTATTAATTTTAGCCGAAAATTGTTGACTTTTTGAGCAGTGCGACGAGGTGTCACGGTTCAAACTAATCAACCCTGGAATCATCTTATATGTATACAGGGTGTTGAAAAACTGTTCCTGAATATTTCAGAGGCAGATTCTACAGGTCAAAATAAGAATTTTTTCCCCTTATAAACATGTGTCCGAAAATGCCCCCCTTTTGAGCTTCAGCCCCCCAAAGTTTTAAAAAATTGACGGTTCTTTTGGAATAGCGACCACTAATATGAACCAAATGTCCTAAAAATTGGTGTCTTGAGGTAATTTTACGTGTAAAATCCAGTAACGACCTCGAGAAATTCAGAAATTGAGTCTGACTGTACTTTTCACGCAATCTTGTACCTTTTACGGCACAAATTTTATGTTACGGATTAAAAATGTGAATAATAATTATTGGAATCAGATGCGAAAAACCCTTAGAAAGATTTTTAATCCTCCTTGTTTCTTTTGATACAATGCGTTTTACGTGAGAAAATCACTGCACAGTGTGGAAAAGTCAGCGCTTTTACCATGAAAAGCGGCAGTGAGTATGCAACCCGCCTCTCGGATGCTTCTTCGGGCCGGCCGCTGTGGTGAAAGCGCTGACTTTTCCACACTATGCAGCGGTTATCTCGCTTTTGACTCTGCAGCAAAATCCTGAGATATTATCAGGGTTGATAGAAGGTCTGATGATAAAGGCATCAGGGGTCCAAATATAACCAGTTTTTTTTCACTTTTGACCCTGGGGAAGGATTGGGTAGGAGGGTCAAAATTGAAACTTTTTACTGCCCAAAAATATTCTTTCAATAATGTTGAAATGTTCTTCGCACCAAAAGATAGATCTAAACAAAACCTTTCGGTTTATGGTTATGAAAATTGATTTTTGTGAATTTTTGGTCAATTTATGGCTGTTTTTGTGATTTTTGAAAACTCGCTTTTGTTGTTTTTTAAACGTATTGATTAAAGGGATTGCACCCATCAAGAAAAATTATTCCGTGATGAAAGTTAACACGGGTTGCTGTAAAATCACTCAAAATGCATGCTGGGAAATGACTAATTATAAACTTGTGATTTTTCGAAGTTGACGCCTCCGCATGATCAGACGCTCCCATTCCTGAACCGTGCACTGCAATAACTACTCATCCTTCTCTTGCAGTGGTTCAAAAATAATTATCATAATTGATAAAAGACTATCTCAGGAGTTTCAATTTGGTCAGTTTCTTTTTTTTGAAATTAGTCTAGGGAAAAGAGGGGAATGATGAGGTTCAAAGTTGGAACCTTTCACGGCCCGTAAGTTTTTTTTTAATGAAGTTCTTGAAATGATCTTTGCATTAAAAGATAGATATTAGTATGATCATAAGAATGATGGTAATTTAGATTGATTTGCATGCATTGTCGACCAATTTATGGCATTTTTTATGATTTATGAGAAATCTACTTTCTATTTCTCAAAATTATTGACAGCAGAAATTGCACAGATCATAGGAATTAATTCTAGGTTGAAAAAAGATACACTTTGCTGCAAAGTTATGCAGACCTCTTGCCAAAAAAACGATTCCATGCAAAGTTACACTTTTTCAAAGCTAGTATTTCCGCTTAAGGGTGCAAGTAGTGTAGAGTTTTGCACAGTTTCCTTTTTATTGCATCCTTTCTCCAAAAGAGTGGGGTAGCAAAGAGCTCGAGCCTCCACAAGTCCCCTCTTCAGACCACCAGTGTTGATTTCATTACAGCAAACACTGTTCTACATATTTTGTCCAAAATTTCCACGGTTTTTTAAAACTCCAGCGTGTGTGGCTACTGTTAGAACCTTTTTGAATTTTTTAAGTTCTCTCAGTGTAAGTAATGAGGTGAGCAAAAACACAATGGAAATAATAAAATTAAAACTGAGGGAGAGAGATGAGAATTAAAAATAAAAAAGAAATAACTACAAAAAAAACAAAATAAAATAAAATAAAGAGTTCTATTTCCCACTTGATTACAATTATTACAAAAATTCTTTAGATAACTTGTTATCGCGCATAAGAGCTGATCATATTATTCACAACATTCCTTGATGATTTACAATACAACTAGGCACTTTACAGCTTATTCACAAAATTTCAAAAGGGCCGTTGCATACTTTTGCTACAAGCAATTTAATAGTCGAATCTGGTGTAAAAACCTCCAAAAGTAACGATGGCACCACTAAAAACTTCTGAAAGCCACTCCTAAATTCAATGAACGCGTTTATTTCCGCAAGGGCAGTAATAATGGGAGATTCCTATCTAAATTTCGACACTCTCTCTATGCTGGCAAGGATGATTCACAGAGTAATTAGTCATCAAAGTAACGATCCATATCCGATGCATAGATAGTACCTTGACATCTAGTGACACAGGTGTCAAATGAAAGTCATCTCTTAAATTATTGATTATTCTTGATGGAGTTACCAGTATTATTAGATGGGAATCGCCCATTTTTACTGCCCAAAGCCACCAATTACGCTCGCATAAATAAAAGCATGTAATGAGTTTTGGAGTGGATTTCGGGAGTTTTTAGTGCTGTCATTGTTATTTTGTGGAGGTTTTTACAACAGAATCTACTGTTAAATAGCTTACAGTAAAAGTGTGTAATAGGCCCATTAATCAACGAAGTAAAGCTTGAGTCCCTATACATATGTATATGAAAGAGTCAAAGCACGTGAACAGAAGTGAAGAAGAGGAAGGGGTCTGAGGAGCCTGGGGGGGGGGTGATCACGGAGAATCGGATCGTTTTGGTCTCGTTATCGTTATCGTTTACATGTAACCTTAAAGGTGGTTCAACTGATCGAATCGATTCGAGCCCCTCGTAACGATGGAAATGGCCGAAAGGAAACGCTGAGTCGGGGGCTGTCGTATTTTCAGTCGTTTGAAGTAGGAAGAGGTGAGGAGGGGATCACCTGCGCCATCAAGTTGCGCAGAAGCAAGCCCATTTAATGACTTTGGCGCTGCACTGTCCGCATCAAAAAAATGTTTCTTCAGCATGAAGTCGAATGTGCACTGTCAAAGAGCTTTTATGAGAAAATTATGCGCTGCAATGGGCGCACTAGAAGTGTTTATCCCCAGTATGAACTCGAATGCGTGCAGTCATACAGCTGATTAGCAAAATGTTTCAGCTGCAATGAGCGCATTTGACGCAAGTCCGTGTTCCCCTAGTATGCACCCGGAAGTGATTAGTCAAAGTGCCTTTTCAAGAAAACGTTTTCTTCGCAATGAGTGCAACCAAAGGGTTTTTCCCCAGGATGCTTCCGGGTGGGTCTAGTCCAACTGTTTTTTTCAGAAAACTTTTTGTTGCAATGGGTGCATTCAAAGGGATTTTCTCAAGTATGCACCCGCAAGTGTTTAGTCAAATTGCTTTTCATAGAAAATTTCTTGCTGCAATGGGTGCAAACAAAGGGTTTTTCTCTGGTGTGAACCCGAATGTGTATTGTCAAATAGCTTTTGTCTGAAAATGACTTGCTGCAATGGGTGCATTTGAAGGGTTTTTCCCCAGTATGTGCCTGGATGTGCTTAGTTAAAGCACTTCTATCAGAAAACTTTTTGCTGCAATGGGTGCATTTAAAAGGTTTTTCCCCAGTATGCAACCGGATGTGATTCGACAAAGCACTTTTATCAGAAAACTTTTTTTTGCAATGGGTGCATTCAAAGGGTTTTTCCCCAGTATGCGCCCGTAAGTGTTTAGTCAAATTGCATTTCATAGAAAATGTCTTGCAGCAATGGGTGCAAACAAAGGGTTTTTCTCCAGTATGCACGCGCACGTGTATAGTCAAAGCAGTTTTATCAGAAAATTTTTTGTTGCAATGGGCACATTCAAAGATTTTTTCCCCAGTATGAATCCGAGTGTGTCTAGTCAAACTGTATTTTTCAGAAAACTTTTTGTTACAATGGGTGCATCCAAAGGGTTTTACCCCAGTATGCACCTGGATGTGGTTAGTCAAAGCACTTTTATCAGAAAATTTTTTGTTGCAATGGGTGCAAACACAGGATTTTTCTCCAGTGTGCAACCTTAAGTGTCTAGTCAAAGTAGTTTTCATAGAAAAAGTTTTGCTACATTGGGTGCAAACAAAGGGTTTTTCTCCAGTGTGCGACCGGATATGTATGGTCAAATCGCTTTTTTGCGCAAAGTTTTTGCTGCAATGGGCGCATTCAAAGGGTTTTTTTTCCCCAGTATGCACCCGGGCATGATTAGTCAAAGTAACTTTTGAAGAAAACTTTTCTTTGCAAAGAGTGCATCTAAAGGGTTTTTCCCCAGTATGCATCCGGATGTGTCTCGTCCAATTGAATTTTTCAGAAAACTTTTTGTTGCAATAGGTGCATCCAAAGGGTTTTTCCCCAGTATGCGCCCGCAAGTGTTTAGTCAAAAGGCTTTTCGTAGAAAATTTCTTGCTGCAATGGGTGCAATCAAAGGGTTTTTCTCCGGTGTGCTCCTGGATGTGTATAGTCAAATCACTTTTGCGTGAAAATTTTTTACAGCAATGGGCGCATTCAAATGGTTTTTCCCCAGTATGCATCCGGATGTGTCTAGTCCAACTGTATTTTTCAGAAAACTTTTTGTTGCAAACGGTGCATTCAAAGGGTTTTTTTCCCCCAGTATGCACCCGGGCATGATTAGTCAAAGTAACTTTTGAAGAAAACTTTTCTTTGCAAAGAGTGCATCTAAAGGGTTTTTCCCCAGTATGCATCCGGATGTGTCTCGTCCAATTGAATTTTTCAGAAAACTTTTTGTTGCAAATGGTGCATTCAAAGGGATTTTCTCCAGTATGCACCAGTAAGTGTTTTGTCAGCCTGCTTTTTACAGAAAATTTCTTGCTGCAATGGGTACATTTAAAGTGTTTTTTCTCAGTATGTACCTGGATCTCTTTCTCCAGTTCCAACGGATCTCTAACGGCATGCGCTTTCATATTAACAGTTTCCAATTTTATTGGTCCGTACAAAACCTGGTTAGTATCAGGTTGAGATAGACTTCTTAAGCTATTGTTTTCCCATTTTCCAGGGAATGTACAGTCTTCGTGCTTACACGGCAAGTTTGTTAAACTTTCACTAATGGTCTCAAGCAGTGATCCACAGTCATCTTCAAACGGTTCTAACTTAACACTCGTGGATATAAACTGTATATTGTTCAATTCAATATCTTTGCTGTCTCTTTCTTTTGGGCAAGTGAAAGCATCTGTTATTGGATAGTTAAATTCGGATAATTCTCCAGCGTCGTCATCACAGGTGAGGTTCTCTATTTTTATTCTATTGTCCAAAATTTCATTCTCAGAGGCAGGTGCAGCTGATTCAAAATGATTTCTGTAACTCCAAAAGTTATCATGATGAGTTTCTGCGTTCTCCCTTTTTGCCTCGTGCACTCTTTCCAAAACTATTTTCACTTTCTTCCCAAACCATGCTTCTATGTCTTCTTCCTTCATGATAAGGGTCTCATCATTATTTGCAATCCCAGCGTTAAAAATAATATATTTTTTCACAACATTTTCTTTGGGGGGATGAGAGAGAGACATCAAATCGGGACAAAACATCTCCTGATCAATGTCTGCTGCCCCCGGATTCATTGACAATACAGGGGTGGGAACTGCACTAGGTGAACCTACAGGGGCACTCCACAGTTAAGAATCAACGTATCTTCATTCCTCGATTGTCCAGCTATACACAGTTGTTATGACAGAATCAAGGTTATATTGGACTGAATCATTACTTTCTATAGTTTCAAAGTTCATGAGTCCACTAATGCTGACATTGGTCTGAATCCTCTGAAATGTCGTTTCAATATTTACGGCCTTGAAAATATTTGCACAATGATGTAGGAGTGTGGTGCATTCATCCTTGACTGCAAAAAGCAACACAGCAAGTAATTAAAAGTGAGAAAATTAGGAATCATTAGACTGGAAGGATTTCTCCGTTCAAGAATGTGATCCTGTATCTTCAGAAGTTTGATATGAATAAACCTTGGACAGACATTACAAGTGAAATGATGACTTGATGTGCAATTTTTTTTTTTTTCCTTCTAAAATTAAAGATGAAAAAAATTTGGGAAGAAAAATATTCCAGAGCTGGACTGATTAGGTAGTTGCAACTGGGCACCTCAAGGGTTCAACTATCATGTAAGTAAGTGTTCAGCCCTTTCCAGTTGGAATTTTATGTATATGTCAAAGAGTAAATAAGAGTACCAACAAAACGGTAGGAGAGCGTGGCAAGTTAGGTTAGGTTGGCGATATCGAAAAGTCAACTTCTGATTGGCTGGCAAAAGCCTGGGCCCTGTGAGATCGCTCTCATGGAGATTTAACAAGGGGTTTGACTTTGCCTCATTTAAAGGCAAATTCCAAGAAAACTATTGCTCCTTACCTTCGGGAAATTCAAATTATATTTTTTTGAGGATATAATAAAGATATTGATGGGTCAAACTTATCACTTCATCACAAACTGAACAGAAAAATATGAAATTGAAAGTTAAATTACGAGAAATTTTTTCTGCCGTAACATCTGATAGTGAGCCGCTTCAACTTTTTATTATTTCGTGCATTTGCGTTTAAATCTTCAGGTTTCTTCATGAAATCCGTGTATTTCCTTCAATCACTGAATTTTACACGCATTTCAAACCATCTGCATTACACTAAAACAAGAAAACTGGAAAAAACGGCTGCTACACCACACACTCGGCCCGACCTGTGCAAAGAGTGGGAAACACGGCAAAAAATTACCTGTAATTTTACTTTCAAGTTCATATCCTTCCGTTTCTTTTTCGATGGAGTGATATTTATGACCCATCAATCTCTTCGTAACAGTCTGAAAAAATATAATTTGAATAGCCTGGGGGTAAGAAAGAATACTTTTCTTGAAATTTAACTTTAAATGAAGCAAAGTGGAAAATCCCATGTTAAATTTCCATAAGAGCAATTTCACAGGGCCCAGGCTTTCACCAGCTAATCAGAGACCGTGACATTTGATAGTAATTTGACTATGCCACGCTCTCCTACCATTTCGTTGGGACTCTCATTTACTCTTTGGTAAATGTAACCCCCCATCAGTCCTTAGGTTGTAATACAGGGTTGACTTGACAGTCTTTAGACCTCTAATAAGATCGTTTGTTGGGTGCTATCCGACATGATATATCTAGATAGACGTCTGACTGTTGTACGGTCAGCCCTGACTTTCAATATTTAGATAGACATCTGACTGTCGTACGGTCAGCCCTGACTTTCAATATCTAGATAGACGTCTGACTGTTGTATGGTCAGCCTTGACATTCAACCCAAAACGTTATCGACTTTGGTAGAGCAGACGCATTTTGAGTACCTATCAGGTCCTGACAAGTAGCGGTGTGTGCTACCAAACCCCATCAAAGCGCATTGGTGAGAGGTTGATTAGCAACGAGTCGACATTCTGCACAAACAACGTCCTTGGCACAAACCGTCCTTGGCACAAACCAACCACTCACCAATGCGTTTAGATGCGGTTCCGCAGCACACACCACTACTCAAAATGCGTCTGCTCTATCACAGAATGATTGTCCTGCCGAAGAAGAAGTGAGAAATTTTTAGTGAAACTTTCACCTACGGATTGAGGGTTTTGTTGTGTCCCTGTGATTAGTCCTATAGTATACTAGAGTTTCTAAGAGTCACCACAAGTTGGCGAAACTTCATGAATGATACACATGATGCCACAGCCAATACAATAATTACAGAGCTACAATACACTGCAGAGATTATGTCAGCAAGGGGGACCTCTTCCTAGACACGAATCTTCTCGTCAATTAACTGTTGTCAAGTACAGAATTACCAATGAAACAATTAATTTAACAAATAAAAATTAGAATTAAGTTTTTGTTCCATAGTTAGATGAGTACAGACACTCACTCAAAGTGCAGAGTAGGTAACCATATAAATGGATCTTGGGTAACCACAATAAAAGATTAAGTTAGATAGAAACCCTTACCTTTACAGTTTCAGCAGGGAAGAGACAACATCTAATTTATTGTGTCATATCATATAATGTCAACATATATTATATAATACATTATCAAAGAGTATGAATAAGTACTGTCACAGAATAATATAATTATTATTAATATAATTAGAGTATTCTGTGGTACTGTCTCTCGTTTCACCTAGAACGAATTGGGATTTTGAGGTTGGAAAATGTGTTTACAAGGTATGTGTTTACTTTTTATCATAGGTGGACCCAGAGATTATTTTTACCAAAGACTTCTAATACTATCTAGACTGGACATAAGGCCGATTTTAAGGCGGGGAAAGTGAATATGAGGGGTGGGACAAAAATCGCATGTTGCGCCTGGCTACACCGCATCCACGATTACAGTATGTGCTAAGATTTTCAGAAATACATTGATTTAAATGGGAAAATGACTTTTTTGAAAAATTAATTAAAAATACTAAAAAAAATATTTTTCCAGAAAACTTGGTACCTTTCGAAAGCTCATGATATGCAGATTTCGGTTCGGGTCGGTTTTATTCATGATTTTTGAACGAGAAACATTCTACAGGGGCTTAAAGTTGGGTACCGATTTTCTACAGGGTGTTTCATAAAATTGTTTTCGATATACCGTTTTTGAATGGTTACAACTCAAAAAAATAAAATTTATGAGATAAATTATCGAGACACACAATAAATATAACTATAATCGTTACATATATACACTTTTTTTTTGTAGATTATGTAAAATTGAGTATATACAGCTATGTAGGTTGTCTCAGTGGGGTACCGAAACGGTGAAACACCCCGTAGAAACGAGGAAAATTGACCCTATATACTTTGAGCCTCTGTAGAAGTAGAATGTTTACGATTGAAAAAACGGTATAAAAACCGGCCCGAACTGGAATTTGCAAATCACAAACTTTCAAATGGTACCAAGTTTTATGAAAAAATATTTTTTTTTTGCATTTTAAATTAATTTTAAAAAAGTCATTTTCTAAATCAATGTATTTCCGAAAATCTTATTGTTAGTAGTTCCATGCTATAAACAAATTAACAAAACTGCAACAAATAAATCTATAAATTAATAAATAAAGAATAACTTCTCTAAACACTAGCCCCATACAATGAGCATGCATAAACCACGGACTTGAACCTGCGACCGCACGTGAGAAAAACGTAAACAAAGCATTCAAATTCCCCGCGAGTCCGCCATCTTGGGAGATACTTCGGCTGCGCATAAGGAGAAGGGAGAAATAATACTCGGGTATACAGGGTGTTTCACGTAACCTTCTCACTATGATTTTCTTGAACGGGTGACGATAAAAAAATCGGGAAAAATCGGTTTTATAGTAACTCGGACCTAAAGTTTCATTTAAAAATTTGGTTTTTGGGGGGTTTTTAGGGGGGCACCCCCTAATCTCGAGATTTTCAAATAGCAACCCCTATCTTGTGATACTTCATTTGAAAGAGGGTAAAATTCTAAGCATTTTGGTTTAAACCAGAAGTCGACATCTTTTATCGTTTTTGAGATATCGAAGATTGAAGTTCGATATAGGACCAATTTTCGAAAATAATATTGAATGCTTTCCTTGATGAGTACTTTCAGGAAAAAAATACGAATTTACAATCAAATAAACCGACATTTTCATGTCATGTTCGGCCTTTCGCCTTGTTGGTAATTTTAAGATGAAGAGTTAAAATAGGTCTGCAAATTGATCTATAATTTTTAGTGGTGTACGAATTTACGAATTAATTCTTTTCATTACTGAATCTGTAAATCTTATGTCAAGTTTAATCCGTAAATCTTCTGTCAAGTTTTTCCGAATCCGCTCGGTGTATAAATTTGAGAGCAGTTATTTTAAAGTGCGGCGCACACATGTTATTTAGGATTGTGTCAGGGCCGTAGCTATTCCTCTGGGGGCTCCGGGGCAAGATGCATTTCGGAGGCCCCCCGAAAATTGGGGAAGGTGACCAGGTTGTAAGGAGAGCCCTCTAAAGTAGTGTCTGGGGGTCCTTTATCCCCACAGAAAATGCTGCAAATTTAATCACTCACAGGTGCACTTTATTGGAGCAATATTTGGACACAAAAAAAGAATAAATGTCGAACTTGTTTATACCGTAAGTTGAGCGAAATTTTAGGCTACCAGCATGAAGCCCCCATTTCCTTTCTGTACCAATAGCCATAATAAGAAAACTTCAGCTCTTTTCAACTTTTATAACTATTAATATATATGTGTGTATGTGGTCTTGTGGATATTATTATTTTTATTTTTTCTTACTGCTTGCTCCTAAAAAAACAGCCTACCCAAATATCATGGCAAGGAAGCATTTAAAAAATGGGGCAGCTTGAGATTATTTCGGGGGTGCGGTGGTTAAGTGATGCTCCCACTTTTTTCACACCCATGGGGGTCTGGGGGGTATGGAATACCCCTCAGACTTTCGGGGGATTCGGAGGTCCTCCCCCGAAAATTTTTTAAATTTGACCTCTTGAAAACAAAGATTTAATGGGTTTTCTGAGCTTACTTTGAGAGTGAACCAAGAAAACATTTTATGGGTGGAAATAAACTTTTAGCCAAGTTTGATTTAGAAAGAGGTTTTTCTTGCGTAGGCTAACATGGGGACGGGGCCCCCTGTGTCAATGCTAGTTACGTAGGTATAAGGTCCCTGCGGATCTCACATTGCGGTGGGCCCCCAAACCCTCAGGGGCCCCGGCTCTGAAAAAAAAAAATCTACTTAAGCGAATACGAGAGGCATTATTAACTTTGCTATTTTTAAAGAGAGGGGCCCTGCAATTATCAAGCACTCAGCTGAACTGAATTGCAACAGAAACTAATGTTAACAATGGGCTTTTTTAAGGATTTAACCGTTTAAGTGAATCGGAGCGACAGTATTTACAGACATTGCAAAAGAAAAGAAAGAAAAGATCCGTTGGGGGCCCCCGAGGCTCGGGCCCCGGGGCAATGTCCCACTTGCCCTATGGTAGCTACGGCCCTGGATTGTGTACTTCTGTATGATTATGGTCACAGATTTCGATTCAAGGAGAGAAAATAGACACTGTGTAGGCCAAAGCAGGTGTTTTAAATTCTCAATAAAACACTTTGAGGTAGTTTGTGTGTTTTTTTGAAAAGAAACAACTTTAGGTGGGGGAAAAAATGAATGCTTAAGTTTGTTAATGGTCTGAAGTAAGTATTACTAATTGTAGACTGAGCCCCGTCAGTTTGGATCTTTTCTCTTTTCGCCAACTTTTCATCTCTTTTTACGTAAGCGAAATGCCGCATAAAACTCCTACAAACTGGTGGGTAGATAACCCGCAAGCTGCCATCTGCCTTGCGGCGCGGCGCACTATGTTCGATTTGGCCGAATTAGCTAGACATAAATCCATTTATCGGAAAAAATGCCCAAAACCATATAACCCTATGTTTTTTGGGTCAAGGATTCTGAAAATGATGTTAATTTTTCAAAATTCTTCCATCCAAAATGGCGGATTCTAAAATATCTCTAAAAATGTAACTATTTTCAAAAATTTCACCTTCAAAGACGATTATTACCACCCCCAGCGGTTCAACAAGTCAAGTTTTTATCTCAAGTAGTCTTTCTAGTCTGCAGAAATGCGTGAAAGATGAGTATGGGACAAAATGATTTTGGGGGGGGGGGGGTTATAACCCTGTCTGGCGTTCCATCCTAATGAATGAATTTTTTTTCCCCCCCGGTTTTTTCTTTTCTTTTTTCTTCTCAATCACTCGTACTGAATAAAAGTGAAACAAGGCATATGAATGGTGTAAACAAATAAAAAAATATCGACGCTGTTTATCAAAAAGGGGTCAAGTAGCACTTTTGAAATTTTGCAGGAGACGCCTTTAGAAACCGTCGCGCTCGCTCATTAGAACTTTTCCAATTTTTTAGGAGTTTTGAAAGGCGATTGAAGCGTTATCGATTATGTTTCTCATGAACTGATAGTTTCATAGAGCACCTTTCAGAAGTGTTGGCGCACCTAGACCATCATCTTTGGCGACTTTTAAATTTTCATTTCTTCAAAACTAATCAAAACTTGTCTTCGACTTTGAACTTTTAATTTTAAAGTGTTCCTCAATGAAAAGCCAGCGCTCAAATTCATTTTCATTTTGAAGCAAGAGAAATAATGTCGAAAAATTCCAAAGATTATTGGTCTGGGTGCGCCTACACTTCTGAAACCACCTCTAGAATGAGACTTAATCTACGGAGTACGCAGCCTTTAAAATTTTTTTATCCTAAGATCACTGATAAGCGAGTGACAAGCATCAATATTATGCAGCGCGCAAGCTCCGTCTTCCGAGGTAGGTTCAATCCGTGTGTTTACAACTGTAAACACTGCATGATTGTGACACTGTGGTGATAAGTGGCTAATTATTTAACATTCAATGAAGATGATCCCTCGTTTATGAAGGTAAGTGATGTACTTATTCATGGCTATACTTTAAAAAAAACGATTTTTTAGATGTTATAAGTTTTTTTGAAAAAATGCTATAATTTTACTGAAAATGTGCAAGTTTTCATAAATAAATGTGCTCATAAGTCTCGTGTCGCGTTGAGTCGCGTTCTAATTGTGCCAAAATAGTGTTCCCTAACCTCTCAGTCATCGATTCTTGCATATATCATCTGCTAGTTTTTCCTAGCCTGCGAGTAATCAATTTTTTTCGATTTCAAAATCGTTCTACGAAATACCAATTTTGTGCAAAAAAAGGCGAAGTCAGCGATTTAGCCAGAAAGATCGAGCTCTTGGGTTTTTTTCGGTGAACACCTTCACATTCTACCATCTACGTGGGTTTAAATGGACAAAATGCAACGTTGCCAAATTGCACGCTTCGACACTGGAAACAAAGGTTTAATTTGTATAGCAATTTGGCAACAATGGATTTTCCTCATTTAAAGCTATGTAAATTAATCGATACATAAGGAGGAAAATTAATATTTCATCGATCATTGATCGAAGTGTTTCATGTTTGAGAAGAAGCGAAAATATATGATGGCTAAATCGCTGACTTCGCCTTTTTTTGCACAAAATTGGTATTTCGTAGAACAATTTTGAAATCGAAAAAAATTGATTACTCGCAGGCTAGCAGAAACTAGCAGCTTATATATGCAAGAATCGATGACTGAGAGGTTAGGAAACACTATTTTGGCACAATTAGAACGCGACTCAACGCGACACGAGACTTATGAGCACATTTATTTATGAAAACTTGCACATTTTCAGTAAAATTATAGCATTTTTTCAAAAAAACTTATAACATCTAAAAAATCGTTTTTTTTAAAGTATAGCCATGAATAAGTACATCACTTACCTTCATAAACGAGGGATCATCTTCATTGAATGTTAAATAAATAGCCACTTATCACCACAGTGTCACAATCATGCAGTGTTTACAGTTGTAAACACACGGGTTGAACCTATCTCAGAAGACGGAGCTTGCGCGCCGCACAATAAATGCTTGTCACTTGCTTATCAGTGATCTTAGGATTGAAATATTTTAAAGGCACACTCTCTAAAGTGTAATGTATCATCTTGTGTTGCCAAATCTCGATTTTTCCAAACTTCAAATTTTTGATTTATGTCCAGCTAATTCGGCCAAATCGAACATAGTGCGGCGCGGCGGCGGCGATCGACAGAATCGCCAGTCTTATACGCACGAAAGAAAATGGTACGAGATTCGAAATTCTCAAATCCAAAAAAAGTATTCGAATCCCAAATCCTGATGGATTTGAATTCGGATTCGCACATCTCCAATTATTTATTTTTATAAGTAAAATAACATCGCTCAGAAGCGCCTTGTTAACTAACATTTTTCCATCGCGACATCGCCTTACGGAAGCGTTCTATTCTCAAAAGCGCCTGCAATTATTTGAGTATGCAATTCCACATCCCGCGAGTAGGAATAGTTGCTTACTTATTTCCTGGGAACAAGTGTGCATCGCATCATAGCATTAACCTAGCGCCCTCACTCGAGACTCTCAAGAGCGCCAGAAATTAAAGGATAACTGTTCCTACACGATGAGACGGTTTTTGCATAACCTGTGAATTTCACGCTAAAGAGTAGTACACTTGCACCATAGCAAGTAACCTAGCTCCTGCACCCAAAGACCAAAAGTGCTTGAGAAAATCTAGCCAAAATTACCACTCTAAACTGTGTATTAATCTTCCATCATGCTCACATTGTTTCCCATCTACGGTATGGTATCATACTATGGGGGAGGAGTAATGAAGTGAAAAGCCTTTTCATTGAACAAAAGAAATTCATGAGACTAATTTTTAAGTTACCCTACAATCATCCATGTAAATTTGTTTTTTATCAAGAACAAATTTCTCACGTTGCCCTGTCTATACTGTCTAGATCTTTTAAAATATGCTGTCAAAAATGTCATTATAAGTCCATCTGATCTTAGCCCATCTCATAATTATAACAGCCGCCATCTTTTTATAAACAATCCTAAGATCAGATTAGAATCATCAAAAATCAATGCATACTGTCTAGATCTTTTAAAATATAAATGTCATTACAAGTCCATCTGATCTTAGCCCATCTCATAATTATAATAGCCGCCATCTTTTTATAAACAATCCTAAGATCAGATTAGAATCATCAAAAATCAATGCATCTTTTTCTGCAATTCAATTATTTAATGCTGTGCCTAATTCCTTTAAAACCCATTTTAAAAACGGAGAAACGAGTAGTTTTTTCATGCATTAGAGCTGTTTCTACTATCCCATGCTTTTTACAGCCTGGATGAATAAGCTATAAGTAAACTTTGACAAATTAAAATATAATGTTTAATTAATTATCTCTAGCTATAAGAAAACGAATTCGTATCGTTTTTTCTATGACCTGTACCCAGTCAGTTTTTCTGGCTAACTATGTACCAAAAATGAAAATAGAAAAATAAATAAATAAATAAAATAAATATCATGTCCCATGAATCCTCTTTATCTCTATAGCTCGTTTCACTTACTATTAACTATAGGATAACACAGTTTATGACATGCAACGTAAGTGTAAGTACTCACTAGTGGGGACAAAGTACCAGATCAGGGTTTGCATAGAGTTCCCCAATGGAAATATTGTATTTTGTATATTGACTACCGACGCGACGCGAGGCTTCACGGAGCTGCAGAGGAGTCGAAAAATTAACATTGGCAAGATATAGAAAATCGACTCCCTCTGATCTCCACGAATTCCCGCGCCGCGCCGCCGCTAGATGGCGGCGGTCTTATGAAGCTGCTCGTATTAGCCCGCAATGGTATGCCGTTACCTATAGGTGATACGGGGTATTTTCATTTCTAAAAAATCAAGAAATGCGGTACTATTCATTCTGCATGTTGTCACCTAAATGTGAAAATATGGCCGATGTTGGGGAGGGGGGATTATGATCCAGCAGCGCCAACACAAAGAAAAATTCCTTGTTTTTTCCTCCAAAATCAGCGGGGGAAACAAATTAATTCAAGCCAAACGGGGGTTAAATCAACGGCCGATCAGCACTCGTTGAGCTTGTGTCGGTACTCCCTAAACAATATTTCCATCGAGGGACTCTAGGTATGCAATACGCATTGCCATTTCACACGTGCGCTCGGTGTACTGCATATTGCATACCCTGGCCAGGTATGTTCAAGTTCCATATGCGAAATGCAACGATGAGTTGTTCGGTCACGTGTGACAGGCCGGACTTTAGAATTACGAATATGTGTCGATCGATCTGTTCATGAATGTTGAATCATTCTTAAAAAAAAAAAAACAAAAAAAAAACAAGCAGCCAGCAGATTTTGTATCGCAAAGATAACATGCAGTCAATCAGTGTAAGCTGCTTTGACTGCGTTGTTATTCTTGTAATACCGCTTTTCATTAAGTTTCATAGCATATAGGGTGTCAATTAAAAAAGGAGCTAGGCCAAATATCTCGAGAACGGCTCCGGATTTTGAAAAACACTGAAACACGTGTTCAAATGCTTGAGGGGGACATCTTTATAGGGGGTTTCCGATTTCGGGGCCATCTCCAGGGGGCCCGCAGGGCGGATACCACGTCCCTAAATTCAATACTTCAAACGGGGACCCCCATATTTTATTTATTAATCGAAAAGAGGGTGAAATTATCAGACTTTTGGTGCGAATCGAAGTTCAATATCTTTTTTTCGTTTTTGATACATCGAAGGTCAAAGTTCGATTTGGACTAATTTTCAAAAAATCATTACTCCTCTTTGAAGAGTCGGAATTTAAAAATCAAGGACACAAAATACTCTAATAAGTAAGCCCTTTTCAGAAAAAAATTTAATTATGACAAACATTTAGTCAAATTTTGGTTTTGAAGCTCCCAAAACTTTTAGACGTTTTTGGCCCCCAAGGAGGGCCATCTGAAAAATTCCGAGGTACAACCCCTATTGATTGATACATAAATAGAAAAGGCGTAACAAACTGAGCATTTCGGTGCAAACCGGAGTTCGATATCGTTTTTCACAATCGAGATATCGCAATCTGTAAATTGACATTCGATATCTCAAATGTAAAAACGATATCCACCCCCGGTTTGCGCCGAAATGCTCAGTTTGTTACGTCTTTTCGATTGATGTATCACTAAATGGGGGTCGTGATTCGGAATTTTTCAGATGGCCCCCCTTTGGGGGACCAAAAATGTCTAAAAGTTTTTTGAGCTTAAAAACCCAAAAATTTGAATAAATGTTTGTTATAATTGAATTTTTTTCTGAAAAGGGCTTGCTTTTCAGAGTATTTTTGTGCCCTTGATTTGTGAATTCCGACTCTTCAAAGAGGAGTAAGTAATGCCTCTTGAAAAGGGGCCCAAAATCGAATTTGGGACCTTCGATATAATCGAAAACGAAAAACGATGTCGACGTTTAACTTGTACCAAAAGTCTTAAAATTTTTCCCTATTTTTGATTATTAAAAAAAAAAAATTGGGGGGCCCCATTGAAGTATTGGATTTAGGGAGGTGGTAGCCCCCTTGGGGCCCCCCCAGAGAGAGCCCCAAAATCGGCGCCCCCCTAAAAGATGTCCTCTCAAAATAATTTAACACGTTTTTCAGCTTTTTTCGGAGCCGTTCTCGAGATATTCGGTCTGGCCCCTTTTTTTAAATTGACCCCTGTATACATGGTGATCCAGACACCTGTACCAGGCATTTTTCTTGAGAATGGCTGATTGAAATTTTTTGAAACATGGAAGTCGCATGGGGAATCAACCCTAAATTTTTATTTATCATATTATCGATAGCTTCCAATACTTACCCCTTTGGGCATATTTGAAAGGGGAGGCTCAATCACATCTATATCTAAGTTTTTTTAAAAAAAGCTCTTTTAAATTATGAGAAAAGCTCGTGTCCTTAAAGTTCAGGCAATTTTCCCACATTTTTGCTCTCAAGGACATTTACCAAAAACTCAATTTTTTGGTGATAGGTCATGTGTCCAAAAATAAAAGTCCAAAAAACAAAATGTCCAAAACTCCAATGTCCAAAACTCCATGTCCAAAAATTTTGCTAATGTCCAAAGACAAAAATGTCCGAAAACATACATTCAAAGTCCAAAAAAAAAAAAATTAGATTAGGAGCGTATGATAATGTCTATATGTACCCACTTGGATTTCATTCGTCTTCAGAGTCACCGACCTCATCTGCCGCAGGGTCATCAGAGACGCGAATGTAAAACGCTATACCTCGGAGGTACCTAGGGGTCTCATTGCCTCCTTAAAATTTTTGATAGAGCCTCACTCGTCTCTCAATTCGCTCCTGATTCTCCCTGGATTTTTTTCTGACTGCTGGCGGATGCGTGTGTGTTCTAAATCAAGTTTGTGCACAGCTGCTCCGTATCATTCTGATCTCGCCTCATGTAGTCCAAAAATTTTCCCTATGCTTAGGGGTGCGTTTTGACCATTTTTTGATTTTTGAATGGAATGATTCAACTACATTATTGGTCCGGTGAATGCCATTTAGAGTAAGCTCGTAGACGGACCATAGTCTGGGCGGATATCTAGGGGGGAAATGCTGGGCGGCGATGAGTTGCTGGTTTTCTCGTGACATAAGTTTCGTCAATGTAATCAGCAAATTCTTTGGGCGACTAAGGGCGCTTCGTCGTTAGGAGATCGAAAACATTAAAAATGTCGGCAACAGGTATGAACGGCAGACCCATGAACGCGAGTAAGGAGTTCCAAACCAGTGAGTGGCTCGGGGATATTCTTGTAACTTGCCACAAAATTTCTCTAAACAATATTTCTCCACAATTTGCTCAAAATGGAATAGACAGCAATGGAGGTCTGCATCAGGAAACTTTTCACGGAAACATTAATATTTGCTAGCCCCCCCCCCCCCCCCCCCACCCCATTGACACCAAATTTTTCCCAAAAAATAATCATTGTTTGCGGACAAATTTGACCAAATTATTTTTGGAACCCCCCCCCCCCCCCCCTTTAAACAATTTTCGGACCCCGGACTTCATGCTTTGAACGTCCCCTAACCTATTTTTTTTCGGACATTTGTTTTCGGACATTTCATGTTTTGGACATTAGCAAAACGTTTGGACATTTCTTTAGTTGGACATTAAAGTTTTGGACATTTTGACTTTTGGACATTTTTTTTTTGGACATCGTGACCTAGCACCCAATTTTTTGAGTTATGGCGGTTTTTTGGGAAAAAAATTTGAATTGGTTTTTGTGGCCACCCTTTGAGAATTTTTCAAATACATAACAGCTTCTGATAAAATGGTTGGAACCTTTTTGATTGATGTAAACTAGTTTGGTACCAAAAGTGAAAAAATTAGGTGTATTTCTTTAAAATTAAAATTTTGGGCAGTCCATGTCTCAGACCATGGAATCGATCCGATTCTGCCCTTGAAGCCCCAAAATTTTTGATTTGAAAAAATACACCTTTTTTTCTCCTTAAGGTAACATGTTGCACATCGATCAGAAGGTTTCGATATTTTTTCAGAATCTGTCAAGTTTTGTGAGAAATTCTCAACTGGATAAGAAAAAGGGCTGTTTAAAAAATCTTCCAAGTCCCTATTGCTAAAAAAATTTTGGTGTTTTGGTAAATGTCTATGGAGCAAAAATGTTGGCAATTGCCTCTGCTATGAGGATATGAACTTTTTTCGTACTTTCGAAGATGCTTTTTTGCAAAAAACTTGATAAAAGTGTGTGAGCTTCTCCTAATATGAACGAGGAGCTGATGAGGGCTTTTAAAAATATCAAAAATGAAAAATTTTGTGTCCATTCCGTAACCGATTTTTTTGATTCAAAACATTTCGATCAGCCGTTCTCGAGAAAAATCCCTGGTGGTATGGTTCCTCTCATCTTGAACTCTAGGCCACTGTCTCTTATTTCGTCATTTGTGAGTGTCTATATTGAAAGTTCTCTTTCATTTGGTTTTTCTCTTAAAACTCTGTGCAGTGTGCTGGTTCCTCTTATCTATATAGTTATCATCGCTGCATTATTTCTGTATAATTTCATGGGTATGCAGAGTTAGTGAGAGTGTGATTTATTTTCTATGTGAAACTTCTGAGAGCAATGTTTTTGTCATTTTTTTATTTCTATTAATTTCATGTCACAAATTTTTCACCAAAATTTTCAGCTAAACCTCAAGTGATTGGGGCCAAGATCCAAAATCTTTCCCCAAACCAGCTCCATTTTACTTCACCTCCCCCAAACACTTCTTCATAAAAATTTTTGCTCGTAAAATTTTTTTAAGCGTGCCCAGGGAAACATGGCACGCTTTTCCGATCGTTTTGCTGCTAAAAATATAATACAATGTATAAAATGTAATAAGGCAGCCTATGCTTTCCACGTGTATTCCTATGCAGAGTGGCCTAAAGTTGAAAATCGGCTGTTTTTGAATTTTGTGATTTTTTCCTGTCGTGTCTGTTGCTTTTTGAGGATTGCAATGGTAAAATTATAAAATCGTACCTTCTAAATTTGCAGCAAAAATATTGGTTTCATTTTAATGCTTTATTTTTTTTATTTTCCCAAATTAAACGACGGACTCACCACTTTTGAGGGGTAAGTGGAGTGCGGTGAGGTAATATTTTGCGTTTTATGTTGCCAACTTTGTTGTAATTTTACTCTGCTGTTTTGGGTTTTACGATGAAAAAATTTTTTGTTTTTTTTTTATGATTAATTTGTTATGTTGGACATTTTTTTTGGGTTTTTTTACTACGTTTATTGAATATAAAATTTGATTTTAAAGTACATTGGGGGTTATTTCGTACGGGCGGCCGATAACGAGTCGTTGTGTGATGTTTTTTTTTTATTTATTATTGTTTTGCAGCCGGTGATTGTTTGGCTGCATTGGCTGCACTGCGGCTCACCTGTTCACTAATTTGATAATCTTTCTCTGTGAATGTCTAGAGTCAGCTGATATTTTCGAATAGAAGGCGCGAAATAAAACCGATACAGATCAGGGTTTTTACTTATAGGATACCTTCTCACAAAGAAAAGCTTCAAGAAAAACCCCGCTAGACAGCGCGGAATGTAGTCACGTCACTGTATAGTCCGTTTCTTTGCCTTTATTTGATCAGTTTTTTTTTTTTTTTTTTTTTTTTTTTTTTTTTTTTTTTTTTTTTTTTTTAGCGCAATTTTTAACATTCAATCTTTTATGGGTTGAAAATGGATCTCATTAAAAAAACAAATTAGATCAGTATTCTTTTAATTTTTAGTTTCGGGAATTGTTACAACATTAACGCCTGTTCGAAAGTGTAAGCGAAGTTATGGTTTTTGTATTATTTTTTTAGAGGACGAGACGGGCTCAATTAATGGTATTTTTTTTGATGAAAAGGGGTCCATCCAGCTACCATTAGGAGTGCCCCCCCTCAAAAATGGATGAAACTTTCAGGGATGATAGAGCTAAGCATCATCTTTCAGAATATCTGCAGTTTTTTAAATTTTGGGTTTAACGGGGAGCGGGAGTGCAGGGGTAAAGTCAAAACCTCCAATGCTCCATAACTTTTGAACGAAAAAGATATTGACGAGAACTTTGCCCCAAAAAATGCGTTTTTTAAAGATCTTTCGATTGATGTGCTACAGTGTTTAGTTCAAAAATATTTGCCCCTTTTTTTTGCATTTTGTTTTACTTTTGAAGTTTCCAAAAATCCTTTTTTTGAGTTTGAAAAATAGGCGCAATGAAGGAATCTGAACGAAAAACTATGGCGGCCATATATGATTTGAGAATTTTGAAAAACTTAGTCAAAAAAAAATTCAGCGACCCAAAAAAACCCCCTTCCACCAATTTCAATGAATTTCATCGATTATTGGTGGGGCAACAAATTTTTTTGTAGAATCGAAAGTCGGAACCCTATTTTTGGCCTAGATTTGAAACTTTGCGCGGTCATAACTCTTGAACGAAAAGTTTTTCGGCATCGCGGTTTGCGCCCTCTGAAAGCTTTTAAAATCAGCTTTCTTCACAGAAGTTTTTGTTCAGATTCCTACGTTGCGCCTATTTTTCAAACTTATAAAAAGATTTTTTTTCTCTACTTTTAGATTAAAATGAATTTTTACATCTGCTGAGGGTTTTTTTTTGAGAAAAGTTAAAAAAGTGTTTGAACCCCCCCGAAACACCCTAAGAGGTTGTCAGGAGCTTATGAAAATATCAGAAATGAAAAATTTGGAGTCAATTTTTTTGTCTGATTGTTTTGTTTCAAATCATTTGTTTCAGTAAATTTTTGAGAAAAAAGCCAGCAACGGATGCTCTGGCTCACTTTGTATATAAAGTAGTAGACTTCTTTTATTCTATTCAGGTCCTCTGGTATTTAAACACTGTCCGATGAGTAAAAAATTGAAATCTCATGCGCTGGGCCAGACTATACTTGCTCTTTTGAGAGAATCCAAAATTTAAAATAATCATCAAAGGTACCACTATACGGCCAATTTTGTAAAATAAGCACATGTATGGAGAGGGGGGGGGGGTGGAAGCTTTTATATGCGTAACTTTTTTTGCTTCTCATTGATAGAATGTCATCGAATGAAAGGCTAGAAACTCTGCAACTCTGGTAAGCAACTCTTTTGCTTGAAGGGGCGCATCGCAATGAAGTAGGGGGCTACACTAAATTTTAGTTGTCAAAGTTGATGCTTAAAATTTTTAATACTTCAATTAGTATGTACGTCTGTAATGTTTTTACTGGATGCTAATCATAGCATTTTTCCAAGTAGATGATTCAGCCTAATTTTATCTTGAGTATTCACCATAAGGTTTCTCTGTACAGTAAAGCCTTTAATGAAAACATAGCAGGAATTGCTTTTATTGACATTAATTGTAATTGTTTAATTTTCAGATCCAAATCGGCCAATACTGTTCTAAAAAATTTAGATATTGAAAGGAAGACTCTATTTCGTCTCTATCAATATGTAGACATTTATTAATTACCTTCTTTTTCCTTTCATCACCATATTCCACCAACAAAAACCCTGGCCTACCTATCTTTTTTTTCTCATTTTATTTAAAATTTTAAATAGAATCTTTTACATCCATTCAACGCAGAATCGAATCATTTAAACTTCAAATACTCTATAAAGTGATTTCATCCAAATTTTCATTATTGAATCATTCATGTATATTATAAATCTATTTATTCAATTCATATGTTAGTTCATACTACAATGTCTCCTTAAATTGCTGATGCATTTCAAAAAGCTGTAATCCACAAATGAACGAAACACTGAACCAAATTTTAATGTGTCACTGCAAAAAAAACGACTCAAAAATATTTTTTTTAAAATACGTCTCAAATGCATATACATTGTCATATTTTCTTAAACAAAGCTCCAACAGCACTTCCTGTACCTTAAAAAATATACAAAAAATTGACAATCTTCTCCCATGAACTACATTATAAAAAATATATTTAAACCATGTATGCGTAAGCCTTTATGCAAAACTTATTTCTGCAAAACCCCGCAGAGCAGAAGACCAAATGAAACAACTTATGCGCAGATTTTTATGTTTACAATTCACAGGCACGCTTTTCCAATACATGCAATGTATCGGAGCTTCCCTGCTTGTTCAAATATCTTCCTATATTTTTTTCCCTACACCCGGAGGACGTGTCGTTCTGATTCAACTTGCAAGTCTTGAATCAGAGCGACCAATCTTAAGTTTTTCCCCGATTAGGTGGCTTCAGAGCTCCTTCAAATAATTTTTTACTTCTCCTGATCACTTTTCTATTTTTCGGATAAAGCGCCTTCAAAAATTTGATACTTCTCCTGGTAACAGATCTTCCGTATGAAAACTCCTTCAAAAATTATACTTCTTCTGTAAACACTTTCGTCTGAATAGCCGCATACAACCGAAAACATGGTAGCTCTGATTCAACTTGCAAAACATCTGATATAAGAGCGACCAAGCCCTAGTAGCATCGACTCCTATTTGTTCAAATAAAATGGCAATTTTTTTTGAAATGTTATTGATATTTCCAAGAAATTTTACTTGATAAAACTCAGATAAATCTTAGTTAGGTTGACATTTTCTTATATTTTATTTGAATAAATAGCATTTTTTTTGAATAAATTGCAATTTTTGTTTGAAAAAATGCAGTTTTAATTAAATAATTGCAATTTACTCCTTTAAATTGAAATTTATTTTTAATAAAAAATAATTTTTTTTCAAACAAAATTGAACTGTACAGAATTCGTACTCTTCGTGAGGTGCTTTGCTTCATGAGAACTGTGACTGTTAGTGTAATTTGCCTTAACATTTAACTTCAGATCCCAGGTAATCTCGGATAAAGCTTGAACTTGTCTTTAGGTTCCCCTATTTTCCATTTTACTGGGTGAGTAAAGTTGGTACAGAAGTGCATCAAAATCAGAGACTAGGAGAAAATAAAATTCAACCACAAAATCTACACCTGAGGTCACACCTACCTGCGATTCAAGTTAATCTGCGCGTTGACTGGTTGTTGAGTTCCATCGTTGATTGTACTTTGAACTGACTTTAGCAAATTATAATAATGTATTTGAAATTAAAATTTGCAGCAAATCTGATTTCAAAGTTGAACTTCAGTCAGTTTGGACATGAAGATGCAAATAACAGGATGACTGACTCATTCGTGGTTCTGAAGTTTGCACGGACCGAACGGAAGAGTTTCATTTCATTGAGAAATTAAGAGTATTCTTCAATAAGAGAGCGTTTATAGTTGAATTGAAAGACTAAAGTACCCACTTAGCAGAAATAAGAAACTACTGTCATCATTATGGCAAAATGGTGCAAGAAATCAATCACAACACTGACTTAGAATTACCAGTATTAGGTTTACGGTTAGGTACTCCGTAGAACTCTGAAGTGACCAAAATACAGTAATTCACTGACACCTTGTTATGAAAAAAAAACCAACCTAACTTTCTTTAAAAGTGAAGACAACACCAGGTCGTGCGATGCACGAAACGGGGTACCAATTCATTATAATGTTATGTTCTTTTACCAAGGATATAGGTGTGGACAAGAAGGCTGTAAAACGGTGCCATACTAAAATTTTGCTGTAAGGTTGATCGGAGAGCATCCATCTTGCTCCACTCATCTATTTTGCCCAAGTCAATTCGATTCATCCTAGTCAATTGAGCCACTTGAGTGAATGTTAGCATGAGATTCGAGTGAAGTTCAGTCACAACTTCGTAACCACTTATTTATCGACTGCTTCCAAACAAGAGGGGAAAGTTACTTTATCCTACTTAAGAATCTTAGGTGGATATGCCGCTAAAGTAGTCGACAATTTTATCGCAACCGATTGGACCCAAGGATTCATGATTTACTCACATTTTGGAAAAGCTGATTTGATTGGTCCAGGTCAAGATTTGTTTCGACTTAGGTTACATCGAGTAGAATTAGACAAATCGAGTTGGCTTTCCCCGATTAGATCTAATGTGTCCAAATTAACACTATCATTTGTGCTTGGCTTCTAGGTTTCTCTCTTCAGACTTTGTAAGATTATTGACAAGATTATGACCATTTTCCCTCATGCCCAGAGCCAAAGCCTGGCATCATAAACTGTGCTGTTCAGTGTCGAACACACTTCTTGCACTTTTTCAGCGTAGCTTTAGATAGCTTCATAATGAAGCTTTTTTTCATCCTCGCAAAACTATCCGTTTGCAAGTAAAACATGTCGAATCATCTTAAGCAGTTTCAATAAAAGATGAGTCACTGTAACCATTCTATTAGAGGGGGACCATTTTGAGTATAGGGTTGTGACAAACAATGGTGCCTGTTTCCAAACCGCATCAAAGCGCATTGATGAGCGCTTGATTAGCAACGAGTTGAAACTCTGCACAAACCAACTGCTCTCCCATGCGCTCTGATGCAGTTCAGAAGCAGGCACCGCTTCTTGACAGGACTCGATACTCAAAATGGTCCTGCTATACTAAATAATCTCCTCCGCTCATCTCCTCAATCAAGGGCTGCTCTTCATGTGAAGAATCTGCATTCATGAGCGGATTTCAACTTTAACATTGTTTAAACCGTAAGTTATCATAATTTAGATATGAATGTACCATAGCAGAAGCTTTTTGAGTATCAGGTTCTAACAATTAGTGGTGCCTGCTTCTGCATTGCATCAAAGCGCATCCTTGAGCAGGTGATTATCAATTAGTCAAAACTCTGTGCTAAACAACCACTCACGGATGTGTGCTGGTGCGATGCAATGCAAAAGCAAGCCCTGCCACTTGTCTAAGCCTGATAGTTAAAATGCTTTAGTTCTAAAAAAATATTTGGTAGGTATTACAAAAAACTCATGAGTAAATCATGAATCCTTAGGTCTAATTAGTTACGATTCAATTGTCGACTTCTTAAGTGGAACAGCCCTCAGGCTATATTCACCTGACATTCCATTGTAGAACAATGTGATTGTAACTTTCTCATCTTGTCGGACAGTTGTACTTAGGTAAATAAATACTTAAAAAGTTCTTACCAAACTCCAACCAAACCTCGTAGTAAAATTCACTTCACGAGTGGCTCAATCAACTTGGGCAAAAGAGATGAGTCAAGTGAAATGGATGCTCTCCGATCGACCTCGCAGCCCAGTATTTCAGTCGACACCATTTATCATTGGATGAATGCATCACACAACTTGGTGTTGGTGCTGACAATTAAAAAATTTGCTCTCCATGACTGTCATGCAGGCATAGGTACAATTGGGCTGAAATGTAAAGGTCCACCCTTTGCTTTTTTTTTCCTTTCGGTACCTAACTTCTCTAGACCACTGCTAGGTTAACGAAGTTTCTACTTCAGATCACTCAACTTAAGAGATGAACATGAGAAAATCTGTCTCAAAAAAGAGTTTGCTGGGGAGGTCAAAATACAAAATTTTGAATAAACCACCACAAACAAACCCCTTTCACTCGTCGAAATGCCAAGAAAGGCGATGAGTTACGGCATTACGAGGCAATAACACACTGTAGAATCTGACCAATTAAAAGAAAGCTATAAGAACTTGAGTAATTCAATTCGTAAAAACTGAAGTTACGGCTTTGATTGACAGAAAACACGCACAGTTCATAAAGAAAATTTTAATTTTAAAGTCTCTGATAGAATTTGAAAACACGCGAAAATACATTGCGGGGAACCTTCGGTTTGTTTTCACAACACACATCTCTAACCTTAAAATCTCCGAGGCGGTTACGCATGTTTACCTGAGTTTCCGAACTAGATATAGCTCGTTAGTAATCACAGACAAAATAATGAAACTACCAAATTTATTCATAACGGAGACAATCCTTATGAAAAACTTCGGGTCAATTCTCAGTCAAAACCTCACTCAAACATTCAAACATTTCAATCGGCGCACGATGGATCCAAATCGAGTCCTAAGTGGTCAAAAATACAAAGACATGAGATATCACAAGAACTGTCGATCCATCAAATGATATTCTCCGATAAATATGGGACAAGCCAGGATAGAAAAACCGAGCCAAATAAACCCCTTAAAATCAACTATAGTACCCAGCTAAAATACTAATTTTCCAACTTTGAAAGGATCGAATTTGGACCGCCAAAGATTTGATTTCTGTCCATTGTGCGGCGAACCGAAGAATATCGAAAATCCGATATGGCGCGCGATACGTTTTTTTCCACGTTAAAGGATAGGGAGACATTTGGCGTTGCCGCTCCGCAATATATCGAACGAAGGGAATCCACCGTAAAACGAGACGCGATCATTACGTGCGGAAATCTGACAACGCACGTTTGCGACCAAGCCGAAAATTGTCGATTATTATGCAGGAAGTTTATGGCCAAAATCGATACGAAACCATAACAAAAACATGCAGTACTTACTGCATGTTAAAAACAAAAAAAAAAAAAAACAAAAAAAAAAACAACAACAAAACAACAACAAAAAAAAACAAACAAACAAAAAAACACACATATTCTCACCTCATTTTCATCAAACCGGTTTCTCTGCTCCGTGGTCCTTATCGCAGCAGAACCGTTTGAAGAGAGGCTCGGTTGCCATACCTCCTTCACCCACCCTCCCTCATGATCCATAGATTCTATGCTCTCTGATGCATCACAGAACTCATCGATTAATGTAGTTTAGGCAATGCCTTCCATTTAACGAGTCGCACGGTGAAAGATATAATTGGTGCCGCCCGTCTCTTCATTCTATTTGGTCTTGACCTCGGTGATGAATACTGTTTCTTATATAATAATATATCAAATCGCGCATTCTACAATTTCCATTTTTTCGATACCAATCGAGCAGGGGTTGGGAGGAGGGGGAGAACAATATGGTTCAATGCGACCGGACGATGAACGGAAGCAGGGAAGCTTAGAACAAATCAAATTAAAGAAAGACTCACTTGCGCGAATACAATTTTAACGTCGGACGCGTTTCGCGTGGACATACGGCCTCCAGCTCCGTCTGTGTCTGATGATGCAGCCCGGCCGTTGTCGGCCGAACACCATCAGAGACTTAAACGCGAACCGCGTCCGACGTTATTTTATTCGCGTAAGTGAGTCTTTCTTACATTTTATTTGATCTTAGAACTTGTGTCGTTCTCATTTTATTAATTTGGAAGCTTAGAGCCTCATCATGTAGAGAGTTAAGATGATTCCAGGGACGATTAGTTCCAACTGTGGACAGCACGTCGCGTCGCGCTGCTCAGAAAGTCAACAGCTTTTGGCTAAAATTGACGAATGGAGCTCTTGCAAGGTTTTGCTGTAGGCAAATGGAGCATTAATTCCAATGCAAAATGCTTCGAAAATAACGATGAAGCCATTATCCTATATTATATTTGTAAGAATGAAGCTAAGTTCCTGGAGAACCGTTGCACCATTCGGTAGGGGCCTGGCACCGATCGGTAGGGCTCGGCTTCAATGCTTCGGGAAAAATATAAGTTTTTCCGTTCGGGCCCCGCGTCCCTTTTTAAAATGCTAAAAACTTTTCTCTGGAAAAGTTGTGCGAGTGCGAAAAGGATGCGAATCAGTTCGTTTTGCAAGGGTGGGAGAGAGAAGCGAGATTTTGTCATCCTTTTTTAAATGCATACGTGCAGACGAGCATACGATTTTGTACGCGTGTGAGCGAGAAACGTGCTGCTCTGTCAATTTTTTTTTTTTAAAATTTGATCGAGCGATTTGACGTTACCGTAGCGATTGTGATCATATGTTTTTTGCGCGGAAGGACCAACGACCTCTATATAAGACCGGCGAACGAATACGAACCAGCGTAACCCGCAAGAAGGAAAGTTAGGTTAGGAATAGAGGTGCTTGGCCGGATAGGAGCACCTCTGTTTACACGTATTTTTATGAAGATGTTCTCTTCCGTTTTTCGCTTCTAAAACTCCTAATTTTACACGGATTTTGCTTTTCTTGGTCTTAATAGAAGGAGGATAGCTTGGGCGTTGACCTCCGCCCTACCGGGTCCGGTAACGTTTTTTCGAAAATATATGGAAAATATTAGTCGTTGAAGTGGACACCCGTTGGTATGCTCTGAAGACCTTGCAAATCACGTTCGCCTGTTTACGACGATTCAATCTGTCTACAAATCGGCTTATAGTCATTTTTTGAGTCTACTCCTTCACTCTCAGTCCTTTTAGTGCTAGATTCTTCAAAATCCGTAAAGTTTTAGAGGCT